>LR738711.1:308933658-308947565 GCA_902687465.1 Secale cereale | reverse complement strand
CCCCCCCCCCGCCCAAAAAAGAAGAAGGAAGACTCAGAAACAAGTCTGGGGCACTGCTCTCTACTTCATGAAGAGTTAACCGCGGAGTCCTAACTGCTTCTTCATCGCCTGCAGGACTTTCATCTCCTCGCTCATCTCCTCCGCCATCTTCTTCATTCTATCCATGATGCGGGATTTCTCGAGGCAAGCATTCATCATATCTTCCACGGCTGCATTACGTACCTTGACAGCAGCCATGTGCTCGATGCGGTGCTTCGCCAACTCTTCCTTCTGTTCCATGACAAGGGCGTTCAACATCTTCACCGAGGAACTCCTCTTCTCATGGAGCTTCTTCCAGCCGGCGTTCTCCTCCATCAGCAGGTCGAGCTCGTGGCAGAGCTTCGCCTTGTCCTCTTGAAGTTGCAGGATTTTGCCGGTCGCCTTCTTACCCGAGGCAATGCTCTCCTTCAGTAGCTTTACCAAGTGACGTCGCTTGAAGCTACGTTGATATTTGCCCAGAGAGGATGGGATGATGCAACACAGCTATGCTAGGTATTTCCCTTAGTGATGAGACCAAGGTTATCGAACCAGTAGGAGAACCACGCAACACTATGTAAACGGTACCTGCACACAAACAAAAAAAATACTTGCAACCCGACGTGTAAGAGGGGTTGTCAATCCCACCTGGGTAGTAGATTGGTAAATACATAGATTGATAGATGCAAATGGAAGAACGGAAAATAAAACGCAGCAAGGTATTTTTCTATTTTTGATAATAAAGATCAGAAAATAAAAGTTGCAAAAAGAGGAAAAAGCAAATGGCAATATAGATCTGAAAGTATATGATAGGAAAATAGACCCGGGGCCCGTAGATTTCACTAGTGGCTTCTCTCGAAAAAATGGCAATGGTGGGTAGAAAATTATTGTTGGGCAACTGGTAGAAAGAAAATAATTATGACAATATCCAAGACAATGATCATGTATATAGGCATCACGACGTCCAAGATTAGTAGACCGACTCTTGCCTGCATCTACTACTATTACTCCACACATAGACCGCTATCCACCATGCATCTAGTGTATTAAGTTCCTGGAAAAACGGAGTAATGCAATAAGAACGATGACATGATGTAGACAAGATCTATTCATGTAGGAATAGAACCCATCTTTTTATCCTTAATAGCAACGATACATGTATGCCTTGCTGCCCCTTCTATCACTGGGAAAGGACATGGCAAGATCGAACCCATTACAAAGCACCCCTTCCCATTACAAGATAAATAGATCAAGTTGGCCAAACAACCCAAATATCGGAGAAGAAATACGAGGCTATAATAATCAATAATGGATATTAAATCAAGGCAAATCTGATCATAAACTCACAATTTATAGGATCCCAACAAAGACACCGCACAAAAGTCGTTACATCAAATAGATCTCCAAGAGACCACTGTAATGAGATACAAAGAGAGAAGAAGCCATCTGCTAATGCCTACGGACCCGTAGGTCTGTGGTAAACTACTCATGAATCATCGGAGAGGCACCAATGAGGATTATGAACCCCTCCATGATTGTGTTTCCCTCTGGCGGAGTGCTGGAAAAGGGCTCTAGATTGGATCTCGTGGTTCTGAAACTTGTGGCGGCTGGGATAAATTTCATCGACTCCCCTAGGGTTTCTAGAATATTGGGGTATTTATAGAGCGAAGAGGCGGTGCGGGAGGCCACTGAGGTGGGCACAACCCAACTGGGCGCCTCACCAAGGGGGGGAGCACAACCCACCTGGGCGCGCCTGGGGGCCCAGGCGTGCCCAGGTGGGTTGTGCCCCCCCTCGGGGCACCCCACTGGTACTTCTCCGGCCCACTGGATGTCTTCTAGTCCAAAAAAATCTCCAAAAAGTTTTGATGCATTTGGACTTTGTTTGGTATTGATTTTCTGTGATGTAAAAAACAAGAAAAAAACAACATCCGGCACTAGGCACTATGTCAATAGGTTAGTCCCAAAAAATGATATAAAATGATTGTAAAACATCCAAGAATGATAATATAACAGCATGGAACAATAAAAAATTATAGATATGTCGGAGACGTATCACCAAGCCAGCGGTAAACTCCAACTGCTTATTGAGCTAAGTGGGCATGTTGTCGAGGCTCTCCTTCATCAGCTTCACCAAGCCATAGGTCAACTCCTTCTGCTTATTGAGCTGAGCGGGCATGTCGTCGAGGGATAACGACTCCAGCTCCGCCAACTCGGCATGTTTGCCTCCGCGGCTAGGGCACTCCTGGGAGCTCTCCCATGCCCGTGAGAGATCTTTCGAGGTCTGTGCGAAGCGGCTAGCCCTCTTTTTTTTGCAGCCTTGGTCGCCACTCCCTTGTTACTAGTAGTTCTCAACTAAGAGCGTTGCACACCGGCCATGGCAAGGACAGACGAACAAGAAAGACTTATGAGGAGGAGGGTAGAGTAAGTTTCGGCTAGGTAGTTCCTCTTTTTATAACAAACTAGCACCAGTACTAAAACATGCATATTGGGAACACGTTCAAGTTTGATACATAGGTGTGAACATGTTTGCACTTAATTATAGCATCGTAGTACTACTTTGGAATGTCAAGCTAAAGATTAATGGATGGTTTTGGTTTCGAGGCCTGTGTCGGATCTAGTTCTGGCAAAACCCTTGAGGTTCCAACTCTGGGGTGCGCACGAAGATCTCTCCTTCCGCCCTAGCTCATCTACTCAACAACCCTAGGACTAGCTCGTCAGATCCGAAGAACAAGGGACACTAGATTCATACTTGTTCGGGCCACCATTGTGGTGTAACACCCTAATCAGTGTGGAGTGGTGGATTGCCTTGTAGGCTAATGAAGAACTAGTACATGAATGAACTGCCTCCTGAGGAGAGGTGTTCTTGGGCTCGAGTGAGCTGGTGGTGTGTGGCCTTCTATCTTCTCAACTCTGGGTGAGATCTACTCCGTCTCTGATGAGATGATCCCTATGGTGGTGGCTAGTCCTATTTATAGTGGCCCGGGTCCTCTTCCCAAATATTGAGCAGGAAGGAATCCCACAACAGCCAAATTTGAAGGTGGACAGCTAGTACAAGCTATCCTGACAAAAGGTGGTCTTCTCCTGCCAAAGGCTCTGGTGGTGACGCCACCGTGGGCTCCGCGATGACCTCCGTCCTGCCGTCCTGCTGGTCTTGGTCTCGTTGCACCAATATGGAAACCTTTGCCTGACGCCTCGGGACTCTTCGTCTGCACCTCCTCCCTTAGTACCAAAGGGGAAACTGGCACTCTGTGCCCGCTGGCGCCCGCCTGGCCTTAGTCGTCACTGCTCACGTCACGAGGACCTCGCGAGGAGTCCCTCGCCTTGATATCTCCGATCCTCACGAGCCGGCCTGGTGAGGCCGCCCTAGGGGATGCCTTGTGTCGTCCTCCTCGCGAGGCTTGGCCCCTCGCGAGGGTCTTGAGTTGTCGTTGAAGATGCTGGGCCGTACCAGGCCGCCTGGTGAGCCACGCCCTGGGCCGCAGGCAGGCAAGTCTGGGTGCCCCCATTCCCAGAACACGGACAGTAGCCCCCGGGCCCAAGGTGTGCTCGGGCTTGGCTTCACGGCGAAGCCAAGGGCTAAGCACGGAGCGCCGCGATCCCCAAAGCCTGCGGTCATGTCTGACGCATGGCGATTGATTGGACATGGGCGTCTCCACTTTCCCACGCAGCCTCAGCAACTGCACAGCTGACAAAAGGCAAATGCGTGCCGCCATGCCTTCATTGTTAGCCCTTGCCTTGATCCAAATCCCCTTTCTTGCTTCTCTCCTCCGCGAAGTTCCAGATCCTCGCCGCCTCCCTTCCAAGCTTGCACCGGTGGCGTCCGGCAAGCCGAAGGCCGCAAATTCGCATACCTGGGATGAGTCGGCTTTGAAGGCGCCAACCTTCTCGGAGGCGAACCACACCACCTTGCTTCTGATGACGGCGGAGGGCACCAATCAGAAGGGGAAGACCGCCGTCCGAGCTGCCTCTGCCGCACCGGAGGATCCCAAGAGTACCTTCTATCCCTTCTTTTTGAGCAGTATTGTTGTGGGGCTCGTGCCTCCTTTCTCTGATTTCTTTTTCTCCGTCCTTAGTCACTACAAGCTTCATGCCCTTCATCTTCATCCCAACTCCGTCCTTCTTCTGTCCATCTTCACCTTCTACTACGAGGCATTCGTGGGGGTGATGCCGTCGGTGGGGCTACTTCGCCACTTCTTTCACCTCCGAATCAAGGAGGGCCATTGCTCAGGGTGCGCCCATCTTGTCGCGGCCAACGGGACCAATGCAATTTCGAGGGCCGGGAAGAAGGCCGAGAACATGAGGAACAAGTGGGTCTTCATGCACGCCAAGTGCTCCCACCCTCGGTTGGCGCCATCGGTGGCTGCGCCCGAGTCAAGCGATAGGTGGCTCAGTGTGAAGCTCACCAATCCTCGGGCGGATATGGTTTCCTGACCATGGACATTGGATGTCGTTGATAACGGGATCACATCATTAGGAGAATGGTGTGATGGACAAGACCCAATCCTAAGCCTAGCACAGATCGTGTAGTTCGTATGCTAAAGCTTTTCTATATGTCAAGTATGTTTTCCTTAGGCCATGAGATTGTGCAACTCCCGGATACCGTAGGAATGCTTTGGGTGTACCAAACGTCACAACGTAACTGGGTGGCTATAAAGGTGCACTACAGGTATCTCTGAAAGTGTCTGTTGGGTTGGCACGAATCGAGACTGGGATTTGTCACTCCGTATGACGGAGAGGTATCTCTGGGCCCACTCGGTAGGACATCATCATAATGTGCACAATATGTGATCAAGGAGTTGATCACGGGATGATGTGTTACGGAACGAGTAAAGAGACTTGCCGGTAACGAGATTGAGCAAGGTATCGGTATACCGACGATCGAATCTCGGGCAAGTGCTATACCGATAGACAAAGGGAATCGTATACGGGATTGATTGAATCCTTGACATCGTGGTTCATCCGATGAGATCATCATGGAACATGTGGGAGCCAACATGGGTATCCAGATCCCGCTGTTGGTTATTGGCCGGAGAGTTGTCTCGGTCATGTCTACATGGTTCCCGAGCCCGTAGGGTCTACACACTTAAGGTTCGATGACGCTAGGGTTATAGGGAAAGTATGTACGCGGTTACCGAATGTTGTTCGGAGTCCCGGATGAGATCCCGGACGTCACGGGGAGTTCTGGAATGGTCCGGAGGTAAAGATTCATATATGGGAAGTCCCGTTTTGGTCACCGGAAAAGTTTCGGGCGCTATCGGTAGCGTACCGGGACCACCGGGAGGGTCCCGGGGGTCCACCGGGTGGGGCCACCGACCCCAGAAGGCTGCGTGGGCCCAGTGTGGGAGGGGACCAGCCCCAGGTGGGCTGGTGCACCCCCCTAACCAGGCCCAAGGAAAAGAGAGAAGGAAAGGGGGAGAAACCCTAGGCTCAGATGGGCCTAAGGCCCACATAGTGGTGCGCCTCCCCCTCTCTCCCCCTTGGCCGTCCCCCTAGATGGGATCTAGGGCTGGCCGCACCCCTAGGGGTGGGAAACCCTAAAGGGGAGCAGCCCCCCCTTCCCCCTATATATATGTGAGGTTTGGGGCTGCCCATAACACGTTTTGGACCTCTGTCGCATGGCGCAGCCCTACCTCTCTCCCTCCTCGTCTCCCGCAGCGCTTGGCGAAGCCCTGCTGGAGTCCCGCGCTCCTCCACCACCACCACGCCGTCGTGCTGCTGTTGGATGGAGTCTTCCCCAACCTCTCCCTCTCTCCTTGCTGGATCAAGGCGTGGGAGACGTCACCGGGCTGCACGTGTGTTGAACGCGGAGGCGCCGTTGTTCGGCGCTTAGATCGGAATCAACCGCGATCTGAATCGCAGCGAGTACGACTCCTTCATCCGCGTTCTTGCAACGCTTCCGCATTGCGATCTACAAGGGTATGTAGATCCACTCTCCTTTATGCTCGTTGCTAGATTACTCCATAGATAGATCTTGGTGACGCGTAGGAAAAATTTTGATTTTCTGCTACGATCCCCAACACTAGAACCAGCCCAGGCCTCCCTAAGGCCTCTAGGCCCACTCCAACCGCAGCTGGCCCAGGCCACCATCCCTCCTGGCCCGAGGCCATCCGGCCCAATTCCTCCTAACCCTAGGACCGCTGCACCCGATCCCCTCGCACCCCCTCGCTCTTCCCACTCCCTCAGCGCGCCGCCACTCTCTCTCCCTCGATCGTTTCTCCCTCTCGCTCCCGCAGCCGTTCCTCCCGATCTCTCCCCCTCGCGCTGCTGCATCCCGTTCCCTCGAACCACCCTCGCTCTCTCCTCCTTCGCCCGGCCAGGAGCTCCCCAGCGCTCTTCCCCGTCCTCCAGTCGCCAGGAGCGCGCCATCCGCCCTGCGCCTTCCCCTCCGGTCTCCTCCTACCCGTCTGCCAGGCCGCCGGCCTCCCCTCCGCTGGACCTCCAGCCGCGTCCCTCAGCCCCCTCGTCCGTGCCACCTCCTCGTCGCCGCCAAGGCCCTGGCCTCGTCCGGCCGCGTCGGAGTAGCCCGGCCGGTCAGGAGCCGCCGCCGGCCACCAAGTACAGCGCCGCCCTGTGCGCCTCCCACGCCATGGAGTCCCGAGGCCCTGCCTCCTCACCATCCTCCTGCGGCCCTGCGGCCACGAGCGGCGCCTCGCCTCCCCGCGGCTCCGCCTCGTCCTCCTCTTCCTCGCCTCCAGCCGCGTCCAGCGCGACCTCAAGCCCTCGAGCAGCCTGGCAGCCAGGAGCTGCTGCGTCGCCCCGCCAAGTGCCTCACCGGAGCAGTCCCCTCGGGCACCCCGCGGAGCATGCGCATCCTTGTTGCTGCCTCCGTGAAGCCCGAGTGTTTTTTTTCTTTTGTGTGCATCGGTTTGTGCCAAGTTCTACTGCACCGTGTGTACAACTACATGGAATCGCCAAGTCCCGAGACTGACAAGTTCCATGACGACCCCAAGTACCACTACGCACGACGACCCGAACGGCTACGAAACGTGAACGACTACCGTCGCCGAAGACCCTCAAGTACAACTATGGAACATGTACAACTACCGCCGACGTGAACAACTACTTCCACTACCGTCGCCCCGAAGACGTCCGATGCCGCGACAAGTTCCTCTTCCGATGACCGTGAACGACTACTTCCTCTACGACCCGTGTATCACTACTAATACTACGATCTCGAGCCGCCCCGAAACGAATGTTCCGAAGGTATAACCCCAAGACGATGACCCGTGTGATGCTTGTGTTGTATGAAATGTTTCCCTTGTGTGCACCGTGCCGTTTCGTCTTTTGTCATGCTCCTCGGTTGCCTCGTCGCCGACTCGTGGGAACCCGGTGACGGGATCACCCCACCTTTTTCATCTCGTTCGACTCGCTCTCCGTCATCTTTTGCACCGGTCTCTCAACGAGTTACCAGAACCGAGATGTTGCGTTGCATCATTTTCGGATCGTTGCCGTGGCACCCCTTTCCTTCCACCACGGTGACAAATACTCCTTATCATCTTCATGTCAACTTTTAATAAAAATTGCATAAAACTTGATCATGTCATCCGCATCATGTTAACAACATTAAAATGTGTTTAATTGTTGTTTGCTTAAAAATTACTAAACATGCTCATGGGGATTTTCCGAAATTGTTGTTGTTTTTCCGGCCTCGTTTAAATTGCCTAAATAGGTAGTTTGTTTTTGCTTCACCTCTTGCCATGTTAAAAAAACATTTAATCTTGTCTTGTAAATAAACGAGAGTCAATTAAATAAATAAATGTGGTGTTTCGTCAATATGCAACTCGTGCATATTGAGCTCCACTTAACTTGTAGTACTTGTTTGTGCACTTTGCCATGCCATGCTTATTTAAACCGGACATGCATCATACTTGTTTGTGCATCGTATGCCATATTTATGCTTGTATGTTTACCGTGTTGTTTGCTTCTTTCCGGTTGCTTCTCTTGTTAGCTTCGGTTTCGTTCCGGAGTTGTGAGGATTCGCTCGTCTATGTTGCTCCGTCTACTTCATGGACCCGTTCTTCTCCCTTGTGGAATCCCAGGCAAGATGATCATACCCTTGGATACCTTTACTACCATTGCCATGCTTAGTTGTCTCGATGCTATTGTTACATGTCGCGCTACCCATCTTTTATTGTCAGCCCTCTCCTTGTTGCCATGAAACCTCTAACTTTGAAACCTTCCTAGCAAAACCACTGTTTGGCTATGTTACCCGCTTGCTCAGCCCCTCTTATAGCGTTGTTAGTTGCAGGTGAAGATGAAGATCGTTCCAGGAGGGAACTTGTTGTTGGAATATCACAATATCTATAACTATATTAACACACCTATATACTGGGCATGGGTGGAAGGCTTGGCCTTTCGCTCGGTGTTTTGTTCCACTCATGCCACCTTAGGCGCCGATAAACCGGCATTATGTTCCTTGATTTTGCGTTCCTTACACGATGGGTGGATGGGGACCCCTTGACAGTTCAAATTTGAATAAAACTCCTCCAGCAAGGCCCAACATTGGTTTTAATTTGCTCACAATAATAACTTAATTAATTAATTAAATTTGCATAGGGGGTCGCGTCCCCGGGTTCTTAATTCTACATAACAGGGGGGGTAGTGCTGATGGTGTTGGTCCCAAACGGGGGTTATGCGGGGCCACCACGGGGAAACTCGAGGTTTGGTTTTACTCGTATAATCGCTCATCCGGTCGTGGCCTGATACGAGATACGCGCGGCTACTATCAGGGTGTCGACACACCGGGAGGTCTTGCTGGACTTGTTTTACCATTGTCGAAATGTCTTGTGCTACCGGGATGCCGAGCCTGATCGGATTTCCCTAAGATAAGGGGTGATGATATTATATTTATCACTTCAGCTAATCGTGAGAGCTTGTGATGGGCTAAGTTGGGACACCCCTGCAGGGTTTTGATCTTTCAAAAGTTGTGCCCGCGGTTATGTGGCAGATTGGAATTTGTTAATGTCCGGTTGTAGAAAACTTGACAGAGGATCCGAAGTAAAACACACAACTATGTGAGTAACCGTGACTGTCTCTTTTCACTTTGAGAAGAGAACATGGTGGGGTTGTGTTTGATTTGTATGTAGTTCAGGATCTTTAGCGATCACTACTTTTGCGACCGTTTGCGTAGATGCTCATCTTATTCTGGTACTCGTAAGTTCGCCACCATATTATGCTTAGCCGCTGCTGCAACCTCACCACTACCCTCTTCCTACCCATAAAGCTTTGCTAGTCTTGATACCCATGGTTATGGGATTGCTGAGTCCTCGTGGCTCACAGATACTACAACACCAGATGCAGGTTCAGCCGAGTATGATGCAGGAGCTGGTTCAAGAACTTCACCGGGAGTTCGATGAAGAGAGTGGCCGTTTGCTCGTGACGTTTTCGACGATCAGTAGTGGTTTCTACTAGGATTCGATCTGGACCTATGGCTTTATGTTGTTTTGGTATCTTTCTTTTAGATCTTACCCTTAGATGGGATGTGATGTTTTGAATGATGTTTTGCTTATGTAATGTATTGTGTGAAGTGGCGAGCGTAAGACAACTATCTCCTTTTGCATTTTAATCCCTCTTTTACATGAGTCGTGCAAAGATACCAAACTTGAGATCATTCCAGAATGGGCTTATACCTTTAAGTCGTGCCTCGACACGTAGGAGGTATAGTCCCATCCTGGGCATTACAAGTTGGTATTCAGAGCCTTCTCCGACCTAGGAGCCCCCACTGAGTGATCGAATCGTTGACGATTGAGTCTAGGCACACACTTGAAAATGTTTTGAGTCCTATATATATATCGGAGAGTAGGATTTCTTTTGCTCCCCATCTCTTTTCACTCTGGTGAGGACTCCTGACGATTACTCTTGTCTCTTCTACTTTCAAAAATCGCACCAAATTTTTTTTAGGATCATGCGAGTATTGTTTGGATTGTTTCGATGCCTTTGTGACAAGGACATTGTTCTCGATGCCTCCTGACATTTAGGGGTTGTGGCAGTGTCCCGGGGAGTTGAGCTCCGAGGTGTTGTCATCACAAATATATCGCATCAGTTCTAGAATACTTAAGACGGCCGACATCGAAAACTCTCCTATGCGGTTAGTGGCAAGATAACCTCGACATCACCCAGTACTGCGGAGGTAGTTCAGGAGTATTGCCATAGCTTGTATAGTAGATGCGTTTCGAAGGTCCGAGGTCAACGGTTTCCGGAGATAACTGGTTATGTGTTGAAGGATGGATACAGCTGGATGTAGGATTAGAGTTGAGTGCGCGGTGCTTCCCCTGTATCCCCAACACCTAATTGCATAACTGGAAACTTTCGGAAATTAATAGGTGGGTTCATCTAGTAGTTCTAGGCATTCTTCCAACGAGTGCATGATATGAAGTTCGGGGTTCTACATTGAGTGAAGTAGTTTCATGGGCTTGTTCCGATCGGGAGTTGCATCTTAAAGGGTCCTTGGCTATGCTGATCCGGGGATTGCAAAACCCTTTTGTAACACGTTCCATGAGCTTTCAGCACGAAGATGTCGAACGAAGCTTCTATTTTGTATATGTTCTATCTGATCCTTGTTCCTTTTTATTTACCTTTTCTTCTCCCAAGTGGCTTCTCGTCAAGTTGATGTACCTACGGAATTCATTCGTTCAATTCTCTGTTCGGATAGATATGTTACAACATAATCTTCTTCATAAACATTTCTATCCTTGTTCTTGTTTTGATTCTGGTATTCGAGTTGCTTCGATGTCAAATGTTGATTCCATACCTTTCCTAATTGGTGTTCTCATATTTCTATGGGAGTGCTAATTCCTCTTGACCATCAAGATTGTCATGTTAATTTTTTTTCAACCGGTGTGCCTTCTCTTCAAGTTATTCCATACGGACGCCGTTGAGATATCCGACGATTTGTCTTTTTCATTCATTCCAAGTTGTCTTTGTTTTCCCCACCCTCCCTCCCTTTTATTTGGAGCCAGAGTCCCTAATGAAGTATCCATTTTTATTCATGTGATATTTCTTCATTCTTTTCCTTCAATGTTCTTATCCGGTGATTTATCGTGAAGATGCTCAAGAGCTTCAAGTTCATCATTCTTTTGTTCTCAAATTCTGCCGGTGGATGTAATTCAAGATTTCGGTGTTGATCTTATCCTTTTCCTCATTTCACAATGCTTTCTTATTCCGGTGCACCAATTAATCATTCTCCTCTTGCTATTCATATCCGGAGTGTTGAAGATATCTCAGAAGATTCATAATTCCATTCTTAATCCATTCAAAATATTTTGAGCATTGTCTTCTTATTCAAGCCATTTAACTCAACCGGTGCAATATCTCTTAAGCAATCTTTTTCAACGATGATTTCTTTAGTGGGCCCAAACCCACAGGTTTTTTCCCAGGATCTTACCTGACTCTTCTATTTTTCCGGAGTTACATTCAAATTCTTTTCAAAGTGTGACGTAAGTATGAATCCCATCAGTCACAGTCCTTCTCCAGGACCGCTTTCAAATTCTTTTCATCATTGGTTCAACCTTTTAATTCTTCATTACGGAGTGCCTATACAATTCATGGTGGCGTATCTCATCGTCTTCTCAGTTTTTGAAGACTCGAAGACGAGTTCCTCTTGAATCCTTATCCGTTCTCTCAAGATTCTTCATGAATTCTTCCTATTGTGATCCTCCGAAGGCCATCATTTCAGAATATTTCTTCGTTCTCAGTTTTCAACTTCGTCCTCCAACTATTCTTCATTGATGCCTCTTCGTTCGTCTCCATATTCTTACGGTGGCTCGTTCAAGATTACCCTTCCGTTGTTATCGTTTTAATTCATTTGTTCTTTTCACAATCCTACCGGTGGTTCGTTGAATATTTACCCAAGCTTGTGCGAGATCTCTCTTAATCCTTTTCAAGAAGAATAAGTAGTATGCCAAATCCGTTGCTTGTCATCAATTTAATTTGATGAAGAATAAGCATACAGTAAATCTTATTCTTATTTTTCCTCGAAGTGATTAATCTCTTTTTCCGGAGCTTGTTAATCATATCATATCCTCGGTTCTAAGTTGTTCATCTTGTTTCGGAGCTCCAAGTTATTTCAATTATATCATTTTAAGCTCCATCTAATTCAACGCAGGCCTTGAATCTTATTCTTTTCATCTTTCACTTCTCATGCTTCATTACCGGAGTTCTCATGGTGGTTCATCATGTTTTAAATTCATCATCCAAGTCTTCATCAAGATTCTTGTTGGACCTCAAGTATTCTCCATCTTGCATTTTGAATTGAAATCCTTTCTACCTTATCCTCTCAGATGGTGTTATGTCATTCTTGACAATTCCTTCATGTTTCATGATTCACGAGTTATCAAGAATGAGATAATTAAAACCATCATTTCTTTCTCTTTAGGAGATCCTTTCAACCCCTCATTTTTATCTCTTGGAGTTATCTTGGGTTGTATTTCACCTAAAGGCTTTCCCTAAGGATTGTTGCTAATTATGGTGCTTATAAATGACCCAAGTTCTTCATTTATCCTTCTGGTGAAATAAGTTTTTCATCTCCTTGTTGATCTCAATCCAATTAATTGTTTTATGTTAGTGGCCGGTTGTCACCTCTTAATTTTGAGATGTTTTCCATAAGCCCACAACGAGCTTATTTTTTTTGTTGTTGATTATTTTCAACAACTCCGTTCAGCCCTTCTTCGTAAGGATGTTTTTCATATTCATTTCTGGGAGAAGTTGTCTTTTTCTCTCCGTTCAATTCTTTCATTGAGTTATACTCTATTCTTTCATTCCGGAGGCTTTGTGATATTGCTCTCTTTGACCATCATCTCGTTTTTATCAAGATCATATTCTCCCTTGCTTGTCTATTTAACCGGAGTGTTGTATTCTTCCTTCAAGTTACGTCATCTTATCTAGTTTTTCCTATCTTTTCAACCGGAGTGTTGTCTGAATCCTTCTTACCCTGGTGCCATTCTTTTGATTGTTTCAGAGGCAATATGTTGTTGATTTCATCAAGTATCATTCCATCTCCTCAAGTTCTTGTTCAATCCCTTCCATTTTCAGTCGGAGTGCTGTCCGAATCATGTCATTCTTATTCCTTGGCTATACCATTGTGGTTTCATATTCTTTTCATTCGTAAGCTCTTTATTCATGTCTTTCAACCTACAAGGTTCGCATAATCCTCCTTGTTCCTCTTTTCTAAAGGAGTTTTCATATTCGTTCATCTCCGTTGTATTCTTCTTTCAATTTGTTCAACCTCTCAAGGTTCCTGGTTCCACTCGTTTGTCGAAGAAGCAACTTTGTTTTACCTCTTCCTCTTCCGTTTTTACCCGGTGCTATCTCTAGGATCTCGGGTCGAGATCCTCTGTTAGTGTGGGAGAGTTGTGACGCCCGAAGACCGACGTCCCAGAAGATTCCAGAAGATTCCAGATGTTCCGGGTTCTCCCGTGTGTTTCTTTTGTGCTTGTGTTATTTATTTTTTGCATTGCATCATAGCATCATGCCATCTTGTCATTAATCTTTTGAATCTCAACTTAAATAAATCGTGTGGACCTTCGGTCCATTTAAATCGAGGGAAGTGTGACTTCTCTTTATAACATATCCTCCTGGTATTATGGAGCTATTATAAATATTTATTCCGTTTGTTGGAATTCACCATAACACACTTACAAATATTCCCCATGCCTTTTAATTCAAGTTTCACCGTCAAAACCCTCCCTATTTTTCTTTTCCCATTTATCGAGGTTCCTCCAAAAATTCGAACATTTTTGGACACTTCAATAATCAAGTCTTAGTTCAAACCCATTTGAATTAAATTCAAATATGTTTGAATTATATCTCGATCGTGCCTTTTCTATTTTTCTCGGACCGTGCTCATTTTATGATGCCCGAGAAAAATAACCTTCTGAGCAACTTTTTCCCTAACC
>LR738711.1:308881172-308933514 GCA_902687465.1 Secale cereale | reverse complement strand
TTCCTTTATTTGTTTTCTCTATTTTCTTGTCTTCTTCTTATCTCTCTTTTTATTAGGAGAGGTCCTAGAACCAGCCCAGGCCTCCCTAAGGCCTCTAGGCCCACTCCAACCGCAGCTGGCCCAGGCCACCATCCCTCCTGGCCCGAGGCCATCCGGCCCAACTCCTCCTAACCCTAGGACCGCTGCACCCGATCCCTCGCACCCCCTCGCTCCTCCCTCTCCCTCAGCGCGCCGCCACTCTCTCTCCCTCGATCGTTTCTCCCTCTCGCTCCCGCAGCCGTTCCTCTCGATCTCTCCCCCTCGCGCTGCTGCATCCCGTTCCCTCGAACCCCCTTCGCTCTCTCCTCCTTCGCCCGGCCAGGAGCTCCCCGGCGCTCTTCCCCGTCCTCCAGTCGCCAGGAGCGCGCCATCCGCCCTGCGCCTTCCCCTCTGGTCTCCTCCTACCCGTCTGCCAGGCCGCCGGCCTCCCCTCCGCTGGACCTCCAGCCGCGTCCCTCAGCCCCCTCGTCCGCGCCACCTCCTCGTCGCCGCCAAGGCCCTAGCCTCGTCCGGTCGCGCCGGAGTAGCCCGGCCGGTCAGGAGCCGCCGCCGGCCACCAAGTACAGTGCCGCCCTGCGCGCCTCCCGCGCCATGGAGTCCCGAGGCACTGCCTCCTCACCGTCCTCCTGCGGCCCTATGGCCACGAGCGGCGCCTCGCCTCCTCGCGGCTCCGCCTCGTCCTCCTCTTCCTCGCCTCCAGCCGCGTCCAGCGCAACCTCAAGCCCTCGAGCAGCCCCACAGCCAAGAGCTATTGCGTCGCCCCGCCAAGTGCCTCACCGGAGCAGTCCCCTCGGGCACCCCGCAGAGCATGCGCCTCCTTGTTGCTGCCTCCGTGAAGCCCGAGTGTTTTTTTTTCTTTTGTGTGCATCGGTTTGTGCCAAGTTCAACTGCACCGTGTGTACAACTACATGGAATCGCCAAGTCCCGAGACCGACAAGTTCCACGACGACCCCAAGTACCACTACGCACGACGACCCGAACGGCTACGAAACGTGAACGACTACCGTCGCCGAAGACCCTCAAGTACAACTACGGAACATGTACAACTACCGCCGACGTGAACAACTACTTCCACTACCGTCGCCCCAAAGACGTCCGATGCCGCGACAAGTTCCCCTACCGATGACCGCGAACGACTACTTCCTCTACGACCCGTGTATCACTACTACCACTACGATCTCGAGCCGCCCCGAAACGAATGTTCCGAAGGTATAACCCCGAGACGATGACCCGTGTGATGCTTGTGTTGTATGAAATGTTTCCCTTGTGTGCACCGTGCCGTTTCGTCTTTTGTCATGCTCCTCGGTTGCCTCGTCGTCGACTCGTGGGAACCCGGTGACGGGATCGCCCCACCTTTTTCATCTCGTTCGACTCGCTCTCCGTCATCTTTTGCACCGGTCTCTCAACGAGTTACCGGAACCGAGATGTTGCGTTGCATCATTTTCGGATCGTTGCCGTGGCACCCCTTTCCTTCCACCACGGTGACAAATACTCCTTATCATCTTCATGTCAACTTTTAATAAAAATTGCATAAAACTTGATCATGTCATCTGCATCATGTTAACAACATTAAAATGTGTTTAATTGTTGTTTGCTTAAAAATTACTAAACATGCTCATGGGGATTTTCCGGAATTGTTGTTGTTTTTCCGGCCTCATTTAAATTGCCTAAATAGGTAGTTTGTTTTTGCTTCACCTCTTGCCATGTTAAAAAAAACATTTAATCTTGTCTTGTAAATAAACGAGAGTCAATTAAATAAATAAATGTGGTGTTTCGTCAATATGCAACTCGTGCATATTGAGCTCCACTTAACTTGTAGTACTTGTTTGTGCACTTTGCCATGCCATGCTTATTTAAACCGGACATGCATCATACTTGTTTGTGCATCGTATGCCATGTTTATGCTTGTATGTTTACCGTGTTGTTTGCTTCTTTCCGGTTGCTTCTTTTGTTAGCTTCGGTTTCGTTCCGGAGTTGTGAGGATTCGCTCGTCTATGTTGCTCCGTCTACTTCATGGACCCGTTCTTCTCCCTTGTGGAATCCCAGGCAAGATGATCATACCCTTGGATACCTTTACTACCATTGCCATGCTTAGTTGTCTCGATGCTATCGTTACATGTCGCGCTACCCATCTTTTATTGTCAGCCCTCTCCTTGTTGCCATGAAACCTCTAACTTTGAAACCTTCCTAGCAAAACCACTGTTTGGCTATGTTACCCACTTGCTCAGCCCCTCTTATAGCGTTGTTAGTTGCAGGTGAAGATGAAGATCGTTCCAGGAGGGAACTTGTTGTTGGAATATCACAATATCTATAACTATATTAACACACCTATATACTGGGCATGGGTGGAAGGCTTGGCCTTTTGCTCGGTGTTTTGTTCCACTCATGCCACCTTAGGCGTCGATAAACCGGCATTATGTTCCTTGATTTTGCGTTCCTTACACGATGGGTGGATGGGGACCCCTTGACAGTTCGACTTTGAATAAAACTCCTCCAGCAAGGCCCAACATTGGTTTTAATTTGCTCACAATAATAACTTAATTAATTATTTAAATTTGCATAGGGGGTCGCGTCCCCGGGTTCTTAATTCTACATAACAGGGGGGGCCAGTGCTGATGGTGTTGGTCCCAAACGGGGGTTATGCGGGGCCACCACGGGGAAACTCGAGGTTTGGTTTTACTCGTATAATCGCCCATCCGGTCGTGGCCTGATACGAGATACGCGCGGCTACTATCAGGGTGTCGACACACCGGGAGGTCTTGCTGGACTTGTTTTACCATTGTCGAAATGTCTTGTGCTACCGGGATGCCGAGCCTGATCAGATTTCCCTAAGATAAGGGGTGATGATATTATATTTATCACTTCAGCTAATCGTGAGAGCTTGTGATGGGCTAAGTTGAGACACCCATGCAGGGTTATGATCTTTCGAAAGCCGTGCCCGCGGTTATGTGGCAGATTGGAATTTGTTAATGTCCGGTTGTAGAAAACTTGACAGAGGATCCGAAGTAAAACACACAACTGTGTGAGTAACCGTGACTGTCTCTTTTCACTTTGAGAAGAGAACACGGTGGGGTTATGTTTGATTCGTATGTAGTTCAGGATCTTTAGCGATCACTACTTTTGCGACCGTTTGCGTAGATGCTCATCTTATTCTGGTACTCGTAAGTTAGCCACCATATTATGCTTAGCCGCTGCTGCAACCTCACCACTACCCTCTTCCTACCCATAAAGCTTTGCTAGTCTTGATACCCATGGTTATGGGATTGTTGAGTCCTCGTGGCTCACAGATACTACAACACCAGATGCAGGTTCAGCCGAGTATGCTGCAGGAGCTGGTTCAAGAACTTCACCGGGAGTTCGATGAAGAGAGTGGTCGTTTGCTTGTGACGTTTTCGACGATCAGTAGTGGTTTCTACTAGGATTTGATCTGGACCTGTGGCTTTATGTTGTTTTGGTATCTTTCTTTTGGATCTTACCCTTAGATGGGCTGTGATGTTTTGAATGATGTTTTGCTTATGTAATGTATTGTGTGAAGTGGCGAGTGTAAGCCAACTATCTCCTTTTGCATTTTAATCCCTCTTTTACATGAGTCGTGCAAAGATACCAAACTTGATATCATTCCAGAATGGGCTTATACCTTTAAGTCGTGCCTCGACACGTAGGAGGTATAGTCCCATCCTGGGCATTACAGACTTGGAGGAGTATTTATGCAGGATGGAAGAGTTGTTTCTTATGCATCTCGTCAACTGCGGCCGCCCGAGTTGAATTATGCGACGCATGGTCTGGAGTTAGCAGCTGTAGTGCACGCACTCAAAACCTGGAGACACTTTCTTATTGGAAATCGTTGTGATGTGTACATGGATCACAAGAGTTTGAAGTACATTTTCACTCAGAAGGAACTGAACCTCAGATAGAGGAGATGGTTGGAGCTTATAAAGGATTATGATATGAAGCTGCACTATCACCCCGGAAAGGCCAATGTCGTTGCAGACGCTTTGAGCCGGAAGAGTTATGCCAATACCTTAGTAAAAGGGGGATTGCCACAGGAGTTGGCAGAACATCTCAGGGAGCTTCGTTTGGAGATAGTTCCTAGAGGTTTCGTTGCAACGTTGGAGGTTCAGTCGACATTGCTGGGAAAGATACGCGAAGCCCAGAAGGAGGACAGAGAGATTGCCAAGATAAAGAAAATGATGAGTGAAGGAAAAGCCAAAGGATTTCGTGAGGATGAGCACGACACCTTGTGGTTTGAGGATCGAATCTATGTGCCCAATGACCCGGAGATCAGGAAGTTGATACTGCAGGAAGCACATGATTCGCCATACTCGATACACCCCGGAAACACCAAGATGTATTTAGATTTGAAGGAACATTTCTGGTGGACGGGAATGAAGAAGGATATTGCCAAGTATGTAGCCGTATGTGATGTATGCCAGATAGTAAAAGCAGAGCATCAGAAGCCAGCGGGATTGCTACAGCCTATGCCGATACCCGAATGGAAGTGGGAGAAGCTTGGCATGGATTTTATCATCGGATTGCCCAGGACCAAATCAGGATATGATTCAATCTGGGTAGTAGTGGATCGTTTTACCGAAGTAGCCCACTTTATCTCCGTGAAAACCACATACACCAGTGCGAAGTTGGCCAAGATATACATGACCAGGATCGTATGTCTGCACGGAGTTCTGAGGACCATTGTATCAGATAGAGGAACACAGTTCACCTCAAAGTTTTGGCATCGGCTACACCAAACTTTGGGAACAAGGCTGGAATTCAGCACAGCGTTTCACCCACAGACAGATGGATAGACCGAGAAAGTCAACCAAATTCTGGAGGACATGTTGAGAGCGTGTGCGCTAGATTATGGATCTAGTTGGGATGATAATTTGCCCTACGCTGAGTTCTCGTACAACAACAGTTACCAGGACGGTTTGAAGATGGCACCATTCGAAGCGTTGTATGGAAGGAGATGTCGAACACCGTTAATGTGGGATGAAGTTGGAGACCGACAGTTGTTTGGACCAGACCTGATCAAAGAGTCTGGAGAGAAGGTTAGGCTAATTCGGGATATACTGAAGGTAGCTCAGTCCAAGCAGAAGAGTTATGCAGACTCGAAGCGCAAGGAGATAGCCTATGACATCGGAGACAGAGCGTACTTGAGAGTGTCGCCTCTGCGAGGAGTTAAACGTTTCGGAGTTAAGGGAAAGCTAGCCCCGAGATTTGTGGGACCTTACCGTGTTTTGGAACGCATGGGAGAGGTTGCCTATAAGTTGGAATTGCCCGAAGGACTGTCAGGAGTGCACGGCGTGTTTCACGTTTCGCAACTTAAGAAGTGTCGTGCGGAGATGGCCAATATCCCGCTTAGAGACACGGTACCCCTGGAGGCCATTCAACTGGATAGTGATCTGACTTATGAGGAGAAGCCTGTTAAGATTCTCGAATTTTCGAGTAGAGTCACCCGCAGTAAGGTTATCAAGTTTTGAAAAGTTCAGTGGAGCCACCACACCGAGGAAGAAGCCACCTGGGAACGAGAAGACGATCTACGCAAGGACCACCCACACCTGTTCTCTAGCCAAGTCGAATCTCGAGGGCGAGATTCATTTTAAGGGGGGTAGGTTTGTAACATATCAAATTTTTAATTTGGAATGTTATACATAGATCATACTGCATTGCATATTTCTTTGCATTTTGTTGTGGCGATCCTCGAAATTCTAAGCAACTCAAGGACCTACGGAGAGAGTTGGGAATTCTACCGTTTTGTATTTGAGTTTACTCGAATACCGGTGCGAGGATAGTGTTGGTTTCAATTATTTTTCTCTCCTAAAAATATTTCTAATATATGAGCGGAGATAATATGACTTCTCCAAAACAACATAAATATTGGAGGAAAAATATTAAAATAACTTTTGGTATTTTTCTGGATTTATTTGCGATTTTATTTGCATAGGAAAAATAAATGTTTTTCAAAATTGCATTTAGGTCCGGAAAAAATGTTCACTTTGTCCTAAATGTTATTGGAGGACGGTGAAAATTTATTTCGGGATTTTTGGAGTCCGTTTAGTATTTCTTATGTTAGTTTTCGTACGTCAGGACTCGTTTAAAAAAAAGAGGAAACCGCCTTTGGGCCGTGTTCGGCCAGGACACCTCGGGCCTAGGGCCTTTATAAGCCGCCGAGGCCCAGCCCCGCCGCCGAGTCACCCCGCCCCTCTACCCTAGCGCCGCCGCCCGTTGCCGCCACCCCGGCACTCGCCGCCGCGCCCCGCGCCGCTGCCCCCCACCGCCCCGCCCGCCGGACTCGCCGCCGCCGTTCGCCGGACTTTCGCCGGAGCCGCCGCCATCTTTTCCGAGGTAGCCGCCGCCGCCGTCGGTTTTTCTTAAAGAACCGATCGGTTTTTTTAGAAAACCCTAGATCCTTTTTTAGATTAGATCGGTTTTTCTCCGGTTTAGTTATTTAGCGGACTTTCGTCCGTACATTCGTTTTAACGAACGTGGTTCGCCCGTTATCCACAGACAGCGAACGTTCGTTCGTTAGTCTGTTCGTCAGTTTTCTTTTTCGGGGTATTTATCCGCGATTATTTTGGATCGCGATTTCTGCCCAGATCTTGTTTTTCGTTTTTCTTTTCGCTCGAGAGTCGGAATCAGGTGATTCAAAATCCTAGATCTTCGTCTCAACGCCCTCTTTCCGTTTAACCAACTTGAACAAAGTTTTTGCTACTTTAAAATTTGAATTTAGATCAAACTAGTAAACGAATCTCGTTTCTTTCGCAGTTTGAGTTTTGTTGCTTCTTTCGATTTGATTATTTTTGCAAACCGGAGTTCTTAAGTTGAACTTTCTGGTTAGATCTTATCTTTTGGAGTTTTTTTTGGGCATCATTGCTTGTTTGCTTATGTATGCTATTGTTTTCTTGCGATGGAATACCCGGACTATGAAGCATGCTACTACAAGTCTCTAGGTTTTGCGAATCATCAGCAAGGCAAGTAACACTTAGATCATACCCTTTTATTACCCAGTTTTTATGCATTAGATCAAACCCTCACACGTTGCATGAGTAGGATCAGATAACTTGTGGGACTGGGAAGTAGATTGAGGTAGAACCTATTACCTGCATTATTTATCAAACCCCTGGGAGTTACTTCTACGTTAAGCTTAGGTTGCCATGCTATGCTCGTAGACGTGGTTTGGGTTTGAGTGAAATCCATGACAGATGTGAGATGTTAATTAATGGTTCAACTTAAGGTGGCTCCTTGAATACACATTTGGGTGGATTGGTTGCAGGACACCTGGAGAATCCAGTGTTGTCCTAGGAAATCATGGGGTTCCGTGTGATTGTCCTATGGAATGCCACCCAGGCTCAAAGGGATCATAAAACTATTCATGCTAGAAACTTCCGTGTGCAGCCACAATGCCAATATGGGCTCTGGCATAGTATGAGTAGGTTGTGTGAGCTCTTTCAGTGGTGGACTAGCAGATGTAGGGGAAAGTAGGTGTACGAGTTCACCCGGGGTAAAGAGTAAATGCTTCTGAAAGACTGTGTCTCGGTCATCCGTTTCTCAAACACCATGCAGTGCGAGAAATCCAACGGAGGAGATCGAGCCTTGTGGGAAAAGTGCACAAACCTCCGCAGAGTGTACAAACTGATCATGATTAGTTGTGTCCCCGGATATGGACATCTTGAGTATCTGGTATTTGAATCATTGGTTGATCTCATCACTCTAAAGTTAATTTGTTGGGTTAATGATTACTTTAATTTGGGATTGAGTTGGAGGTACCTTCTCAATGATGTTTCAACTACCATGATAGTTAAAAGAAAATTTATTCCTTTGTTGTAGGCAAAAAATGGCTTTACGCAAAAACTTTAACCTTAGAGCCTCCACCAGCCAAATATGCATGTAGTGTAGCCTTTATTCTGTTACTTGCATCTTCTGTGTTATCTTGCCAGCATATTCCATGTGCTGACCCGTTTCGGGCTGCAACATATTACGTTGCAGACTTTTCAGACGAGGAGTAAGACGTTCTAGGTCGTTTGTCATGCACTCAGCTATGCCGTTGGAGTTGATGGACTCACTTATCTTCCAAGCCTTCCGCTGTTATTTTGTTAGATGGCCTTAAGCCATAGACTTTTGTAATAAGTTCTCTTTGGAGCCACTCGATGTAATAAGTGTGTGATTGCCACTCTGTTATAAATCCTTCAAGTATTGTGTGTGTCAGCATTACCGATCCGGGGATGACACTGAAACACAGAGACTTCGGTCCATTCGGATCGTGGTCGCTACAAGTATGAACCATGGAAAAGTTGGAATACAGTAGATATTACACCAATATAAAATTAGAATGAGATCACAACAGTACCTTGAGTGGTTATTTGCTTTGTTTTACTAACGGAGCTCACGAGATTTTCTGTTGAGTTTTGTGTTATGAAGTTTTCAAGTTTTGGGTAAGTATTTGATGGACTATGGAATAAAGAGTGGCAAAAGCCTAAGCTTGGGATGCCCAAGGCACCCCAAGGTAAAATTAAAGGACGGCTAAGAGCCTAAGCTTGGGGATGCACCGGGAAGGCATCCCCTCTTTCGTCTTCATCCATCGGTAACTTTACTTGAGGCTATATTTTTTTCACTACATGATATGTGTTTTGCTTGGAGCGTCGTGTATGATATTAGTCTTTGATTTTTAGTTTGTCACAATCATCCTTGCTGTAGACACCTTTTGAGAGGGACACGCTTCAATCGTGATTTTGTAGAATACTCTATGTGCTTCACTTATATCTTTTGAGCTAGGCAATTTCGCTCTAGTGCTTCACTTATATCTTTTTAGATCACGGCGATGGTTTTATTTTGTAGAAATTATTGAACTCTCTTGATTCACTTATATTATTTTGAGAGTCTTAAAGAATAGCATGGTAATTTTCTTGGGTTATGAATTTAGTCCTAATATGATAGACATCCAAAGGAGATATAATAAAACCTTCATATATAGAGAGCATTGAATATAATGTGAAGTTTGACTCCTTGTAATTGTTTTGAGATGTTAAGATGGTAATATTAGAGTCATGCTAGAGGTAGTTTGTGAGGTTAAAGAAATAATTGTGTTAAGGTTTGTGATTCCCGAAGCATGCACGTATAGCCTATGTAACCAAATTTGTGTGCATTGTATCTTGATTGTTTCATCTTTGTGGGAAGGTCGGGTGCGCGTGCTAGTTAACTCCTACCAACCTCCCCCTAGGGGCATGCGTCGTAGTGTTTTGCTTTGAGGGCTAAGTGGATTTTTCGCAATAAGTATGTGAGTTCTTTATGACTAATGTGAGTCCATGGATTATATGCACTCTCACCCTTCCACCTTTCTAGCCACTCTAGTGTCGCGCGACATTCACCGGTGCATAAAACCCTCCTTATACCTTCCTCGAAACAGCCATCATATCTACCAATTATGGCATTTCCATAGCCATTCCAAGATATATTTCCATGTAACTCCACCGCTCCATTTATTATGACATGCTTCATCATTGCCATATTGCTTTGCATGATCATGTAGTTGACATCGTATTTGTGGCAAAGCCACCGTTCGTATTTTTATACATGCCACTCTTGATCATTGCACATCCCAGTACATTGCCAGAGGCATTCATATAGAGTCATATCCTATGTTCTATTATCGAGTTGTAATATCGAGTTGTAAGCAAATAAAAGTGTGATGATCATCATTATTAGAACATTATCCCATGTGAGGTTATCAACAATAAAAGAGGCCAATGAAGCCCAAATAAAAAAAGAGGCCAAAGGAGCCCACCAAAAAAGACAGGCCGAAGAGCCCAAAATAAAAATAAAAAAGAGAGAAGGGACAATGTTACTATTTTTTTCCACACTTGTGCTTCAAAGTAGCACCATGTTCTTCATGATAGAGAGCATCCTATATGTTGTCACTTTCATATATCACTATTGGGAATTTTTCCTTATAGAACTTGGCTTGTATATTCCCACGATGGGCTTTCTCAGATGCCCTAAGTCTTCATGAGAAAGCAAGTTGATGCACACCCACTAGTTGTCTTTTTTGAGCTTTCATACACTTATAGCTCTAGTGCATACGTTACATGACAATCCCTACTCACTCACATTGATATCGATTGATGGACATCTCCATAGTCCATTGATTTTCCTAGTTGATGTGAGACTTTCTCCCACCATTTGTCTATTACCACCTCCATTCCACCTATAGTGCTATGTCCATGGCTAGTGCTCATATATTGCGTGAAAAGTTGGAAAAGGCTTAAAAGAGCATGAAAGCAATTGCTCGGTTGACTCCGGGATGGGCATGAGGGGTGTTTTGTGTTAAGAAAAGGGAGCATAAGGACTATATAATTTGTATGGATACCATTCTTTAGCCATGTTATTTTTTAAGCTTTATAGATTGCTTTTAGTATGATTAAAGTATTATTATTTTGATATTTACAAACTTTTGTTTTGAGTCTTATGGATCTGAACATTCATGCCACAATAAAGAACATTGCATTGAAATTTATGTTGGGTAGCATTCCACATCAAAAATTCTGTTTTTATCATTTACCTACTCGAGAACGAGCAGGAATTAAGCTTGGGGATGCTTGATACATCTCCAACATATCTATAACTTTTGATTATTCCATGCTATTATAGTATCTATCTTGGATGTTTTATATGCATTAATATGCTATTTTATATGATTTTTGGAACTAACCTATTAACCTAGGCCCAGTGCCAGTTTCTGTTTTTTCCTTATTTTTGAGTTTCGCAAAAAAGGAATATCAAACAGAGTCCAAATGGAGCGAAACTTTATGAGGATTTTTCTGGGACCAGAAGACATCAAATGGACATGGAGTACATGCCAGGGGAGCCTCGAGGTGGCCACAAGGGTGGAGGGCGCGTCCCCCTACCTTGTGGGCCCCTCGCACCTCCCTTGACCTAGCTCTTTCGCCTATAAATTCCAAAATATTCCAGAAACGTCAGAACATCCATCGAAACCACTTTTCCGCCGCCCAACTCTCTGTTCTCGTGAGATCCCATCTGGAGGCCTTTTCCGGTACTCTATCGGAGGGGGAATCAACCACGAAGGGCATCTACATCAACACCATTGCCCTTCCGATGAAGTGTGAGTAGTTTACCATAGACCTACGGTTCCATAGCTAGTAGCTAGATGGCTTATTCTCTCTCTTTGATCTTCAATACCATGTTCTTCTCGTTGTTCTTGGAGATCTATCCGATGTAATCTTCTTTTGCGGTGTGTTTGTCAAGATCCAATGAATTATAGGTTTATGATCAGATTATCTACGAATAATATTTGAGTTTCTTCGGAATTCTTTTATGCATGATCTAATATCTTAGTAATTCTCTTTGAACTATCGGTTTGGTTTGGCCAACTAGATTGGTGTTTCTAGCAATGGGAGAAGCGCTTTGCTTTGGGTTCAATCTTGCGGTGATCAATCCCAGTGACACAAGGGGACATGACACGTATTGTATTGTTGCCATCGAGGATAAAAAGATGGGTTTTCATATTGCTTGAGTTAATTCCTCTACATAATGTCATCTTACTTAATGTGTTAATCTGTTTTTATGAACTTAATACACTACATGCATGCTGGATAGCAGTCGATGTGTGGAGTAATAGTAATAAATGCAGGCAGGAGTTGGTCTACTTGCCACGGACGTGATGCCTATATTCATGATTATTGCCATAGATGTAGTTATAATTATTCGGTTTTCTATCAATTGCTTGATAGTAATTTTTTCACCCACCGTAATATTTCTATCATGAGAGAAGCCTCTAGTGAAACCTATGGTCCCCGGGTCTGTTTTACATCTTATAAGTTTCAGATCTACTATTGTGCAATCTTTTACTTTTCAATCTATAAACCAAAACCCCCAAAAAAATTACTTTACTTGTTCATCGATCTCTATCAGATCTCACTTTTGCAAATAACCTAGAAGGGATTGACAACCCCTTTATAGCGTTCAGTGCAAGTTGTTTGATTGTTTGTGCAGTTATTTGGCGACTTGTGTGTAATCTCCTACTGGATTGATACCTTGGTTCTCAAAACAGAGGGAAATACTTACTTCACTTTGCTGCATCTCCCTTCCTCTTCAAGGGAAATACCAACGCAACCTTGGGAAAGTAGCGAGGAAGCAGTTAGCAAGAATTTGAAAAACAGATCATACTACCCCATTGATATTTGAGAAAACAAGGACTCGCGCACATCGGAGGAGGAGACCCACCGATCGTGGAACATTGCTCATTTGCGACCATATTACACTTGAGTCACCGGCTCTTGTGTTGTACATACCTTCATCAATGTATATATTTTGATCAGTATAATAAAGCCGGCATCCCTGATAATTCGGGGCCTCTGTCGTTTCATTTCAAAGTATTTGAGTCTTTATTGTCTGTTCATATGGTCACTTGGGGGCTTCCTGCTCAATGAGCATAGCTGTTCATACCCTCTTGATCCGGTTTTCAAGCCGTCTCATTGGTCATTTGGGGGCTTCCTGCTCAATGCACATAGCTGTTCATACCCTCTTGATTTGGTTTTCAAGCCGTCCCATTGGTCACTTGGGGGTTTCCTGCTCAATGAGCATAACTTTTCATACCCTCTTGATCCGGTTTTCAAGCCGTCTCATTGGTCACTTGGAGGCTTCCTACTCAATGAGCATAGCTGTTCATACCCTCTTGATCCGGTTTTCAAGCCGTCTCATTGGTCACTTGGGGGCTTCCTACTCACTGAGCAAAGTTGTTCATACCCTCTTGATCCGGTTTTCAAGCCGAATTTGAGTTAAACCTGCCTGTTTGCAACTTGCTACTCAAACCAGGTGACCCGCCAAACTCTTGACAGTTACTCTTTTCAATAAGACCCTAAACTAGTCAAGGTTAAAACGGCGGCCTTTGTCATGAGAGAGACGGCTTACAAAGAGCTAGGATAAACTCACCTGCTATCGTTGTCTCTCCGCCATGTGGCCCGTTCGTACTCTTAACAGTCAATCTTTTCAATAAGACCCTGAACTAGTTAAGGTTAAAACGACGGATTTATGTCACGTGAGAGTCGGCTTACGGGATAAAAACTGAATATTTTCAAAAAAATAATAGAGGTAGACTATTTTGGACCAGTAAAGCTTCTGGCTTATAGACTTACATCCTTACAGCATCATTATGATATTGGTCTACATGTATGACTTCATATTTGAATAAATATTTCGGGTTTTCCTAACCTGTCCAGGTTATAGACTTTAAGTCGCCAGAACATATTGCACATTATAACCCGCCCTGGCGTAAACCGCTAGGGTATATGTTGTTAATTATGTGTGCAGGAACATTGCAAAATAGTATTATATTCCTTGCAAGCTCATCAATGGCGCATAGAAATTTCATCAGCAGTTTTTAAGGCTAAAACATGCACGATAGCATAACAGAGCATTGTTTTCACTAGCCTATTACACGGCTTTCTAAGCACAAATGTTTAAGAGTTTATTCAAGAAGAAATGTCGTACTGCAGTTTGAGAGTCGTCTCGTTGATACGTCCAAAACGTATCTATAATTTCTGCTTGCTCCATGCCTCTTTTGTGTGATATTGCTATGATATTTATACACTTCCATACACTTTTGATCATATTTGGACTAACCTATTAACTCAGTGCACCCCAGTGCCAGTTT
Source organism: Secale cereale (assembly GCA_902687465.1). Classification (NCBI taxonomy): domain Eukaryota; kingdom Viridiplantae; phylum Streptophyta; class Magnoliopsida; order Poales; family Poaceae; genus Secale; species Secale cereale. The sequence goes on along the minus strand of LR738711.1, from coordinate 308,919,809 downwards.
CTGTTTTCTGCTGTTTTTGTATTTCAGGTTTTCCCGTCACGAAAACTGCCAGAAAAATCCCGGAAAAATTATATAAAAAATCAGCGTTCCGGAAGCTTCCACACGGCCGAAGTAGGTCCGGAGGGGGGCCACCAGGGCTCCAGGCGCCCTGGTGGCGCGGCCCCCCTCCTGGCCGCGCCGGGGGGGCGCCTGGGCCCCCCAGGCCTTCGCTGATGCCCCCCTTTGGCATATATTTAACACGTGTCCCGAAACCCTCGAGGACGGAACCCTTTTTCGCGATCTCATCTCTGTTCCGCCGCCGCCGCGCTTCCAAGATCGGGAGCACCAGGAGAACTCTTCCTGGCACCCTGCCGGAGGGGAGGATCACCACCGGGAGCCTCTCCACCACCATGGACGCCTCACGGATGAGTTGTGAGTAGTCTCCCTTGGACCATGGGTCCATGACCAGTAGCTATGTGATGTTCTCCTCCCCTTCTTGTGCTTCACTATATAGACCTCGTGAGCTGCCCTACATGATCGAGGCACATATGTAATCCTTATACTGTTGCTATGTTGAGTTTGCTGGGATCCGATGGATTGTGAGATTATGTTCAGATTGTGTTTGAGTAATATGTTTGATTCACCTCTTTTATATTTATGTTCGTAAGTAATTCTTGCATGTTCTCCGTTGTTATTTATTGCTTTGGCCAAGTAGTAGGTAGTGACTCCAAGAGGGGACGTTATGCTTGATTGTGGGTTCATGCCCCTCGATGACTAGCTTGAGTGACAGAAACATGAGTCTAGGGGATGTGCTGTTGCCACAAGGGGGAAAACAACGGTGCTTGTGCCCGCGGGTGCAAGGATTGTTTACTTTACGCAAAGTTCTTTTAATGTGGTTGTCTGTTGCTTTGAGTTTACACTATGGGTGGGACTCGCAACTTAATACCAGCGAGATGTTCTGGATAGATATCTCAAGGTGGATGATTAGTAGTAGATGCAGATGGATTTCGGTCTACTTGCCTTGGCGTACCTCTCATGCTTTGAACCTCTAACTTTCTTGCAACATAGTTAGCATTGGTTTGCGCACATAATTCTGTCAATTGCCCAGCTGTAATTCGTTTACCTCACATAGCTGTTTTATCGTCTTTTGGGAGAGAGACATCACTAGTGAACATCATGGGATCCCGGTCCATATTACCATCACTGATCACATCCGCTATTTACTTTCTGCTTTTACATACTAGTTACAGTTTTACCTATCACTATTATCTCTTGCGTTTGACCCTTTGTAAACGACAAGGCCGGAGGGATTGACAACCTCTCTGTACTCGTTGGGAGCAAAGTTATTTGTATCTGTGTGCAGGTCCAAGTTGATTGCTAATATATGGCGCCGTTAGCAGTTGACAGCTTCTTGTTGAAACTAGGAGTCTCAGGGGAAATCGATCCTTGGTATCTTTGCCAAGGGAAAACTACCGCTACACTGCATCTCAAACCTTCCACTTGGGGTAACCAATGAGGGGCGAGAAGCCATCACTCGTGGATCAGTTGTCCTGGTCTTGGTGAGTTGAAGCATCCAGGTTATCCTACGCTATCGCGGGAAACCACGGCCACCTGTGGGAACAGGAGGTTCCTTGCTGGTTTGGTAGGGGAATGTCGCGTTGCACAAAGAGCAGACGAGCATGGGGCGGCATGTCAGAGATCACGTAGGCAGTTTTACCCAGGTTCGGGCCGCCGTGGTGGCGTAAGACCCTACTCCTCCTTTGGTGGATTGATGGTGGAAATGGGGTGGTGGAGGGTAGTACACTTGCCTGACAGGGGTTGCCTCAAGGCGGCAGCGACTACGCGCATAAGGGGGTGTGAGTTATCCCAGCCTCTCACCCTGTCTACGGTTGCCATGGGCCTCCTTTCGTAGATGAAGGGGTTACCACAATGGCAAAGTAGTCATTATGCACTGATAATATAGCAACAGTGTTATCATACTAACTCTGCGGGTTGACATGGCGCATTAAATGCACCGCTCAACATCGCATCACTGGTTGCCTGACAAAGCTTGCCGGGCTATCTTGCCAGCTTCGCGCTTGCTCGCTCGACACGTCGCAGGACGGATGTCATCTATGGGTTTTTCCTGTAGGGAGAGTCTGCCATGTGGTGAATGGACACCACTTAGTCGCTCTGTGGCTTGACACCGCACTGATCGAGGACGTGAGTCGTGGAGGAGTGGTTGGTGAGGTGGTTTAGACTCCACGAGTCTCGGCAGGCTCTGCTGGGACGGCTTGGTTGTATTCTTCTGGGGGTGGCCACGTCCCTTGCCGGGCTCGCCTGCCCGGCAAGAGAGGCCTTTCTCTTGATGATACCTTGCTTCTCTGGCTTGGTCTTGGTCCTTCTGATCTGCTTTTTGGTCCCTTAAACCTCTTGGTCTCTTGTACTCTGACTTGGGCTGGTGCTTCAATCTTGTTCCCGTGCCTGTGCACAGTAAGGGCAACTGGCCCAGGGTTTGTTGCACCGAAAGAAGCCCTCGGGCTTGCCCCGAACGCGCTGTCGAGTATCGTCGGGGTAAGGCATAATAAGTGCACAGGCGGGGTTGTTGAAGAGGCTGGTCTTGTGATGTCTTCTTTTCTTCTTCATTAGTATTGATCGAGGGCCAGTTTCCGGTTTCTCCGTGCGTCGTGTAAAGCCAATAGTGGTGGGGCCGCTCCATTAAAGGCTCGCGAATGAATTTAAAGCACGAGGTAGAAACTGCCAATTCACTCTTCCCACCACGCCCTAATCCTTAGCCATGCATGTTGCATGCATCGCGTGGGGTAGGTAACGGAGGCGCGTGGCGTGGGAGAGCATCAAGGTGAGGGCCCGGTCGTCTTGAATTGGCGGAGGAGGACGGTGGTCGTCCGTTGAGGAGCGGCTCCACTCCTCGGCCTGCATATAAAAGGAGGGGTGGAGGAGGACGGAGACACCCATCCCCGCATTCCTCCTCTTCTGTCTTCTGCTTTTGCTGGATATGTCAAAGAGAAGAGCCTCGGGCTAGCCCCCGGGCGCTTGGTTGGGGCTAATGTTGCCACACGCTAGTGCTGGCGCTCGGGGAGTGAACCTGGTCCTTGTTGTAGCGAATCTCTTGGTTCCTTCGAAGCTCGGCCGAGAGGCGGCGGAGGAGATCGTTGGTAATCCCAGCACTGCTCCTCCCAGAAGCCTTGGGGCTGATGTCGACGAGAGGCGCGCCTTCCTGCCTGCCAAGGTGGGGAGCGACGCACCTCGAGCCCGTTGGCCATCTTGGCCTCTCGTAGTCTCCCCGACGAAGGCGTCGGGCTGGACTCTCAACCTTCCCCCGAAACGGTGTTCATGAAGATGAAGCCGGGACAAAAGGAGAAGACGGGAGGCAAGCCGTCTAGTAGGAGCACGACTGCATCGACGCGTTCGTCTCGTACTGGCGACCTGCTGCCCGTCTGCCTGGCTCTTCCCCCTTTTCCCGGTGCTGTCATCACCGTTTCTTCTACCTGCCAGGAAAGGGCATGTCCCCCTGGTTCTTCCACCTCCCTCGGGAGTCTCCCGGCTGGGCCCCGGCGTCTTCCTCTGTCGGTGCCTGTGCTGGAGTTCCTCGCCTAGTCCCGAAGGCGGTGATCACAGGGGCCTCGAGGTGCTCTACACGTCTTCCTCCTTCGCAGCCTCGCCACTCCCAATCTTGCCAGGCTGCGCTTGTCAATTCCTGACAGGGATCGGGGTGACATTGTGCTGGCGCGTCGCCCATCCTATTCTCCTCCCACCGCGCTACCTGGGATAAGAGGGACAGGGAGAGGAGTTTATAGAGCCCTTATCTTTTTTTCAATCTTAAACTTGTAGGAACTTGCCAAATTTTAACTCAAATAATGTAACCCTTGAGTCCTTGTTTGTGTTCTATAATGCTTGTACTTGTATGAACATGTTAATGAAAAAGATGAACCTTGCCGGGAGCCCATGCATGTGTATGTCCATGCAGAGGCGAGATGCCTCTTTATGTAAATAAACAAGTTTTTCAGGCAAGCTATTCCGTCGGCACCCTTTTTGTCTGCCGGAGAATCACATCGTCCGGGGAACAGATAAAGGGGCCAGCACCCCGCCAACTTATTTTTACCAAATGCCGCTACAACCATCCTATCTGAAGCAACGATCGAGTCTGGGATGGGAGCACCCAAGTCTCAAGAGAGTGGCAAGGGTTTCTTATGCGCAGTTATAGCTTACAGAACACTAGCGGACAGGAGGTATAACTTATTTGTTTGGCTTGCTGGGGATCGCAGTGCGGGGCAATCTTCTCAACTCCTTGTCGAAGCCAAGTTCACGGTAGGAACCTGCAACTTCATGCATATGAGAATGAATGCAGGATGCGATCCTATCTATATGCATATGCAAATGCTTATGCGGTGGTCTTGGAATGCTCATGCATGCATGCAATCTTGGTCGGGGGCCCCCTACAGCGCTTCTTCATTTTCTCTTGCACGGGGTCATCACCCCGGCTTTGTACAAGGGGTTACATGCAGCTGAGGCAAGGCCTGTACAAATGGGTGGCTGCAGGGCATGGCCCGACAGCCGCGCCTTATGGGTTGAACTTATGGAGATGCTCAATATTCCTTGAGTTTTGCAATTGAATGCCATCTTCGGTCTCCGGACGGACTGCGCCAGGTTAGGTGACTCATACTACCCGGCAAGTGCCTTCCCACTTCGGTGATAACTTGTTTGTACCCTTGGCGGACTGAACGCGCCTAAGGACAAGCTCACCTTCCTCAAAACACCGAGCATGAACCCTGCGACTATGATAGCGACGCAGGGCTTGCTTATAGTGTGCAGCACGCATAGCATCCCAGAGACGGTTCTCCTCAAGTAGCACAGCGTCGTCACGCTAGTGCTGAACTTGCACTACTTCATCGTAGGCAAGCACTCGAGGCAACATGTAAATGAGTTTCGTGGGGATAACTGTTTCTGCCCCGTAGACCAGGGAGAAGGGAGTCTGCCCGATAGCGCGGTTTGGTGTCGTTCTGAGGGACCAGAGAACTACCGGGAGCTCCTTGACCCACCGCCTGCCGTGCTTCTGCAACGTATCAAAAGTTCTTGTTTTGAGTCCATGCAACACTTCAGCGTTCGCCCTCTCAGCTTGTCATTTCTCCGGGGCTGTGCCACAGAGGCAAATAAGATCTTGCATCCGAGGGCATGAACATATTGCATGAAGGCTCGACTCGTGAACTGGGTGTTGATACGTCCAAAACGTATCTATAATTTCTGCTTGCTCCATGCCTCTTTTGGGTGATATTGCTATGATATTTATACACTTCCATACACTTTTGATCATATTTGGACTAACCTATTAACTCAGTGCACCCCAGTGCCAGTTTCTGTTTTCTGCTGTTTTTGTATTTCAGGTTTTCCCATTACGAGAACTGCCAGAAAAATCCCGGAAAAATTATATAAAAAATCAGCGTTCCAGAAGCTTCCCAGCAGCCAAAGTACAGCCGGAGGGGGGCCACCAGGGCTCCATGCGCCCTGGTGGCGCGGACCCCCCCTGGCCGCGTCGGGGGGGGCGCCTGGGCCCCCGAGCCTCCGCTGATGCCCCCCTTTGGCATATATTTATATCGTGTCCCGAAACCCTCGAGACGGGAACCCTTTTTCGCGATCTCATCTCTGTTCCGCCGCCGCCGCGCTTCCAAGATCGGGAGCACCAGGAGAACTCTTCCCGGCACCCTGCCGGAGGGGAGGATCACCACCGGGAGCCTCTCCACCACCATGGACGCCTCCCGGATGAGTTGTGAGTAGTCTCCGTTGGACCATGGGTCCATGACCAGTAGCTATGTGATGTTCTTCTCCCGTTCTTGTGCTTCACTAATTAGTCCTCGTGAGCTGCCCTACATGATCGAGGCACATATGTAATCCTTATGCTGTTGCTATGTTGAGTTTGCTGGGATCCGATGGATTGTGAGATTATGTTCAGATTGTGTTTGAGTAATATATTTGATCTACCTCTTTTATATTTATGTTCGTAAGTAATTCTTGCATGTTCTCCGTTGTTATTTATTGCTTTGGCCAAGTAGTAGGTAGTGACTCCAAGAGGGAACGTTATGCTTGATTGTGGGTTCATGCCCCTCGATGACTAGCTTGAGTGACAGAAACATGAGTCTAGGGGATGTGCTGTTGCCACAAGGGGGAAAACAACGGTGCTTGTGCCCGCGGGTGCAAGGATTGTTTACTTTACGCAAAGTTCTTTTAATGCAGTTGTCTGTTGCTTTGAGTTTACACTATGGGTGGGACTCGCAACTTAATACCAGCGAGATGTTCTGGATAGATGTCTCAAGGTGGATGATTAGTAGTAGATGCAGATGGATTTCGGTCTACTTGCCTTGGCGTACCGCCCATGCTTTGAACCTCTACCTTTCTTGTAACATAGTTAGCATTGGTTTGCGCACATAATTCTGTCAATTGCCCAGCTGTAATTCGTTTACCTCACATAGCTGTTTTATCGTCTTTTGGGAGAGAGACATCACTAGTGAACATCATGGGACCCCGGTCCATATTTCCATCATTGATCACATCCGCTATTTACTTTCCGCTTTTACTTACTATTGCAGCATTACCTATCACTATTATCACTTGCGTTTGATCCTTTGTAAACTACAAGGCCGGAGGGATTGACAACCTCTCTGTACTCGTTGGGAGCAAAGTTATTTGTATCTGTGTGCAGGTCCACGTTGATTGCTAATATCTGGCGCCGTTAGCAGTTGACACCTTCTTGTTGAAACTAGGAGTCTCAGGGAAATCGATCCTTGGTATCTTTGCCAAGGGAAAACTTCCGCTACACTGCATCTCAAACCTTCCACTTGGGGTAACCAACGAGGGGCGAGAAGCCATCAAGCAAAGTTTTCTGGCGCCGTTGCCGGGGACTCCACTCTTCAGGGTAGGGGAGTTGCACACTATCTTTTACCTTTGCTTTTTAGTCTTGTTAGTTTACCTTTCAGTTTTTGCTTTAGTATCTTTTATCGAAAATCACAAAAATAGTTATCTTGCTTGCTTGCTACTATGGGTTCCACCGAGAACACCAAGTTGTGTGACTTCACTAGTCACAACAACGATGACTTTATCTGCACACCTATCACTACACCTGCCACTTCAGCACCTTCATATGAAATTAGACCTGCTTTATTGAACTTAGTCATGAAAGATCAATTCTCCGGTGCTGGAGATGATGCTGCTTTACACTTAAACAATTTTGTTGAACTCTGAGATATGCAAAAGTACCAAGAAATAGATGGTAATATTGTTAAGCTTAAGCTTTTTCCTTTCTCCTTGAGAGGAGGAGCTAAAATTTGGTTTCAGTCTTTGCCTAGAAATAGCATAGATTCATGGGACAAGTGCAAAGATGCTTTTATTGGAAAGTACTATCCACCTGCTAAAATTATCCAACTAAGAAGTAACATAATAAATTTTAAACAATTGGATAATGAACACGTTTCCCAAGCTTGGGAACGTATGAAATTTCTTATCAAGAACTGCCCTACTCATGGTTTGACTACTTGGATGGTTATCCAAACTTTTTATGCAGGCTTGAACTTTACCTCGCGGAACTTGTTAGATTCGGCCGCGGGAGGAACCTTTATGTCAACTACACTTGGTGCTGCCACAAAGCTTCTCGATGAGATGATGACCAACTATTCCCAATGGCACACCGAACGCGCTCCAACAGGTAGAAAGGTAAACTCTGTCGAGGAGATTTCCTCCCTAAATGAAAAAGTTGACTTGATCATGTCTCTAGTTTTGAAGCAATCTTCTGTTGATCCTCGTGATGTTCCTTTAAATTCATTGATTGCTCAAGAACAAGTAGATGTGAACTTTATCTCTAGAAACAATTTCAATAACAATGCTTATAGGAGTAATTTTGGTAGCAATCCTAGACCGTTCCCCTCTAATTCTTATGGGAACAACAATGCTTATCCTATCACCAAGAACTCCACTACTGAACTAGAGATTATGCTTAAAGATTTCATCACTACCCAAAAAGCCTTCAATAAGAGTGTAGGAGAAAAACTAAACAAACTAGATGATCTCTCTTCGAAGGTAGACAATTTAGCCAATGAGGTAGAATTGCTTAAAATTAGAACTTCTCCTCTTGAGGAGAGGAAGGTCACTCCTATGAATGCTATTCAAGTGCAAATTAATGAAAACATTAGGATGTTGGCTAAACTTAAAGAGAGATGGGCTAGAGAAAGGGAGGAAGAGGATAGAATTGAGAACCTTCCTACCCACCACACTGTTGCTACTATCCAAGTTGTTGAGGATATCCAAACTCTTAGCACCCAATGCAATCCTGGTCCCATTGGACCTATTAATGGTGATGCTATGACTATAGAAACTACCAAACAAGTGAACCTAAAGGACACCACTACCACCTTACTTGATATTAGTGACCTTGATTTTGACAATTGCACTCTTACCGAAGTTATTGATTTCCTTCACAAGATGTCTAGAGATCCCCGCACTAGCACGCTTAACCTTGCCTTCACAGAGCATATCACTAATGCTCTTATCAAAGCTAGGGAGGAGAAACTTAGAGTAGAAGCCTCCATACCTAGAAAGCTAGAAGATGGTTGGGATCCTATGATTAAAATTAAGTTGAATAACTTCTCTTGCTATGCTTTATGTGATGTTGGTGTTAGTACCTTTGTTATGCCCAAAAGAATATATGATATGCTTAAATTGAAACCTTTTGATTCTTGTTCTTTTGGTGTTCGTCTCGTTGATTCTTCCATAAAGAAACCTTTGGGGAGGATCGACGATGTTCTTATCATTGTAAATGACAATTATGTTCCCGTTGATTTTACTATTATGGATATTGAATGTGAACCTTCGTGTCCAATTATTTTGGGACGTCCTTTTCTATGCACCGTTGGTGCTATCATTGACATGAAAGAGGGGAATATAAAATTCCAATTTCCTCTCAAGAAAGGGATGGAACACTTCCCTCGAAATAAGATTAAGTTACCTTTTGAGTCCGTTATACGGGCTAGCTATTCTTTTACTCTTGATAAAACTTGATCTTTTTGCATTATGCCTAGCTTAAAGGCATAAAAGAAAGCGCTTTTGGGAGGCAGCCCACATGAATAAATTTTATTTTGCTTTTGTTGTGTCTTGATGTTGTTTACTACAGTAGCATCATCATTGTATCTTTGCTTTTCAACTTTGTGCCAAGTATAGCCTCTGATTGCAAGAAAGTTCAAAAGTTGTGACGTGTTGTCCAGGAAACAGATTCTGTCCTTAGATAGAAAAATTCGTATAAAATCACCAGATCATCTTTTTGGTCTGAATTTTTTCGATAGCGTGCTCTATACAATTGTCTTTCGTGCGTCCGTTTTGAGTTTTTTGATTATAGTTGCAGAAGTGCCCCGAAAAAATCATTTACTACCTGCTCTTTTGTTTTTCACAAATTCTGTCCTGTTTTGCCTTTCCTTCATTTTGCAAACCTAGAGCTTGCTTTTTCTTTGCAAAAACCTTTTGGCAATCTTGAGAAACAGTAGACCTTCAAGAATATCCTTATTTCCAGCAAGGAACAATTATTTTATTATGGGTACTAACGTCGCTAATCAGATTATGATGAGTTATGTATGAAGGGAGTTTTCAAGTGTGCGAGGGAAGATGATAAAAAGATTCAGGAGTGTCAAACACTCAAGCTTGGGGATGCCCCCATTCACCCCCAAGAAATATTCAAGGAGACTCAAGCGTCTAAGCTTGGGGATGCCCCCGTGCATCCCCTTCTCCATCAACATTATTAGTTCGTCTTTCGTTCCACTATATTTTTATCACTTCATGTGTTATGTGCTATGCTTGGAGCGTCTTGCTTTTAGTTTTCCTTTTTAGTTTTCTTTAGCTTTTCATAACGAGACGGAACTCAGCTTTCTTTATGTGGGAGAGAAACACGCTCCACTTCTACCTAGAACATAACATAGAATTTTCATGTCTATCTTTGATGTGTGTGTTCTTTGTCTTTCAATAGCTACTATCATGCTTAGCTCTTAGTTTTCATGCTTATCTTTTTAAAGAGCTTTTGTTTAGTTGGTTGCTTGAACTCTCTTTATTTATCATGATTATCTTATTAAGAGAGTTTGCTTCCATTGCATTGGTTGATATGTCTATGATAAAGATGCTACGTGCATAATGGTGCTTAGTAGTTCATGTTTTCTTATGGTTAGTCTCAAATAGCTGGGGGGGTTCCAATGTGTTATTGGAGTACCAACATGATTTGTTTGCCTATGATGTGGTATGGTTTAGTAATATCTTCCTTCAAGAATTTATTTTGATTGACTTGGCGTATGCTCACGCATATTTAAGACTGTAAAGAAAGTATGTCAAGCCTTCATGATCTTTTATTTCTGAGTAGCGATATAACTTCCATGCCTGATTCAATGTTGCTTTGTCGCTCTGCATGATTATGACCATCATTGCTCTCTTAGTTGGTCGCTCCCAGTCTTTTGCTAACCTTCGCCTGTACTAAGCGGACTGACTGCTTGTGCATCCAAATTCTTTTAAACCAGTTATGCCATATGAGTCCACAATACCTTCCTACATGGTATTTACCTGCCATTCCTAACGAAGACTTTCATGTACCATCTCGAAATTATTCAAAAAGAAAAAAAATGCATTCCTATTTTGTGCCTCTGTTTTAAGTCCATGAGGAAGTAGTAGTTAATTCATGATCTTTTTAAGTTGGACAAGCTTCACCCCGGGATTGCATGTATAATGTGCAAACCCATAATACGAGAAGGAACTGGCATTGAGTGCGCCCGGCTCAAAATTAATATAACAAACAAACCCTCCTTCACGCTTTGTTCATGAGAAATCAGAAAACTTTGGCAGTGATAAACAAAGGAGATTAAGAGGATGTGATCGTCCTCATTCGGGAGTCGTTCCTCGAAACTTGTCCATCTCAAGAAGTAATTGAGTTGTCTGCTAGCATTCGTTGACGAAACATGCATGATCTAAGAAAAAATATTATTACCTCTGTTTTTAAAACCAAGAGCTCTGGTACATGTTTTGTCTTTGTTTCCGACTACGGGTTTTCAACCTTGCCAACAAAAGCCACGGTTCGAGAGTCTCCACCTTCTTTTAAAGCACCAACTACTGAGAGCATGATTGTCATTCTGAGTGTAATGTGCATTGTCCCAAAGTGGCATTGTCTTTTGCATGATTATGATATCGTTTATTTTGAAATCATTGTATCTAGTCATCACTTAAACCTTGGAGGTGCCCCTGCATTTATGTTTTGCTTCACTAAAGGGGGCAAGCGAGATATTACTTTATCATATTTGCACACCATGCTCATTGCAAATCTATTTGATGTTTCAGTATCATGTTGTAAAACTTTCAGTTCTTTGTGATTTTCTCATGAGGCAACTTAATTACTACAGATTCATTGCCTCAGTAAGCTTTTGTCATATGACTATGAAAAGTCCTTATATGGTTAATAGCATGTCACCACAGAAATTATTCTTGTTATCATTTACCTACTCGAGGACGAGCAGGAATTAAGCTTGGGGATGTTGATACGTCCAAAACGTATCTATAATTTCTGCTTGCTCCATGCCTCTTTTGGGTGATATTGCTATGATATTTATACACTTCCATACACTTTTGATCATATTTGGACTAACCTATTAACTCAGTGCACCCCAGTGCCAGTTTCTGTTTTCTGCTCTTTTTGTACTTCAGGTTTTCCCATTACGAGAACTGCCAGAAAAATCCCGGAAAAATTATATAAAAAATCAGCATTCCAGAAGCTTCCCAGCAGCCAAAGTACAGCCGGAGGGGGGCCACCAGGGCTCCAGGCGCCCTGGTGGCGCCCCCCCTGGCCGCGCCGGGGGGGCGCCTGGGGCCCCCGAGCCTCCGCTGATGCCCCCCTTTGGCATATATTTATATCGTGTCCCGAAACCCTCGAGACGGGAACCCTTTTTCGCGATCTCATCTCTGTTCCGCCGCCGCCGCGCTTCCAAGATCGGGAGCACCAGGATAACTCTTCCCGGCACCCTGCCGGAGGGGAGGATCACCACCGGGAGCCTCTCCACAACCATGGACGCCTCCCGGATGAGTTGTGAGTAGTCTCCCTTGGACCATGGGTCCATGACCAGTAGCTATGTGATGTTCTCCTCCCGTTCTTGTGCTTCACTAATTAGTCCTCGTGAGCTGCCCTACATGATCGAGGCACATATGTAATCCTTATGCTGTTGCTATGTTGAGTTTGCTGGGATCCGATGGATTGTGAGATTATGTTTAGATTGTGTTTGAGTAATATATTTGATCTACCTCTTTTATATTTATGTTCGTAAGTAATTCTTGCATGTTCTCCGTTGTTATTTATTGCTTTAGCCAAGTAGTAGGTAGTGACTCCAAGAGGGAACGTTATGCTTGATTGTGGGTTCATGCCCCTCGATGACTAGCTTGAGTGACAGAAACATGAGTCTAGGGGATGTGTTGTTGCCACAAGGGGGAAAACAACGGTGCTTGTGCCCGCGGGTGCAAGGATTGTTTACTTTACGCAAAGTTCTTTTAATGTGGTTGACTGTTGCATTGAGTTTACACTATGGGTGGGACTCGCAACTTAATACCAGCGAGATGTTCTGGATAGATATCTCAAGGTGGATGATTAGTAGTAGATGCAGATGGATTTCGGTCTACTTGCCTTGGCGTACCGCCCATGCTTTGAACCTATAACTTTCTTGCAACATAGTTAGCATTGGTTTGCGCACATAATTCTGTCAATTGCCCAGCTGTAATTCGTTTACCTCACATAGATGTTTTATCATCTTTTGGGAGAGAGACGTCACTAGTGAACATCATGGGACCCCGGTCCATATTACCATCATTGATCACATCTGCTATTTACTTTCCGCTTTTACTTACTATTGCGGCATTACCTATCACTATTATCACTTGCGTTTGATCCTTTGTAAACTACAAGGCCGGAGGGATTGACAACCTCTTTGTACTCGTTGGGAGCAAAGTTATTTGTATATGTGTGCAAGGTCCACGTTGATTGCTAATATCTGGCGCCGTTAGCAGTTGACACCTTCTTGTTGAAACTGGGAGTCTCAGGGAAATCGATCCTTGGTATCTTTGCCAAGGAAAAACTTCCGCTACACTGCATCTCAAACCTTCCACTTGGGGTAACCAACGAGGGGCGAGAAGACATCAGGTGTCATTGTCGGTAATGATCCTTGGCGGAACTCCAAAACGACACACCGGATCTTTCAAGAACCTGATAGCTAATTGAGCAGTCATCTTTCTCACGGCAATCACTTCAAGCCACTTTGTAAACTTGTCAATAGCAATGAACAAGAATTCAAAGCCCCAGATTGCTCGGAGGAAGGGGCCGAGGATATCGAGCCCGCGGACCGAAAACAGCCATCATAGAGGGATTGTTTGAAGAGCTTGGGCAGGCAGGTGGGTTTTCTTGGAATGGAACTGGCAGGCTACACATTTCGTGACTAGCTCAACCGCATCTTGGAGGGCTATGGTCCAATAGAATACTTGCCGGAATGATTTCCCAACTAATGCCCTTGATCCAATGTGGGACCCGCACATGCCTTTGTGCATTTCAGCCAACAGTTCATTTCCTTCTTCTCGGAAGACACACTTCAATTTCACACCGTTGGGCTTCCTTCTATATAGAGTGTCATCGACAAACTGGTACATACTAGCCCTCCGGGCTTCTTTTTCAGCTTCATCTTGGTCGTCGGGAAGCTCTCTGGTTTGGAGGAATTGGACAATGTGCCTTGCCCAAGTTGGAGCCTGGGGCTCGGCAACGAGGACTAGCGACACCTCCTATGCTGCGGGAGCACATGCCTCATTTGCGGGGTCCATGGGCCCGGCTGGAGGGGGTGGTTCGGCAGGCTGTGAGGAGTTGTTTGCGGCAGGGTCTCTGCCAGGAGCGGACGGCTCTACCGGGAGAGGCTTACCGGTGTCCAACTTTGTCCTTTTCTGGGCCATTGTTGCTGGGGATACAGAGGGCTGAGTGAGATGGAGAACAAAAGTTCCTGGTTCCACAGAAAGCTTCTGCACAACACACTTTGACAAGTGATCAGCTATGATGTTTTCCACACGGGGTACGTGCTCTGTTTGCACTCGTTAAAGTGCTCCTCCAATATCCCCACTTCCTCGAGGCATGCCTCCATCAATGGACTTTGGTAATCCTTGTTGACTTGTCTCACCACAAGTTGTGAATCTCCTTGAATGATCAGTTTCTTAATTCCCAATTCCACTGCAATCCTCAGCCCGGCAAGGAGCCCTTCATACTCTACTGTATTGTTGGTTGATTTTCCCTGGGAAAATGCATTTGGACGACGTACTTCAAGTGCTCCCCGGAGGGGGCGACGAGAAGCACGTCATCTCCGGCACCTTGTAGGGAAAAAGCACCATCAAAATATATATTCCATTCCTGGGGTGATTCCTTGCCGGTGATAATTGTATCTATTATTTCTTCATCAGGAGTTGGCGTCCATTCTGCAATAAACTCTGCCAGTGCCCTGCTCTGAATAGTTGATGTGCTCTTAAACTTCAAACCGAAGCTGGATAACTCCAAAGACCACTCCACTATTCTGCCGGTAGCCTCAGGGTTTCGGAGTATCCTTTGCAACGGGAAACAAGTGAAAATTGTGATCTCATGGGCTTGGAAGTAGTGGCACGGTTTCCTTGAGGCCATGATGAGACCAAAGATAAACTTTTGCACACCAGAGTACCTCGATCTAGCCCCCTGTAACAGGGAGCTGACGAAGTACACTAGGCACTGCACCACTTTCTTCCTCGCCACGTCCTTGGGGTTAGTCTCGCTGTTGCGCTCACTGCTGCCCTGATCCTCCTCTGACTCCGCTGGCCTCTGCTCACTCTCTAGCTCATCCACTTCTCGTTGTGCTACCAAGGCTGCACTGACCACTTGGTTGGTTGCTACTAAGTACAATAGCAACGACTCCTGGGGCTTGGGAGCGACCAAGGTAGGCACAGAGGACAAATAGGTCTTCAACTCTTGCAAAGCTGCATCTGCTTCTGGGGTCCACTTTATGGGTCTTGCCTTCTTCAAAATATTGAAGAACAGCAGGGCACGCTCGACAGACTTGGAGATGAATCTACTTAGCGCGGAAACGCATCCTGTAAGATGCCTCACATCTTTAACTGTCCTCAGCACTTGGATCTGCTCGATAGCCTTGATCTTGTCGGGGTTGGCTTCGATCCCGCGATGGGATACAAAGAACCCAAGTAGCTTGCCGGAGGGAACACCAAATACACACTTCTCCGGGTTGAGCGTCAAATTGATCTTGTGCAGATTAGCGAATGTCTCATCCAAATCTTGGAAAAGGGTGGCCCTATCCTTGGTCTTGACCACAATATCATCCATATATGCTTCTTTATTTCTGTGCAGCTGTGGCTCAAAACGAATCTGGACTACCCTTGCAAAAGTGACTCAGTGTCGGTGTTAAAACCGGCAGATCTCGGATAGGGGTGCCCAAGCTGTGTGTCTAAGGATCGGTGGTAACAGAAGACTGGGGACACGATTTTTACCAAGGTTCAGGCCCTCTCGATCGAGGTAATATCCTACTTCCTGCTTGATTGATGTTGATGAATATGGGGTTACAAGAGTTGATCTACCTCGAGATCGTAATAGCTAAACCCTAAAAGTCTAGCCTATGTGATTGCTATGATTCTGTTACCCTCTACGGACTAGACCCTCCAGTTTATATATCCTCCGGAGGAGACCTAGGGTTTACAAAGATTGCTTGGGAAGGAAGGAATTGATACATCTGAACATTTATTCTGCCTTTCTACGTATACAGGATTCCCAGCCGGACACGGGGATGTCTTCATCTCCATGTCCCATGTATCCGGCCCAGCTTTGGTAGATTGGATCCTCATGTACCTCCAAATCCAGGACTCCCTCAATAGCCCCCAAACTTGCCTTCAATGACGAGATTGTATCCAACTTTATGTCTTCGGTCTTGCAAGGTTGGTTCTTCTTCAGAATAGATGATTGTTCGGATCCATATTTAATATTATATCATGTTGATTCCCTACCTCAGTCGCCTCGGATTCCATGTGTCATATGAATGCGAATCGTCTGGGTATTTTTACAATTAACCCTTCGAATGTGTAAGGAAGGCGCCTATTTAAAGAGACTAGATCTCAGATGCCATTCCATTCCATGCGGAGAATCCTTAGAGCCTGCCACGAAAAACCTTCAAACATGGCCGGCGTTCCCAGTTCCTCCTCACGCCCTCATGGCCCTCAAGAAGGCGGTTGGGAAAGTTGCTCAGTATCTCATGCGCATCCGAGTAAACTTCAGGCACAGGGATATCTCCCTCCCGCAGATCTAGTCCCCGTTCGGGCTGGATTAACTTCTATGGACGACCAAGCCCTGGCGGAACGTTTCCCCAATCCTTCCAAAGAAGAGCGCATGTGCTTTGTCTTATTCCTCCTAAGAGGTGTAGGATTTCCTATCCACCCTTTCCTCAGGGGGTTTCTAAAGTTCTATGGTCTGCAACTGCACGACCTTACGCCGGGGTCTATCTTG
The DNA here is from genome assembly GCA_902687465.1 of Secale cereale. Taxonomy (NCBI): domain Eukaryota; kingdom Viridiplantae; phylum Streptophyta; class Magnoliopsida; order Poales; family Poaceae; genus Secale; species Secale cereale. The sequence goes on along the minus strand of LR738711.1, from coordinate 308,903,275 downwards.
CACATTGCGGGTTTCGTCGCTCTTTGTGAACTGTTTCTGGGCTGTGAGGCTCATTTTGAGCTATGGCGAAAATTCTTGTGCCTTGTCCCTCGCTCCCAGAAGGGATCTATATTCGAGGTAGGTGGCGTCGAAGTGTGGCGTATAGCAGGGACAAGTTAACTGTCTGGCACTCCGAAGAAGGCATCCAAAGAGTGGCCCTCGGAGTGGTTTTATATTGAGGACATTGTCCTGTCGGAACCAATCCGGAAAGGCCTTCCCGAATACTCCAGTGCTCCTTTAAAGAAGCGTTTCAACTGGTGTCCCCGCAGCCTCAAGGAGGAAGACAGTGTGAAGATCAAAATACTTTAAAGCAAGATCAGATTACTTGCCCACCTCAAGCTGACAATAATTGAAGTGATGGCTATCTCAATAACGCGATGCGTGCAGCCGCTTCAGGCCAGAGGGTTTCCTATGTGGCACTATAATGACCAGGACGATGCCTCACGCTGTCTACGCCAGGGTCCGGACAACCCTCCCGCCCTGGCCGCCATCCTAGCTGATCTCTACAAAGGGGTGAAGGACGACTTTCTTCGCTTGAAGTGTCAAGAAGGTTTCCCTATGTATAACTCTATCGACTGGGTAAGCCTTTCTCTGATTGCTAGTTTCGCTCGATTTTTATTTTGAGATATACTAACCGAACTGAATTTGGTTACTTCCAACAGGAGTGGAGGAAGGTGGTTGAAGGGATTCGCAGTCCCATCCCACAGCCAGAGGACCATATTCGAGACATGGATCCCAGATTTGAAGAAGATCTGACATAGGCATAGATCTTAAAGATGGAGTTTTCTATCAAGCCAGCCATGATGGTACCGAAATGGCTATTATAGCCGATTATCCTGGCATTCTTCCTTCCTCCCACGTAAGTACCCAGGAGACACCTCTTTAAAGAGAATATTTCCAGCGCTTCACCCACCGCACTATCTCATGCTCAAAAGGGGCGGCGCTCATCCCGTCGTACTGCATCAAGAGCATCTTCCCAGAAAGCAACGCCTACGCGGGGCAGGTCTTTGAAGCGAAAGAGGACATGAGACACCACCGAACCTCCTCCTTTATTGAAGAGGTATGACTTCTGAACATATGCTTGGTGGCGGAGCCGGATCATAATTTTCTGCTTTATTTATCCTTTTAGGAAGAGCTTACGTCGGACTGTGTCTGGGGATCCTACTGGTCATGCTCCAACCAATCTGGCACTGAGCCCATCCACAAGGACTAGGGTTGATGTGGGTGTATGATAACCCACAAGTATAGGGGATTGCAACAGTTTTCGAGGGTAGAGTATTCAACCCAAATTTATTGATTCGACACAAGGGGAGCCAAATAATATTCTCAAGTATTAGTAGTCGAGTTGTCAATTCAACCACACCTGAAAGACTTAATATCTGCAGCAAAGTATTTAGTAGCAAAGTAGTATGGAAGTAACGATAAGGTGGCAAAAGTAACAGTAGCAGTTTTGTAGCAATCATAACAGTAGCAACGGAAAAGTAACTAAGCAAAGATCAATATGTGAAAAGCTCGTAGGCAATGGATCGATGATTGATAATTATGTTGGATGCGATTCCTCATGCAATAGTTATAACATAGGGTGACATAGAACTAGCTCCGGATCATCAATGTAATGTAGGCATGTATTCCGAATATAGTCATACATGCTTATGGAAAAGAACTTGCATGACATCTTTTATCTTACCCTCCCGTGGCAGCGGGGTCCTATTGGAAACTAAGGGATATTGATAGAGTACTAGACCAAAGCATTAACACTTAGTGAATACATGAACTCCTCAAACTACGGTCATCATCGGGAGTGGTCCCGATTGTTGTCACTTCGGGGTTGCTAGATCATAACACATAGTAGGTGACTATTGACTTGCAAGATAGGATCAAGAACTCACATATATTCATGAAAACATAATAGGTTCAGATCTGAAATCATGGCACTCGGGCCCTACTAACAAGCATTAAGCATAGAAAAGTCATAGCAACATCAATCTTAGAACATAATGGATACTAGGGATCAAGCCCTCAAAAAACTAACTCGATTACATGGTAAATCTCATCCAACCCATCACCGTCCAGCAAGCCTACGATGGAATTAATCACGCACGGCGGTGAGCATCATGAAATTGGTGATGGAGGAAGGTTGGTGATGACGATGGCGACTGATTCGCCTCCCCGGAGCCCTGAACGGACTCCGGATCAGCCCTCCCGAAGAAGATTAGGGTTAGGCGGCGGCTCCGTATCGTAAAACACGATGAATCCTTCTCCCTCATTTTTTTCTCCCCGAACATTAATATATGGAGTTGAAGTTGAGGTCGGTGGATCTCCAGGGGGCCCACGATGCAAGGGGGTGCGCCCAGGGGGGCAAGCGTGCCCCCACCCTCGTGGACAGCGTGTGGGCCCCCTAGTGTTGATTCTCTCATGAGTATTTTTTATAAATTCCAAAAATATTCTCCGTGAAGTTTCAGGTCATTCCGAGAACTTTTATTTCTGCACAAAAATAACACCATGGCGGTTCTCTGAAAATAGCGTTAGTTTGGGTTAGTTCCATTCAAATCATGCAAGTTAGAGTCAAAACAAGGGCAAAAGTGTTTGGAAAAGTAGATACGTTGGAGAAGTATCAACTCCCCCGAGCTTAAACCTTTGCTTGTCCTCAAGCAATTTAGTTGACAAACTTAAAGTGATAAAGAAAAACATTTACAAACTCTGTTTGCTCTTGATGTTGCAAATATGTAAAGCCAGCATTCAAGTTTTCAGCAAAGATTATGATCTAACCACATCCACAATAACATTTAGGTCTCATGTTTACTCACGTCAATGGCATAATAAACTAGCGAGCAATAATAATAAATTTCGGATGACAACACTTTCTCAAAACAATCAAAATATGATATAACAAGATGGTATCTCGCTAGCCCTTTCTGAGACCGCAAAACATAAATGCCGAGCACCCCTGAAGATCAAGGACTGACTAGACATTGTAATTCATGGTAAAAGAGATCCAGTCACAGTCATACTCAATGTAAATTAATAGTAATACATGCAAATGACAGCGATGCTCTCCAACTGGTGCTTTTTAATAAGAGGATGATGACTCAACATAAAATTAAATAGATAGGCCCTTCACAGAAGGAAGCAGGGATTTGCAGAGCTGCCAGAGCTTGAGTTTTGAAACAGAGATAAATAATATTTTGGGTGGCATACTTTCATTGTCAACATAACAACTAAGAGATATCGATATCTTCCATGTTACACACATTATAGGCGGTTCCCAAACAGAATGGTAAAGTTTATACTCCCCTACCACCAACAAGCACACTCCATGGCTGGTCCGAAACAACAAGTACCGTCCATACCAACAATAGTCCTGGGGGAGTTTTGTTTGCAATTATTTTGATTTGAGCATGGGACTGGGCATCTCGGTTACCACCCATTTTCTCGTGAATGATGAGTGGAGTCCACTCATCGTGAGAATAACCCACCTAGTATGGAAGATACAGACAGCCCTAGTTGATACATGAGCTATTCGAGCATACAAAACAGAATTTCATTTGAAGGTTTAGAGTTTGGCACATACAAATTTACTTGGAACGGCAGGTAAATACCACATATAGGAAGGTATGGTGGACTCATATGGAATAACTTTGGGGTTTATGGAAGTGGATCCACAAGTAGTATTCCCACTTAGTACATGTGAAGGCTAGAAAGAGACTGGGAAGCGACCAACTAGAGAGTGACAACAGTCATGAACATGCATTAAGATTAATGAACAATGAGTGCAAGCATGAGTAGGATATAGATCAAAATGAACATAAATATCATGGAGGCTATGTAGATTTTGTTTCAACTACATGTGTCAACATGTGCCAAGTCAAACCACTTGAATCGTTCAAAGGAGGATACCACCCTATCATACCACATCACAACCATTTTAATAGCTTGTTGGCACGCAAGGTAAACTATTATAAACTCCTAGCTAATTAAGCATGGCATGAGCAACTACAATCTCTAATTGTCATTGCAAACATGTTTCATTCATAATAGGCTGAATCAGGAATGATGAACTAATCATATTTACAAAAACAAGATAGGTCGAGTTCATACCAACTTCTCTCATCTCAATTAGTCCATCATATATCATCAATATTGCCTTTCACTCACACGACTGAACGGTGTGGATAATAATAATAGTGCACGTGCATTGGACTAAGCTAGAATCTGCAAGCATTTAATACAAGGGAGAGGACAAGGTAATATGGCTCTTGGTTAAATCAACAATAATGCAAGAGAGAGCCACTCAATATTTTCATCATGGTCTTCTCCTCTTGACCCCCAAAGAAAAGAAAAGACATAAAACTATTTACACGGGAAAGCTCCCGACAAGCAAAAGAAGAATGAGAAATCTTTTTGGGTTTTCTTTTAATTACTACTACAAGCATGGAAAGTAAACTAGCTAAAAGCTACAACTATTTTTTTTGGTTTTTCTTAAGGTTTTCCAAACACACAAGAAGAAGGCTTAGAAAAGAAAATAAACCAGCATTGATAGTACAATGAAAAAGTATGAGCACCGATGACTGGCATGAGTGTGTGAACATGAATGTAATGTCGGTGAGAAATACGTACTCCCCCAAGCTTAGGATTTTAGCCTAAGTTGGTCTATGACCACGGATCAAAGCTACTCTCTCTAGTGTACGGAGGAGTGTCCTCTGGGTGCCACTGGCTGGCGATCTCCTCTGGATCCCACTGATAAACAGACTTCCGATAAGGGTCAAGTGGTGGCTCCGGGTTAGGCTCTGGAACTTGTGTCAGGCTCCAGTGCGCATAAATGGCCTCTGGCAAGGTGAGGTACGCTCCTGAAAGTAGGTTAAACAAAGAGGGTGCAGGCAAGGTAATAATCTCACAGTAATTTTTTATTAAATATCAATTTATACTTAAGCAACTTATTCTTATCTTTAACAATAAAATCATGTGCTACCATACTCTTATAATCTAGAAAAACAGGGGGCAACAACTTCTCCTCCTTCTCATAATGCCTAATAAGTATCTTAAAGTGTTCATCAAGGCATGAAGCAAAGATGCCTCCGAAGATGGGGCCCTTTGTACGATTCAGACTTAATTGTTTAACAATAATAGCGCCTAAGCTAAAAGTGGTATCACGAAACAAAGCATGGCGCAAAATGACAATATTAGGGGCACTAAGATTTCCACTATTCCCGCGACCAATTAAGCGTCTACTAGCAAAAATCCAAAGTAACGTAGAACGGGGAAATGTATACTAGTAATTCCTGCATCTGAAACTTTCCTCGTTTCCCCTACAGCAATTGTGTCAATAAACCCCTCCACATCATTATGATGTGGTTCCTCTATGCTGCCCGCAAAGGGTATCTTACAGACCTAACACAATCATATAGTGACATCTCCCTAACCTCATTGTATAAGTGAAACTCCACTGAAGGTGGTGATTTCTTAGCATGGAAATAAAAAAATTGCATGAAAATATTAGTGAGTAGGGGATACTGTTCGCGCTGGTTGTGGAGGAAATCGGTGAGGCCTGCATTCTCAGCCAAGTAATAGAAGTCTTCATAAACTCCGGCAGCTCTTAAGAACTCATCACAAGGCCATTCACATGGCCAAACCTCCGCAGTGCGAGGAAGATTGTATTTGGGCTTTTTGTTTTCCTCATTCTACTTATCCTTCGAGCTTCGGCTCCAAGAGCCTCTCAGCAATCTCTTCAACATTTTCTTCCTCTGAAAATTTCTGAAATTTTTAGTAACTCAAAATAAAAGTGAACAAAACACAACAAAATTGAAAGCAACTACTCCCACAAGTGTCTAGATACTATATCATGCATTAGAACTACCTGGGACCATATAAATTTGACATGCTAGTTCAAGAACAGGGCCACCTAAGCAGAAAAAAAATCAATAAATAAAGCACTAGAACAAAAACTAATTGGACCATTGGAGGAGTCACATACCAAAAACAATCCCCCAACAGAGTTTTGTGAACGGAGCTTTGAGCAAGGAGATCGAAAATGGTAGCAAGATGAGCTAGAACTCGGGTTTGAGCTGTGGGAAGATTTTTTCTGGAGGAAGGCGAAGTGTGTGGGTGCTGGAATAAGTGGAGGGGGGCCACGTGGGGCCCACAAGGCAGGGGGCGCGCCCTGGACCCTCGTGGCCAGGTGGTGTGGCCCCCTGGTGTGTTCTCACTGCCAAATACTCTTAAATATTCTACAAAAATCATATTTCATTTTCAGGACTTTTGGAAAAATTTTATTTTTGGGGTATTTTTATTGCAAGGATAATTCAGAAAACAGACAGAAAATATTATTTTTGCTTTATTTAATCTAAATAACAGAAAGTAAAAAGAGGGTACAGAGAGTTGTGCTTTCTAACTTCATCCATCTCATGCTCATCAAAAGGAATCCACTAACAAGGTTGATCAAGTCTTGTTAACAAACTCTTTCCGAATAACATGAAACCGGAGAATTTTCGAATAACACTAGGTTACCTCAATGGGGATATGTATGTCCCCTACAATAAGAGTATCATATTTCTTCTTGACAGTAGGGAGGGGAAATTCAAAACCTCCAATAACAATAGTTGAAATTTTTCCAATAGAATTGATACTGTGGAGTTGAGGTTGTTTCCTCGGAAAGTGTACCGTATGCTCATTACCATTAACATGAAAAGTGACATTGCCTTTGTTGCAATCAATAACAGCCCATGCAGTATTCAAAAAGGTTCAACCAAGGATAATCGACATACTATCATCCTCGGGAATATCAAGAATAACAAATCTATTAAAATAGTAACATTTGCAACCACAACAGGCACATCCTCACAAATACCGACGGGTATAGCAGTTGATTTATCGGCCATTTGCAAAGATATTTCAGTAGGTGTCAACTTATTCAAATCAAGTCTACGATATAAAGAGAGAGGCATAACACTAACACCGGCTCCAAGATCACATAATGCAGTTTTAACAAAGTTCCTTTTAATGGAGCATGGTATAGTTGGTACTCCTGGATCTCCTAGTTTCTTTTTCCACCTTTAAAAGTACAATTGGCAAGCATGGTGGAAATTTCAACTTTCGGTATCTTTCTTTTATTTGTAACAATATATTTCATATACTTAGCATAAGGATTCGTTTTAAGCATATCAGTCAAACACATATGCAGAAAGATAGGTCTAATCATTTTAGCAAAGCGCTCAAAATACTCACCATCCTTTTTCTTGGATGGTTTAGGAGGAAAAGGCATGGGTTTCTGAACCCATGGTTCTCTCTCTTTATCATGCTTCCTAGCAACAAAGTATCTTTTATCATAACGTTGATTCTTTGATTGTGGGTTATCAACATCAACAACAGGTTCAATCTCTACATCATTGTTATTGCTAGGTTGAGCATCAACATGAACATCATCATTAACATTATCACTAGTTTTATGTTCATTACCAGATTGTATTTCAGCATCAGAAATAGAAATATCATTGGGATTCTCAGGTGTGTCAACAACCGGTTCATTAGAAGCATGCAAAGTCCTATCATTTTTCTTTTTCTTCTTCTTAGAAGGACTAGGTGCATCAACATTATTTCTCTGAGAATCTTGCTCAACTCTCTTAGGATGGCCCTCAGGATACAAAGGTTCCTGATTCATTCTACCCCCTCTAGTCATAACTCTAACATCATTATCATTTTTCTTATTATTTAATTCATTGAGAAAATAATTTTGTGCTTTAAGCACTTGTTCTACCTGAGTGGTAACCATAGAAGCATGCTTACTAATGATTTTAAGTTCACCTTTAACTCTAGACATATAATCACTCAAGTGTTCAATCATATAAGCATTACATTTCAATTGTCTACCAACATAAGCATTGTAGTTTTCTTGTTTAACAATAAAATTATCAAACTCAACCAAGCATTGGCTAGCAGACTTATTATGAGGAATATCACCTTCATCAAATCTATAGAGAGAATTTACCTCTACTACCTGTGGCGGGTTATTAAGACCATGTATTTCTTCAATAGGTGGTAAATTCTTAACATCTTCAGCTTTAATACCCTTTTCTTTCATATATTTATTTGCCTCTTGTATATCTTCAGGATTGAGAAATAGAATACCCCTTTTCTTCGGAGTTAGCTTAGGAGTTGGTTCAGGAAGTGTCCAATCAGTATCATTACTCCACATATTATTCAATAACAATTCAGCTTGCTCAACAATTCTTTCCCTAAAAACACAGCCAGCACAACTATCCATGTGGTCTCTAGAAGCATCGGTTAGTCCACTATAAAAGATATCAAGTATTTCATTTTTCTTGAGAGGATGATCGGGCAAAGCATTAAGTAATCGGAGAAGCCTCCCCCAAGCTTGTGGGAGACTCTCTTCTTCAATTTGCACAAAGTTATATATTTCCCTTAAGGTAGCTTGTTTCTTATGAGCGGGGAAATATTTAGCAGAGAAGTAATAAATCATATCCTGGGGACTACGCACACAACCAGGATCAAGAGAATTAAACCATGTCTTAGCATCACCCTTTAGCGAGAACGGAAATAGCTTAAGGATACAATAGTAATGAATTTTTTCCTCATTGGTGAATAGGGTGGCTATATCATTTAATTTAGTAAGATGTGCCACAGCAGTTTCAGAATCATAGCCATACAAAGGATCAGATTCAACCAAAGTAATTATCTCAGGATCGACAGAGAAATCATAATCCCTATCAGAAATACAGATAGGTAAAGTAGCAAAAGCAGGGTCATATTTCATTCTAGCATTCAAAGACTTTTCTTTCAGCTTAGCTAACAGTTTCTTAAGATCATATCTATCTTTGCAAGCTAAAAGATCTCTAGCAGTTTCTTCATCCACAACATAACCCTCAGGCACAACAGGCAATTCATATCTAGGGGAGAATCTTCATCATCACTTCATCAATATTATCAGGTTCAATAATTTCATTCTCTCTAACCCTAGCAAGTTGTTCATCAAGAAATTCACCTAATGGCATAGTATTATCAAGCATAGAAGTAGTTTCATCATAAGTATCATGCATAGCAGAAGTGGCATCATCAATAATGTGCGACATATCAGAATCAATAGCAGGTGTAGGCGTCGCAAATTTACTCATTAAGAGGGTTAATCAACTGCAGAGCTAGATGGCAGTTCCTTACCTCCCCTCGTAGTTGAGGGGAAAATCTTGGTTTTTTCATCTCTCAAGTTCTTCATAGTGATCAATAGATATAAATCCCAAGTGACTCAAAGAATAGAGCTATGCTCCCCGGCAACGGCGCCAGAAAATGGTCTTGATAACCCACAAGTATAGGGGATCGCAACAGTTTTCGAGGGTAGATTATTCAACCCAAATTTATTGATTCGACACAAGGGGAGCCAAAGAATATTCTCAAGTATTAGCAGTTGAGTTGTCCATTCAACCACACCTGAAAGACTTAATATCTGCAGCAAAGTATTTAGTAGCAAAGTAGTATGGAAGTAATGGTAACAGTGGCAAAAGTAACAGTAGCAGTTTTGTAGCAATCATAACAGTGGCAACGGAAAAGTAACTAAGCAAAGATCAATATGTGAAAAGCTCGCATGCAATGGATCAGTGATGGATAATTATATTGCGATCCCTCGTGCAACAGTTATAACATAGGGTGACACAGAACTAGCTCCAGTTCATCAATGTAATGTAGGCATATATTCCGAATATAGTCATACATGCATATGGAAAAGAACTTGCATGACATCTTTTGTCCTACCGTCCCATGGCAGCGGGGTCCTATTGGAAACTAAGGGATATTAAGGCCTCCTTTTAATAGAGGACCCGACCAAAGCATTAACACTTAGTGAATACGTGAACTCCTCAAACTACGGTCATCACCGGGACTGGTCCCCATTGTTGTCACTTCGGGGTTGCCGGATCATAACACATAGTAGGTGACTATTGACTTCCAAGATAGGATCAAGAACTCACATATATTCATGAAAACATAATAGGTTCAGATCTGAAATCAGGGTACTCGGGCCCTAGTGACAAGCATTAAGCATAGCAAAGTCATAGCAACATCAATCTCGGGACATAATGGATACTAGGGATCAAACCCTAACAAAACTAACTCGATTACATGGTAAATCTCATCCAACCCATCACTGTCTAGCAAACCTACGATGGAATTACTCAGACACGGCGGTGAGCATCATGAAATTGGTGATGGAGGAAGGTTGATGATGACGATGGCGACTGATTCCCCTCTCCAGAGCCCCAAACGGACTCGAGATCAGTCCTCCCGAAGAAGATTTGGGTTAGGCGGCGGCTCCGTATCGTAAAACATGATGAATCATTCACCTTGATTTTTTTTCTCCCCGAGCGTGAATATATGGAGTTGGAGTTGAGGTCGGTGGAGCTCCAAGGAGCCCACGAGGCAGGGGGCGCGTCCAGCGGTGGCAGTCGCGCCCCCCACCCTCGTGGACAGGGTGTGGGCCCCCTGGTGTTGATTCTCTCGCCAGTATTTTTTATAAATTCCACAAATATTCTTCGTGAAGTTTCAGGTCATTCCGAGAACTTTTATTTATGCACAAAAATAACACCATGGCAGTTCTGCTCTAAATAGCATCAGTCCGGGTTAGTTCCTTTCAAATCATTCAAGTTAGAGTCCAAAACAAGGGCAAAAGTGTTTGAAAAGTAGATACATTGGAGACGTATCAGTGTAATGCCAGATTGTCCTCTTTAAGAGGATTCAGATGAGGTATTTGATACAAATTCCGAAGTGGAAAGCGCAATGAATCATTGGCGGCGAAAAGCAGCCATGCGTGACCCAGCTTTTATCGAGGAGGCGTTTAACGCCCTCAGTTCTGCGGATGCATATATCCGAGCCGCTCGAGACGGACTCGTCGGAGCCACTCACCAGCTTTCCAAGGATATGCAGGTGAGTGTTAATTCAGTGTTCATATGCCAGTAGACCCCGAGACTTAAAGCAGTTGGCCCAACTGATTTAAGGATCGCTGTGTTTTTTGGTACTCAAGGAAAAGAATAATGTATTATCCAAGGAGCTGGAAGAATCCCGGACCAAGCTTACTACTGTCACCACCGAATTAGAAGATTCAAAGAAGTCCAAGAAGGGCTCTGATGGTAAGAACAATAATGTCCAGACAGTATTGTCCTGTTCCAGTCAATTATCTTTAAGTATACATTGTTTGAACTGCAGCAACAGGACCAACAAACCAACTGGAGGAAAAGCTAAGGGTTGCTCTGGTGGCGAAAGAACAAGCCAAAGGGCAAACAACTATTGGTCAACATGTACTAACATGGACCATAGATGAGAAGAACAAGCCGCATGATACAAATATCAAGCTAGCCGAGGAGCTAAAGGACGTACGAGCCCAACTCTCGGATGCCTTAAAAGAGAATAAGAAGCTTAAAGGCGGCATATTCAGTATGACCTTGAACCTAGCTTTCATTATAGTCCCTTGATTCAAAGTTTTTTACGAAACTATTCCGGATTTCAAGGTGACCTGCCGCAAGAGCTCTCCAAGGTACATGAGCGAGCTCGGAAAGCCATGAAGAATTTGGCCAAGGCTTTATGGCCAGCCGATTCTCCTCCAGAAATTATGGATGAACTTGTCGGTAATCTCTTAGCTTCCTAAGCCGGCAATCTCATTTCTGATGAGAGCAAGCCTAGAGTACATTTCAGCGACTCCTTCACCATCCTTCATCGTGTACTTATTAAGTTGACTTTGAAGCACATCCAACTTGGATTCCTTGACGGACTCGGTACCTTCGTGCATATCAACCAAAGTATCCCAAATTTCCTTCACATTCTCAAGATGGCTGATTTTGCTCAATTCTTCGGGGCAAAATCCATTAAAAAGAATATCGGAAGCTTGAGCATTATATTGCAACATCTTCAGTTCTTCAGTGAATGCTTCTTGATTCGGTTCTTTTCCATCCTTGAACTATTCACCTTGCAAACCAATTCTCACAACAGCCCAAACAGCAGGGTTATGTCCAAGAATATATATTTTCATTTTATGTTTCCAACTAGCAAAATTAGTACCATCAAAGTAAGGACCGCTACGGTGATAACCTCCCTCGTTAGACGCCATAGTCTCCTAGGTTTTCAACCAAGGCTATGATCACCAAATCTATGGAAATCAAGGCTAATGGAGACTACAGCTCTGATACCAATTGTAGGATCGAAAATAGGTCTAGAGGGGGGTGATTAGACTACTTGACCAAATAAAATTCTAGCCTTTTCCCAATTTTAAATGTTGGCAGATTTTAGCAAATAGGACAAGTCAAGTAACCAACCTACACATGCAATTCTAAGAGTGTGGCAGCGGAAAGTAAATCATTGCAGAAGAAGGTAAAGGGAGAGGTTTGGAGAGTGCAAACACAATGGAGACACAGATATTTTTGGCGTGGTTCTGATAGGTGGTTCTATCATACATCCATGATGATGGAGACTTCAACCCACGAAGGGTAACGGCTCCGCGAGTCCACGGAGGGATCCACCCACGATGGGTCCATGAAGAAGCAACCTTGTCTATCCCACCATGGCCAACATCAACAAAGGACTTGCCTCACTCGAGTAGATCTTCACGAAGTAGGCGATCTCCTTGCCCTTACAAACTCCTTGGTTCAACTCCACAATCCTGTCGGAGACTCCCAAGTGAAACCTAACCAATCTAGGAGACACCACTCTCCAAAAGGTAATAAATGGTGTGTTGATGATGAACTCTGTGCTCTTGTGCTTCAAGTGATAGTCTCCCCAACACTCAACTCTCTCTCACAGATTTGGATATGGTGGAAAGATGATTTGAGTGGAAAGCAACTTGGGAAGGCTAGAGATCAAGATTATTGTGGTAGGAATGGTATATCTTGGTCTCAACACATGAGCAGGTGGTTCTCTCTCAAAAAAATGTGTAGTGGAAGTGTAGGCACGTTCTCATGGATCTCTCACTAATAGAGCAGGGGGTGGAGGGGTATATATAGCCTCCACACAAAATCCAACTGTTACACACATTTGACCCAACTCGGTCAGAACGAATAGATGAACTCGATCAGACCAAAGCAGTTCAAAATGTGAACGTTAGGAATATCGGTAGGACCGACAGGATCAACTCGGTGGGACCGATGTGCTAGGGCTAGGGCAAGACCTCATCTTAGTGGTGCCGAATTCATGAACTCGGTGAGACCGATTTCAGCATCTAGCAATACAGAGAAGTGGTCAAGCAAACTTGGTGGGACCGATCGCTCATTTCGGTGATATCAAAATGTTACAAAAGGATCACAGAGAGTTTACCATGCAAACCCGGTGGGACCGATTGCTCTTCTCTGTTAGACCGAAACATTACTAAAGGATCATATAGAGTTTACATTGCCATCTCGGTGAGATCGAGATCTATATCGGTGAGACCGAATTGGCTAGGGTTTGTGGCAGTGGCTATGTCAAGTGAACTCGATGGCGCCGGATAGATCAAATCGGTGGGGTCGAGTTTGACTTTAGGTTTGGGACATATGTGGAATATGATAAAGTGGCTGAGGGTTTTGAAGCAATATCACTAAGCACTTGAGCAACCAGATCATTAAGTAACACCTCATCCCCTTTTAATAGTATAGGATTTCCTATGGACTGAATGTGATCTTGGATCACTAAAATGGAAATGTAGAGTCTTGAGCTTTTGCCAACCTTTGTCCTTAGCATTTTAAGGGGTCCACATCTCTAGTCCTTTCCATGCCAATCATTGAACTTCCTGAAATATTTATCTTGAAAGGATATTAGTTCAGTGAGATATATGTTGTTATTAATTACCAAAACCACCCGGGGATTAGTTACACTTTCACCGTATGATCGATTGGCCAAACATGGGCCAATAATGGACCACATTATGTGCCATAAACAGGCTAGAGTAGGAGTCATCCGTTCATGGGCCGACCATAATAGGGCATCAATATGCACGCGAGTATAACAGGCTTAATTCTATTGACGGGCATAATGGGTCGTTAATGGGCCATATTTGATGACGCTATGAAAACGGCCCAATGGATTAACGGGCCACAAACGGGCCGACTTTAATCATGGGCTGAATTTGGCCCACAAGCAGAAAAGGCCAGTAATGGACCGTAAGTAATAGAAAGTTGCAAATCAGTCCAAGAATAAATGGGCCCTTAAAAGGCCAAAATATAACACGGTCTGGGAACAGTCCAATGGAGTAATGGGCCGTTAATGGGTATAAAGCAATATACTATTCATTATGGGCCAGTTTCACCACATGCCATTAATGGGCCAAGAGTTACAAAGGGCCTCATATGGGTCGAAAGATGTCGTGGGCCGGAAGTTACAACGGGCTGGAATCATGTTGGAGAGCCCCAGATGAAGCTAGTGGGCTGAATTCGGAAATGCCATAATGGGTCATGATTTATCAGGCCTGAATGGGCTATATGCGAGCAGGCCGTTAACAGGCTTTCGATGGGTCGGCATGTTAACATTTGACCAAGTTGAATGGAACGGCTTTTTGACCAGAATGGGCCACTGTTGGGCCGTGCCACATGTCGAGTATCATAGGCACCTCCTGTCCATTGGTCGGTTGACATCTGTCTGCACGAGGAGCTGACATGTGGTTCCTTTGGCCAATGAGAATTTTACACGTGGAAAATCCCCATTAGTCCCGGCTGTTAGCGGCTTATCGGATCTAAAATCGGGCCCGATAGCTTAACGGCGACCCATTACGGTGGATGCCACGTGTCGTTTACCCTTGACGAAAGGACTTTCACGGCGCGCCATTCATCGTCATGGAAGTGGACACTTATGTGATAATAAATTTGGTATTGTCATGGAACACTTCTACGACACCACAGGTATGACTATCTTGATTATGTCATAAAATCGTCATGGATGTACATGGATGACAGAAAATGTGACCTACTATGACAAACACGTATCATCACGGAAGTGCTTTTTTTGTAGTGTTGCAATTTGCTTTTGTGTTTGGTGTGAAGATGATGCTAGATACATTTGCAGTCTACCACCGGGAATTATTTCCAAATACTTATTGTCTCTTGACAATTGGTAATCTTTTATGTGGTACAAATTTTTGATCATCTTTACATTGGCTTTTGCTTTTATTTGCCTTACCTCTTGCCAAGGATTGTGTCAACTCCCATTGCCTTCCATGCCACTTGTGGATCTTGTTGTTTTCTTGATCTTGTCTAAGTGTTTTTATAGATATGGCAAAAGTGGTGATCCGATCTTCTGCATTTTGTATCCGAATGCAAATTATCTATAATGCACAACTCTTGGGGGATGTATCCTATTTTCTCTAGAATACTCATCTAGTGATCCATATCAAGTGTGTGTTGATGGAAGGCAAGCCATTTCATATTGGTACTTTGCGCCATTATGAAACTTTGTAGAGGGCTTAGTTTGTTTGGAACCATCCCCTCTTTTGGGAGTTCGATATCTTTTTTTTGTTTATCAATGAATATCTCATTCCTTGATGTATCTTTGATATCTTCCAAGTGATGATTTCTCCTTTTGGTATCATATTTTCACTTGGTATTTCTTTTTCATTTGGTATCGGTCCTTGAAAGTCTTGATCATGCTTATTCACGTGATGTATTTTCTTTGGCATGATTTCTTTCTTTGTTTGACCCAATATATAGGGGAAACTCCACCAAGTATCAATTTGGATGAGATGTGTGTGAAATTCATTTTCATATCTATATGCACATATTTATGCGGAGTTTGTCTTATGTATTGTTAGTTGTCTAACTCTTTGGTCCCAATGATTTCGAGTACCATTTAGTTTGTGTTGTTGTTCTAGGAGCAATTGGAGATGAATTGGATGCTCGGCTCATTCACAAGGAAGGTGGTGTCACCATGTGCTTATTGGAGTCAAGCTAGGATGATCAGTGAACTACTATCTACCTTCAATTGGTATATACTACATCCTTCCAATGATATTTAGGTAACAAGTATCTATTCATACATTCTTTTCTTGCATTCAACCTTATGTAGGTTGCATCATGGCATGAATTTCTTGATTCATTCTTGTGATAGTGGTTTCCTTTCTCAAAGCATCCCAACGATGATCTCGTGTTTCTAGTTGTGATGTCTTTGATGGATGTGTTGTAGGAGTTCATTTATATACAATAAGACCATATCTAGCCATGTGTTGTGCTTCCAAGCGAATATCTTATTGGTATATTTATGACTTCCTTGTGGAAATCCTTATTCTTTCACGTCCACCTTTTCCTTGGTGGTTATGTGAAAGTATTTATCTTGAGTGCGGGTCTTATATCGTTGCATCTTGATGCACTATTTTTTGGTGAAGATTTTTCTCATGCTTGTCTTGACGAGGCTTTTGCCATGTCAATTGGTATCCCTCCTCTTGACAAAGCTATCATTCTCTATCTTCACCATGGGTTGTCTCAAGCTTTGTTGTTAATTCACTTTGTAGTGAGCTTTTGAACTCATTCGCTTGTTGATTGTGTGTGGGAAGGACATGTCATGCACCTTGTATCTCAAATATTCAAGATTATGTTGATGCTTAATGTTCATCCTTATATCATTCTTCTCAAGTGCTTTGCCATGACTCACAGACATCATTTTGGTTGAGCCTACTCTTAATTTGCCTCTTTTTCATGTTGCTCAACCATGTGTTTGTTGCAAGTGCTAGGCTCAATTTCCTATATGATCACTTCCACTTGTTGTGAGGTTCTATTGATTTTGGGGGAGTGATGATACTATTTTGTGTGCATTGTATCCAAATACAAAACTAAATATTGCACAAATCATGGGGATCTTCTCTATGTTCCTTAGAACTCTCCTATGCTCATATCATAATATCTTTTATTCGTGTGGCTCATAGGAACGTTTGATTTAGTTGGTTCAACTGGTATCTTTTGATTGTTTGTTTCAATTGGTATCTTTTGTTTGCTTGATTGCGTGTTTCCCTCTTTGTTATGTCTTTGTGGCATATCATCCTTTAGCAATCTTTGGATCCTCAATATAGTTTGTCGTCCTCCAAGTATCTATCTTTAGATATGTGTATTCCATTCCACTCCTTTTCAGAAATACACAATTTATGGGGGGACACATATTATATTGGCCTTCTAATCTTTTCGCCCATTTTGGCAATCAATGCCAATGGGGGAGAAATTTTATAGAGTTTTGTGGAGATGTTTAGAGAGATGTTTCTTCTAGCTTTGGTTTGTTCCTAAGCATTTGCATCTAATGCGCATGAATTATTGATGCATAATTCCTTATATAAACTCTCTTGAAAGTGATTGTCATCAATTACCAAAATGTGGGAGATTGAAAGAACATGCAGTGCCCCCATGTTTAGTTTTGGTAATTGATGACACTCTCTATGGACTAATGGTTGCCTTGAGTTATATTTGAAGGTTTTGTCCATAGGAATTTCTTCAAGTCCATGTGATGGTTTCAAGGAGTTTATGTGTTTACCAAGGTGCTATTCAAGGAATTATCTAAAGATTGGTCATCATTCATGGTTGATCAACACTAAGTCAAAGAGTGAATCAGGTTGATCAACACACAAAGCATACAAGATGTACCGAGAGGGATCAAGTGATCACATGGTATGGTAAGCATTTTCCATTACGCTTTGTGTACTAACCCATGGTCTACATGAGGGTTCTATGTGGGGTGGTATGTTTTCAAGGGCTTGCGTCAAGAGGAAGATATCACACAACCCATGGAGAGGATGGCATCAAGTCGTGATCGTCAAAAAGATTCCAGTGTGCAAGTTTAAGTGGAGCATCACGAAGAGATCAAGTGCTTCAAGCTTGACGTCCATTGTGGTGACGATGGACTTGTGAAGATGTGCCGAAGAGTGGCTCACCCATAGTGGAGTATGGGGGAGCAATCAACTAGTCTTCACCGAGCCAACACAATCCAAAAAGGTGGTCCAACTTGAGGAAGTCAAGATCGTCATCATCCATCTCAAGTGGACTATGTGCAAGGCAAAGGTTTGCCCTTGATAGGTTTTCTATTTTACCAGTCTCATGGTGGTAGTTGAGAGACCGGGTTATAGGATCGATTGTTGTACTATGAAGGGGGGCTCTCAAGTGAGTAGCTTGATCATATCATTCGTAGAAAGCTCAAGCCATTGCATCCTTGCATCATCTTTCTTGGTTCTTGTTTGGTTTTCCTCCTTGTGAGATTTGGAGCTTTTGGTCATCTTCCCGACAAGCTCGAGTTCATCAAAAACGGAGTTCACATGCATCTTTTATGATGTTTTCGATGCTGGAGGTTTCACTCTTCTATATCTTAGGCATACCTCCCCTGCCTCTTCTTAATATAACTTCTCGTCGTCTTCTATCCAACAAGCTTGAGTTTGCTCAATTTGGAGCTCATCTGCAGAAGTTGTGGCAGTTTAGGCTTTATTGCATCCTCTGTTTTATCTGTTGTGTTCCTGAAAGCCTCAAGTGGTAGTTCTGCTCTCTCGAGCGGTAGTACCACTTGTAAGCGGCAGTATCGCGGCCATGTGCCATGCGTAGTACCGCTGCTTCTGGGGATGTGATTTTTTGTGTCAGGTTTCATGGTAGTAGAGCGATAGTAGTGAGCGGTAGTACCTCTTATAGGTGGTAGTACCTCTTATAAGCGGTAGTTCCTCTTATAAGTGTTACTACCTCTCCGAGCGGTAGTACCTCTTATAGGTGGTACTACCTCTTCGAGCGATAGTACCTCTTATAAGCGGCACTACCCTCTCCGGGCGGTACTACCTCTCCCCTGAGCGGTACTACCTCTCTGGCAGATCTACAGATCGTGTTTTTCTGTCTCGTGGGGATGTTTTGACCGTTCTAAGAAGTAGTACCGCTCCTCCAAGTGGTAGTACCTCTTGTGCACGACCTGAGTGCATAACTGTTAGATTTGGGGGTGCATATAAAAGGGGGTCTTTTCCCCAATGAACATTATCTTTTGAGCTCGTGTATTCCCCCCTTGTTGACCTTCTTCGAGCTTGCTATCTCTCAATCCCTCCAATGATTCTTGCTAGTTCTTGAGGGGAAAGAGAGAGGAGATCTAGATCTACGTTTCCACCAATCACTTTCTCCTCTATGTGAGGGGATCCCATTGGATATAGATCTTGGAGTTCTTCGTGTTCTCTTCATCATCTCATTTTCCTCCATAGCTGTCGGTGTACTAAAGTAGGGGTACTTTAGTATCCCGACTTGTGCACGGGCAGTAGCAGCGTCCCGTGGTCTGGCTCACCACGCGCCCGCCAAAGCCCACTCTGGACCCCTTTGAAGCCATTCAAGAACAAAGTATTCAAGTTAAGAGACAAGGCCCCGGCAAGAGGAGCTTGCCGGAAGGCCGCACCAGGCTCAAGGTTGTCATTCCAGCACAAGACCCTGGCAAGAGGAGCTTGCCAGGAAGGCCAAAAGAACGGCACCTCAAGAAGGTGTATCACGGCGCATCATGCGCCCCGGCAGGACCCGGAGAGCGACAAGCTTCCGAGCCCGGCAAGGTTGCGACCCCGGCAAGGTGCTTGCCGGGGGAGGCCTACACTGTGTGCCTGCGCTCCAGCTCATCTGGCCACGCGTCGCCCTGGGGCCCTTCCAGGGGGCACGTGGCAGATGGCTGTGCGTCCTAGGGTACACGGTGGCAAGCCGCGGTGACGAGGCCATCGCCGTGGCGAACGGAGACGCATGGACGGACACTTTTTGGGGCGACGACGACGGGCATTCAATGCCTTTGTCCCCCACCGTCAAAGTTAGGTGAAGACCACTGTTCATGCACTGTTCATACACTGTTACAACCACCATCAGTTTTACATTTTTACCCTCCTCTACGTTGGCACCTGTCGGTGACCCCTTTGAGCTATAAAAGGAGGCCCATGCACAACGTAGAGGGGATTCGATCCCAGAAACTCGATCACCCCTACACTCGGTGTAGCTGGTACTGTAGATCTTCAAGCTCCCGAGCTCAAGAACTCAATACAACCAAGGCAGGAGTAGGGTTTTACGCATACGCGCGGCCTGAACCTGGGTAAACTGCCCGCGTGTGCTCCTCGATCTGCTCTCCGTGCTCCCTCCGCTCCCTTACCGCAACGTAGAAGGGGCTCCGGTCCCATAGGTGTTCGTGGGCGTCCAGTTTCCCCGACATCTTTGGCGCGCCAGGTAGGGGGCGTCGAGGTTGTGCGAACCTGATCCGGCGCTCACGCGGGCGCAACCTTCAGCAACTTTACCAGCTCCATTAACCTCATCGACTACATCAACATGCCTCCGAAGAAGAAGGCTTCGGAGGTCGGAGGCCCGTACGCGTCGATCCCACCACCACCAGAGCCGACGGTTGGTGGGGGAGACGCCGGCGGAAGGGTGGACGCCGATGGGGAGACTCACGGCGCCACCAAGTCTAAGGACAAGACGGACGACCGGGCGAACTACAAGGCCTCGGTATCCGTGCACGCACCACGTCCCTCTCAGTAGGTGCCAGACCAGCAGCGATGTGGTACCGGAGGTACCATACGCTTGCTGGGACGTGGCCAGGCCGGCGGGTCACGGGACGCTCAAGGCCAACGTCCTGGCACGAGCAAGGCGCAGTCGCCGGGACGGGAACATGCTCCTTCTAACGCGGTTAGAAGTCCGAGCGTATTCCGCTCCTCGCACTGTTCGCCGCCGTTTCCCTCCTCTCCAGCAGAAGCCCTGGCCAGGGCTCAGCTGCTCCTCGACTTCCCTCCAGCGGCGGACAAGGCCGAAGGCTGGAGGGCGACGATCCAGAGCCTCATCGCCTTCGCCAACAACGACGCGCCGCAGCAGCCGGCAACTTCGCGGCCGCGGCAAGTCGACCAAGCGAAGGCCGATGGAGACAAGACCGCCGGGGGTTCGACTACCGTGCACTCCCCGCCGCGGAAGCAGAAATCGCCGACCCGTCGGATCAACGTCGACGATGACTCCACGGCATCGTCGGACCCGCAGGATCGCCGCGATCAGCGCCAAGTCCTCGATGACAGGCGACGAGAGGACACTCGAACCCGCATCGAGCGTCGAAGAGAAGCCCGAAGACAGTCCGACCAGCGCGATGGGACCGCTGTCGACATGCACGCGCCCGGTGAACCAGGCGACTTGCCGTACGCGGCAGGCTGCCCTGCGTTCACCCGAGAGCTGCGGCAAGTCCAGTGGCCCAGCATGAAGAACTTTAAGCCTGACGTACCCGAGAAGTACGACGGCAAGACACACGCCTCGGAGTTCCTCAGCATCTACACCATTGCGGTGCAGGCTGCCGGGGGACGCGACGAGAAGATCCTAGCCAACTACTTCCCGCTCGTGCTTAAGCCAAACGTCAGGTCTTGGCTTATGCACTTGCCGGAGAACTCCATCTCTTCATGGGCGGATTTGTGCCACCAGTTTGTTGGCGCCTTCACGGGCGGCCACAAACCCCACGACCAGGAGAGCGATCTCCACATCCTTGCCCAGAAGGAGGGAGAGTCCCTGCGCAAATACATCCAAAGGTTCAGCCGCGTTCAGCACAATATCCCCGATGTCCACCCTGCCGCGGTTATCGACGCGTTCCACCAGAACGTGCGTAACCGCCGGATGAGGGAGGAGATGGCGATGACCAAGATCCGGGACGTCAGCGAGCTTTATGCTCTGGCTGACAAATGTGCCCGCGCTGAAGAAGGGAGGAGGCTCCCCGGAGAGGATACCGGTGCAGGAGGAAGTGACAGCGAGGATGCCGCCCCGGCAAGGAAAAACCGGCGGCGGAACAAGAAGAAGAAGAACAAGGAGGTGCTGGTTGTCGAGCAGTCCGGCAAGGAGGCTGCCGCCAAGAAGACACAGGCTGGTGGCTCCGGCAAGGAGTCCACCCCTGTAGCAGCAGCCGACAAGCAAGAAGGCTCCGACAAGCAGTACTGCAAGATCCACCGCACCAAGGGCCATGATCTCCAAAACTGCAAGAGAGTAGAGTACCTCGTAGAGCAGCAGAAGGCTGAATACGAGCGTCGCGACAAAGAGAAGGCCCAAGGAGGCGGAGGAGAGCCCAGCAAGAAGCGGCCGTTCAATGGCCGGGGAGGACGCCGCGGCAAGGCCAAGCAGCGGCAAGGAGAC
>LR738711.1:308858294-308881136 GCA_902687465.1 Secale cereale | reverse complement strand
CCCCCCCCCCCGGGGCCGCGACAAGGATGAACACGAAGACGATGACGAAGACATGGATGAAGGAGACAACAGCGAGCAGGAGTTCCAGAAGGCCACAGAAGTTCTGTGCATCGATGGAGGTGCCTCTCCGCACACTTCCCACCGCCAACTCAAGCAATGGGTGCGGGAAGTGAATGCGGCTGAGCCACCCGTCGAGTCACGCAGGCTGCTGAAATGGTCCGGCACGCCCATCATATTCGACCTTGAGGACCACCCTGACCGCACAACTGCGGTCGGGTGTTTGCTGATGTTGGTTTCACCAACTATCCGCAACCTCAAGGTCACCATGATGTTGGTTGACGGCGGGGCCGGCCTCAACTTGATTTCCTCCGCTGTGATCAAGAAACTGCAGATCCCCGGCAGCGAGCTCGAGGAAACCGGGACATTCCAAGGGATCAACCCGGGAAGGAGCAAGCCGAAGGGGAAGATTACGCTGTCGGTGACCTTTGGCGGAGAGCTTAACTTCAGGACGGAGAGGATCACGTTCGACGTTGCCGATATCCCATTTCCATACAATGGGATACTTGGTCGTCCTGCGCTCGCCAAGTTCATGGCAGCTTCCCACTACGCATACAATATGCTCAAGATGCCAGGGCCAATAAGCGTCATCTCTGTCCCAGGCGACAAGAAAGATGCGCTTATCTGCGCCGACAAGATCTACCGGGACGCAGCAGCCGCGACGAACAGCAAAACACTTGCCGCTGAAGCTCCCGGGGGGAAGACCAAGACCAAGGCCGACAAGAGCTCTGGAGCCCACTCCGGCAAACGCACCTCTTCGGAGTGCTGCGCTGCCATCGAGGACGCACCATCGAGCTCCACCGGCAAGTGCAAGAAAGGAATGGCGGCTCCACCGGCAACCAAGAAGGTGTCCGCCAAGGAGGACGGCACTGGTGGTACCTTTACCATCAGTGCTACGCTCGACCCCAAATAGGAAAGCGCGCTCGTTGCCTTCCTGCGGGCGAATGTGGACGTGTTTGCGTGGCAACCGTCTGACATCCCCGGTGTTCCCAGGAAGGTAATTGAGCACAAGCTTGCTGTTTGTCCTCATGCGCGGCCCGTCAAGCAGAAGGTCAGGAAGCAAGCGGTGGAGCGCCAAGACTTCATCGCCGAAGAAATCAAGAAGTTGGAAGCAGCAGGCCTGGTTAGAGGCGTACTCCATCCTACGTGGTTGGCCAATCCAGTTGTCGTACGAAAGGCTAATGGGAAATGGAGACTTTGTATAGACTTCACTGACGTGAATAAAGCCTGTCCCAAGGATCCTTTTCCCTTGCCGCGTATCGACCAGATTGTTGACTCCACGGCTGGATGTGAGTTGCTTTCATTTCTCGATGCATACTCAGGTTACCACCAGATATTCATGGCTGAGGAAGATGAAGAGAAGACCACATTCATTACTCCATGTGGCACATATTGCTTCATACGCACGCCCTTTGGATTGAAGAATGCAGGCTCAACATTTGCAAGGGTGGTACACACTGCTTTTGAGCCACAGATCCACAGAAATGTAGAAGCCTACATGGATGATATAGTGGTCAAGAGCAAGAGCAAAGATACCCTGATTCAAGACCTAGGAGAGACCTTTGAGAATCTGCGCAAGATACAACTCAAGTTGAACCCCGAGAAGTGCGTCTTCGGAGTCCCCTCCGGCAAGCTTCTCGGGTTCTTCGTGTCCCAGAGAGGGATTGAAGCCAATCCCGACAAGATTAAAGCCATCGAGCAGATTGAAGCCCCGAAGCGCGTCAAGGACGTAAGGAGACTTGCTGGTTGTGTGGCTGCCCTGAGCAGGTTCATTTCAAAGTCTGCAGAGCGCGCCCTGCCTTTCTTCAAAATCTTGAAAAAGGCAGGTCCTATGAAATGGACTCCGGAAGCGGAGGCTGCGCTGCAAGACTTGAAAGGATACCTATCCTCCACTCCAATACTTGTCGCACCTAGACCACAAGAGAAGTTGCTGCTGTACCTAGCGGCAACCAATCAAGTGGTTAGTGTTGCGTTAGTAGCGGAGAGGGAGGCAGATGAGGAACCCACATCCCCAGCAAGCGCATCCAGCGACAAGCAGGGGGCTTCCCCGACAAGCTCTGGCCCCAACAAGGACAAGTCTGCGCAGGAACAAGGAGAAGTGCGAAAGAAGATGGTGCAGCGCCCAGTTTATTTTGTAAGTTCCCTCTTGCAGGGGGCTAGGTCAAGATACTCTGAAGTGCAGAAGTTACTTTTCGGCCTCCTCATGGCCTCGAGAAAGCCGCGCCATTACTTCCAAGCACACGAGATAACAGTGGTCACTCGCTTTCCGTTGAAGAGGATATTGCAGAATCCAGAAGCAACAGGCAGGATCGTCGAGTGGGCACTGGAGCTGTCAAGCTTTGGTCTCAAGTTTGAGAGTACTTCAACCATACAGAGCAGAGCTTTGGCAGAGTTTATAGCGGAATGGACCCCAACACCAGATGAAGAAGTTCCAGAGACAAGCATCCCCATCCAAGAAGCAAGCAAGGAGTGGATAATGTACTTCGATGGTGCCTTCTCGCTGCAAGGCGCCGGCGCTGGCGTGTTACTCATAGCGCCCACCGGAGAGCACCTCAAGTATGTTGTTCAAATGCACTTTCCCAAGGAGCAAGCGACAAACAATACTGCCGAGTATGAAGGTTTGCTTGCCGGTCTCAGAATTGCGGCCGAACTTGGGATCAAGAGGTTGATTGTGCGGGGAGACTCACAGTTGGTGGTCCGACAAGTAAACAAGAGTTACCAGAGCCCTCTGATGGAAGCTTATGTCGATGAAGTGAGGAAGCTTGAAGAACACTTTGAAGGCCTACAGATGGAGCACGTTCCAAGAGCTCAGAATGATATCGCAGATGGCCTCTCAAAGTGTGTTGCAATGAAGTTACCTGTGGAACCAGGGGTCTTCGTGCTCAAGCTAACTCAGCCATCCGTTACACCATCAGTTGGGCGGAGCAAGAAGAGGAAGTTGGTCCCCGGCGACTACTTGCCGGCGGATCTTCCCGAAGCCGCCGCCAAGGTCCCCAAGATCAGCAACCAAAATGCTGAGGAACAGTCTGCTCCTGCGGACCCAAGGGTCTGTACAGTTGAAGCAGGCGTTCCCGACAAGCCTTGCCCCGGCAGGCTTGCCGAGGAACCCTCAGCTCTGGCAGAGCCACAGGTTCTTGCCGTAGAAGCTGAGGTTCCCGCAGCAGCCCTGATGCCTTTAGTCCTTGTTGCTGAGCCTCAAGCTCCAGCATGGGCACAGCAAATCGTCCATTTTCTTCAGACTGGAGAACTTCCCGAAGAACCAGAAGAGATAGAGAGGATAACCAGGCAGTCAAGTATGTACCAGTTCGTTGGCAACGAACTATACAGAAGAAGACTCAATGGTGTCAGATTGAAGTGCATTTCCCGGGAAGATGGACAGAAGCTGTTGGCAGAGATACATGGAGGCATATGTGGCCACCACATTGGCGCGAGAGCGCTTGCCGAGAAGGCGTTCCGGCAAGGTTTCTTTTGGCCAGAAGCCCTCCAAGATGCAACTGCACAAGTAACCAACTGTGAAGCGTGCCAGTTCCATGCCAAGCAAATTCACCAACCAGCTCAAGCTCTCCAGACGATCCCTTTGTCCTGGCCCTTCTTGGTCTGGGGGCTCAACATCCTCGGCCCCTTTCCCCACGCTGTCGGGGGCTTTGAGTACTTGTACGTCGCAATTGACAAGTTCACAAAGTGGCCAGAAGTGGAACCAGTGAGAAAGGTGACGGCACAGTCAGCAGTCAGGTTCTTCAGATCAATAGTTTGCCGTTTCGGAATCCCTAACAGGATCATCACCGACAACGGCACACAGTTCACGAGTCACACCTTCATGCAATACGTCCAAGACCTTGGCGCCAAGGTCTGCTTCGCTTCTGTTGCTCACCCAAGGAGCAATGGTCAAGCGGAGAGGGCAAATGCTGAAGTGTTGCGCGGACTCAAGACAAGAACCTTCGATAGGCTGCACAAGTGCGGAAGAAACTGGATCGAGGAGTTGCCGGCGGCTCTTTGGTCAATCCGGACGACACCAAATCGAGCCACCGGGCAGACACCCTTTGCTCTTGTCTATGGAGCAGAGGCAGTTCTCCCCACGGAACTCGTATACGGGTCTCCTCGAGTGCTCGCTTACGACGAGCTCGAGCAAGAGCAACTGCGACAAGATGATGCATTGCTCCTTGAGGAGGAACGTCTCCAGGCTGCTGTACGAGCTGCTCGATACCAGCAAGCCTTGCGTCGCTATCATAGCCGCAAGGTCAAGGCCAGGAGTCTCGAGGAAGGCGACCTTGTTCTTCGGCGCGTTCAGTCCGCCAAGGGCTCCAACAAGTTGACGCCGAAGTGGGAAGGCCCTTATCGGGTGAGACAAGTCACAAGGCCTGGCGCTGTCCGCCTTGAGACCGAAGAAGGCTTACCGGTGAGCAACTCCTGGAACATAGAGCATCTTCGCAAGTTTCACCCGTAAGGCGCGGTTGCCGTGATCCGCTCCGGCAACCACCTTTTGTACAAGTCTTGCCGCTGTTGCATGTAAACCTTTGTACAAAGCCGGGCGCAGACCCCGTGCATCAGTAAAACTTTTGTGCTTCGCACCATTTGTCATTTCGTGCTTTTCATTTTACTTGCATGTGTCATCTGACATTTTGTGTAGCACACATCCCTGGTAAGCAGTAAAGCCGCAAGGCTCCGTACTTGTATTTCCTCCTCTTTTGCCTTTCTCTCTGAAACAGAAGAAGCGTTCCTCGCGCACAAGTTTGCTGGGGGGAAGGAGATAGAAGTATGGACCAAGTGCTGTTCAAGAAAGGAAAGTCTTGCCGGGAAGCAAACAATCCATGAAAGCTAAGTTGCCAGAATTTGAGCAATTTCAAATTTTTTAAAAAAAATTGTTATCTTCCTTGAACAACCACACTTTGTATGGAAAACCTATGCGCGGAGGAACCTACCCGTGGCTAGCCGCGCCCTTACTTTGTTTCGAGCATGCTCAACGGCTTAAGTGAGCTGCGACAAGTGTCGCGCCCTTACTTCGTTTTCGAGTTCGCTCAGCAATCTAAGTGTGTTGCGACTAGCTGCAGCAAGGTTTCTTGCCGACAAGGGCTTTGCTGGCAGGCTGCTAAGAGTCCCGCACTCAGCGCTCACGGCAAGGGTCCCCTCTGCCGGCAAGTTCCCCTAAAAGCGTAGGGTGGAAAGCATACAAAGTGAAGGGACTAAAGCAAGGGAGATAACATTGCATTGATTACCCGAAATTAAAGTATATATTACAGAGATAACTTGCCGCTGTTCTAAACAACTACTACCTATGACTTAATCGACAGCGGCGAGGGAAGCAAGGTGCTTAGTCTCTTCGGTCTCCGTCGATCCTCTGGATCTTGCCCACCTTGGCTACGATGTGGGCAACTTGGGCCTTCAACGCCTCCTGGTCAGCTTCGGGCGGCAGGGTCCGGAGGACGTTGACGAGGTTGATCCCGGGGTTGCGGTAGACGATCTTCGACAACACCCGCTCCATGGTACCCATGCAAAGCCGGCGCACCTCGTCAGCCAGCTGCGTGGGGATCTTCTCCCGTAGCCGCGCGAGAGCTGGCGCCACTCCTCTGAGGAACAAGCTCAGCTTGGCGCTGTGGGGGAGATTCTCGTCGGGGGAGTACGCGAGGTGCTCCGCCCTCAGCGCCACCATCTCCATATCGATGTTGGCGGCGGAGGTGACGAGCTCCTCGGTCCACTGCTCCACCGTCCGCTGAAAGTGGTTTTGCGAGACGGCGGCGCTCTCCAGCAAGGCCCTCTTGGTACGGAGATCGTCCTTCAGCTTCGTCTCGCGGTCCCGGGCGGCGTCAAGCAAGTCGGTGAGGGTGGAAACCTTCAGCTCTAAGTCAGCGATGGAGTCCCTGGCGTCAGTGAGCTCTTTGCCCTTCTCGGAGAGGCGGACTTGCAGCTCCGAGTTGGTATGGGCATCCTTCTCCCGCGCCACGTTGAGCGCAGTGACCCTGTCTTCACTCGCCTTCAAGTTCAGCTCCATCTGCGCCACCCTGGCCTCCAGATCCCTCTTGGCGGTCTCTGCGGCAGCGGCGGCATCCCTCGCCTCCTGCAGAGCCCCGCCAATGGCCTGCTCACAAGCGGTGAGGTCGTCCTCGTGGCTATCGAGGTCGACCTTCCGCTGGTTGAGCTCTCCTTCCCGCCGAGACAGCTCCTCGGCGGCCAGACGCTGCTACTCCTTCACCTCGGCCTTCTCGAGGAGGAATGCTTGGTGTGCTCCGGCAAGCTCTTCGCGCTCCTCCGTCAAGTTTCGGAGGGCCGCCTGGTTGGCGGCACGGAGCTCCACGGCGCGCTTCTCCAAATCAGCACCAGCCCTGGCAGCCAGAGCCTCCCGAGACTCCAACTTCGTCTGCCTGGCCTGGTACAAGGCCAGGAGTCGACGCAGGAGTTGCTCCTCTTCGGGCTCGTCGCTGCTGCCGGGCGCATCGACAACCTTCAACCCGGCGGAGGCAAGAACTTCTCCGTCAAACGTCTCCCCCTCCGCGGGTGCCCTTGATGAGGACGCCCACGGGACTTGGATAAAGACCCCGTTGGCGGCCTCCAGATAGACGCCCGACCCAGCCGCAGAGGCGGAAGGATCGGCGGTCGGTGCAGCGGCCGGCGCTCCTGCGGCCTCCGGGCCAGCAGTGCGGTCGCCGGTCCCTTCCCCCGCCGTGGCGTCGGCGGTCGGGGCGGTCTCCTCGGCAGCTGCCTCATCGGCGCCAGCCGTTCCCTCTGCGGCGGTGGCATCGCCAGCGTCGCCACGCACCTCCTCCTCGGCGATGGTTTCCGTCTCCATCGACTCCAGGGCGGGCAGATCTAGCAGAAGAAAAAGAAAAGAAAGACTTGTCAAGCAAATATCCAAAAAGAAGAATCCAAGAAGAAGCAAGTACAAGGGTTTACCTGCGCGGGCCTCTTCGATGACGGGGTCCCTCGCCGGGGAGCTCTCCTTAGGCGGCGTAGTAGAGGCCCCTGCTGGCGGAGGGCCACTTGCGCCCTCCCTTGGCGGGGTGCTCACCCTTGTCGGACTGCTCGCCCTTGGCGGGGTACTCACCCTCGGCGGAGTGCCCGTCCTTGGCGGAGCGCTGTCCCTTGCCGGGGAGCTCATCCTTGGCGGGGAGGGTGGAGCAAGCGGCTCGTCGGGGGCGACCTCCTGGTGCTCGTGCGGCTGCGGCTCCACTTCTGCACAAGACAACAAGACATCAGTAAGGATAACAACCTCAAGCGCGCCCGCCAAGCAGAAAAACGAACACCAGACTTACGCTAGGGGCTGCGCCGGGGGCTGCTCTCCGGAGCAGCAGGTTGGTCCGGCAAGTCTGTCGCTGGCGCGTCACTTGCTGCTGCGACGGGCTCATCGCCCTCGAGGTCGACCACAGGGATCTTGGCCCTCTTCGCCATCCTCTGGGTCAAGGTCCTGGAAGCCAAAACAAGATCAGAACCAAGCAAGAGAAATCAAGACAAAATCAAAGGAAATGAAAATGGCAAGTACTTACTCTTCCTCCTCTTCATCGGAGCTGAGGGCAGAGAAGTCAAACCCCGCCTCACGTGCTCCAGCGCGAGGAGCTGGAGGAGAAGGCTCCCTCGGGCGCTTGGCGGGCTCCGGGGCTGCGGGTTGTGAAGACCCAGCACCGGTCGTCGCCGAGGACCGAGGGGCAGAAGGGGCACCAGAGCCACTCCGGGAAGATCCCCCTCCGCTTGTCGCTCGGGCACGGGGCGCCTCCTTGACGACCTCGCTCGTCGTGGCGGCACGCGTCGCACGGAGCTTCGGCTGCTATCGAGGCGCATGTGGCC
Source organism: Secale cereale (assembly GCA_902687465.1). Classification (NCBI taxonomy): domain Eukaryota; kingdom Viridiplantae; phylum Streptophyta; class Magnoliopsida; order Poales; family Poaceae; genus Secale; species Secale cereale. The sequence continues at coordinate 308,873,306 of LR738711.1, read as the reverse complement.
TTGTCGTCTCAGCGGCCTTGCGGAGGCGCTTCTTCTGCTGTGGCGGAGGACTTGGTGGCGGCGGAGAGTTCTCCGAGGATGAGGAGGCGTTGTCATCAAGATTCAGAGACCCGCCAGAGTCTTCGTCGGAATCACCGGACTCGGCGTCCTCCTCCTCCTCGGTGGGCCCGCTGGATTCAGCACCCTGCCCGACAACCTCGCCCATCCCGGCAGGCTCCCCGACAAACTCCTCGGGTGCGAGCTTCAACAACTTGAGGATTTCCTCCTCCTCAGCCTGACTCACCGCTTCCTCCGCCTCCGCTTCATCCACAGTATATCCAAATTCACCTGCCGCCGCAGCCGCGGCGGCCTCCTCCATCCTGGAGGCAATGTATGCCACATCTCGCTCGGTGGTCTCCCGGGTGAGCCCCTTCTTCTCCTCGGCGTTGCGTGGTTTTTCAACCAGGTTGTCGAAGAAGGCTTGCACGGTCTCCGCTGAAGGCACCAGCCAAGTGGGCACGATCCCGTGGGAGTCCCACTCAGGCATTGCCACGCGGATGGCACTGAGGGCAGTATTGTTGCACAAAGGAACTACTCCAACCGACGGTCTGAACCACTCCGGGTGCTTGGGGTCATGTTTGAACAACTCCCGGACCATCCCCTTCAGCTCCAGGACGGTGAAATTATAGTTCAGCCCGGGGCGCAGCCTCATGCGATCTGCCGCATTGCCAAACTCCCAAGCAGGCCTTTTCCTTTCCTGTAGGGGGGCAATGCGGCGGCGGAGGAAATCGGCCCCGACTTCACCTACAGTAAGATTGGCAGCCCGGAGACGAAGGATCCTAGTGAGGGCAATCTGCAGCTTGTTGTCCTCCGGGGCCAAGTCGCTCCAATCCTTGCCGCGCACTATTGCAGTCTGGCGCGGCAAGGTAAACTGCTCGGGCTCATCTTCCAGAATCCAGCACCAGTCAGCCCTCCACTCCTCCCACTTGCTGCGAAGCTCTCCTTTCAAGTACGCCTCCTTCTTGTTCAGCCTAAAGATCCAGGAGATGCCGCCGGAGAGTGGGGATCCAGATTCTACTCTAGGCGTGAAGAAATGGCGGAAAAGAGCTACATTTGGGTGGACCCCGACATAGTTTTCGCACAGATGTGCGAAAACGGCCAAGGTGAGAACGGCATTTGGGGTGAAATCTAAGAGGTGGAGGCCATACGTGTTCATCACATCACAGAAGAACTCCGAATACGGAGGGCAGAGACCGCAATAGAAGAACGAAGCGAAGAAGTGGTAACCTCCCGGGAACATGTCGACGGCCACGGCGGGGAGGACTCTGGTGCGCGGGTGATCCTTCGTCTCCCTCGCCCAGAACAAGTAGTACTTGTCCCGCAGCTCCCTCGCGCCGAGCCTCGGCGGGAAGACCACCATTCTTCTCCGCATGGCTGCCAGCTTCGCCGCCTTCTCAGACTTCTCCTTCTTTGCCTTCTCGCTCTTCGCCTTGTCGCTCTTCGCCTGGTCACTCTTCGGGGCCATGGCGGGGACGGCGAGGGAGGACGACGCCGCTGCAGGTGGGGAAGATGGCGGAGGAAGGGCAGAGGCGGGGAGCGGCGGGGGTTTTCTGGAGATTCAAGGCGCAATGAAGGCAATGGGGGAAACTGCCCCTGCTTCCTCTACTTTTAAGGGGGGAGTGGGGGACGTTCCGCATTTCCCCATTAAAGAAACAGGCCACGATCTCTCCCACGACGCCGCAATCGACGCGTGCCGTTAGGGAGGGATGCGGCGAATCTGGAGTGGGAAACGGCGCGCCGTGGGCCACGTGTGCCCGCGCACTGTTCTGGGCCTGGCCCAATAGCGCTCGGCACCGTGTGTGGCCCAGGCCCGGGGGCTCCTGTCGGTGTACTAAAGTAGGGGTACCTTAGTATCCCGACTTGTGCACGGGCAGTAGCAGCGTCCCGTGGTCTGGCTCACCACGCGCCCGCCAAAGCCCACTCTGGACCCCTTTGAAGCCATTCAAGAACAAAGTATTCAAGTTAAGAGACAAGGCCCCGGCAAGAGGAGCTTGCCGGAAGGCCACACCAGGCTCAAGGTTGTCATTCCAGCACAAGACCCTGGCAAGAGGAGCTTGCCAGGAAGGCCAAAAGAACGGCACCTCAAGAAGGTGTATCGCTGCGCATCATGCGCCCCGGCAGGACCCGGAGAGCGACAAGCTTCCGGGCCCGGCAAGGTTGCGACCCTGGCAAGGTGCTTGCCGGGGGAGGCCTACACTGTGTGCCTGCGCTCCAGCTCATCTGGCCACGCGTCGCCCTGGGGCCCTTCCAGGGGGCACGTGGCAGATGGCTGTGCGGCCTAGGGTACACGGTGGCAAGCCGCGGTGACGAGGCCATCGCCGTGGCGAACGGAGATGCATGGACGGACGCTTTTTGGGGCGATGGCGACGGGCATTCAATGCCTTTGTCCCCCACCGTCAAAGTTAGGTGAAGACCACTGTTCATACACTGTTACAACCACCATCAGTTTTACATTTTTACCCTCCTCTACGTTGGCACCTGTCGGTGACCCCTTTGAGCTATAAAAGGAGGCCCATGCACAACGTAGAGGGGGTTCGATCCCAGAAACTCGATCACCCCTACACTCGGTGTAGCTGGTACTATAGATCTTCAAGCTCCCGAGCTCAAGAACTCAATACAACCAAGGAAGGAGTAGGGTTTTACGCGTACGCGCGGCCCGAACCTGGGTAAACTGCCCGCGTGTGCTCCTCGATCTGCTCTCCGTGCTCCCTCCGCTCCCTTAACGCAACGTAGAAGGGGCTCTGGTCCCATAGGTGTTCGTGGGCGTCCAGTTTCCCCGACAATAGCATTAGTCGTTGTGGTGGGATTTGGGAGAGAAGGACTTGGGCACTTCGTCTGCCTTGCCATTGCATTTGGTGCATTTGTTTGAGTTCTCCACAGTGATACGTGGAAGTTACTAGTTCAGAAGCTTATTACTCTTGGGTGTTTGGTACTCCTGAGCTTGTTCCTCTTGGGTGCTTGGGCACCCTAGACGGTTGGTGGTGTTCAGAGCTCAATCATTGTGGTATAAAGCTCCGGGCAAGCGTCGGGGTCTCCAATTAGGTTGTGGAGATCGCCCCGAGCAATTTGACGGGTTCTGATGACTGCCCCCAAGGGTTGCCAAAGTGTACGGGTTCGGTGACCGCCCCCAAGGGTTGCCATTTGTACGGGTTCGGTGACCGCCATCAAGGGTCCCTTAGTGGAATCACGACATCTTGCATTGTGCGATGGCATGAGGAGATTACAGTGGCCCTATTGGCTTCTTGAGGATCATTGTGCCTCCACACCACTCCACACGGAGATTAGCATCTGCAAGGGTGTGAACTTCGGGGTGCATCGTCGTCTCTGCGTGCCTCTGTTATCTCTTACCCGATCCCTTTACTTATGTACTTTACTTTGTGATAGCCATATCGTTTCTTCTCATATATCCTCATATCACTTAGTTGTTTATCTTGCTTAGCATAAGTTGTTGATGCACATAGGTGAGCCAAGTTGTTTTAGGTTTTTTGCTTGACAAATTAAACGCTAGTTTTATTCCACATTTGTTCAAGCATAAACCACAATTATTTAAAGCGCCTATTCACCCCCTCTAGGTGACATCCACGATCTTTCACATGCACGCATCACCAAAGACATAAGTGAATGATCATACATAAAAGTGATAGGAATAAGTATTAAGCACACATTAAGCATAGTATGATCAATCACAAAACCAAACATAGTATCTCACGAGCATCAAACAAACATAGCAGCAAAGAAACTCAATAAAACCAAAGAGCAAAAGTGATACACACACTCCCTATCTCTCTCTCTCTCTCTCTCTCTCTCTCTCTCTCTCTCTCTCTCTCTCTCTCTCTCTCTCTCTCTAAGCCCAATGATCTATACAATTTCTCCCCCTTTGGCAACAAGTTACCAAAAAGCTCAAAAAGGTATAGAGCTATATGTCTCTCTAGGTACGATCCTCCGGAGCTCCTGAAGGGGTCTTCTGGCTTGTGACTCCGATGTGCGTATATGGTGTTGAGAATTGTGTTTGCAAATGCCTCTAAAGATGTCTGCTAAACTGGTGGTGTAGACACTGGAGGTGGCACTCGAGCAGTGGCAACTGGTGCAGAGTGAGTGGTCCTCGAGTATGCAACTAGCACAATTGCATATCTGGGTGCCCTTGGCACAGTCTGGAACATCTCAATAGTAGTGTGCTCGTTTCCATCCTTAGCATCATCTCGAAGGTTCTCCACGATAGACCCAATCTCTATGACCTTGACATCGGGACTGTATATCTTGTCCCCCACAATCCACTCTAAGCTCTCTTGGTTCTTGACTAAGTTGGCCAGACTTTGCTCAATCCTCAGTGTTGCTTCGAGGAGATATGTCATTTGGTCATTCTTTGTCTTTAGATTTTCTATTGGGGCATTGGGAGCTGCGGCTTCCTGAGCTGCTTTTGCTAATGCTACTGCTTGTGCCTTCTCTTGAGCCTCAACCGATGTAGGATCTAAAGGATCCATCACCACTACATTTTCCTCAAACTCTGGCTGAAGAGGGAGGTACTCACAATCAAGTAGACATGTCTTCGTCCCAACATGGGAGTTGATGAGCATCTGTATGTGTGGGGCATATCCACAAGACCTTTTCTAGTCAGCAGCAGCCCTCTTGACTGTCTCTACTATCAAACTCATGACTTTGAACTTTTGTGGTGGAGAATGAAACAGGTGAGGCAAACTGTTTGAGAGGCCACGTATCATCTTGTCATCACCGAACTTAGGCAAAATAGTGTGCCTCAAGATCGTGTTAGTAGTGGCCAACCCATCAAGCAAATGACTCACATGACCAAGTTTGTGACCCTCAAGATCCTTGGGAGGGATTTTCTTGTACATATTGGCCATTGAGCTGTGGTCCATCCGGGGCTTCCCGTACACATCAACATCATCCTCATCTTCCTTGGGGCAACCGATGAGACCACTCCACTTAGAGATTGATGACTGGTACTTGTGTCCCTCGGTCATCCATGTGATCCTCCCATCTGAACAGAAGTGTGCCGTGGAATAGAACTGCATGAACATTTTGTGATTCCACTTTGTGAGTGCTACTTGTGAACCGCGTCAGTAAATTCCCTGAAGAGGAGGGGATGATGCAGCACAGCGGTAGTAAGTATTTCCCTCAGTTATGAAACCAAGGTTATCTATCCAGTGGGAGAACCAAGCAAGCTATCACTAATGCAGGATGTTGCTAACGTGACACTACAATCAGAGACCCTTCGACAAAACTGTGTGCGATGCATTACTCGCAAACGGTGATGTAAAAAACCCGTCCTAAAAGACTCAAAATGTTTGCAATGGCGGATACATCAAACACGGTTCAGTTTTTAGTTGCGTCTGCGATGCGGGGCATACGGTTCAGTTGAGCAAACTATTTGTGATGAGGCAGGAAAAACATAAACGGGCAGTCAGATGAAGGTGTGTGCGATATAGGGCATACTGGTCACTTGGATTAACTGTTTGTGATTTGGCAACACAATAAAAACGGTCAGCTAGATCAAGGTGTCTACGATTGAGGGCATACACTTCAGACGGATGAACTGTTTGCGATTAGGTAACACAACAGAAATGGTCAGGCAGATCAAGGTGTCTGCGATTGACGGCATACACTTCACACAGATGAACTGTTTGCGATTAGTCACAAGAAACAGAAACAATTAGATAGATCAATGTGTGTGCGTTAGACGGGCACACATTCTAATTCAAAGAAGTGTGTCTGATGGTAATAACGAGCGCGCACGGTTGATGGAACAAGACGTGTGCTGACATCACATATTACGGTGCACTCTATGGTGCAGACGCCACGTACGCGGCCGAGAACGCGTGCCCACGTTACGTCGTTCGGGAATAGTGCCACACTTAGAAATTATAGAACCATCAGTAAATTGTGAGCTTGCGTCCCGTCACATTCAAAATTGCAAACTTGTTCACACCGATCAAAACCTAAACGGTTTCCTACTTAGGAGTGTATTAGTGCTCGGTTATAAATACTACCTACTCCAAGATGACTGCATATTCCTCCTCAACTCCTCATCCCAAAAACAAACAAGTCATTCATCATCGTTCCCTTGCGTCTACCATGGCCCGCATGAGTTCTAGGTCGAGAGATTACTACCAGGAAGAGGCGAGCATGGAAGCGAAAGCACACGAGATGTCCCGCCTCACCGCGAAAGCAGCCAACATGTCCCACTGCATGGCCGTAGCAGCACAGAGGTTCCGCCACGCCGCGGAAGCAGCACAGAGGTCCCGTCGCACTGTCGATGCAGTAGACTAGTCCGGTCGCACCGCAAAAGCAGCACAGATGTGCCACCGTGCCGCGAATGCAACGGAGATGTCCTCCCGCATCGCGGAGGCATGGGAAAATGTCTCGCAGGCAGGCAAGGACTCTCATAGGCGCATGCGCGCTATGCTCGATGACCTGATGGGTCGGATCTCCGACTAGATGAAGTTGTAGGACGAGATGAATGCCTCGTTTGAAAATGCTAACAGCATCATCCGGGGAGTGATACGTCCATTTTGCATCATGCTTATATGTTGATATTTATTGCATTATGGGTTGTTATTACTTGTTTTGTCACAATACTTATGCATTTTCTCTCTTATTTTACAAGGTTTACATGAAGAGGGAGAATGCCGGTAGCTGGAATTCTGAGCTGGAAAAGAAGCAAACACTGGTAACCTATTCTGCACAACTCCAAAAGCCCCAAAACTCCACAGAACTCCGTTTTAGACAATATAAAAAATATCTGGCGAAAGAAGTTCACGAGGGGGGCCACCGGCTGTCCACGAGGATGGGGGCGCGCCCCCTCTCTAGGAAAGTCCCCCTGTCTCGTGGGCCCACCGACGGTCCTTTGATGCCCATCTTCTCGTATATGAGGTTTTTGGACCTGGAAAAATCAGAAGGAGGCTTTCGGGACCAGACGCCGCCGCCTCGAGGCGGAACTGAGGCGGAAACCAATCTAGGGCTCCGGCAGAGCTGTTCTGCCGGGGATACTTCCCTCCGGGAGGGGGAAATCGTCACCGCCGTCATCACCAATAACTCTCCCATCTTGGGGAGGGCTATCTTCATCAACATCTTCAGCAGCACCATCTCCTCTCAAACCCTAGTTCATCTCTTGTATCCAATCTTTGTACCCAAACCTCAGATTGGTACTTGTGGGTTGCTAGTAGTGTTGATTACTCCTTGTAGTTGATGCTAGTTGGTTTACTTGGTGGAAGATCATATGTTCAAATCCATTATGCATTTTAATACCCCTCTGATCATGAACAATATTATGTCGTGTGAGTAGTTACTTTGGTTCCTGAGGACATGGGAGAAGTCTTGCTATTAGTAGTCATGTGATTTGGTCTTCGTTCGATATGTTGATGAGATGTATGTTGTCTCTCCTCTAGTGGTGTCATGTGAACGTCGACTACATGACACTTCACCATTATTTGGGCCTAGAGGAAGGCATTGGAAGTAATAAGTAGATGATGGGTTGCTAGAGTGACAGAAGCTTAAACCCTAGTTTATGTGTTGCTTCGTAAGGGGCTGATTTGGATCCACTTGTTTCATGCTATGGTTAGGTTTACCTTAATACTTCTTTTGTAGTTGCGGATGCTCGCATAAGAGGTTAATCATAAGTGGGAGGCTTGTCCAACTAAGGACAGCACCCAAGCACCGGTCCACCCACATACCAAATTATCAAAGTACCAAACACGAATCAGACGATCGTGATGAAAACTAGCTTGACGATAATTCCCATGTGTCCTCGGGAGCGCTTTCCTTTATATAAGAGTTTGTCCAGGCTTGTCCTTTTCTACCAAAAGGATTGGTCCACCTTGTTGCACCTTATTTACTTTTACCTTTTGTCACTTGCTACCAATTACCTTATCACAAAACTATTTGTTACCTATAATTTCAGTGCTTGCAGAAAATACCGTACTGAAAACTGCCTATCATTTCCTTCTGCTCCTCGTTGGGTTTGCACTCTTACTTATCGAAAGGACTACGATAAATCCCCTACACTTGTGGGTCATCAAGACTCTTTTCTGGCGCCGTTGTCGGGGAGTGAAGCGCCTTTGGTAAGTGGAATTTGGTAAGGAAAAATTTATATAGTGTGCTGAAATTTATTGTCACTTGTTACTATGGCTCATAATCCTTTGAGGGGCTTGTTCGGGGTATCTTCACCCCGACCAGAAGAACAAGGAGTTGCTCCTCAACCTACTACACCTACTGAAAATGTTTGCTTTGAGATTCCTTCGGGTATGATAGAGAAACTGCTTGAAAATCCTTTTATAGGAGACGGAACACTGCATCCCGATTTACACCTAATCTATGTGGATGAAGTTTGTGGATTATTTAAGCTTGCAGGTATGCCCGAGTATGTTATCAAGAAGAAGGTATTCCCTTTATCTTTGAAGGGAGATGCATTGACATGGTTTAGGCTATGTGATGATATTGGATCATGGAACTATAATCGTCTGAAGTTGGAATTTCATCAGAAGTTCTACCCTATGCACCAGGTTCATCGTGATCGTAATTATATTTATAATTTCTGGCCTCGCGAAGGAGAAAGCATCGCTCAAGCTTGGGGGAGTCTTAAGTCAATGTTATATTCATGCTCCAATCATGAGCTCTCAAGAAAAATGATCATTCAAAATATTTATGCTCGGCTTTCTCTCAATAATCGCACCATGCACGATAATTCTTGTTCTTGCTCTTTTATGATGAAGACTGTTGAATTCAAATGGGATTTATTGGAAAGAATTAAACACAACTCTGAAAATTGGGATCTCGACGAAGGTAAGGAATCAGGTATGACCCCTAAGTTTGATTGTGTTAAAGCTTTTATGGATATCGATGTTTTCGGTGAGTTTAGCACTAAATATGGACTTGACTCTGAGATAGTAGCTTCTTTTTGTGAATCATTTCCTACTCATGTTGATCTCCCCAAGGATAAGTGGTTTAAATACCATCCCCCTATTGAAGTAAAAGTAGTTGAACCTGTTAAAGTTGAAGAAAAGACTATCACCTATAATGTTGATCCTATTGTTCCTACTGCTTATATTGAGAAACCACCTTTCCCTGTTAGGATAAAGGATCATGCTCAAGCTTCAACTGTAGTTCATAAGAGTAATACTATAACACCTACACCCTCTGAGCAAATTAAAGTTGAACCTAGTGTTTCTATGGTTAAAGATCTCTTGGTAGAAGATTTAGATGGACATGTTATTTACCTCCAGAGGAGTCTGCTAGAATAGCCAAACCCAATTCTAGGAATAAACATAGACATGTTGTAGGCTTGCCTGTTATCTCTGTTAAGATAGGAGATCATTGTTATCATGGTTTATGTGACATGGGTGATAGTGCGAGTATTATCCCTCACACTTTATATCAAGAAATTATGCATGACATTGCACCCGTTGAGCTAGAAGGGATTGATGTTACTATTAAGCTTGCTAATAGAGACACTATTTCACCAGTTGGGATTTTTAGAGATGTTGAAGTCTTGTGTGGAAAGCTTAAATACCCTGCTGATTTTCTTGTTCTTAGTTCCACACAAGATGAATTTTGTCCCATTATATTTGGTAGACCCTTCTTGAATACTGTTAATGCCAAGATAGACTGCGTGAAAGATATTGTTACTGTTGGATTAGGGGATATGTCTCATTATTTTAACTCTGCTAAATTTCGTAGACAACCCCTTGATAAAGAGCTACCTAGTAAGGATGAAATTATTGGTCTTGCTTCTATTGTTGTGCCTCCTAATGATCCTTTAGAACAATACTTGCTAGACCATGAAAATGATATGCATATGAATGAGAGAAGGGAAATAGATGAAATATTCTTTAATCAGGGACCCATACTGAAAAACAACTTGCCAGTTGAAATTCTAGGGGATCCTCCTCCACCCAAGGGTGATCCCGTGTTTGAACTTAAACCTTTGCCTAATAATCTTAAGTATGTTTATCTTGATGAAAAAGAAGATATATCCTGTTATTATTAGTGCTAACCTTTCGGAGCAGGAAGAAGAAAAACTATTGAAAACTCTGAAGAAGCACCGTGCTGCTATTGGATATACTCTGGATGATCTTAAGGGCATTAGTCCCACCTTATGCCAACAGAAGATAAAATTGGAAGAAAATGCTAAATCGGTTACTGATCATCAGTGATGGTTAAATCCTAAGATGAAAGAAGTGGTAAGGAAGGAAATACTGAAGCTTCTAGAGGCAGGTATTATCTATCCAGTTGCTGATAGCCAATGGGTAAGTCTTGTCCATTGTGTCCTTAAGAAGGGAGGTATGACTGTCATTCCTAATGATAAAGATGAATTGATCCCGCAAAGAATAGTTACAGGTTATAGGATGGTAACTGGTTTCCGTAAGTTAAATAAAGCTACTAAGAAAGATCATTGCCCCTTGCCATTTATTGATCAAATTCTAGAAAGATTATCCAAACATACTCACTTTTGCTTTCTAGATGGTTATTCTAGTTTCTCTCAAATACCTGTGTCAAAAGGGGATCAAGAAAAGACCACTTTTACTTGTCCTTTCGGTACCTTTGCTTATAGACGTATGCCTTTTGGTTTATGTAATGCACCTACTACCTTTCAAAGATGCATGATGGCTATATTCTCTGACTTCTGTGAAAAGATTGTTGAGGTTTTCATGGATGATTTCTCCGTTTATGGAACTTCTTTTGATGATTGCTTAAGCAACTTGATCGAGTTTTGCAGAGATGTGAAGACACTAATCTTGTTTTGAATTGGGAGAAGTGCCACTTTATGGTTAATGAAGGCATTGTCTTGGGACAGAAAATTTCTGAAAGAGGTATTGAAGTTGACAAAGCTAAAGTTGATGCTATTGAAAAGATGTCGTGCCCCAAGGACATCAAAGGTATACGAAGATTCCTTGGTCATGCCGGGTTTTATAGGAGGTTCATTAAGGACTTCTCCAAAATCTCCAGGCCTCTGACTAATCTCTTACAAAAAGATATCCCTTTTGTCTTTGATGATGATTGTCTAGAAGCATTTGAAATACTTAAGAAATCATTGATCTCTGCACCTATTGTCCAGCCTCCTGACTAGAATTTACCCTTTGAGATTATGTGCGATGCTAGTGATTATGCTGTAGGTGCTGTCTTAGGACAAAGAGTTGATAAGAAATTAAATGTTATCCAGTATGCTAGTAAAACTCTAAACAGTGCCCAAAGAAATTATGCTACTACTGAGAAAGAATTTTTAGCAGTTGTATTTGCTTGTGATAAGTTTAGACCCTATATCATTGATTCTAAAGTGACTATTCACACTGATCATGCTGCTATCAAATACCTTATGGAAAAGAAAGATGCTAAACCTAGACTTATTAGATGGGTTCTCTTGCTGCAAGAATTTAACTTGCATATTATTGATAGAAAGGGAGCTGAGAACCCCATTGTAGATAACTTGTCTAGGTTAGAGAATATACTTGATGACCCACAACCTATTGATGATAGCTTTTCTGACGAACAATTAGTTGTCATAAATACTTCTCGTACTGCTCCATGGTATGCTGATTATGCTAATTATATTGTTGCTAAGTTTATACCTCCTAGCTTCACATACCAGCAAAACAAAAAGTTCTTCTATGATTTGAGACATTACTTTTGGGATGACCCACATCTTTATAAAGAAGGAGTAGATGGTATTATTAGACGTTGTGTACCTGATCATGAACAGGAACAGATCCTACGCAAGTGCCACTCCGAAGCTTATGGAGGACACCATGCGGGAGATAGAACTGCACACAAGGTATTGCAATCCGGTTTTTATTGGCCTACTCTCTCCAAGGATGCCCGTAAGTTTGTCTTATCTTGTGATGAATGTCAAAGAATTGGTAATATCAGTAGACGTCAAGAAATGCCTATGAATTATTCACTTGTTATTGAACCATTTGATGTTTGGGGCTTTGATTATATGGGACCATTTCCTTCCTCTAATGGGTACACACATATTTTAGTTGCTGTTGATTATGTTACTAAGTGGGTAGAAGCTATTCCAACTAGTAGTGTTGATCACAACACCTCTATTAAGATGCTTAAAGAAGTTATTTTCCCGAGGTTTGGAGTCCCTAGATATCTAATGACTGATGGTGGTTCACACTTTATTCATGGTGCTTTCCGTAAGATGCTTGCAAAATATGATGTGAACCATAGAATTGCATCCCCTTATCACCCACACACTAGTGGTCAAGTAGAACTAAGCAATAGAGAGTTGAAATTAATTTTGCAAAAGACAGTTAATAGGTATAGAAAGAATTGGTCCAAGAAACTTGATGATGCATTATGAGCCTATAGAACTGCATACAAAAATCCTATGGGTATGTCTCCATATAAGATGGTATACGGAAAAGCTTGTCACTTACCTCTTGAGCTAGAACATAGGGCATATTGGGCTATTAAAGAGCTCAATTATGATTTCAAACTTGCCGGTGAAAAGAGGTTATTTGACATTAGCTGTCTCGATGAATGGAGAACCCAAGCCTATGAGAATGTCAAGGTGTTTAAAGAAAAAGTTAAAAGATGGCATGACAAAAGGATACAAAAGTGTGAGTTTAACGTAGGTGATTATGTCTTGCTATACAACTCTTGTTTAAGATTTTTGGCAGGAAAACTTCTCTCCAAGTGGAAAGGACCTTACGTTATCAAGGAGGTCTATCGTTCCGGTGCCATAAAAATCAACAACTTCGAAGGCACAAATCCGAAGGTGGTGAACGGTCAAAGAATCAAACATTATATCTCAGGTAATCATATAAATGTTGAAACCAATATTATTGAAACGGTAACCCCGGAGGAATACATAAGGGACACTTTCCAGAACGATTCAGCCTCCGAAAAGGAAGATGTATGTGATACGGCAAGTAAACCGACTCCAAAACAATTCTAAAGGCAATTTTTCTCCATTCTGGAATATTTAGAAAAATAGAAAAATAAGTAGCAGTCCGGAAGGGACACGAGGCGTCCACATGGGTGGAGGGCGCGCCCCCCTTCCCTGGGCGCGCCCACTGCCTCGTGGGCACCCCGTGTGCCTCCCGGACTCCATTTTCTTGTGGGTTACTCCTTTTGGTCGGTAAAACTTCATTATATATAGTCCCGAAGGTTTTGACCTATGTATCACGCAAAAATCCTTTGTTCTTGTTTCGAGATGTTTTCTGCTAGGGTTTGCGAAGCCAGGCACCATGTCGTCTCCCTCCTCCAACAACAAAGGCAACGATGCTTTGCTAATGAAGATAGATCTGAAGAGGGAAGGACCCGAGGAGACCCACAAGGAGAAGAAGATCAAGAAGGAGGTGGAAGATCCGGCTCCGGCATCGGGAGAAGAAGACACCCCTAAATCTCTTCCTAATCTCTTTACCTCAATTGAGATTGAAGCTTTCAGGATGATTGAGTTAGCTCAAATTCGAAACAAGCATCTCACAAGTGAAAATATTTTGTTGAAGGATTACATAGCTGCACTCAAAGGTATTATCCGCAAGCTGGAGGATCTCCTACGCTCGATATATGATGATTCGGCGTCACTACTTTCAACTCCATCATCACCACCCCCGAAAAAGGAGACATAATTATATGGGTATGGGCACTCCCCTTGGCAACTGCCAAGCTTGGGGGAGTGACCCCGGTATCGTATCCCCATCACTCATATCTTTACTGTTTTTCTTAGTTCGATCATTTTGGTAGTATCTTGATCTAGTAGAATAAAGTTAGCATGATCTAGTTGTGAGCTTTTGCTTTTTGATCTTTGCCCTTTGTAATCGAGTCCGTGAGCTATATAATAAAGATTAGTGTTGAGTCAAGGGCTTGATTTCCTCACTTGGGTCATGATAAAAAGAAAGAAAACATAAAGAGTATCCAAGAGATCATATTGATCTTATGGGAAGTAATGACTTCACATATAAGAGTATGATAAATAGAAGTTGTTGGGAGTTGACAATCATAGTTTTGGTCATCGTTGCAATTAATAGGAAGTAATAAAAGAAGAGAGGCTTCACATACAAATATACTATCTTGGACATCTTTTATGATTGTGAGCACTCATTAAAATATGACATGCTAAAGAGTTGATGTTGGACAAGGAAGACAACATAATGGGTTATGTTTTCCTATATCCGAAATAAAGTATATTGTCATGGATCATCCAACATGTTGAGCTTGCATTTCCCCTCATGCTAGCCAAAACTCCTCGCACTAAGTAGAGATGCTACTTGTGCTTCCATACATCCTTAAACCCAGTTTTTCCATGAGAGTCCACCATACCTACCTATGGATTGAGAAAGATCCTTCCAAGTAAGTTTTCATGTTGCAAACTCGCTAAAATATGTATGATTTATTACTGTGGAGGAAATTAGCTTTACACGATCTTGTGATATGGAAGTAATAAAAGCGACGGACTGCATAATAAAGGTCCTTATCACAAGTGGCAATATAAAGTGATGTTCTTCTATGCTAAGACTTTGTGCATCCAACCATAAAAACACATGACAACCTCTCCTTCCCTCTGCGAAGGGCCTATCTATTATTCTTCTATAAGAGTCAAGGTGAAATTCACCTTTCCTTTTTACATTTTATCCTTTGGCAAGCACATTTTGTTAGAAAGATCCTGACATATATACCCACTTGGATGTAAGTTTTCATGATCTATTACTGTTGACATTACCCTTGAGGCAAAAGGTTGGGAGGAAACACCATAAGCCCCTATCTTTCTCTGTGTCCGATTAAAACTCCATAAACATAAGTATTGCGTGAGTGTGAGCAATTGTGAAAGACTATATGATAGTTGAGTATCGAGGCTTGCTGAAAAGCTCTTACATTGACTCTTTCTGATGTTACGATAAATTGCAATTGCTTTAGTGACTGAGATCAAAGTTTGTTAGTTTCCAATGAAGTTTATGATTCATGCTTGATGAATTGTTACTTTAGCATAAGAATCATATGACAATATATATA
>LR738711.1:308838930-308857792 GCA_902687465.1 Secale cereale | reverse complement strand
CCCCCCCCTCTCTGGGCGCATCCCCTATCTCGTGGGCCCACAGACGGTCCCCCGATGCCCATCTTCTCCTATATGAGGTGTTTTGACCTAGAAAAAATTAGAAGGAGGCTTTCGGGACCAAACGCCACCGTCTCGAGGCGGAACCGAGGCGGAAGCCAATCTAGGGCTCCGGCAAAGCTGTTCTGCCGGGGATACTTCCCTTCGGGAGGGGGAAATCTTCACCGCCGTCATCACCAACAAATCTCCCATCTTGGGGAGGGCTATCTTCATCAACATCTGCACCAACACCATCTCCTCTCAAACCCTAGTTCATCTCTTGTATCCAATCTTTGTACCCAAACCTCAGATTGGTACCTGTGGGTTGCTAGTAGTGTTGATTACTCCTTGTAGTTGATGCTAGGTTGTTTACTTGGTGGAAGATCATATGTTCAGATCCATTATGCATATTAATACCCCGCTGATCATGAATAATATTATATCTTGTGAGTAGTTACTTTGGTTCCTGAGGAGATGGGAGAAGTCTTGCTATTAGTAGTCATGTGAATTTGGCCTTCGTTCGATATTTTGATGAGATGTATGTTGTCTCTCCTCTAGTGGTGTCTTGTGAACGTCGACTACATGACACTTCACCATTATTTGGGCCTAGAGGAAGGCATTGGGAAGTAATAAGTAGATGATGGGTTGCTAGAGTGACGGAAGCTTAAACCCTAGTTTATGCGTTGCTTCGTAAGGGGCTGATTTGGATCCACTTGTTTCATGCTATGGTTAGGTTTACCTTAATACTTCTTTTGTAGTTGTGGATGCTTGGATTAGGGGTTAAGCATAAGTGGGAGGCTTGTCCAAGTAAGGACAGCACCCACGCACCGGTCCGCCCACATACCAAATTATCAAAGTATTGAACGCGAATCAGACGATCGTGATGAAAACTAGCTTGATGATAATTCCCATGTCTCCTCGGGAGCGCTTTCCTTTATATAAGAGTTTGTACAGGCTTGTCCTTTGCAACAAAAAGGATTGGGCCACCTTGCTGCACCTTATTTACTTTTACCTTTTGTCACTTGCTACCAATTACCTTATCACAAAACTATCTGTTACCTATAATTTTAGTGCTTGCAGAAAATACCTTACTGAAAACTGCCTATCATTTCCTTCTGCTCCTCGTTGGGTTCGACACTTTTACTTATCAAAAGGACTACGATAGATCCCCTACACTTGTGGGTCATCAGGGAGTAGGGAAGGACAAGGAGAAGCTCCGCACCGAGCGTGACCTACTGATGACAAAGATCGCCAGAACGACGAAGCAGCACGAGGAGACCACTACCTTGTTGAAGAGGACCGGCGTCATCGCCAAGAAACTTATGGACGAGAATGCCATGCTCCGCATCGATCGCCAAAGGATGGTGGAGGAATCTGTGAATCTTCTCAAGCATCGTCTTGAGGACACGAAAGAGCTCATCGCCACTTGCCGCGAGAACTGGTCTCCACGGCCTACAGCAACGCATCAAGATATCATCGAGCCAGATTGTTATCTGCGTCTTCCTTCTTCTTTTGCCCTTGTGTATTTTGGGCGTTGATGCATGTGGCTTTTTTAATTATCTTCCTAAATATGTAAGACAGTTATTATCCAATGTCATCGTCCTCATATTCATCAGTCTTGCTATAAGTCACAGTCGATGCTATATAGGTCCGTCGGATCTTACATCAAGATCCATGCAAAACTTTATTTTCAGATTTTCTTTTTTCTCTCTTAAATCTCAGTTAGTGCCACTGTCGCTGACATGTGGGACCCACTGGACCCACTAGTCAGGTTTGACCTGGCCAGCCGCTCTATTGACTGCTTGCGTCATCTCCATGTCATGCTGACGTCATATTCCTTTTCTGTTAATTTTGATAATTTAAATAATTTCAGAAAACTATTAAAACTTTGAAATTAATATAAAATAAACTGTAACTCCGATGAAAATGTTTTATATATGAAAGTTGCTTAGAAAAACGAGACGAATCTGAATTTGCTTTCCGTTTACCTGTTAGATGCCACTAACTATCTGAACATGGAGCATTTCCCCTCCGACCATCTATTTGACACAGGTCCGGAACCGGGAATACATTCCCGGTTGAATTCCCCTTCACCTATTTCATGCAGCACTACGTTATGTCGACCCTAGTTCTGCTTATCTTCTTGTCATGCTCAGTGGTACCTCCGTTTGCTCTTTATTTACTTTTTCTTCCCCCTCTTCTCTCCGGTAGACCCCGAGACCGATGATTCCCCAATGATCGACTACGTCACCGACGACCGTTCCTTTGCAGCAGAGCTTCTAGGCAAGCAAACCCCCCTTGAGCATTTCGATATCGCCCATTCACTTCTCTCTTATGCTTGCATTAGAACTGCTACTGCTTTTTGTATGATCCTATTTTGTTGCATGGCCTGTTTATTGTAACATGTTGTTGTTACCTACCTGCTTATCCTAAAATGTTTAGTATAGGCTGGGTAGAGACCCATTAGAGACCCCCACTTTGTCCCGACTGCCTTGTTGGATTATCAGAAGACTCGATCAACGGGATCGAAGACCAGGCCCCGGCACCGCACATCACTTTCCCCTTAGTTGCTCGACACTACTGGGTTACTATCGAGTGCCGAGGGTGATACCTCATCAACACTTCTGATGTTAACCTTGTAGGTTAGTTCATCGGTTATGGTCATCAAGGGTGATTCCACCTTCTCCACTCCCGATAACGACATTGTTGTGCAACTCCTCAAGAGTGGACCTCGAGGGGGATTCCTCCTTCGTTCACCTTGACAGTAAAAATAGGTGGAATTCCATCGAGGGTGATTCCTCAGGGTTCCCCTTGGTGTTAGACACACGGTTACAATGGTTACTATGACTTTACACTAAACCATGTTACTAAAGATGGGTCGGCCCTGAGGGGTACCCGCGCGAGCTTAATTGCGAGTGATGTGGAGTCAGATTGACCTAGAAGGTGCCCGCGAGTTAATTACTTGGCATGGCCGGGCATTCCTCGCCCTTGCCGTAAGTCCACGAGATGGGGCAACGGGGTCACATCGATTGTGAGTCTCTGCTCGTTACCGCGCGCTCCTAATCCACTATGATTTGGATGTTTGATCCGAGGGGCCTCTGGCCTGATAGCACAAACCATCATGTGAGCATAGTATGGGCGTTCTACGTCGTATGCATCAGCCGGACCTTAATGGACGTCATGCGACTGAGCGGGCCCGCTGGGTTGGACTGCTAAGCACCTGCCTTTTTAAGGAGGCAGCTAGGTCTGCTCACCGTCCGCCCACGCAACGTGCAGGAGTTCCCGAGGCGATGTCCCAAGACCCCTGGGGGCATAGGTTTAGTCCAGCGTGCTGACCTCTCTATTAAGCCTAGGTCGGGTTGCGGCGTATCGTTTTGGCCGAGGCTAGGCATGACCCAGTAAACTGTGTCCGGCCGGAGTTAAGCGAGCGTGGTGGGTAAGTTAGTGCACCCCTGTAGGGAAGAAAACATCTATCGATAGCATGTCCTACGGTAATGGACACTTGGAGTTGTATCCCGGTCGATACAACTAGAACTAGATGTTGAGGCATGAAATGGATATGTGGCTCCGGGAGTCGAGAAAGGATTCCGGAGCGTTGATACAACAACATAAATATGACTTAAGTTATACTACTCTACCCCCCCCCCCAATTGCTGCAAGACGGTGGTTTCCAGCAGATGCTAGTCTTCGATAGGACTAGCTTCTCCCCCTCTTATTCTGGAATTCTGCAGTTTAGACCACAGATACTACCCCTTTTCATTGATATTGATGCATATGTAGTGTAGATCCTTGCTTGCGAGTACTTTGGATGAGTACTCACGGTTGCTTTGCTACCCCTTTCCCCCCTTCTTTCTTCTTTCTGGTTGTTGCAACTAGATGGTGGAGTCCAGGAGCCAGATGCCATCTTTGACGACTGCTACTACCCCAAGGGTGCCTACTACTACGTGACGGTCGTCGACGACCAGGAGTAGTTAAGAGGCTCCTAGGAAGGAGGCCTTGCCTTTTCGATCGTTGATGTTTTGTGCTAGCCTTCTTAAGGCAAACTTGTTTAACTCATGTATGTACTCAGATATTGTTGCTTCCGCTTACTCTTGTGTATTCGAGCTTATGTATTCGAGCCCTCGAGGCCCCTGGCTTGTAATATAAAGCTTGTATTTTTTTATTTTGTGTCTAGAGTTGTGTTGTGATATCTTCCCGTGAGTCCCTGATCTTGGTCATACACATTTGCGTGCATGATTAGTGCACGGTCAAATCGGGGGCGTCACAAGTTGGTATCAGAGCCGACTTCCTATAGGTAGCCCCCTTCCAACTCCTTGTCCGAAGTCGAGTCTAGTCACTACAAAAAACTTTTACTAACATGGCTTTGTGTCTTACGGGCCCACGTCGTCATTGGGTGGTATTAGGATCTTTTATTCCTCGTCTATACTCTGGGACTCTGATCTCTCTTCCATTCAAGTTAAATGAATTTACTAACTCTAACATTAGGATCTCGTGACCACATTCACCCCAAAGCTGGATAAGCCATAGTTATTCCTTAGAATAGGATTTTGAATAGTACACACACTGCCGTGATGGCTACTATGTGGTATCTATCGTACCTCTTTCATTATGCATGTTTCATCATGAATGATCCTTTGTCTTTACAAATGCTCGATGCTAAATTACCCCCGTTACATGTTAGCGGGATGGTTAGACCCGCTAGTCGTGGCCGTGGTGCCAACGATCCACCACCGCCCGAATTCTTTGCCGGAATGATGCAACCGTTCGAGCTGAACCGCCAGTTCATGGAAGGAATGATGGCTCAGTTTCCTCGTCCAAACATGAATCAACAGCCAACCCCAGTAACTCTGCAGGACTTCATGCGCCTCAACCCAACTATTTACCACAGCTCAACTCAGCCCCTTGATGCTGATGACTGGCTCCGTGACATCATGTATGAAATGGAGTCTGCTCGTGTGGCCCTTTCTAGCTATGTCACCTTTGCATCATTCTTTCTGAAGGGTCCCGCTTCTCAATGGTGGGACAACCACATGTGTACCCTACCTACTGGAACGGTCATTGCTACCTCTTGAGCTTGTGTTGTATTCCCTCGAAGAGGAAAGGGAGATGCAGCACAGTAGCGTAAGTATTTCCCTCAGTTTTTGAGAACCAAGGTATCAATCCGGTAGGAGACCACGCGCGAGTCCCTCGCACCTGCACAAACAAATAAGAACTTTTCAGCCAACGCGATAAGGGATTGTCAATCCCTTTACGGTCACTTACGAAAGTGAGATCTGGTAGAGATGATACTTTATATTTTTGGTATTTTAGTTTATAAAAACAGCAAATAAAAGCGGTAAAAGTAAAGTAGATGTAGATTGATATGTTTGAGTAAAGTAGATGTAGATTGATATGTTTGAGAATAGACCCGGGGGCCATAGGTTTCTCTAGAGTCTCTCTCATGATAGCGATATTCTACGGCGGGTAAACAAATTACTGTCGAGCAATTGATAGAAAAGCAAATAATTATGAGACTATCTAGGCATGATCATTATATATAGGCATCACGTCCGAGACAAGTAGACCGAAACGATTCTTCATCTACTACTATTACTCCACACATCGACCGCTATCCAGCATGCATCTAGAGTATTAAGTTCATAAGAATGGAGTAACGCCTTAAGCAAGATGACATGATGTAGAGGGATAAACTCAAACATAGTCATATAAACCCCATCTTTTTATCCTCGATGTCAACAATACAATACGTGCCTTGCTGCTCCTACAGTCATTGGGAAAGGACACCGCAAGATTGAACCCAAAGCCAAGCACTTCTCCCATTGCAAGAACTACAGATCTAGTAGGCCAAACCAAACCAATAATTCGAAGAGACTTGCAAGGATATTATGAGCACACATAAAAAGTTCACAGAAGAACCAAATATCTTTCATAGATAACCTTGATCATAAACTCACAATTCATCGGATCTCGACAAACACACCGCAAAAGGAGATTACATCGAATAGATCTCCTCGAAGACCGAGGAGAACTTTGTATTGAGATCCAAAGAGAGAGAAGAAGCCATCTAGATACTAGCTATGGACCCGAAGGTCTGAGGTAAACTACTCACAACTCATGGTGAGGGCGATAATGATGATGATGAAGGCCTCCGTGATGGACCCCCTCCCGGAACAGGCTCCAAGATGGGATCTCCTCGGGAACATCAGCTACGGCAGTGGAAGTAGGGTTTTCTCTCCGCGTATGGAGTTTTTGGGGTACGTAGGTATATATAGGAAGAAGGAGGGCACCGGGGGCCGTGTGGGCCAGCCTCGAGGCACGGGGCGCGCCCTGGGAAGGGGGGCGCGCCCCCCACCCTCGAGGGCTGGCCCTACGTCCCCTGACTTGGCCCCGAAGACTCTCGAGCGTGATTTCCTCCAAAAATATCTCTCGCGAAGGTTTCATTCCGTTTGGACTCCGTTTGATATTCCTTTTCGGCAAAACCCTGAAATAGGCAAAAAAAACAGCAATCTGGATTGGGCCTTTGGGTTAGTAGGTTAGTCCCAAAAATGATATAAAAGTGAATTATAAAGCCCATTAAACATCCAAGACTTTATAAATAATAGCATGGAACAATAAAAAATTATAGATACGTTGGAGACGTATCAAGCATCCCCAAGCTTAATTCCTGCTCGTCCTCGAGTAGGTAAATGATAAAGAAAGAATTTTTTATGTGGAATGCTAACCAATATGGTTTTTCAATGTAAGTCTCTTAATTGTGGCATGAATGTTCAGATCTGAAAGATTCTAGATAAAAGTCTATATTGACATAAGAAATAACAATACTTCAAGCAATACTAACAAAGCAATCATGTCTTCTCAAAATACTATGGCTAAAGAAAGTTATCCCTACAAAATCATATAGTGTTGGATATGCTCCCTTATTATCACACTAAATATTCATATCATGCACAACCCCGATTTCAGCCAAGCATTTGTTTTCATACTCTATCTTTTCAAACATTTCAACTTTCACGCAATACATGAGCGTGAGCCATGGACATAGCACTATGGTGGAATAGAGGTGGTTGTGGAGAAGACAAAAGAGACGGAGATAGTCTCACATCGACTAGGCGTATCAACGGGCTATGGAGATGCCCATCAATATATATCAATGTGAGTGAGTAGGGATTGCCATGCAACGGATGCACTAGAGCTAAATATGAATGAAAGCTCAACAAAAGAAAACTAGTGGGTGTGCATCCAACTTGCTTGCTCACGAAGACCTAGGGAATTTGAGGAAGCCCATCGTTGAAATATACAAGCCAAGTTCTATAATGAAAATTCCCACTAGTATATGAAAGTGACTAAGCATGAGACTCTCTAAAATGAAGAACATGGTGCTACTTTGGAGCACAAGTGTGGAAAAAGATAGTAGCAATTGTCCCTTTTTCTTTTCCTTTTTTTTCTTTTTTTGGGCCTTTTTTTTGGCCTTTCTTTTGTTTTCTTTTTTTTGCGGAGGGGCTTTATTGATTCAGCCTTTCCTCCCATGGGACAATGCTCTAAAAATGATGATCATCACACTTTCATTACAACACGAAATTACAACTCGATACTATAACAACAAAGTATGACTCTATGTGAATGCCTCCGGCGGTGTACCGATATGCGCAATGAAACAAGAGTGACATGTATGAAAAGATTATGCATGGTGGCCTTGCCACAAATACGATGTCAACTACAAGATCATGCATGGCAATATGACAATATGATGCGTGTCATATAAATGGAACGGTGGAAAGTTGCATGGCAATATATCTCGGAATGGCTATGGAAATGACATGATAGGTAGGTATGGTGGCTGTTTTGAGGAACAATATGGTGGCTATTTTGGGGAAGGATATATAGTGGGTTTATGGCACCGGCGAAAGTTGCGCGGTACAAGAGAGGCTAGCAATGGTGGAAGGGTGAGAATGCGTATAATCCATGGACTCAACATTAGTCATAAGAACTCATATACTTATTGCAAAAATCTACAAGTCATCAAAACAAAGCCATCAACGCATGCTCCTAGGGGGGGAGGTTGGTAGGAGTTAACCATCGCGCGCCCCCGACCTCCACAGAAAGGTTGACACTCTACAAATACCTCATGCTTTAACTTAGTCACATAACGGTTCACCATACGTGCATGCTACGGGAATCACTAACCTTAACACAAGTATTTCTCAATTTCATAATAACTCTACTAGCATGACTTTAATATCACTATCCTCATGTCTCAAAACAATTATCAAGCATACAACATCTCTTTCTATTCAATGCACTTGGTGTGAAAATTTCTACTACATTGACATTGGATGTTTATCATGTGAAGACTAGTTTCTTTAGCCTAAACACTTTACCATGTTGTTTTAGTGGACTCTCAAATATATCTAAGTGAAGCATGAGATTTCAACAATTTCTACAAAATATTACCACCACCATGCTCTAAAAGATATAAGTGAAACACTAGAGCAAAAACTATTCAACTCAAAAGATATATGTGAAGCACATAGAGTGTTCTGTCAATTTCTAGGCCATATTTAACTCTCTCAAATAGGTGTTTCCAGCAAGGATGATTGTGGAAAACTAACAAGCAAAGACTCAAATTATACAAGACGCTCCAAGCAAAACACATAGCATGTTGCAAATAAAAATATAGCACCAAGTATAATTACCGATGGATGAAGACGAAAGAGGGGATGCCTTCCCGGGGCATCCCCAAGCTTAGGCTTTTTATTATCTTGAATTTACTTGGGGTGCCATGGGCATCCCCAAGCTTAGGCCTTTGCTACTCCTTGTTCCATAGTCCGTCAAAGCAATACTCAAAACTTGAAAACTTCACAACACAAAACTTAGACAAAAATTCTCGTAAGCTCCGTTAGTAAGATAAAGCAAACCACCACTCAACGGTACAGCAAGGAATTCATTCTTTGTTTATATTGGTGTTAAACCTACTGTACTACAAGTTCTCTATGGTTCATATCCTCCAATATTACTCATAGACGCATCGGTATAAGCAAACAACACACGAAAAACAGAATCTGTCAAAAAACAGAACAGTCTGTAGTAATCTGATGGGTTCGGCTACTTCTGCAACTCCAAAAACTACAAACTAAATTGGTAAATTTGAGAAATTTGTCTACCAATCAGTAGCAAAAAGAATAAACTAAAAAGCACGCTCCAGTAAAATCTGAAGACTACTTTAGCGAGCGCTCACGATTCTGTTTTTAACAGCAAGATCATATAAACTTCACACAAGTCTTACCAAAGGTTCTACTTGGCACAAACACTAAACAAAACATGAAACCACATCTAATAAGAGGCTAGATGCAATATTTATTCCCTAACAGCAACAAAATCAAAAAACATAAAATTGGGTTGCCTCCCAACAAGCGCTATCGTTTTACGCCCCTAGCTAGGCACGATACAAGATAAATCTAGATATTGCCATCTTTGGAAGGCAATCCATAAGTGACTCTCATGATAGATTCATATGGTAGTTTGATTTTCTTTTTAGGAAAATTTTCCATGCTTTTCCTTAACGGAAAATGGAATCTAATATTTCCTTCCTTCATATCAATGATTGCACCAATCGTTCTAAGGAAATGTCTACCAAGAATAATAGGACATGAAGGATTGCAATCTATGTCAAGAACAATGAAATCAACGGGCACATAATTCCTATTGGAAACAATAAGAACATCATTAATCCTTCCCATAGGTTTCTTAATTGTGGAATCCCCAAGATGCAAATTTAAAGAACAATCATCAAGCTCATGGAACCCTAGCAAATCACACAAAGTTTTTGGGATAGTGGAGACACTTGCATCCAAATCACACAAAGCATAGCATTCATGATCTTTTATTTTTATTTTGATAGTAGGTTCCCATTCATCATAAAGCTTTCTAGGTATATAAACTTCCAACTCAAGTTCTTCTTTATAAGATTGCATCAAAGCATCAACTAAAAGATTGCATCAAAGCATCAACTATATGTTTAGTGAAAGCTTTATTTTGACTATAAGCATGCGGAGAATTTAGCACGGATTGCAACAAGGAAATACAATCAATCAAAGAGCAATTATAATAATTGAATCCCTTGAAATCCAAAGTAGTGGGTTCATCACAATGCAAAGTTTTAATCTCTTCAATCCCACTTTTAGCAATTTTAGCATCAAGATCTAAAAACTCTGAATTACTAGGACACCTTAAAGCAGAATCATCTCCAATCCTATTATCATCAAGATTAAGACTAGAAAACAAGGATCTAATAGGAGACACATCAATAACTTTTAGATCTTCATCTTTATTTTCACGATAACTAGAAGAACACAATTTAATATAATCCTCTCTTTTAGCACGCATTCTAGCGGTTCTTTCCTCTATAAGCATTGTTACCAAAATTATTCCTACCAACAAAATTCACATCCAAAGATTCATTGTTATTCTCAATCAAAGTGGACAAAGGCATATCATTAGGATCAGAAGAAACACTCTTAGCAGCAAACAATTTCATAAGTTCATCCATCTTTCCACTCAAAACACTAATTTCTTCAATAACATGCACTTTTTTACTAGTAGATCTTTCGGTGTGCCATTGAGAATAATTAACCATAATATTATCTAGGAGTTTGGTAGCTTCTCCTAAGGTAGTTTCCATGAAAGTGCCTCCAGCGGCCGAATCTAAAAGATTTCTAGAAGCAAAATTCAAGCCAGCATAAAAGTTCTGAATAATCATCCATAGATTCAAACCATGTGTAGGGCAATTACGTATCATTAATTTCATTCTCTCCCAAGCTTGTGCAACATGCTCATGATCTAGTTGCTTAAAATTCATAATATCGTTTCTCAGAGAGATGATCTTAGCAGGAGGGAAATACTTAGAGATAAAAGCATCTTTGCACTTATTCCACGAATCAATACTATTTCTAGGCAAAGAGGAAAACCAAGTTTTAGCACGATCTCTAAGTGAAAACAGAAATAACTTCAATTTAACAATATCATTATCCGTATCCCTTTTCTTTTGCATATCACACAACTCAACAAAGTTGTTTAGATGGGTAGCGGCATCTTCACTAGGAAGGCCAGAAAATTGATCTTTCATGACAAGATTCAACAAAGCAGCATTGATCTCACAAGATTCAGCATCGGTAATAGGAGCAATCGGAGTGCTAATAAAATCATTGTTGTTGGTATTGGAGAAGTCACACAATTTGGTATTGCTCTGAGCCATAGTGACAAGCAAGCAATCCAACACACACAAGCAAACAAGAAGCAAGCGAACGAAAAACACACGGCGGAAGAAGGGCGAATAAAACGGCAAGGATGGAGTGGGGGAGAGGAAAATGAGAGGCAAATAAATGTAATGCGAAGGATAAGGGTTTGTGATATGTACTTCGTATATGACTTTTGCGTAAGCCTCCCCGGCAATGGCGCCAGAAATACTTCTTGCTACCTCTTGAGCTTGCGTTGTATTCCCTCGAAGAGGAAAGGGAGATGCAGCACAGTAGCCTAAGTATTTCCCTCAGTTTTTGAGAACCAAGGTATCAATCCATTAGGAGACCATGCGCCAGTCCCTCACACCTGCACAAACATATAAGAACTTCGCAGCCAACGCGGTAAGGGGTTGTCAATACCTTTACGATCACTTACGATAGTGAGATCTGATAGATGATAGTTTATATTTTTGGTATTTTTAGTTTAATAAAACAGCAAATAAAAGCAAGAAAAGTAAAGTAGATGTAGATTGATATGTTGAGAATAGACCCGGGGGCCATAGTTTTCTCTAGTGGCTTCTCTCATGATAGCGATATTCTACGGCGGGTAAACAAATTATTGTCGAGCAATTGATAGAAAAGCGAATAATTATGAGACTATCTAGGCATGATCATTGTATATAGGCATCACGTCCGAGACAAGTAGACCGAGACGATTCTGCATCTACTACTATTACTCCACACATCGACCGCTATCCAGCATGCATCTAGTGTATTGAGTTCATACGAACAGAGTAACGCCTTAAGCAAGATGACATGATGTAGAGGGATAAACTCAAGCAATATGATGAAAACCCCATCTTTTATCCTCGATGGCAACAATACAATACGTGCCTTGCTGCCCCTACTGTCACTGGGAAAGGACACCGCAAGATTGAACCCAAAGCCAAGCGCTTCTCCCATTGCAAGAACTATAGATCTAGTAGGCCAAACCAAACCAATAATTCGAAGAGACTTGCAAGGATATTATGAGCACACACAAAAAGTTCAGAGAAGAACCAAATATCTTTCATAGATAACCTTGATCATAAACTCACAATTCATCGGATCTCGACAAACACACCGCAAAAAGAGATTACATTGAATAGATCTCCTCGAAGACCGAGGAGAACTTTGTACTGAGATCCAGAGAGAGAGAAGAAGCCATCTAGATACTAGCTATGGACCCCGAATGTCTGAGGTAAACTACTCACAACTCATGGTGAGGGCGATGATGATGATGATGATGAAGGCCTCCGTGATGGATCCCCCTCCCAGAACAGGCTCCAAGACGGGATCTCCATGGGAACAGTAGCTACAGCGGTGGAATTAGGGTTTTCTCTCTGCGTATGGAGTTTCTGGGGTACGTAGGTATATATAGGAAGAAGAAGGGCACCGGGGGCCGTGTGGGCCAGCCTCGAGGCAGGGGGGCACGCCCTGGGAAGGGGGGCGCCCCCCCCCCCACCCTCGAGGGCTGGCCCTACATCCCCTGACTTGGCGCTGAAGACTCCCGAGCATGATTTCCTCCAAAAATATCTCTCGCGAAGGTTTCATTCCATTTGGACTCTGTTTCATATTCCTTTTCTGCAAAACCCTGAAATGGGCAAAAAACAGCAATCTAGACTGGGCCTTTGGGTTAGTAGGTTAGTCCCAAAAATGATATAAAAGTGAATGATAAAGCCCATTAAACATCCAAGACTTCATAAATAATAGCATGGAACAATCAAAAATTATAGATACGTTGGAGAAAAAAGATGTATCATGATCATATCATTCTGAAGATGAAGCCACTTGGGAACGAGAGGATAACCTTTGTGCTAAATACCCCAATCTTTTCCCTTCTACCTCTTAATTCTTGGGACGAGGATTTCTTTTAGAAGAGGAGAGTTGTAACACCCCGGTGTAATGATTTTCCTAAACAAGTGTTTGATCATAAATGTCTCCTGTAATTTTCAAATTCCAGTTGAATTTGATTCCAAATTCTGGGTGAAATTCAAAATTGCTCAAACATGAAAACTAAAATATTCATCTTGTGCCAAATAATACATAACTAATATTGATAGTGAACCAACATTTTTGCAAAGTGTTTAAGTGGTCTAAACTAAATAAAACAGTGGTCTAAGTTGTAATTTAAATGCTTGGTAAATTGTAGAAATACTAGACTAATTGTAAACAGTGTTAAGTATTATATTTTCTGAAATTAAAACAATAGGAATAAAAAAAGAAAAAGGAAATGAAAGATTGTTTAAAAAAGGAAAAGAGGGAGAGAGAGAGACCCCCCCTATTCCCTTTGGGCCTCGGCCTACATCAGCCAGCCGGCCCACCAGAGCTCACCCGAGCCGGCCTGCCTCCCTGGTCGCCTTCCCTGTACAGCCGACCGAGGCACGGCCGAGCGTGCCCATCCGCAACGCCTCGCCGACGACGACGATGGATAAAGCCTCGCGCCTCCCCGCCTCCTTGATCCCCGTCTCCACCTCACCTTGCCACACTCCCCTCTCCTTGCACTCCCCCTCGCTCTCCAGATCCAGCACGGTCGAGCACGAAGGTCGCCGCCACTTGCCATTTTTCGCGCTCCGACGCCACCCCGAGCGACGCTTGGTGGTCCAAGAGCTCCCGCTGGTCCGCCTTCATCGACTCCAAGCTGCGGATCGAGCCCAACGCCTCTGCGTCACTTGGGAACGTCGCCGTCGTCCTCTGCAACCCGTCGGCAATCCGTTTCGAAATTCACCGCCGTCCAACGCTCCTGGTCACCAGCGAGCCTCCGTGTGAGCACTGCGCCCATCCCCCCTCGTTTTCCTCCGCGTTCTAGCCCCCATGTTGCCGTCACCATTGGTGCTGCCCCGCCGCCGTGGTGAAGCTCGTCGCAGTGGCCATCATTGCCGCAGCTCGCGTCCGAGCTCGTAGTCGAGGTCCTAAGGTTTCCAGGAGCCCAACGCACGTGCGCACGCGTTTCCACGAGCCGCTATCATTCTTTACGTCCACGCCCCAACACCGCCGCCAATATGGCTTGTCGCTGGTGCCCCTCCTGCCGTCCCCAGCACCCGCGACCACCACCACTAGATGTGTGTGAGCACCACCATCCCAGAGACCTCTTTTGCGCGCCGATCCATGGCCCATAGCCATTTTCCGGCGAGATCCAAGCCGCGTCGCCGCGTTTGGCGTCGCTGGCGTTGAGTCGCCGGCCACCGCCGACGTGGCATGCCTGGGGCCATCACTGGTTCATTGCCAGCGGGCCCCGTAGGCCCCGTTGACTGGGTTGACCTAGTCAATGTGCTGACTAGGCAGCCCAATGTCACTGACATGTGGGCCCCGTGCTAGTTAAACAGGTTTTATAAATAAATACAATGTTGAATAATCAGTTAATTAGGTTTAATCACTAATTAGTCACTGACTAATGGGGCCCACACCCCTAACTAGTAATGTTAGTCAAATTAACTCACTGTTAGTGCCACAGTCGCTCACATGTGGGACCCGCTAGACCCACTGGTCAAGTTTGACCTAGTCAGCCGCTCTATTGACTACTGATGTCATCTCCATGTCATGCTGATGTCATATTCCTTTTTTGTTAATTCTGATAATTTAAATAATTTCATAAAACTATTAAAACTTTGAAAATTAATATAAAATAAACTGTAACTCTCATAAAAATGTTTTATATATGAAAATTCCTCAGAAAAACGAGACGAATCCGAATACGCGGTCCGTTTACCTGTCAGATGCCTCTAACTATCTGAACATGGAGAATTCCTCCTCCGGCCATCTGTTTAACACAGGTCCGGAACTAGGAATACATTCCCGGTTGAATTCCCCCTTCACCTATTTCATGCAGCACTACGTTAGGTCGACCCTAGTTCTGCTTATTGTCTTGTCATGCTCAATGGTACCTCTGTTTGCTCTGTATTTATTGTTTCTTCCCCCTCTTCTCTCCTGTAGACCCCGACACCGATGATGCCTTGGTGATCGACTACATCACCGATGACCATTTCTTTGCAACAGAGCTTCCAAGCAAGCAAACCCCCCTTGAGCATTCCGATATCGCCCATTCCCTTCTCTCTTATGCTTGCGTTAGAACTGCTACTGCTTTTTGTATGATTCTATTATGTTGCATGGCCAGTTGTCCCAACTGCCCCGCTGGATTAACAGAAGACCCGATCAACGGGATTGAAGACCAGGCCCCGGCACCGCACATCACTTTCCCCTTAGTTGCTCGACACTACTGGGTTACTATCGAGTGCCGAGGGTGATACCTCATCAGCACTTCTCCACTCCTGATAACGACACTATCGTGCAACTCCTCAAGAGTGGACCTCGAGGGTGATTCCTCCTTTGTTCACCTTGACATCAGGTGGAATTCCATCGAGGGTGATTCCTCAGGGTTCTCCTTGGTGTTAGACACACGTTACTATGGTTACTTTGACTTTACACTAAACCATGTTACTAAAGATAGGTCGTACCTGAGGGGTACCCGCGCGAGCTTAATTGCGAGTGATGTGGAGTCTGGTTGACCTGAAGGTGCCCGCGAGTTAATTGAGTGGCACGGCTGGGCATTCCTGGCCCTTGCCGTAAGTCCATGAGATGGGGCAACGGGGTCACATCGATCGTGAGTCTCTGCTCGTTACCGCGCACTCCTAATCCACTATGATTTGGATATTTGATCCGAGGGGCCTCTGGCTTGATAGCACTGACCATCATGTGGGCATCGTATGGGCGTTCTGCGTCGTATGCATCAGCCGAAGCTTAATGGATGTCATGCGACTGAGCGGCACGCGCCGGGTTGGACTGCGTAAGCACCTGCCTTTTTAAGGAGGTAGCTAGGTCTGCTCACTGGCCACCCACACAACATGCAAGAGTTCCTGGGGCGATGGCCCAAGACCCCTGGGTGCATAGGTTTAGTCCGGCGTGCTGACCTCTCTATTAAGCCTAAGTCGGGTTGCGGCGTATCGTTTTTGGCCTAGGACGGGCATGACCCAGTAAAGTGTGTCCGGCCGGAGTTAAGAGAGCGTGGTGGGTAAGTTGGTGCACCCGTGCAGGGAACAAAACATCTATCGATAGCCTGTCCTACGGTAACGGACACTTGGAGTTGTATCCCGATCGATACAACTAGAACTGGATGCCGACGGATGAAATGGATATGTGGCTCTAGGAGTCGAGAAAGGATTCCGGAGTGTTGATACAACAACATAAATATGACTTATGTTATACTACTCTACCCTGCCCTGTTGTTGCAAGATGGTGGTTTCCAGAAGATGCTAGTCTTCGATAGGACTAGCTTCTCCCCTCTTATTCTGGCATTCCGCGACCACAGATACTACCCCTTTTCATTGATATTGATGCATATGTAGTGTAGATCCTTGCTTGCGAGTACTTTGGATGAGTACTCACGGTTGCTTTGCTACCCCCTTTCCCCCTTCTTTCTTCTTTCTAGTTGTTGCAACCAGATGGTGGAGTCCAGGAGCCAGATGCCACCTTTGACGACTGCTACTGCCCCGAGGGTGCCTACTACTACGTGACGGCCGCCAATGACCAGAAGTAGTTAGGAGGCTCACAGGTAGTAGGCCTTGCCTTTTCGATCGTTGATGTTTTGTGCTAGCCTTCTTAAGCCAAACTTGTTTAACTCATGTATGTACTCAGATATTGTTGCTTCCGCTGACTCAAGTGTATTCGAGCTTATGTATTCGAGCCCTCGAGGCCCCTGACTTGTAATATAAAGCTTGTATTATTTTATTCTGTGTCTAGAGTCGTGTTGTGATATCTTCTTGTGAGTCCCTGATCTTGGTCGTACACACTTGCGTGCATGATTAGTGTACAGTCAAATCGGGGGCGTCACATTGTATTCATGTTCACACATTTCATTCCAGTTGTCGGTGTTCACACTTTTTTATTGTATTATCCATACTAGATTTATTTTTCCCTTGCTTTCCCTTTGTGTGTTTTAAAACCCTGAAAAAACCCAAAAATATCTCATGTTTATTTTCGGTCTTTCTTTTTGGTTTAATTAGCCGTAGTACTAAAAGAAAACCCAAAAAGATTTCTGGCTTCTTTTGTTTGTTGGGAGCTCTCCCGTGTAACTAGTTTTCTCGTTTTTATTTTCTTTCTTTATTTTGCCTTCTTTGAGAAAAAACAAAAACTCCCAAAAAAATACCAGTGTGTTTCTCTGAATTTCTTTTTTGGTTTTTGAGTCGTATCAAGCAGGAGACCACGATGAAAATATTGAGTGGCTCTCATATGCATTATAGTTAATCTAACAAAGAGCTCAAATTGCCTTGTTTTCTCCTTTATGAATAAAATACTTGCAGTTTCCAACTTAGTCCATGGCACTCTTGCACTATTATTATTCTCGTATCATTTGGTCTGCAAGTAGAAAGGCAATAATGACGATATTTGATGAACTCGTCGTGGCAGAGAGAAACGGGCATGAACTCAACTTGTTTTTGCTTCTGTAAATATGTTTAACCTAGTATCCATTATTCAGCCTATTATGATCAAACTAAAGGAAATATGCCCTAGAGGCAATAATAAAGTTGTTATTTTATATTCCTTGTATCATGATAAATGTATTTTATTCATGCTAGAATTGTATTAACCAGAAACTCGATACAGGCGTGAGTACATAGACAAAACAGAGTGTCCCTAGTATGCCTCTACTAGACTAGCTCGTTAATCGAAGATGGTTAAGTTTCCTGACCATAGACATGTGTTGTCATTTGATGAACAGTATCACATCATTAGGAGAATGATGTGATGGACAAGACCCCTCCGTTAGCTTAGCATTATGATTGTTTAGTTTTATTGCTATTGCTTTCTTCATGACTTATACATGTTCCTCTGACTATGAGATTATGCAACTCCCAAATACCGGAGGAACACCTTGTGTGCTATCAAATATCACAACATAACTGGGTGATTATAAAGATGCTCTACAGGTGTTTCCGAAGGTGTTTGTTGTGTTGGCATAGATCGAGAATAGGATTTGTCACTTCGAGTGTCGGAGAGGTATCTCTAGGCCCTCTCGGTAATACTCGTCATAATAAGCCTTGCAAGCAAATGACTAATGAGTTAGTCACGAGATGATGTATTACGGAACGAGTAAAGAGACTTGCCGTTAACGAGATTGAACTAGGTATGATGATACCCATGATCGAATCTCGGACAAGTAACATACCGATGACAAAGGGAACAACGTATGTTGTTATGCGGTTGGACCGATAAATATCTTCGAAGAATATGTAGGAACCAATATGAGCATCCAGGTTCCGCTATTGGTTATTGACCGGAGATGTGTCTCGGTCATGTCTACATAGTTCTCGAACCCGTAGGGTCCGCACGCTTAACGTTCGATGACGATCGGTATTATGAGTTTATGTGTTTTGATGTACCGAAGGTTTTTCGGAGTCCCGGATGAGATCACAGACATGATAGAGAGTCTCAAAATGGTCGAGACATAAAGAATGATGTATTGGAAGGTTATGTTTGAACATCGGAAAGGTTTCGGATAGGTTCGGGCATTTGGGGAGTACGGGGGGGGGGGGTTACCGGACCCCCCCCCCCCCCGG
>LR738711.1:308809610-308838863 GCA_902687465.1 Secale cereale | reverse complement strand
ATGGGCCTTCATGGGCCTTAGTGGAAGAGAGGAGGAGGCGGCCAGGTGGAGGCGCACGCGCCCCAAGCCCAATCCGAATTGGGGGGCCCCTTCCCTTCTCTCCCTCTTCCTCTTTCCTTCCCCTCCTAGTTGGACTAGGAAAGGGGGAACCTACTCCTACTAGGAGTAGGATTCCCCCCTTGGGGCGCACCCCATGAGGCCGGCCGACCCCCCTCCCCTCCTTTATATATGGGGGAGGGGGCACCCCATAGAGACACAAGTTGACAATTGTTTTAGCCGTGTGCAATGCATCCCTCCACAGTTACACACCTCGGTCATATTGTCACAGTGCTTAGGCGAAGCCCTGCGTTGGTAACTTCATCAACACCGTCACCACGCCGTCGTGCTGACGAAACTCTCTATTGGCCTCAACTAGATCAATAGTACGAGGGACGTCACCGATCTGAATATGTGCAGATCACGGAGGTGCCGTGCGTTCGGTGCTTGATCGGTTGGATCGCGAAGACGTTCGACTACATTAACCGCGTTACTAAACGCTTCCGCTTTTGGTCTACGGGGGTACGTGGACACACTCTCCCCACTCGTTGCTACGCTTCTCCTAGATAGATCTTGCGTGATCGTAGGATTTTTTTTGAAATACTACATTACCCAACGGTGGCATCATGAGCCAGGTCTATGCATAGATGATATGCACGAGTAGAACACAATGATTTGTGGGCGATAATAGTCATACTGCTTACCAGGATGCCATACGTTGATTCAGCGGTATTGTTGGATGAAGCAGCCCGGACCGACATTACATGACCGCGTTCATGAGACTGGTTCTACTGACGTGCTTTGCACATAGGTGGCTGGCGGGTGTCAGTTTCTCCAACTTTAGTTGAATCGAGTGTGACTATGCCCGGTCCTTGTTGAAGGTTAATACAACACACTTGATGAAAAATCATTGTGGTTTTGATGGGTAGGTAAGAACGGTTCTTGTTAAGCCCGTAGCAGCCACGTAAAACTTGCAACAACAAAGTAGAGGACGTCTAACTTGCTTTTGCACGGCATGTTGTGATGTGATATGGTCAAGACATGATGAGTTATATGTTATTGTATGAGATGATCATGTTTTGTAAATTATCGGCAACCGACAGGAGCCTCATGGTTGTCTCTTTATTGTATGAATTGCGAAAGCCATGTAATTGTTTTACTTTATCACTATGAGTTAGCGATAGTAGTAGTAGCAATAGTTGGTGAAACGACCACGACGCTACGATGAAGATCATGGTGTCAAGCCGGTGATGATGGAGATCATGACGATGCTTTGGAGATGGAGATCGAAAGCACAAGATGATGATATCCATATCATGTCACATATTTTGATTGCATGTGATGTTTATCTTATTATGCTTCTTATTTTGCTTAGTACGATGATACGTCTCCAACGTATCTATAATTTTTTATTTTTCCATGCTATTATTTATGATGTTTTGGATGTTTAATGGGCTTTATTATACACTTTTATATTATTTTTGGGACTAACCTACTAACCCAAAGGCCCAGTCCAGATTGCTATTTTTTTGCCTATTTCGGGGTTTTACAGAAAAGGAATATCAAACGGAGTCCAAACGGAATGAAACCTTCAGGAGAGATATTTTTGGAGCAAAATACGCACAGGAGACTTGAAAACCATGGAGTAGGGCACACGTGGCGCCCACGAGGGTGGGGGTGACCCCCCTATAGGGCGTGCCCCCTGCCTCGTGGACCCCATGTCTGGCCCCCGGTGCCCTCCTTCCTCCTATATATACCTACGTACCCTGAAACTATCAGAACAACAGAGAAAACCCTAGTTCCACCGCCGCGACCTTCTGTTCCCGTGAGATCACATCTTGGGGCCTGTTCCGGAGCTCCGCCGGAGGGGGGATCTTCCATGGAGTGCTTCTACATCATCATCATCGCCTCACCATGAGTTGTGAGTAGTTTACCATAGACCTTCGGGTCCATAGCTAGTATCTAGATGGCTTCCTCTCTCTCTTTGGATCTCAATACAAAGTTCTCCTCGGTCTTCGAGAAGATCTATTCGATGTAATCTCTTTTTGCGGTGTGTTTGTCGAGATCTAATGAATTGTGGGTTTATGATCAAGATTATCTATGAAAAATATTTGGTTCTTTTCTGAACTCTTTATGTATGAATATAATATCCTTGCAAGTCTCTTCGAATTATTGGTTTGGTTTGGCCTACTAGATCTATAGTTCTTGCAATGGGAGAAGTGCTTGGCTTTGGGTTCAATCTTGCGGTGTCCTTTCCCAGTGACAGTAGGGGCAGCAAGGCACGTATTGTATTGTTGCCATCGAGGATAAAAAGATGGGGTTTATATCACTATGTTTGATTTTATCCATCTACATCATGTCATCTTGCTTAAGGCGTTACTCTGTTCTTATGAGTTTAATACACTAGATGCATGCTGGATAGCAGTCGATGTGTGGAGTAATAGTAGTAGATGCAGAATTGTTTTGGTCTACTTCTCTCGGACGTGATGCCTATGTATAATGATCATGCCTAGAGAGTCTCATAATTATTCGCTTTTCTATCAATTGCTCGACAGTAATTTGTTTACCCGCCATAGAATATCGCTATCATGAGATAAGCCACTAGAGAACACTATGGCCCCCGGGTCTATTCTCAACATATCAATCTACATTCTACTTTACTTTTCTGCTTTTACTTTTTGTTCTTATAACCAAAAAAATACCAAAAATATCAAACTATCATCTCTATCATATCTCACTTTTGTAAGTGACCATAAAGGGATTGACAACCCCTTATCGCGTTGGCTGCGAAGTTCTTATTTGTTTGTGCAGGTGCGAGGGACTCGCGCGTGGTCTCCTACTGGATTGATACCTTGGTTCTCAAAAGCTGAGGGAAATACTTACGCTATTGTGCTGCATCTCCCTTTCTCTTCGAGGGAATACAACGCAAGCTCGAGAAGTAGCATACGGCGGTAGCATTATAAGATGATCCCTTACAAAATTTCAAGGTACAAGTGTTCTCCCTAAGTATGCATCATTGCGACAGTTCGTTGTGCCGAGACACCACAAGATGATCAGGTGTGATAAGCTCTACGTTCAAATACAGCGGTTGTAAGACAGTTTTGCACATGCACAATACTCGGGTTAAACATGACGAGCCTAGCATGTACAGACATGGCCTCGGAACATTGGAGACTGAAAGGTCGAACGTGAATCATATAGTAGATATGATCAACATAAGATGTTCACCATTGAAAACTACTCCATCTCACGTGATGATCGGACATGGTTTAGTTGATTTGGATCACGTGATCATTTAGATGACTAAAGGGATGTCTATCTAAGTGGGAGTTCTTTAGTAATATGATTAATTGAACTTTAATTTATCATGAACTTAGTCCTGATAGTTTTTGCATATCTATGTTGTTGTAGATCAATGGCCCATGCTACCGTTCCCTTGAATTTTAATGCGTTCCTAGAGAAAGCTAAGTTCAAAGATGTTAGTAGCAATGATGCAGACTAGGTCCGTGATCTGAGGATTATCCTCATTGCTGCGCAGAAGAATTATGTCATTGATGCACCGCTAGGTGACAGACCTATTGCAGGAGCAGATGCAGACATTATGAACATTTGACAAGCTCGGTATGATTACTACTTGATAGTTTAGTGCGCCATGCTTTACGGCTTAGAGCCGGGACTTCAGAAAACGTTTTGAATGCCACGGAGCATATGAGATGTTCCAAAAGTTGAAATTGGTATTTCAGACTCATGCCCGTGTCGAGAGGTATGCGACCTCTGACAAGTACTTTGCCTACAAGATGGAGGAGAATAGCTCAACCAATGAGCATGTGCTTAGAATGCCTGAGTACTACAATCGCTTGAATCAAGTGGGAGTTAATCTTCCAGATAAGATAGTGATTGATAGAGTTCTCTAGTCACTATCACCAAGTTATTGGAACTTCGTGATGAACTATAATATGCAAGGGATGACGAAAACGATTCCCGAGCTCTTCGTAATGCTGAAATCAGCGAAGGTAGAAATCAAGAAAGAGCATCAAGTGTTGATGGTTAAACAAGACCACTAATTTCAAGAAAACGGGCAAGGGAAAGAAAGGGAACTTCAAGAAGAACGACAAGCAAGTTGCCACTCCCGAGAAGAAGCCCAAAGGTAGACCCAAGCATGAAACTGAGTGCTTCTAGTGCAAAGGAAATGGTCACTGGAAGCGGAATTACCCCAAATATTTGGCGGATAAGAAGGATGGCGAAGTGAACAAAGGTATATTTGATATACATGTTATTGATGTGTACCTCACTACTGCTCGTAGTAGCCCCTGGGTATTTGATACCTGTTCGGTTGCTAAGATTAGTAACTAGAAACAGGAGTTGCAGAATAAACAGAGACTAGTTGAGGGTGAGCTGACGATGTGTGTTGGAAATAGTTCCAATATTGATATGATCATCATCGCACACTCCATGTACTTTCGGGATTAGTGTTAAACCTAAATAAATGTTATTTGGTGTTTGCGTTGAGCATGAACAAGATTGGATCGTGTTTATTGCAATACGATTATTCATTTAAGTCAGAGAATAATTGTTATTCTGTTTACATGGATAAAACCTTCTATGGTCATACACTCATGGTGAATGGTTTATTGAATCTCGATCGTAGTAATACACATATTCATAATATTGAAGCCAAAAGATGCAGAGTTGATAATGATAGTGCAACATACTTGTGACACTGCCGTTTAGGTCATATTGGTGTAAAGCGCATGAAGAAACTCCATGATGATGGACTTTTGGAATCACTTGATTACGAATTATTTGATGCTTGCGAACCATGCCTCATGGGCAAGATGACTAAAACTCTGTTCTTCGGAACAATGGAGCGAGACAATGACTTATTCGAAATAATACATACAGATGTATGCGGACCAATGAGTGTTGATGCTCACGGCGGGTATCTTATTTTCTGACCTTCACTATTGATTTTAGCAGATATGGGTATATCTACTTAATGAAGCACAAGTCTGAAACATTTGAGAAGTTCAAAGAATTTCAGAGTGAAGTAGAGAATCATCATAACAAGAAAATAAAGTCTCTACGATCTGATCGCGGAGGCGAATATTTGAGTTATGAGTTTGGTCTTCATTTGAAACAAAGTGGAATAGTTTCACAGCTCACGCCAACTAGAACACCACAACATAATGGTGTGTCCGAACATCGTAACCGCACTTTACTGGATATGGTGCGATCTATGATGTCTCTTACCGATTTACCACTATTGTTTTGGGGTTATGCATTAGAGACAACTGCATTCACGTTAAATAGGGCACCGTCTAAATCCTTTGAAACAACACCATATGAACTGTGGTTTGGCAAGAAACCAAAGTTGTCACTTCTTAAATTTTGGGCCTGCGATGCTTATGTGAAAAAGTTTGAAGCTGATAAGCTCGAACCCAAATCGGAGAAGTGCGTCTTCATAGGATACCCAAAAGAAACTGTTGGGTACACCTTCTATCACAAATCTGAAGGCAAGACTTTTGTTGCTAAGAATGGATCATTTATAGAGAAGGAGTTTCTCTCAAAATAAGTGAGTGGGAGGAAAGTAGAACTTGATGAGGTAATTGTACCTTCTCTCAAATTGGAGAATAGCTCATCACAAAAAATTGTTCCCGTGATGCCTACACCAATTAGTGAGGAAGCTAATGATGATGATCATGAAACTTTGGATCAAGTAAACTACCGAACCTCGTAGGTCAACCAGAGTATGTTCTGCGCCACTATGGTAACCCAGTTCTGGAAGTCATGTTACTAGACCATGATGAACCTGCGAACTACGAGGAAGCGATAATGAGCCCAGATTGCGCGAAATGGCTTGAATCCATGAAATCTGAGATGGGATCCATGTATGACAACAAAGTGTGGACTTTGGTTGACTTGCCCGATGATCGGAAAGCCATAGAAAATAAATGGATCTTTAAGAAGAAGACTGACGCTGACAGTAATGTGACCGTCTACAAAGCTCGACTCGTCGCAAAAAGGTTGTCAACAAGTTCAAGGTGTTGACTACGATGGGTTTTTATCACTCGTAGCGATGCTTAAGTCTGTCCGAATCATGTTAGCAATTGCCGCATTTTATGAAATCTGGGAAATGGATAACAAAACTGCATTCCTTAATAGATTTATTAAAGAAGAGTTGTATATGATGCAATCAAAAGTTTTTGTCGATCCTAAAGGTGCTAACAAAGTGTGCAAGCTCCAGCGATCCATGTATGGACTGGTGCAAGCATCTCAGAGTTGGAATATATGCTTTGATAAGGTGATCAAAGCATATGTTTTATACAAACTTATGGTGAAGCCTGTATTTACAAGAAAGTGAGTGGGAGAACTACAACATTTCTGATAAGTATATGTGAATGACATATTATTTCTCGGAAATGATGTAGAATTTTCTGGAAAGCATAAAGGATTGTTTAAAAGAAGTTTTTCAATAAAATACCTCGGTGAAGCTGCTTACATATTGGGCACCAATATCTATAGAGATAGATCATGACGCTTGATAAGACTTTCGATTTGTACATACCTTGATAAGATTTTGAAGTAGTTCAAAATGGATCAGTCAAAGAAAGAGTTCTTGCCTGATTTGGTGTGAAGTTGAGTAAGACTCAAAGCCCGACCACGACAGAAAGATATAGAGAGAATGAAAGTCATTCCTTATGCCTCAGCCATAGGTTCTATAAAGTATGTCATGCTGTGTACCAAACCTGTTATTTCCCTTACCATGAGTTTGGCAAGGAGGTACAATAGTGATCCAGAGTAGATCACTGAACAACGGTCAAAATTATCCTTAGTAACTAGAGGACTAAGGAAATTTTTCTCGATTATGTAGGTGATAAAGAGTTCGTCGCAAAGGGTTGCGTCGATGCAAGCTTTGACACTAATCCAGATGACTCTAAGTATCAATCTAGATGCATATTGAAAGTGGGAGCAAATAGCTAGAGTAGCTCCATCCAGAGCATTGTAAACATAGAAATTTGTGAAATACATACGGATCTGAATGTGACAGGCCCGTTGACTAAACTTCTCTCACAAAGCAAAAAATGATCACACCTTAGTACTCTTTGGGTGTTAATCACATGGCGATGTGAACTGGACTATTGACTCTATTAAAACCTTTTGGGTGTTGGTCACATGGCGATGTGTGAAGGAAATATGCCCTAGAGGCAATAATAAATTTATTATTTATTTCCTTATATCATGATAAATGTTTATTATTCATGCTAGAATTGTATTAACCGGAAACTTAGTACATGTGTGAATACATAGACAAAACAGAGTGTCCCTAGTATGCCTCTACTAGACTAGCTCATTGATCAAAGATGGTTATGTTTCCTAGCCATAAACATGAGTTGATTTGATCAACGGGATCACATC
Source organism: Secale cereale (assembly GCA_902687465.1). Classification (NCBI taxonomy): domain Eukaryota; kingdom Viridiplantae; phylum Streptophyta; class Magnoliopsida; order Poales; family Poaceae; genus Secale; species Secale cereale. The sequence continues at coordinate 308,831,411 of LR738711.1, read as the reverse complement.
ATTAGGAGAATGATGTGATGGACCAGACCCATCCGTTAGCTTAGCACTATGATCGTTTAAGTTTTACTGCTATTGCTTTCTTCATGACTTATACATGTTCCTATGATTATGAGATTATGCAACTCCCGAATACCGGAGGAACACTTTGTGTGCTACCAAACGTCACAACGTAACTGGGTGATTATAAAGGTACTCTACAGGTGTCTCCGAAGGTACTTGTTGGGTTGGCGTATTTCGAGATTAGGATTTGTCACTCCGATTGTCGGAGAGGTATCTCTGGGCCCACTCGGTAATGCACATCACTATAAGCCTTGCAAGCATTGCAGCTAATGAGTTAGTTGCAGGATGATGTATTACGGAATGAGTAAAGAGACTTGCCGGTAATGAGATTGAACTAGGTATTGAGATACCGACGATCGAATCTCGGGCAAGTAACATACCGATGACAAAGGGAACAACGTATGTTGTTATGCGGTTTGACCGATAAAGATCTTCGTAGAATATGTAGGAGCCAATATGAGCATCCAGGTTCCGCTATTGGTTATTGACCGGAGATGAGTCTCGGTCATGTCTACATAGTTCTCGAACCCGTAGGGTCCGCACGCTTAACGTTTGATGACGATCGGTATTATGAGTTTATGAGTTTTGATGTACCGAAGGAGTTCGGAGTCCCGGATGAGACCGGAGACATGACGAGGAGTCTCAAAATGGTCGAGACGTAAAAATCGATATATTGGACGACTATATTCGGACATCGGAAAGGTTCCGAGTGATTCGGGTATTTTCGGAGCACTGGGGAGTTACGGGAATAGAAGAGAGAGGCCAAAAGGAAGGAGGCGCGTGCCCCCCTTCTGGTCCGAATTGGACAAGGGGTGCAACCCCCTTTTCCTTCTCCCTCTCCCCCTCTTTCCTTCTCTCCTACTCCGGAAAGGAAAGGGGAATCCTACTAGGACTTGGGAGTCCTAGTAGGACTCCCCACACTTGGCGCGCCCCCTCTAGGGCCGGCCTCTCCCTTGCTCCTTTATATACGGTGGCAGGGGGGCACCCTAGGACACACAAGTTGAATTGTTTTAGCCGTGTGCGGTGCCCCCCTCCACAGAAACACACCTCGGTCATACCGTTGAAGTGCTTAGGCGAAGCCCTGCGCCGGTAGATACATCATATCCGTCACCACGCCGTCGTGCTGACGTAACTCTCCCGTGAAGCTCAACTGGATCAAGAGCTCGTGGGACGTCATCAAGCTGAACGTGTGCTGAACGCGGAGGTGCCGTACGTTCGGTGCTTGATCGGTTGGATCGCGAAGAAGTTCGACAACATCAGCCGCGTCACTTGACGCTTCCGCTCCCGGTCTACGAGGGTACGTAGACACACTCTCCCCTCTCGTTGCTATGCATCTAGTAGATAGATCTTGCGTGATCGTAGGAAATTTTTTAAATACTACGTTCCCCAACAGTGGCATCATGAGCCAGGTCTATGCGTAGATGATATGCACGAGTAGAACACAATGAGTTGTGGGCGATACTAGTCATACTGCTTACCAGCATGTCATACTTTGCTTCGGCGGTATTGTGAGATGAAGCGGCCCGGACCGACATTACGCGTACGCTTACGCGAGACTGGTTTCACCGTTATGAGCACTCGTTGCTTAAAGGTGACTGGCGGGTGTCTGTCTCTCTCACTTTAGCTGAATCAAGTGTGGCTATGCCCGGTCCTTGTGAAGGTTAAAACAGCACATACTTGACGAAACATCGTTGTGGTTTTGTATGCGTAGGTAAGAACGGTTCTTGCTAAGCCCGTAGCAGCCACGTAAAACTTGCAACAACAAAGTAGAGGACGTCTAACTTGTTTTTGCAGGGCATGTTGTGATGTGATATGGTCAAGACATGATGAGTTATACGGTTTTGTATGAGATGATCATGTTTTGTAATGTTATCGGCAACTGGCAGGAGCCATATGGTTGTCGCTTTATTGTATGAAATGCAATCGCCATGTAATTGCTTTACTTTATCACTAAGCGGTAGCGATAGTCGTAGAAGCAATAGTTGGCGAGACGACAACGATGCTATGATGGAGATCAAGGTGTCGCGCCGGTGACGAAGGTGATCATGACGGTGCTTTGGAGATGGAGATCAAAAGCACAAGATGATGATGGCCATATCATGTCACATATTTTGATTGCATGTGTTGTTTATCTTATTATGCTTCTTATTTTGCTTAGAACGACGGTAGCATTATAAGATGATCCCTTACTAAATTTCAAGGTATAAGTGTTCTCCCTGAGTATGCACCGTTGCGAAAGTTCGTCGTGCGGAGACACCACGTGATGATCGGGTGTGATAAGCTCTACGTTCAAATACAACGGGTGTAAGCCAGTTTTGCACACGCAGAATACTCGGGTTAAACTTGACGAGCCTAGCATATGCAGATATGGCCTCGGAACACTGGAGACCGAAAGGTCGAGCGTGAATCATATAGTAGATATGATCAACATAAGATGTTTACCATTGAAACTACTCCATCTCACGTGATGATCGGACATGGTTTAGTTGATTTGGATCACGTGATCATTTAGATGACCGGAGGGATGTCTATCTAAGTGGGAGTTCTTTAATTAATATGATTAAATTGAACTTTAATTTATCATGAACTTAGTCCTGGTAGTATTAGCATATCTATGTTGTAGAACAATAGCTCGCGATGTTGCTCCATGTTTATTTTTTATATGTTCCTAGAGAAAACTAAGTTGAAAGATGTTAGTAGCAATGATGCGGAATTGTTCCGTGATCTGAGGATTATCCTCATTGCTGCACAGAGAATTATGTCCTTGATGCACCGCTAGGTGACAGACCTATTGCAGGAGCAGATGCAGACGTTATGAACATTTTGACAAAAGCTCGGTATGATGACTACTTGATAGTTTAAGTGCACCATGCTTTACGGCTTAGAACCGGGACTTCAAAAACGTTTTGAACGGCACGGAGCATATAAGATGTTTCAAGAGTTGAAATTAGTATTTCATACTCATGCCCATGTCGAGAGGTATAAGACCTCTGACAGTACTTTGCCTACAAGATGGAGGAGAATAGATCAACCAGTGAGCATGTGCTCAGATTGTCTGGGTACTACAGTTACTTGAATCAAGTGGGAGTTAATCTTCCAGATAAGATAGTAATTGACAAAGTTCTCTAGTCACTATCACCAAGTTAGTAGAACTTCGTGATGAACTATAATATGTAAGGGATGACGAAGGTAATTCCCGAGCTCTTCGCGATGCTGAAATCGGCGAAGGTAGAAATCAAGAAAGAGCATCAAGTGTTGATGGTTAATAAGACCACTTGTTTCAAGTAAAGGGCAAAGGGATAAAAGGGGAACTTCAAAAAGAATGACAAGCAAGTTGTCAGTCCCATGAAGAAACCCAAAGCTAAACTCAAGCCTGAAACTAAGTGCTTCTACTGCAAAGGAAATGGTCACTGGAAGTGGAACTGCCCTAGATATTTGGCGGATAAGAAGGATGGCAAAGTGAACAAAGGTATATTTTGATATACAGATTATTGATGTGTACTTTACTAGTGTTCATAGCAACCCCGGGGTATTTGATACCGGTTCAGTTGCTAAAATTAGTAACTCGAAACGAGAATTGCAGAATGAACAGAGACTAGTTAAAGGTGAAGTGACGATGTGTGTTGGAAGTGGTTCCAAGATTGATATGATCATCATCGCACACTCCCTATACTTTCTGGATTAGTGTTGAACCTAAATAAGTGTTATTTGGTGTTTGTGTTGAACATGAATATGATTTGATCATGTTTAGTGCAATACGGTTATTCATGTAAGTTAGAGAATAATTGTTGTTCTGTTTACATGAATAAAACCTTCTATGGTCATACACCCAATGAAAATGGTTTGTTGGATCTCGATCGTGTGATACACATATTCATAATATTGAAGCCAAAAGATGCAAGGTTAATAATGATAGTGCAACTTATTTGTGGCACTGCCGTTTAGGTCATATTGTTGTAAAGCGCATGAAGAAACTCCATAGTAATGGACTTTTGGAATCACTTGATTATGAATCACTTGGTGCTTGCGAACCATGCCTCATGGGCAAGATGACTAAAACTCCGTTCTCCGGAACTGTGGAGCGAGCAACAGAGTTGTTGGAAATCATACATACTGATGTATGCGGACCAATAAGTGTTGAAGCTCACGACGGGTATTGTTATTTTCTGACCTTCACTGATGATTTGAGCAGATATGGGTATATCTACTTAATGAAGCACAAGTCTGAAACATTTGAAAAGTTCAAAGAATTTTAGGGTGAAGTGGAGAATCATCGTAACAAGAAAATACGAGTTTCTACGATACGATCGTAGAGGTAAAATATTTGAGTTAGCGAGTTTGGCCTTCAGTAAAAACAATGTGAAATAGTTTCACTACTCACGCCACCTGGAACACCACAGTGTAATGGTGTGTCCGAACGTCATAACCGTACTTTATTAGGTATGGTGCGATCAATGATGTCTCTTACCAATCTACCACTATCGCTTTTGGGGTTATGCATTAGAGACAGCTACATTCACGTTAAATAGGGCACCATCTAAATCCGTTGATACGACACCTTATGAACTGTGGTTTGGCAAGAAACCAAAGTTGTCGTTTCTTTAAGTTTGGGACTGCGATGCTTATGTGAAAAAGTTTCAACATGATAAGCTCGAACCCAAATCGGAGAAGTAAATCTTCATAGGATACCCAAAAGAAACTGTTGGGTACACCTTCTATCACAGATCTGAAGGCAAGGTCTTTGTTGCTAAGAGTGGATCCTTTCTAGAGAAGGAGTTTCTCTCGAAAGAAGTGAGTGGGAGGAAAGTAGAACTTGATGAGGTAATTGTACCTTCTCCCAAATTGGAAAGTGGAACATCACAGAAACTAGTTCCAAGTGATTCCTACACCAATTAGTGAGGAAGCTAATGATGATGATCATAAAACTTCAGATCAAGTTTCTGCTGAACTTCGTAGATCAACCAGAGTTCGTTCCGCATCAGAGTGGTACGGCAACCCGGTTCTGGAAGTCATGTTACTGGACCATGATGAACCTACGAACTATGAGGAAACGATGATGAGCCCAGATTCCGCAAAATGGCTTGAGGCCATGAAATCTGAGATGGGATCCATGTATGACAACAAAGTGTGGACTTTGGTTGACTTGCCCGATGATCGGCAAGCCATCGAAAATAAATGGATCTTCAAGAGGAAGACCGACGCAGACGGTAATGTTACTGTTTACAAAGCTCGACTTGTTGCGAAAGGTTTTCGACAAGTTCAAGGAGTTGACTACGATGAGACTTTCTCACCCGTAGCGATGCTTAAGTCTGTCAAAATCATGTTAGCAATTGCCGCATTTTTATGAAATCTGGCAAATGGATAACAAAACTGCATTCTTTAATGGATTTATTAAAGAAGAATTGTATATGATGCAACCAGAAGGTTTTGTCAATCCTAAAGGTGCTAACAAAATGTGCAAGCTCCAGCGATCCATCTATGGACTGGTGCAAGCATCTCGGAGTTGGAATATACGCTTTGATAAGTTGATCAAAGCATATAGATTTATACAGACTTGCGGTGAAGCCTGTATTTACAAGAAAGTGAGTGGGAGCACTACAACCTTTCTGATAAGTATATGTGAATGACATATTGTCAATCGGAAATGATGTAGAATTTTCTGGAAAGCATAAAGGAGTGTTTGAAAGGAGTTTTTCAAAGAAAGACCTTGGTGAAGCTACTTACATATTGGGCATTAAGATCTATAGAGATAGATCAAGATGCTTGATAAGACTTTCGATAAGTACATACCTTGATAAGATTTTGAAGTAGTTCAAAATGGATCAGTCAAAGAAGGAGTTCTTGCCTGACTTGTAAGGTGTGAAGTTGAGTAAGACTCAAAGCCAGACCACGGCAGAAAAATATAGAGAGAATGAAAGTCATTCCCTATGCCTCAGCCATAGGTTCTATAAAGTATGCCATGCTGTGTACCAAACATGTTGTGTACCCTGCCATGAGTTTGTCAAGGGGGTACAATAGTGATCCAGGAGTAGATCACTGTACAGCGGTCAAAATTATCCTTAGTAACTGGATGACTAAGGAAATGTTTCTCGATTATGGAGGTGATAAAGAGTTCGTCGTAAAGGGTTACGCCGATGCAAGCTTTGACACTAAATCCAGATGACTCTAAGTATCAATCTGGATGCGTATTGAAAGTGGGAGCAATTAGCTAGAGTAGCTCTATGCAGAGCATTGTAGACATAGAAATTTGCGAAATACATACAGATCTGAATGTGACAGACCCGTTGACTAAACTTCTCTCACAAGCAAAACATGATCACACCTCATTACTCTTGGGTATTAATCACATAGCGATGTGAACTAGATTATTGACTCTAGTAAACCCTTTGTGTGTTGGTCACATGGTGATGTGAACTATGGGTGTTATTCACATAACGATGTGAACTATCGGTATTAAATCACATGGCGATGTGAGCTAGATTATTGACTCTAGTGCAAGTGGGAGACTGAAGGAAATATGCCCTAGAGGCAATAATAAATTTATTATTTATTTCCTTATATCATGATAAATGTTTATTATTCATGCTAGAATTGTATTAACCGGAAACTTAGTACATGTGTGAATACATAGACAAAACAGAGTGTCCCTAGTATGCCTCTACTAGACTAGCTCATTGATCAAAGATGGTTATGTTTCCTAGCCATAGACATGAGTTGTCATTTGATCAACGGGATCACATCATTAGGAGAATGATGTGATGGACCAGACCCATCCGTTAGCTTAGCACTATGATCGTTTAAGTTTTACTGCTATTGCTTTCTTCATGACTTATACATGTTCCTATGACTATGAGATTATGCAACTCCCGAATACCGGAGGAACACTTTGTGTGCTACCAAACGTCACAACGTAACTGGGTGATTATAAAGGTACTCTACAGGTGTCTCCGAAGGTACTTGTTGGGTTGGCGTATTTCGAGATTAGGATTTGTCACTCCGATTGTCGGAGAGGTATCTCTGGGCCCACTCGGTAATGCACATCACTATAAGCCTTGCAAGCATTGCAGCTAATGAGTTAGTTGCAGGATGATGTATTACGGAACGAGTAAAGAGACTTGCCGGTAATGAGATTGAACTAGGTATTGAGATACCGACGATCGAATCTCGGGCAAGTAACATACCGATGACAAAGGGAACAACGTATGTTGTTATGCCGTTTGACCGATAAAGATCTTCGTAGAATATGTAGGAGCCAATATGAGCATCCAGGTTCCGCTATTGGTTATTGACCGGAGATGAGTCTCGGTCATGTCTACATAGTTCTCGAACCCGTAGGGTCCGCACGCTTAACGTTTGATGACGATCGGTATTATGAGTTTATGAGTTTTGATGTACCGAAGGAGTTCGGAGTCCCGGATGAGACCGGGGACATGACGAGGAGTCTCGAAATGGTCGAGACGTAAAAATCGATATATTGGACGACTATATTCGGACATCGGAAAGGTTCCGAGTGATTCGGGTATTTTCGGAGCACTGGGGAGTTACGGGAATAGAAGAGAGAGGCCAAAAGGAAGGAGGCGCGTGCCCCCCTTCTGGTCCGAATTGGACAAGGGGTGCAGCCCCCTTTTCCTTCTCCCTCTCCCCATCTTTCCTTCTCTCCTACTCCGGAAAGGAAAGGGGAATCCTACTAGGACTTGGGAGTCCTAGTAGGACTCCCCACACTTGGCGCGCCCCCTCTAGGGCCGGCCTCTCCCTTGCTCCTTTATATACGGGGGCAGGGGGCACCCTAGGACACACAAGTTGAATTGTTTTAGCCGTGTGCGGTGCCCCCCTCCACAGAAACACACCTCGGTCATACCGTTGCAGTGCTTAGGCGAAGCCCTGCGCCGGTAGATACATCATATCCGTCACCACGCCGTCGTGCTGACGTAACTCTCCCATGAAGCTCAACTGGATCAAGAGCTCGTGGGACGTCATCAAGCTGAACGTGTGCTGAACGTGGAGGTGCCGTACGTTCGGTGCTTGATCGGTTGGATCGCGAAGAAGTTCGACAACATCAGCCGCGTCACTTGACGCTTCCGCTCCCGGTCTACGAGGGTACGTAGACACACTCTCCCCTCTCGTTGCTATGCATCTAGTAGATAGATCTTGCGTGATCGTAGGAAATTTTTTAAATACTACGTTCCCCAACAATGTGAACTATGGGTGTTAATCACATCACGATGTGAACTATCGGTGTTAAATCACATGGCCATGTGAAGTAGATTATTGACTCTAGTGCACGTGGGAGACTGAAGGAAATATGCCCTAGAGGCAATAATAAAGTTGTTATTTTATATTTCCTTATATCATGGTAAATGTTTATTATTCAAGCTAGAATTGTATTAACTGGAAACTTGATACATGTGTGAATACACAGACAAAACAGAGTGTCCCTAGTATGCCTTTACTAGACTAGCCCGTTAATCAAAGATGGTTCAGTTTCCTGACCATAGACATGTGTTGTCATTTGATGAACGGGATCACATCATTAGGAGAATGATGTGATGAACAAGACCCATCCGTTATATTAGCATTATGATTGTTTAGTTTTATTGCTATTGCTTTCTTCATGACTTATACATGTTCCTCTGACTATGAGATTATGCAACTCCCAAATACCTGAGGAACACCTTGTGTGGTATCAAACGTCACAACATAACTGGGTGATTATAAAGATGCTCTACAGGTGTTTCCGAAGGTGTTTGTGGTATTGGCATAGATCGAGAATATGATTTGTCACTCCGAGAGTCGGAGAGGTATCTCTGGGCCCTCTCGGTAATACTCATCATAATAAGCCTTGCAATCAAATGACTAATGAGTTAGTCATGAGATGATGTATTATGGAACGAGTAAAGAGACTTGCCAGTAACGAGATTGAACTAGGTATATGATATCGACGATTGAATCTCGGACAAGTAATATACCGATGACAAAGGGAACAACGTATGTTGTTATGCGGTTTGGCCGATAAAGATCTTCGATGAATATGTAGGAACCAATATGAGCATCCAGGTTCTGCTATTGGTTATTGACCGGAGATGTGTCTCGGTCATGTCTACATAGTTCTCGAACCCGTAGGGTCCGCACGCTTAACGTTCGATGATGATCGGTATTATGAGTTTATGTGTTTTGACGTACCGAAGGTTGTTCGGAGTCCCGGATGAGGTCACGGACATGACGAGGAGTCTTGAAATAGTCGACACATAAAGAATGATATATTGGAAGGTTATGTTGGAACATCGGAAAGTTTCAGATAGGTTCGGCATTTTTCGGAGTACCGGGGGGTTACCGGAACCCCCCGGGAGTCAATGGGCCTTCATGGCCTTAATGGAAGAGAGGAGGAGGCGGCCAGGTGGAGGCGCGCGCCCCCCAAGCCGGAGACAGTGGCGTCCTTCATATAACCAAAACGTCATGGTTGTTGACGTCTTGAAATGGGTCAGATCTCAAAAAAATTTAAACTAAGGTTAAATCGTGCTAAACTTTTGATAATGGGTCAAAACAGTAAAAAAGCCCCCGATGGCTGCGATGGAGGGCGAGCCTCTCCATCGCTGACCATGTAATGCACGTGTCGGCACGTTCATCATTTTCTGTTCGTTTCCTATTTTAATGCAGCAGCTGGGTATGTACAGATCAGTTCAATTTAATCCAATCCATTTCCCGTCTCTCTCTATCTGTCCGTGGCCCACACGCCTGCCCCGCCGGAAAACGAAATCCACGTCGCCCGCGCGCGGCCGCCGACGTAAAGCCGCCCTCCGCCGCTCACGCTCCCCTCTCCCGTGCCGCCAACCCGATGGATCCCTCGCCCGATCCGCAAGCCACCTCCGCCCCATTCCCCACAATCCCCGCCGCCACCCACAGGCCGCGGGTCGCCCGCCCGCGGCGCCAGGCCGCCCCCTTTCGTTCCGACCACCCCGGAGCCTCCTGCCCCCCCAGCCGGCGCCTCGGCGGTGATCTCGCGAGCTTCGCTGCGGGCGCTGGCTCGCGACCGAGCACCGCAGGCGGATCACGCCCCTCGGCCTTCGTCTTCGGCGCGGACGCGTCGACGTCTAACCGAGCCGTCGCGGAGGATCCGGCATCGGCGGCCTCATGGAGTTCTTCCCGTGGCGCTAATTTTGTTTTTGGGAGTGGTGTCTCGGCGAGATCGGAGATGAAGAGAAGCTCCTCGGTTGGATCCAGTGCTGCCTCGTTGTGCAGCCTCTCTGCAGCAGCCGATGAGCTTGTACAAGACGATTCTTCCGGCAAGCAAAGAGACTGTGCTCATGCTTCTAGAGGAAATGATTCCGTGCTGGAGATCGATAGTTTTGGTGCCTCGGAAAGCAATTTGAAGTCACATGAGGTTTTTCGTCCGAGCATTCTTCATGGTGTTGCCAAGCAGCGTGATGAAGGGCGTGGCATGCTCCCTCAGACGGTAGGGTGCAAGAGTACGGAAACAAATTCATCATTAGTTGGTCAAGCGGTCACTGCAACAAAATATAATGACATGAATGATTCCATGGAAGTGCTCGAGGACTGTGGTAACTCATCCTTAGGAGATTCTGTAGATAAAGTTTACTTCACAAAGGATGGAAGCAAACTTTCTGCAATTGGTGGTAATGTCAAACACGATTTGTTTGTTTTCGGGGAGCTTGCTAGTGCTAAACATAGTCTGTTCGCTGCAAATACAGAGCAAAGTAACGTCAAGAAGTTGGATTCATCTGATAAAGAGGAGGTAACATGCAGTTCTGAACAACTTGGTCTTTCAGCTACTGAGGATGGCAGATGTATCAAGTCACAGCTTGCACCTGGTTCACGTAATTGGGGTGATCCACATTCCAGACCTTGTCAAGTCCATGAAACAGAAAAAGCCTCGAATACTGCACCTTTTAGCATTGGAGCTCAAGATGACATTGTGAAGGTTTCTTTCACAAAGTTGCCTGATGGTATGCAAACACAAGTAGACGCAGCATCTGGACTTGGTGAATGTCGATCTTTCGATGAGAGATCATTTACTCTACAGGACCACAATTCAGCATCTGGAGACAAGGGAGTGATTAAGGCTATGAGCATGAATAGAAGGGCAGTTAAACCAAAGAAGTTTTCCTCAACACGTCAGGTTTCTTCATTGCGGAATGTCCTTGCAGCTGACAGTTTTTCTGGAAAAGTGACTCCGGAAACAAACTTTAGTATGAAACAATCTGGAAAAGTTGGCCTCAGGTTAGAGGATTCTGGTAACAGTGGCCCAGAGGTAGCTGATGCTACGCAAACAGCAGAAAGTAGCCATGATAGAACTGGGCTTACTTTTGCAGCAAACTTGGAAAGTTGGGGTAACTCTGACTTAATATTTGCTTCATCTACTTTCGATCGAAGCAAGTTGGGCTCACAAAGACAACAGAATAGAAGTTCTGAAGGAATCATGACTCATACTAACTTTGTTCAAAGCCTTCCTACATCTGCCATTAGTCTTGCACACACAAAAGTTTCAGCAAGCCAGCCAGACACAGTTTTAGCACCTCAATGGACTGAATACAGCAAATCAGAACCTACAGTAGTAACATGTACAAAAACAGGACACTTTAGATATCAGGAGGATTGTGAAACTTGGCGTATAAGGTGTCTACACAACCTTTCGTATTTTGTTACAGGCGTATTTATGAACTTACATACTATGTTTAATGACTTATGCCTGCACAGTTGCAAATATCACAGTTATATCAACTATATCTTCTGAAATAGGCAAATAGCACAAAATATTATTATTTATATGTGGACAGTGGACACCAATTTAATATCTGCAGTAATCTGAAAGCAAACTTTGAAAGGATTGCAACTGTGCTTGAACTTCCATATCAGAAGAAAATTATCTCCAACCAAGAACCAACGTGATGTATCTCAGTCAATCAAAATTCAGTTATTTGTTCCTCTGTTAGCCTTTTGCCTTTTTTTCACAGCCGTTCCTCATGCTATGCAATCAAGTTTATGCTTATGGATCATGTGCTGTGTTTGATAATTCTGGAGTTTGCTGGCTTAGAATTAATTCCCACGAGTGGTAGCTTATGAAATATAAACAATTAAAACTGAAATATGTTGAGTTTTGGTTTGATTTGAATAAGGGGATTAGAGTTACTTTTTTGTTGCTTTAACTGTATATTTGGTGCATTTTAAGCTTAATTGTTTATTGTGCACTAGGGGGAACCAAGCTTATGCTGCAGGACAGTTAGCTAAGGCGGAGGAATGCTATACCCATGGGATTAATTCTGTTTCTCAAAATCAAGCTTCTCAGAAAGCATTAATGCTGTGCTACAGCAATCGTGCAGCTACCCGGATATCTCTCGGTAGGATGAGAGATGCCCTCTCTGATTGTCGGAAAGCTACTGAAATTGATTCCAGCTTTCTCAAGGCACAAGTCAGAGCTGCCAAGTAAGATGAATACCTAGGGCTGTTACATTGACAAATCACCAATTTGCGAACTTTCACATATACACAGTTTCTTTTTAAACAATTGGAATTTGCATCATAATTCTTAAACTTTTTATTTGGTGAAGGAGAGAAAACTAGATATTTTTCTTAAGGAAATATCATTCCAATTCAATTTTTTCTTCTAAGGAATTTCAGACCTCAGAGGAAAGAAACATTTTCATGTGTTGTAGTTAAGTCTAAGGCTGAGTACTACCTTAACATGCCTAACTCTACTCCTTGTTGTTTGTGTACACTCAGTTGACATTGGTTTGCAAAGTGCTAATAGCCTTGTTAATTCGAATTCCATAACTTAATGAGCTTATTTGATGCTAGGAGTTAGTAGTGCATGTAATTGGTCATAAGTGTCTTGCCCTTGTTATATAACTTGTATAATATTGCTGAATATATGATCTAATCAATATGCTCGGCTAAATGTGTATAGTTGTCTACTTGCTCTGGGGGATGTCGAAGAAGCACAAAAGGGTTTTGAAATCTGTTTGAAGTCTAATCATGCGGCAAACTTGGATCATAAAGTCATAGAAGAGGCTTCTGATGGTCTACAAAAAGCTCAGGTAGGCTCGTCTCTGGTGCTATACTGTCGTAGTTCATGTTATCATATCTTGAGGACCTGTGGAATCTGTAGAATTAGTCTGTTCTACCAACTGTATCCCTTTTTGCTAGTTTGAGTGAGTTGTTGACTTTTGAGTAGAGAACTGCGAAACCAGAAGCATACATGATTTTGAGATTATTTTTTCTCGAATATGATTTTACGAGCTATCGAGGAACTGTATTGCAAAATAACTATTTCTGGGATGCTTATGTTAAGTGCAATTGTTGATCACCATAGTTTAGTTTGGCGGCTTCAACTGGAAAGTACTAAAAACTGGATATAGTCCTTTAAAGAGTGTACTTCCAACTTTGTTGGAGGGTCAAACTATCTCAAATTTTGACCGAGTTTATGCAAAAAATCAATGTTTGTGAAACAAAATAGGTATATGATGAAAATATATTTTATCATGAATCTAATGCTACTAATTTAATGGCATACATGTTGGTGTATTATTGTATAAATATGGTCAAACATAAAAATGTTTGACTTTCCAACAAAGTTGGAAATACACTCTTCAAAGGACGGAGGGAGTATTGTTGAGGAAACTATACAAGAAATTAAGACAAATTCACAGTGGAATTTTAACAAATTTTCAAAGCATAGATGGATTCATGCTCAAAAGTATCTCGTGTTGAGAATTTGAGGTCTCTGTTACATCAACCATTTCCACTTTTCGTTCAACTACCCGTAAGCAGTTAAATGGTACTGCTTCTCTTAGAGCTTCACAATTTGTTCCATGTGTCATCCACAACTCCTCTAAGTCTCCATCACAATGAAGCACTCGTACAGCTCCCAACTTGTTGCAGTTCTGCTGAACACGCCGGATAAACTGGAATGTATCACATAGCTTAATCTATTTAGAAGATCCATTGGTAAAAAAATGTATTCGTCAATAGTTTCTGATAAAATTTTACGAAGTTATTTCCATTTAGCCCATTACATACATGATAAATATGAAAAAGATGCCTGGTGGATCTTTTACCTGCCTTCTGCCCCTACGATGCAATGATATGTTCAGTAGATGACTATGAGCAGAAAATACCGTTTAAACACACCTCCCTTTGATTATGACTTCCCATCTCTAATGCCTCGCCATAGGATCAAATGTGTCGACCAGGGGGGGGGGGGTGAATTTTACCAAATTCTTCTAAAATACGAAATACTTAGGTAAATAGAAGAATAACAGGACAACAACACCACAGTTCAGAGGAAATCTAGCAGAAGAACTAGATAAATTATGAGGCAAGCGCCAAACCTACTAGGTAACCATGACCAAAGTAAACCTGCTATCACAGGAGCAGAAGACAAACGAGCTATATATGCGAGTAAATCTAACAGCCTAAGCACGGACAAAGTCTTCATTGAGGTCTTCATTGAGAAAACAAAGTACACCACTTTAACGAAAACTTAAGCAGCGGAAAGGTATGAAAGTACTTAGATAACTTCGCAACAATCAAAAAGAAAGAAGGAAGATGAAATTCTTCGGCAGATTACAGAAAGTAAATAGGAGCAAGAAATTAGAACCTGTTGCTCGACTAAGACACAATGATGTGTTTACCCCAGTTCAAACTGCTGGCACAGTTCTACGCCTCGGTTGGAGAGGCTGAGCCACAACTCTGAAGACACACAAGTCTTCGCTTTGTTCTCCTTGAGCTAAGCCCTCGGAACCCACCCAATTATTTGGGGTATCTTGCGGTGATCTCCGGACCGGTAATAGCTTGTTGTTCGGCAATTCCACACTTTGGACGCGCTTGAACGACTCCTAACCATCTAGAGGATGCACAGTCCTTAAGAGTAACAAGTCAAAGTTACGTTTGATCAAGTTCTTCGGTGATGCTCAATCACTTGACACTTTTAGGCTCTTGAGTGTTTTTTCCTCACTCAGAATTTCTCTCAAATTATAATCCCTCCCCAGACCCCACCTTGTGTGGGAGCTTCTATGCACTGGGTCTGTCCTTTTAGAATTTCTCTCAAATCTTTGGGAGGAAGGGTTGCTCAGACAACACTTGTCCCAAATTCACTTGGAGCAGCCAACAAGAAATGGTCGGGATAGGGTGGCTATTTATAGCTGGCGAGCAACCCAAGGGGGCTGAATTGACCGTTGGAGACACACTCCCAACGTGCACGCGACACGTGGCTAACGATATGAATTTCAAACACAAGCGCATATCGACTGACTTGTGGAACAAGTCATCTAACTCAGTGATGAATTTAACCCTAGTGTCCCAAAGACTTAACTTCGGCACCAAGGCTAAATGACTCACTTTGAAAGAGATTTTTAAGTCTTCACTCTCTGAAGAATTCGGTTCGATTGTGCACACACACGAAGACTTCAAGCTTACTTTCACTTAGACCACTGTTAATAGTACGTTGCTCTACGACTCAAATGAAGAAAAATAAATTAGTAAACAAAAGTCTTCACAACAACTTTCAATCCTTCAATGGGCATTCTGAAGGCTTCAATGTTCTTACAACGTTTTTAGGAGTCATATTCCACGGTTAAACCAAATCCTATGGGACTTTCACCTCTATATATTCACAAACACATTATTTTCTTAACTGTTTTGTCATTAATCATCCAAAACCCGCAAAGGGGGCACTAGATGCACTTACAGTAGCCTACCTATTTTCTTGCTAAACTACTTTCCTTATCATTAAATTTGTTTTCGTGTGATGGTTGATTATATGTTTTCTTATTTCTTTTTAGTAATCAATCAAGTATTTTGTTGCATTTCTGTTGTCGTTTTCATATTGGGATGCCTTATCATAGAATCTCAGATAATAAAGTTTATATGATTCTGCAACCATATATAGCATTTTTTCCAGGAAATGTTTGATCAATTTGTTTTGTTACATGGAACTTGATTATTGATATGAACTATGATGGGTCAAAAGCCACCCGAACCAATTTACTTTTGCAATGGAACTTGATTATCTAATCAGTGTGTTGTCATTTGCGAACAGAAAGTATCTACTTTCATGCTTCAATCCAAGGAATATCTTGTTAAAAAGGAATTTGACAAGATACCAAGCGCCTTACAAATGATCACAGATGCTTTGTCCATAAGCATTCATTCAGATAACTTGATGAAAATGAAAGCAGAAGCCCTGTTACTGGTCTGTATTTACGGTAAACTTGTTTTTCCTACATACCATATTGCCAAGTTTTGACTGCTACTGTAGGTACTAAATGTATTAATTAATTGTTACTTTCATGGGGTTTGGCAGTTGCGGCGATATGAAGAATTAATTCAGTTTTGTGAAGAAACTCTGCAACTGGCAGAAAGAAATAGTGTGCCTATGTGTCTTGATGAGCATCTAGAAAACATTAACTTGGACAGCTATGGGTTTTCTGTGAAATCTTGGCGCTATTATCTTATCGCCAAGTCATATTTCTTCATAGGAAAGCTTGAAGAGGCTCATCAGTTCTTGAAAAAGTACGAGCAAACAACACCTGCGGAATACAAGTAATATTTTGTGAAGATTTCTATGTCAGTGTTGTATGGTTTTATGTTCTATATGGCACTACTACTCGTATGGTTTGCTAAATTTGTGAAAATATTGACTAGGTGCGGGAAGCAGTCTCAACAATCAGTTTCGTTACTTTCGAAGACAATCTCTGAACTACTGCGTCTTAAAGTATGTCCATTCTGCCTCTATTATTTCACTTCCATGGATGATTTAGTTGATGACACATCACAGGCTATCAATTGCATCATCGCAGCCTCAGTATCTAAAGATATGATGTCCAATACTCCAACTATCCAACATTTTTGTTCTAGAAAAAAAAAAACTATCCAGCATTTTGTTTACGGGTTGTCTATGCTGTGTTGGTCTAATCATATAATGTCCCACTATATCCAAATTCTATCTACCATGCATTGTCTTTCAGTCATGTACATACATAATATCGCTTATTCCACTGGTATTGCAAGGATTATGGACTAGAGGCATGAAATTCTTATTTTCTTCATTTTAGGTTGCTGGGAATGAAGCTTTTCAAGCTGGTAAATATTCAGAGGCTGTGGAACATTATACTGCTGCTTTGTTGAGCAACGCGGAGTCATTACATTTTTCAGCAATCTGTTTTGGCAACCGTGCGGCTGCATACCAAGCAATGGGCCAAATTTTAGATGCCATAGCAGATTGTTCGCTAGCTATAGCCCTTGACACTAGCTATTGTAAGGTTGGTGAAAGATCCTCATCTTCTATCAAACTAAAATTTGACCATGCTCTCTATTTTTGTTTAGTTTCTGGCCAAAAGTGTCTGTATGATATGGTGTGCTATAAATGACCTTGTTTATTTCATCAAGTATTTTGGCAAGGCATGCATTCATTCTTGCTAACCCATCTGGTGAACATCTCCTTCCACCTTGAACTTTCTGATGTGCGACGTATTGATTTGGTACTTTTTGTCTAAGTTGCCCAAAAATAGGTAGATAATAATATTTTGATTTTGGATTTGGCTTACTGCCACATGGGCATAGGAATGCTCCAATCTGTAATGTCCTGCTCTTCATTTTCCTATGCATGACATGCGTGTTCTTGGGTTGCATTCAGTGAAACCCGAAGCTTGGAGATCGTTCTGGATTACCATTTACCAGTTACAACCTTGTATGTTTTTATGCAAAATTACTGCTTTCTCCATCCTTCCGGTCAGATGAAGTTGACATCACCATTGTAGTAGGGAAAATTTCTTCATATGAATGGTGTGAGCAACTAAGTTAAAAATCTATGTGGTTGCTTGAATTATTATTGGATTATTTTGGCTGAACCTTCCACATTGAGTTATATTTTCTATATCCACTGTACATACTATTTTTATGATGTTGGAAGTTTGACTGGATAAGTCTTGAATAGAGCTGGTTGACTAATTTTGTTAATTAACTTTTAGATAAATTGTAGACCTGTGAGAAGATGTTATCCCAAAGCCTTCTTTGTACACAAAATGGGGGACAAGAGTATGAAAATAAGAAAGAACCAAGAAAAACACTCCTAATGTATTGTGTTTTGTAGGTTATTTCTAGAAGGGCTAGTTTGTATGAACTTATAAGGGACTACTATCAGGCAGAAAATGATCTTCGGAAACTAATTTCTCTTCTTGAGGAACAACTACAAGACAGTATGTCCATGCCATCAGAAAAATTAGATAATGTTCGTAACAATCTACACCGAGCCAATCTTAGGCTTTCTGCTTTGGAGCGTGATGCCAGAAAAAGGACATCACTGAATATGTATCTGATATTGTAAGCCTCTGTCCTTATTCCAATTTCGTTTGAAGTAGAACGTACACAATCATGTTTCCTACAATGGCCTATACTAATGTGATATCTATCCGTGCATCTTTCTGTCTAATTTTATTGCTGCTGCATCCTTCGACATGTACAATTTGTCCTTCTAAACCCCCATTAATTACAATGCTGTAAATTAATACACCCTCTGTTCACTAATGTTGTCTTATATTTAGAAAGAGAGGTAGTATTGATCAAGTTGATAGAAGGGTGCTCTGACTTACAACTTATTCCTAAAGTGAAATTGCCATTTTACCTATAAGCTCTGCAGCAGTTAGATGAAAATGCTACACTATTATCATGTCATTCATGACATCACCTTGTGCAATGAATGTGTCTTTCTTTCATGTGTGTAGTTATGAAAATCATTTCTGATAGTGGTGAGTAGTCACAGTTTATTTTCCATATTACTGCAAAAAGTGGGGAGTTGGGCATTTAGAATTACATTACATGCATTTGCTCCATATGGAAAGGAACTTCCTTTGGAAAGCAATGTGGATAGGGGATGTTGGAACATAGTTCCAAAATTTTGTTCTGCGGAAGTGGGAAGAACTTAGTTACTGAACGTCTCTTCCTGGGAACACACCTGGAATGTCCAACTGAGATCTGCTTTTCCATGCAGAGGAATTGAGCCATCCTGCTCTGCTGTGGATATAAAAAAAGCATACCGCAAAGCAGCATT
Source organism: Secale cereale (assembly GCA_902687465.1). Classification (NCBI taxonomy): domain Eukaryota; kingdom Viridiplantae; phylum Streptophyta; class Magnoliopsida; order Poales; family Poaceae; genus Secale; species Secale cereale. The sequence goes on along the minus strand of LR738711.1, from coordinate 308,812,291 downwards.
AAGGCATCATCCAGACAAAGTACTATATTCGATCTTCATGTAGGCAAGTATGGCATCTTTCTTGATTTCTTCTGTTCACTAACATTAATTATGGCACAGGCAGGTAATTTTCTCGTGAGAAGTGAAAATATAGATGATACAGTATGGAGCGAAATTGTGAATGCGATCCGCAGAGACGCTGATTATTTGTTTAAAATAATTGGGAAAGCATACGCTATACTTTCGGACCCTACCATGGTAGGTTTCTTGTCATATTCTGGATGTTTTTGCTCTTGTTAGTGTTTCTAAGTTTTATCTGTTGAAAACTGAATATAGGTTCTTATACTGGCAGATATTTTCTTTTAATAATGTTCTATGCTAGTTTAGATTGAGTGACATGTCAGATTAGAGCAGTTTTCTGTTTTAGTTTATCTTGTTATGATAAAGGCTTGCATTTTCTTTGATATTTCTGAATGAACTTAAACTGTGTTTTGTTAATAATCAAGCGTAATCTGAGATTCTCTTTTTTGAAGATCTGAATATGGAACTATTCAGTGTTATGCATGCCATAGGTATTTTAGAATTTGAAGCTATACTGCAAGTTAATAACAGTCAGCATGAACATCTGGCACAAACACATCCTACTAACTAGTAACAGTAGGACTTCAACTTGGAGCCATGTTAAGGGCTTGTTTGGGACTACTTCGCTTCACCAAAATCAGTTTCACTCCATCAAATCCACCTTAGAGCAGTTTCATACAGAAGTTATGCACTACCAAAGAGGATGTTTCGCTTCCATGTAGCTCCAGCTTCAAGAATGGAAAATTTGGTGGAAAGAATCTATTTGATTGGATGAGAGGGGAGAAACGAAGGGGTATCCACTTACTGGTGGCAGTGGTGGGTAATTTCCCCCCAACTCCAACTTCTAGAATTTTTTGGAGCACCCCCTCACGAGCTTCATAAAAAACTGGGAGTTGTACCCCAGATTCTAGTTTTTTTGTGGAGCGGTATATCGTGGAGCTACCCCGTTTGGCTTATGTTTTCTGGAGCGGAGCTTAATTTTAAGGAGCAGAGCAGTCCCAAACAGGCTCTAAGTGCCCACCTTTGCAGCACTAATGTTTTTGTGTCGCTTCTGTTGATAATTTCAAGAGACCGCTGTTTACGGTAGTTTCAGCAAAGACGAGGAACCCGTGTGTCTTTGACAATGCGACGCCCTCGATTGATTTGCTAGTTGATAGGATCAAAGACGAGGCCCGCTGTTGGGCAAACGCCGGAGCCCAGGGACTGAGGGTTGTCCTGCCCACTTCCTGGGATGTACACTGATCTGCTAATGGCATTGTAAAACTCACCTCCTAGGAGGCTTGTTCTCTCTTTCCTTTCAATGAAATGAAACGCAAAGGTCTTTTGCGTTTTCTCGAAAAAAAAAACTCGAACCTCCAAGCTAAGTTCTTAGAATTCTGCGTGGACTCAAAAGAGTCTCTATGGTTTGCCTGGGTGGGAATCTGAACTTGAAAGTGGAACCAAGTTTATGCGGTAAAGCTTTTTTAGAGAAAAGGAAAAGTAGAGTTGAGGCTGGCACGAAGTCGAAGAACCATTCAGATATTTTCGTTTGCAAAAGTCTACACAGATGTTAGTATGGAAATCAACATTGTAGTTCTTAGTGGCATTAACATATTCAGCTTTTAGTTTATCATCATGATCTGCAATGGTTTGTCTAGCGTTTTATTTATTTATTTCTCCAGTATTTTTCTTAATGGAAATTAATTGGATATCTTTAATTCTTCATCCATCAAGTCTAGTTTCTGTTTGTTTGATTTCGAGGCAACAATCATATCTGTTGTTTTCTAATTGTGGTGCCTGATATATATCATACAGAAGGGCAAATGATGGAACCGGGCACGTGGATTAATGGTACAAGCAGCGCACATGAACATGAGGGCTGCCCTCGGAGCAATCAAAGTGATGTATATGGTTTGTTTTAACAAAACAGAAGTGATGATAGGATTTTGTGATAATCATGAAGTGGTTCAGTAATGAAGTATAATGGGGAGTATCTAAAAGAATGCTGGTGACCTTGTTCATGCTGAATGATTGACTAACGTGAGTTTTGGCATGCCCGGTGCTCCCATTGCGAGGTTTAGACCGCGTGAGTACCATGAACCCAGGAAGTCGCGGATATGGGTCTTCATGGGTGAATCACCCCTGAAAGTTTTTCTGCCTGCCATGTTCCCATTTTGATGTGCAGGGTGTATACTACTACCTCCATTCCCTTATACAAGGCCACTTCATATTTCTATGTCTAACTTTGACCATTAATTTCACAAACAAAAAGTGAGTCATATACCACAAAAAATATTTCATTAGATGCACATTTCAAAGAACTTCCGATGATATGTTTTTTATGACATATAATCCATATTTTGTTGACCAAAATTATAAGTCAAAGTTTGACACAAAAAACAGAGTGGCCTTGTATAAGGGAATGGAGGGAGTATATTGGATTACCGCTACCAACTTACCTTTTCATGTAAAGAAGATATGCATATGTATCTGATGTTGTGCATAGTTTGTTGAAGCAGCTGGAAATGAAATCAGCAACAGAGGAACACTGTAAATACACACGAGGTGTGGCAGGAGCACATGATATGTTTGATTTGTTGATTGTATACATATTAGAATGATTTTGCAAGAGGAAGAGGGCA
>LR738711.1:308748361-308809550 GCA_902687465.1 Secale cereale | reverse complement strand
CCCCCCCCCCCCCCCCCCCCCTCTCTGAGGTTTACGTTTGTATGTAAAACTGGACCAAATGAGTGATTCTTTTGTTGAAACAAACAAATAAGTTGGCATGCATGAATATTTTGATCTACAGCTGTTGGCCTGTTGTGATTTCGGAAGTTCCAAGTTGTATTTTGAATAATGGTATTATAGCCTCTACGACATTCCCTTCATTCACAAATGTATATTGGTGTGGAAAAAATGGGCATGAAGCTTCCAGAAGCACGTGAGTATTGCCTAAAGAAAGTGAGCAAGACTGTCTCTTTTATTTTTTTGAGATTGCAAGACTATCTAAATTTGTGAAATGGGAGCAATACTTGTATAATTCTTTCCCACAAAAAGGAAATCTTGCAATTTTCTTAGCAGTAGATTGCATTTAGTTAACCCATTATCGCTTACTGAGACAAGTGTGCGATGTTTGTTCTCATTTTTATTTTCTTGCAAGTCTTAACATTGAATAAATTTGAATATGAAACTGTTTACTTGGATGGAGTGATTGAAAGTTACAGCGAGCACGTTTTGGTGAATTAATTGCTTCACACCCTGCGGCTTAGCAAAGTGGGTGATCTTTTTCAAGGTTCACTGTACTGTACCACTCCAATTGAATCAAGCTGGTCCATATACTTGCCACTTTAAAGTATTTTTTTTTTCGAAACGGAGGCATAAGCTTTGCCTCATCCATTAATTAAGAAGGAGAATAGAGTTTCTTACACCACACGTATTACAAAAGGTCCATTACTCTCCCGGCATTATGTTACCCAATTTGTGTGCATCTGCAATAACCCAAAGTCTAGCTTCTCTTTTGATGGTGTCGAAGATGACCGGCGTCGGTGTTGACTTTTGCCTGAATACACGAGCGTTTCTCTCATTCCAAATGGTCCACCCAACTAGCATAGTGAGGGATGCCATGGCCTTCTTGTTGGGGATGTTGCTTCCTGACATGTTTCTCCACCAATGCGAGAGAGAGTGCAGATTGTCCCAAGTTGCCATGTCAATCATATGGAGACCAAGCCAATTTTTGACAAGGTTCCAAATCCTAACGGTGAAGCGACACTTGTAGAAAAGATGGGCTCCACTTTCTTGCACACGCTGGCAAAGCGGACACAATCCGCAATTTTGCCAGCCCCTCCTAGCTAGCCTGTCAGCCGTCCAAATCCTATTACGGGTTGCAAGCCAAGCAAAGAATTTCACCTTCGGCGGAGCCCATGCACCCCAAATGTAGCAGTGGAAGGTGGTGCCCGTAGATCCAATGAATTGCGCGTGGTAAGCCGATGCCGAAGAATAAAGACCACTCGCTGAGTGCTTCCAAACCATCTCGTCGATGACATCCTCACGTAGGTGGGTGTGGCGAATTTGCCCCCAAAGCGTGACAAATTGCCTAAGGTGCTCCATGGTGAGAATCATATTGAGGTTTATCTTGCGAATCCAAGCATCATCCGCCAAGGCCTCCTTGACTTTCCAATTTTTTCGCGAGGAGTCCATGTAAATGAGGGGAGCAATGTCCTTCGGTTTCTTCCCATTGAGCCAAGGGGAACCCCAAAAGGGGGCAATGGCACCATTGCCAATTGATATGATGGTAGAGGCGTAGAATAGGTCGATGTCCACCTTGTCGCATGGGTTCCCCATACCCACCCAAAGCTTGCCCGGGTCTTTCCACTCATACCAAAGCCAACGCAACCGCAAGGCCCGAGCAAACTTGTCAAGGTCGAGCACACCAAATCCACCAAGATGCTTTGGCCGACACACAGTAGCCCAATTAACCTTGCACTTGGCACCGGTGATTTTGTCCGTTCCCGCCCAAAGGAAAGCCCTCTCGATTTTGTTGATGCTCTTTATTACGAGTGGCGGGATGATAAGTGGAGTGGCATGGTAGATGACTTGTGAGGTGAGCACCGACTTGACAAGGGTACCACGACCCGTAGTGGTGACGTTCTGCCCATCCCAAGGTACAAGCCTTGCGGCAACCTTATCTTCAAGGAATTGAAAATCTGCTCTCTTGAGTTGCCATATGGATAGGGGTAGGCCCAAGTAACGGATGGGGAAATAAGCCCGGGTCGCCGGCAAGTTATGGAGGATCTCTCCCAGATTGCGGTTGCCACAACGGATGGGGACATAGGAGCTCTTTTGGAAGTTGGTCTCTAGACCGGTGACGTCACCAAAACAGCCCAAGATGGACGAGAGGTTGTCCATATCTTGTTTGATGGGGGCCATGAATACCATTGCATCGTCAGCATAGAGTGAGGTCCTACAAACAGCCCCACGACCTCTAATCTTGTGTAGTAAGCCCTGAGCAGTGGCCAAATCTAGCACTTGTTGGAGAGGGTCAATGGCGATGACGAACAATAGGGGCGAGAACGGGTCTCCTTGGCGAAGGCCCTGGCCATGCTTAATGGGGGGGCCGGGAACACCATTGAGTAGAATCCGGGAAGTAGATGTGCAAAGGAGGGCCGCAACCCACGCACGAAATTTGCTAGGAAAGCCTCTCCGTTGGAGAAGATCAAGAATGTAATCCCAACGTACGGAATCAAAAGCCTTCCGAATGTCAAGCTTGAGAAGGATGGATGGCGTTTTGCTTTTGTGGAGCCGGCGAGCAAGATTGCGCACATACATGAAGTTATCATGAATACTTCTCTTCTTGATGAAAGCGCTCTGGGCCTTGGAGATAAGCTTGTCCATATGAGGTCCAAGACGGACCGCAAGCAACTTTGCAATGATCTTAGCTATGGCATGGATTAGGCTAATAGGTCTATAGCATGCTAATTGAATCAAGCTGGTGCACCTGTGTTCCAGCTGCAATCAGAGATGACCAAGGATGGACCTTATTCCTGAATTTCTCATCTCCTGTTTATGTAACAGTTGTGTTATTTATGAATTGGGATATATACTTTATCTTGTCCAGCTGATATAAATATGAACAAGCCTGATATTTGGGATAAGGTTTGTCATGGATTCATCATTCATGGTTCAATGTTTACTGTCCTTTGGACAACAGAAATAAAGATCTTCAGGCGATATTGAGTAGCTTCTCAAACCCCATATATTTTGACGAGTTCATGAGAGCAACTTGATTTATCCCTGGGCTCTAGGCCAATAAAGGAATCCGAAGTACAAAAATAAAATAAAATAAAATAAAATACGAAGGCTATGTTGAAGGTACAATACAACCATATCTGTATGACAGAGCACCTTGTTGAAGGAGATGGTCCAGGTTCCTGACTCCTGACTAGTTAAACACAATTAGCCAGTGCTTTCTGTACTTTCGTGTCCTGCACTTGCAAGGGGCTTGCCGGGCATGCGATCTCGGCATAGTGATCATTGTAGCAGGAGAAGACCCAAATCTGGAAGTGTTCTATAGTGTAGCTCCATGTAAACCACTGTTTTCTTACTATATCTGGTAAATGTAAATACTCACTCGGTCCCATAATTCTTGTCGTGGTTTTAGTTCAAAGAAAAGTACCTAGTTGTATTAGAGCATCTCCAGTGGAACGTGTAAATTTGGACGTGTATATCTTCATATACACGTTCATATACACCTTGCTAAATTTTACACCTCCCAGTTTTTCAGTGGAACGTGTATACAGGACGTGGAAATCAGGACGTGTATATTCCAACGGGTCCAGATCGAGCGAGGGGACCAGATCGAACGGGTCCAGACGAGCGACGGGCGTGGCATGGACGTGTATATTTACACGTCCAGTAGCTTCGTGGATGGACGTGGATAACTTGCACGCCCGTATACACGTTCCGCTGGAGAAGATTTTTTGGCAAACATCGTGTATATTTAACATACACGTCCATATACAGCATCCACTGGAGATGCTCTTACTGCATGATCAATGGATGGTTTTTAGTTCCAGTAAAGTATCATTCATATAATGACCTCGCTTGTCCTTGGTGTGAAAACCTCTACTCATGTAAAGAGTTAGTCATTATTTCCCTTATTTGGCAAAACCTTTGAATATGCAGTGGTACGAGAAAGTGAAAAAAAAACATTTTTCTTAACAAATTTACACGATCCCATGTGGTTCCAGAAGTCTGCAGAGTGGCAACATGTGATCGGCTGTTGAGAGTTTACTTGACAAACTTTTATGAAACACTTGTTTTCCAAAATCGAGGGCTTAGTTAACTCTATGTAGAGTCAAATCAGGAGGGCCCTGTGGGCCCGTGGCCATGTGCCCTAGCATCTGATCCGCATCTTGCTGGCCGTGCTGGTAGAGCTAAACAAGTGTTCCATTTTGAAACCACTAAACAAGTACATTCTTGATTCTTGAGCTCTGATTCGGCACCTTACAATAACAAGTTCCTTGCTTGATTTCCTTGGACTGATACTGGTTATTAATTTGCACTGATACTGGTTGTTTAATTGGCTTTGCCCTTTTGAAGACGGGGAGAAATTCTGCGTGACAGAAATACTAGACAGAAAAATATTCCAACTATCAGTCTATCACTAAGGTACTAGTAGTGCTAACTGAATGCTTTCAGCTATTCCTTTGTATACTGCAAGAAAGCAGTCAGCTTTGTTTTGTAGTGAGAGAATATATTCAACATGTGCTTACTGTGAACTACGTACTCATAGGCATCTTAATTCTTAGCTCATTTACATCGAGTGTGTGTGCCTTTAAAAGGTCATTACCTACTCAAAATTCAAAGATCAGCATCTTTCAGCTACTTATGCCATCTTAATTCTTAGCTCATTGACATCGAGAGTGTGCCTTTTGTCATAGTTGCATGCCTAATGCTTGGAGTCTCTGTTATATTCCAAATTATAGACGATGAACGAAAACTATACATATTTAATTTTTTACCTTTCCCAGTTTTCCAGTGTTCATTCTGAATCTATCATCTGTTTAGCCTGCAGACATACCATTTTAACGGCAGCCGACATAACTATCCACTAATAAAATGGTTAACGATCTCGTGATAAGCAAAACTACCACATGGGACACTACCTTGCACTTGAAGCGAGTTGGAAGTCAAAGTGATCTTGGAATTTGCACTCGTGCACAAAATTAAATCGTATCAACTCTTCTAATTTCTGCAGTGGATTGGCCATTAACTATGTATCCCAGTATCTCAACTCCTTGGTAGATGAGAAGTCAAGGTCTTCTCTCAGTTTGCTATTCGAGCCAGCAGTACAGGTGCCCATTTGCCCATGTTCTAGAGAACTTAATTACTTACAATTTTTCCCGCCAAAAATTATTCACTGTATATATATATATATACAAACGTATCTTCTCTGAAATGTTCTTGTGTATCACCTACAGGTGGGACTAACCATTGGAATTTACAGTAACCAACATGCACTATTATAATATTAACTAACTTATAAATCCCGAACAAAATAATAATTCAAAATCGGTTCCCAGTGGCAAACGTAGACTTTACTTCTCACAATTTCAGATCTATGCCTATATATAGGCAACAGCTTCCTGTTAGGATCCTCGCAGTCCTCCCAACATCTCCGCACTTGCAAATTCAAGTGTTGAGCTAGCAAAGCCTAGTTGCTTAATACGGTAAGCAGTAGATGAGATGACAAGTCCCTAGCTAGCTAGAGCTATATATCAAGCCTTGTACTTGTTCTCTCCTGCGATTTTTGGCTGTATCGATTAACTAGTAGCCCACTCGTTGCTGATTTTCAGAAGGATTCCATATATATACACATGGAGTTTCTAGGCTTGCTAGCTCTTGCCATCGCCGCGGTGGTCGGAGTTGTCGCCGGCGAGGACTCAACCTGGAGCAATGGCCGCGCCACGTTCTATGGCGGCAACGACGCGTCAGGAACAATGGGTAAGCGCACAGTAATGAGGTCTAGCTGGGCGAGCCATTTCAGCTGTTCATCACCGGCGCATGCTAACTATACGTAGTAATCTTTGTGATATGTGCAGGAGGAGCGTGTGGGTACGGCAACATGTTCAGCGCGGGGTACGGGACCAACACGGCGGCGCTGAGCATTGAGCTGTTCAACAACGGGCAGAGCTGCGGCGCGTGCTTTGAGATCCGGTGCGCCGGCAGCGGCAGCTGCCTGCCGGGCTCCGCCGTTGTGACGGCCACCAACCTCTGCCCGGCCAACTACGCACTCCCCAACAACGAGGGCGGGTGGTGCAACCCGCCGCAGTCGCATTTCGACCTCGCTGAGCCTATGTTCACTAAGATCGCCCAGGCCCGTGCCGGCGTCGTGCCCGTCCAGTACAGAAGGTACCCATCGCATCGGTGAAACGCGTCTGCCTGTCAGTGCGTCTCGAGCTAACATGTATATTTGTTGCACTTTGTAGGGTGGTGTGTGTCAAGACGGGTGGCATCCGGTTCACCATCACCGGCCACTCCTACTTCAACCTGGTGCTCATCACCAACGTTGCCGGCGCCGGCGACCTCACGGCGGTGTACGTGAAATCTCCTAGCACAGGATGGTTGACCATGAGCCATAACTGGGGCGCCAACTGGCAGAACGGCGCCATGCTGAACGGCCAGCCGCTGTCCTTCCGGGTCACCACCAGCGACGGCCGTACCATCACGTCCAACAACGTGGCGCCCTCCGGTTGGAGCTTCGGCCAGACCTACGCCGGTAGCCAGTTCTAGCAACTGAAGATTTGCTAGTGTGTCCGTGTAGGGTGTCGGCGGAGGATGGCTCTGTTTTGAAGCGGTCTCCTCTGACTGACAATGTCTGCGTCGCTGTGGTGTGGTCACGCACTTTGGGGTTAGCGTTTTTGCTAGCCGCAAGGCGTGCTCGCATTAGACGGTCGGGCGGTTTTACCTTAAGTAGGCGTATTACAGTATATGCGAAGATCCTTAGGTTTGAGCTCACAAAATTAAAGCAATGGCTGGCTGTGGTGACGAGCACAATGGCTGGTCACCCGCCCATGGGATCAAACCAACGGTTTATGTACCTTTGCATGCTATAAAACTAATGGAATGTGTTTTGAGAGCTTGAAAGTGTTGTTAGGAAAGATGAGATTGCATGTGTTTGCTTGCACAGACAAGTCGATGGCGTGCACCCTTGTACCTATATATATGTGCACTTGAACGTTGCCGTTGTACAAGCAGACACATGTGATCCGGATGAGCGGCGCCGTTGAATCCGGTGGGCTACTGGTAGAACACCTGCTCGGCGAGGTGGCCGTGGATAAATGCACTGGAGATGTCCAACTGATGCACACGCCATGCACGAGACATCGCGAGCTGTAGGATAGCGCGGATCGTTCCCAGTTTAACAACTGGGGCGAAGGTGCGGCGAAGTCAATCCGGCGCGCTGTCAAAAACCATGGATCACCCATTGCGCTTTGTAGCGCTCAAGAGAGCCGTCGGGGCAGGTCTTCTGGCAGAACACCCATGTGCCGATGATGACATTGGCGTGAGGGGGCTGCGGCACAAGTTTCCATGTGCGCTTAAGCTGCAACACGTCAAACTTATCTTGCGTCGCGGCGACCAGTGAGGGCCGCGAAGAGTAGCGCGACCGGAAGAGGGAACCGACAAAGGTGATGAGGTCGACGTGGTGCATGTGTACTCGTCAGATGCATAGTGCGTTCTGGGACGTAGTTGACCAGGATGTGCACGGGTCTTCATATGGTGTGGCGCTGCCATAGGAGCGACGGGCAATGGTGGTGGTGAGCCCGTCACAGAGCCAGGACCTGTGGGCGGCGGGCGGGAAGTGCTCAGAGAGGAGCCGACCGAAGAGCCCACTGCTACGCGTGAAGAGGTCGTCGTGGCAGCTGCGGCCTCGCCCGAGGGGGCTGGCGAGGCGACCAACGAAGGGGCTAGTGAGGCAGCCGTGCCTGAGGGGGCCGGCGAGGCGACTAACAAAGGGGCCGTTGAGGCGGCAGTGCCCGAGGGGGCCGACGAGGTGACCGCACCTGAGGGGGGATGCGAGGCAGCCGTGCCCGTAGCCATGCCCCGCATCCGGGTAGGACGCCAGGACTAGAGCGCATCGAGAGGGGGTGGCGAAGATGCCGCTGCTGGTGGTACCCGGTGAAAGGGAAAGGCTTTCTTGTCAAAGTAAACGTGTCGCGAGGTGAACACGCGGTGAGAGATGAGATCGCAGCACCGGTAACCTTGGTGTTGAATGGGTAGCCGAAGAAGATGCAAGTGAGGGAGCGTGGGGCGAGCTTGTGAGGGGTGGTGGAGGTGATGCAACAAAGGCACCCAAAAACACGAAGGTCATCATACGAGGGAGAAGTGCCGAAGAGAAGCTAGTGGGGTGGATAGTTCCAGCGAGTGCAGCATGGATGTATGTTAAGTAGAAGGGATGCGATGGCAAGTGCGTCCGGCCAAAATCAAGGAGGCACGTTAGCATGAAAGAGATGGGTGCAGACGCAATCATTAAGAGTGCTGATAACCCATAAGTATAGGGGATCGCAACAGTTTTCGAGGGTAGAGTATTCAACCCAAATTTTGTACATTCGACACAAGGTGAGCCAAAGAATATTTGCTAGTATTAGCAGTTGAGTTGTTAATTCAACCACACCCGGAGATTAAATATCCGCAGCATAGTGATCAGCAGCACAGTAATATGATAGTTTTGATAGCAGTAGTGACAGTAGCAGTAACGGTAACAGTGATAGCAGTGATTTTGTATCAAGTGTAACAGTAGCAATAGCAATAGTAACTTAGCAAGAACAATATGTTGGAAACACGTAGGCATTGGATCGGTGAACTCGTTGGATGATATTCATCATATAACAGTCATAACTAGGGCGATACAGAACTAGCTCCAGTTCATAAATATAATGTAGGCATGTATTCCGTAGACAGTCATACGGGCTTATGGAAAAGAACTTGCATGACATCTTTTGTCCTACCCTCCCGTGGCAGCTGGGTCCATAAGGAAACTAAGGGATACTAAGGCCTCCTTTTAATAGAGAACCGGAACAAATCATTAACACATAGTGAATACATGAACTCCTCAAACTACGGTAATCACTGGAAAGTATCCCGATTACTGTCACCCCAGGGTTTACGGATCATAACACGTAGCCGGTGCATATGACTTTGCAAGATCGGATCTAGAACATAGATATAATGGTGAAAACATAAATGGTTCAGATCTGAAATCATGGCACTTGGGCCCTAGTGACAAGCATTAAGCAAAGCAAAGTCATATCAACATCAATCTTAGAACATAGTGGATACTAGGGATCAAGCCCTAACAATACTAACTTGATTACATGATGAATCTCATCCAACTCCTCACCGACCAACGAGCCTACGAAAGGATTACTCACTCCCGGTGGAGAGCATCATGGAATTGGTGATGAAGGAGGGTTGGTGATGACGAAGACTGAAGATTCCCCTCTCCGGAGCCTCAAACGGACTCCAGATCTGGCCTCCCGATGAAGAACAGGAGGTGGCGGCGGCTCCATATCGTAAAACGCGATGAAACTTCCTCTCCTATTTTCTTTCTCCAAAAATAGGTATTTATGGAGTTGGAATTAGGGTCAGAGGGGCTACAACTCACCAGGGCGCGCGCCTGGAGGGGGTGGCACGCCCTGGTGTCTTGTGCCCAGCCAGGGGCCCCCTTCTGTGGTTCTTGGTTCCAATATTTTTCTTTTATTCTGAAACAAATCTCAAAAAAGTTTGGTCCAATTCCAAGAACTTTTATTTCTGCACAAAAACAACACCATGGTAGTTGCCAAAAACAGCGTCAACCCCGGTTAGTTTTCATTCAAATCATGCAAATTAGAGTCCAAAACAAGAGCAAAAGCATTAGGAAAAGTAGATACGACGAAGACGTATCAACTCCCCCAAGCTTAAGCCTTTGCTTGTCCTCAAGCAATTCAGCTGGCAAATTCAAAGTGATAAAGAAAAACTTTTACGAAGACTTTTGTTCTAGTTTACATAAATAAGCTTAAGTAGCACCCAAGTTTTCAGCAAAGATCATAACTAACCATGTGAACAATAATTATAAATTATATTAACTCATATCAATAGCATAATCAACTTACGAGCAATAATAAGATATCTCAAATGCCAACACTTTGTCAAAAAAATCATGATATAATATGACAACAATGGTATCTCGCTAGCCCTTTTTGAGACCACAAAACATAAATGTAGAGCACCTCCAAAGTTCAAGAAGCGACTAGACATTGTAATTCATGGTAGAAGAGATCCAATCATCTAACACCCAACATTTACTATACTCAAAGCATAAGGATGACAATAGTGCTCTCAGGTCTGGTGCTTATTTGAGAAGATGATGACTCAACATAAAAAGTAAATGGATAGTCCATTCGCTCAGGGAAATAGTGATTTGCATAGGTGCGAGAGCTCGAAGCTTAAATCAAAGATAAATTTAATTTTGGGAGGTGCACCCTTCCTGTCAACATTACGACCGAGAGCTATTAATATCTTCCATGCTAAATAAATTCGCGGTGGTTCCCAAGCGGTAAAACTAAAGGTTTATTCCCCCTCCACCAACAAACACACTCCACGGCTAGCCGAATCCTTGGGTACCATCCATACCAACAACAGTCCTGGGGGAGTTTTGTTTAATTATTTGCAATTTTGATTTTGAGACCGGGCATCCCTATTACCACCCCTCTCGTGTAAGGACGAGTGAATAAACACGCATCATGAGAATAACCCGCTTAGCATGGAAGATACTGACAGCCCCCCGTCTCTCCATGAGCAGTCCATGCACACAAAACAGATGTTCATTTGAAATTTTAGAGATGGCACATGCAAATTTACTTGGAACGACATGGTAATACCACATATAGGTAGATATGGTGGATTCATCTGGGATAACTTTGGTTGAAGGATTTTGATGCACAAGCATTATTCCCGCTTAGTACATGTGAAGGCTAGAAATTAGATTGAGAAGTGACCAGCTAGAGAGCGAAAACGATCATAATCACGCATTGAGAATAATTACCATTGAGCACTAGCATGAGTAGGATATAAACACCTTGAAAATAAATATCGTGGAGGCTATGTTGATTTTGATTCAACTACATGCGTGAACATGTGCCAAGTCAAGCCACTTGAAACATTCAGAGGAGGATACCATATCATCATACTACATCACAATCATTTTAATGCATGTTGACATCCATAATAAATCATTATCCACTCCTAGCTACTTAAGCATGGCATGAGCAACTATAACCTCTAATTGTCATTGCAAACATGTTTGATCATAATATGCTAAATCATGGATACCAGGTTAAACATGTTTACAAAAACAAAAAGAAGTTGAGTTCATACCCGCTTCTCTCTGCCACAGTCACTTCACCAAATATCATCATTATTGCCTTTCACTTGCATGACAGAATGATAAGAAAATAATAATAGTGCATGAGCGTCGTGGATTAAGCTGGAATCTGCAAACATTTTATTCAAAAGGAGAAGACAAAGTAATATGGGCTCTTCGTTAGATCACATTAATACATATAAGAGCCACTCAACATTTTCATCGTGATCTTCTCCTTGGTATGACTCAATAAAAAGAAAAGAATTTCGGAGAAACACATTGAAATGTTTTTGGAGTTTTTAGTTTTTCATGAAGAAAGCAAAGTAAAGAAGGAAAAACAAAAATGAGAAAAACTATTTACACGGGAAAGCTCCAAACAAGCAAAATAAGAATCTAGTCTTTTTGGGTTTTCTTTTAGTACTACCACAAATCAAGCTAGAAAGAAAAACTGAAAAGAAGCAAGAAATATTTTTGGATCTTCTCAAAGTTTTTCAAACACACAAGAAGAAAGCAAGAAAACAAATCTAACATGGATAATACAATGAAAAAGTGTGAACATGAATATAATGTCGATGGAAGTACGTACTCCCCCAAGCTTAGGCTTTTGACCTAGCTTGGTAATCACCATCCGTAGTACCTGTCCTGATCCATGTGGAAGTGTTGTGGCGGCGACACTTGAGTGTCCCACTCTTGGGGCTCCTCCTCTGCCGCTGCCAAGTTGTTCCGGCAGGCAATTATGTCTTCATGCATGACCCTGTATCCGTTCCTGGCAATAGAATCAAACAAAGCAGGTGATGCAAAGGAATAATATCACGTGTTTCTACACTAATAACCAGATTGTAACGAGTGTTATGAAGGAATCAGCGGCATCAGTAAAGTGGTGATACGCCATCGCTTGGTGATCTAGATAAACTCGAGACAAAGGGTAATCATGTTGTCGTAACCAAACGTTAAAATGACTTTCTAAGAGAGTAGCATAAATACCCTCATGAATTTTGCCCTTACATCTGTTAAGGCGTAGACGTCTGCAATAATAGCTCCTAGGCTAAAGGTGTGATCATTGTATAGTGCACGACGTAAAATGACGAGGTTGGGGGCACTGAGTGCACAAACCTTTTTTTGACCTGGAAACAGTAGGAGAGGCTCCTACTATGATATATTAAAAATTATAGAAGAGTTACATGTATGTACATCCACTTGAGGGTGGACCCTCAAAAGAAACAGAACTCAAAAGAAATCACAAGTTAGCTAGACAAAGGGAGAGTGACTGATACTAAATCAGTGGAGGATCGACACCTATAAAGCAAGAGCAAACAAAGTAATGTAGTCCTAATAGGCTTTATCCACTCTGAATTTTAGCTAAAGCAGGTCTACCTTGGTTCTATCTCTCCAAGCTGCTAGAGATGGGTTGATATGTCTGAAAATATAGTTGTTAGAGATGAGATGAGTGCACCAACCTTCTCCATAGCATTTAAACACTTCACGATGAATAAAGCAAAGTAATGCACAGAAGGGAACTGAAAACTAGTGGCAGTGGCATTCGACACGCATCTTTCGTCACTGATATGTCTCCAATGTATCTATAATTTTTTATTGTTCCATGCTACTTCTCAAGGTTGTGTTGTATTCCCTCAAAGTGGAAAGGGTGATGCAGCACAGTAGCATAAGTATTTCCCTCAGTTTTTGAGAACCAAGGTATCAATCCAGTAGGAGACCACGCGCGAGTCCCTCGCACCTGCACAAACAAATAAGAACTTCGCAGCCAACGCGATAAGGGGTTGTCAATCCCTTTACGGCCACTTACGAAAGTGAGATCTGATAGAGATGATAGTTTGATATTTTTGGTATTTTTGGATATAAGAACAGAAAGTAAAAACGGAAAAGTAAAGTAGATTGTAGATTGATATGTTGAGAATAGACCCGTGGGCCATAGTGTTCTCTAGTGGCTTCTCTCATGATAGCGATATTCTACGGCGGGTAAACAAATTACTGTCGAGCAATTGATAGAAAAGCGAATAATTATGAGACTATCTAGGCATGATCATTATATATAGGCAGCACATCTGAGACAAGTAGACCGAAACGATTCTGCATCTACTACTATTACTCCACACATCGACCGCTATCCAGCATGCATCTAGAGTATTAAGTTCATAAGAATGGAGTAACGCCTGAAGCAAGATGACATGATGTAGGGGGATAAACTCAAATATAGTCATATAAACCCCATCTTTTTATCCTCGATGGCAACAATACAATACGTGCCTTGCTGCCCCTACTATCACTGGGAAAGGACACCGCAAGATTGAACCCAAAGCCAAGCACTTCTCCCATTGCAAGAACTATAGATCTAGTAGGCCAAACCAAACCAATAATTCAAAGAGACTTGCAAGGATATTACAATCATACATAAAGAGTTCAGAAAAGAACCAAATATTTCTCATAGATAATCTTGATCATAAACCCAGAATTCATCGGATCTCGACAAACACACCGCAAAAAGAGATTACATCAAATAGATCTCCTCGAAGACCGAGGAGAACTTGGTATTGAGATCCAAAGAGAGAGAAGAAGCCATCTAGATACTAGCTATGGACCCGAAGGTCTGTGGTAAACTACTCACAACTCAGGGTGAGGCGATGACGATGATGTAGAAACACTCCGTGGAAGATCCCCCCTCCGACTGAGCTCCGGAACAGGCCCCAAGATGGGATCTCACGGGAACAGAAGGTTGCGGCGGTGGAACTAGGGTTTTCTCTGTTATTCTGATAGTTTCGGGGTACGTAGGTATATATAGGAGGAAGGAGGGCACCGGGGGCCAAACGAGGTGCCCACGAGGCAGGGGGCGCCCTATAGGGGGGGGGGCGCCCCCACCCTCGTGGACGCCACGTCAGCCCTACTCCGTGGTTCTCAAGTCTCCCGTGCGTATTTTGCTCCAAAAATATCTCTCCCGAAGGTTTCATTCCGTTTGGACTCCGTTTGATATTCCTTTTCTGTAAAACCCTAAAACAGGCAAAAAACAGCAATCTGGACTGGGCCCTTGGGTTAGTAGGTTAGTCCCAAAAAATAATGTAAAAGTGTATAACAAAGCCCATTAAACATCCAAAACATCATAAATAATAGCATGGAACAATAAAAAATTATAGATACATTGGAGACGTATCAAGCATCCCCAAGCTTAATTCCTGCTCGTCCTCGAGTAGGTAAATGATAAAAACAGAATTTTTGATGTGGAATGCTAACCAACATAGTTTTTCAATGTAATTCTCTTAATTGTGGCATGAATGTTCAGATCTGAAAGTTTCAAGATAAAAGTCTATATTGACATAAGAAATAATAATACTTCAAGCATACTAACAAAACAATCATGTCTTCTCAAAATACTATGGCTAAAGAAAGTTATCCCTACAAAATCATATAGTTTGGCTATGCTCCCTCTTCATGACACGAAATATTCGTATCATGCACAACCCCGGTTTCAGCCAAGCACTTGTTTTCATACTCTATTCTTTCAAACCTTTCAACTTTCACGCAATACATGAGCGTGAGCCATGGACATAGCACTATGTGGAATAGAGAGGTGGTTGTGGAGAAGACAAAAAGGAGGGAGATAGTCTCACATGGACTAGGCGTATCAACGGGCTATGGAGATGCCCACCAATAGATATCAATGTGAGTGAGTAGGGATTGCCATGCAACCGATGCACTAGAGCTTAAAAATGTATGAAAGCTCAACAAAAGAAACTAAGTGGGTGTGCATCCAACTTTCTTGCTCACGAAGACCTGGGGCATTTGAGGAAGCCCATCGTTGGAATATACAAGCCAAGTTCTATAATGAAAATTCCCACTAGTATATGAAAGTGACTAAACATGAGACTCTCTATCATGAAGAACATGGTGCTACTTTGAAGCACAAGTGTGGAAAAAGATAGTAGAAATTGTCCCTTTTTTTGGGGATTTTCTTTTTTTCTATGGCCTTTCTCTCTTTTTTTTTGGAGGGGCTTTCTTGATTTAGCCTTTCCTCACATGGGACAATGCTCTAATAATGATGATCATCACACTTTCATTGAATTACAACTCGATACTAGAACAAAGTATGACCTATATGAATGCCTCCGGCGGTGTACCGGGATGTGCAATGAATCAAGAGTGACATGTATGAAAAATTATGCATGGTGGCTTTGCCACAAATACAATGTCAACTACATGATCATGCATGGCAATATGATAATATGAAGCGTGTCATATGAACGGAACAGTGGAAAGTTGCATGGCAATATATCTCGGAATGGCTATGGAAATGCCATGATAGGTAGGTATGGTGGCTGTTTTGAGGAAGATATATGGTGGCTCTTTTGAGGAAGGATATATAGTGGGTGTATGGTACCGGCGAAAGTTTCGCGGTACAAGAGAGGCTAGCAATGGTGGAAGGGTGAGAGTGCGTATAATCCATGGACTCAACATTAGTCATCAGAACTCATATACTTATTGCAAAAATTTACGAGTCATCAAAACAAAGCAATCAATGCATGCTCCTAGGGGGGAGGTTGGTAGGAGTTAACCATCGCGCACCCCCGACCTCCACACAAAGGTTGACACTCTACAAATACCTCATGCTCTAACTTCGTCACATAGCGGTTCACCATACGTGCATGCTACGGGAATCACTAACTTTAACACATCATTTCTCAATTTCATAATAACTCCACTAGCATGAATCTAATATCACTATCCTCATATCTCAAAACAATTATCAAGCATCCAACTTCTCATCATATTCAATGCACTTAGTGTGAAAGTTTTACTACATTGATATTGGATGTCTATCATGTGAAGGCTAGTTTTATAGCCAAAGCACATTACCATGCTGTTTTAATAGACTCTCAAATGGATATAAGTGAAGCATGAGAGTTTAATAATTTCTACAAAATATAATCACCACCGTGCTCTAAAAGATATAAGTGAAGCACTAGAGCAAAAACTATTCAACTCAAAAGATATAAGTGAAGCACATAGAGTGTTCTATCAATTCCTAGGCCATATTTAACTCTCTCAAATAGGTGTGTCCAGCAAGGATAATTGTGGCAAACTAAAAAGCAAAGACTCAAATTATACAAGACGCTCCAAGTAAAACACATGTCATGTGGTGAATAAAAATATAGCTCCGAGTATAGTTAGCGATAGATGAAGACGAAAGAGGGGATGCCTTCCCGGGGCATCCCCAAGCTTAGGCTCTTGGTTGTCCTTAAATTTTTCCTTGGGGTGACTTGGGCATCCCCAAGCTTAGGCTCTTGCCACTCTTTGTTCCATAGTCCATCAAAGCAATACTCAAAACTTGAAAACTTCACAACACAAAACTTAGACAAAAATCTCGTGAGCTCCCTTAGTATAAGAAAACAAACCACTACTCAAAGGTACTGCAATGAATTCATTATTTTTTATATTGGTGTTAAACCTACTGTATTACAACTTCTCTATGGTTCATATCCACCAATACTACTCATAGATGCATTGAAACAAGCAAACAACACATGAAAAACAGAATCTATCAAAAACAGAACAATCTGTAGTAATCTGTAACTTTCGCATACTTCTGTAACTCCAAAAAATTTGAAATAAATTGGTAAACATGAGGAATTTTTCTATTAATCATATGCAAATAGAATCAACTAAATAGAACACTCCAGTAAAATCTGGTGACCATTCTAGCGAGCGCTAACAATTCTATTTTTCATAGCAAGATCATAGAAACTTCACACAAGTCTTCCCAAAGGTTCTACTTGGCACAAACACTAATTAAAACACAAAACCACATCTAAACAGAAGCTAGATGCAATATTTATTCCTAAACAGAAGCAAAAACAAAAAATATAAAATTGGGTTGCCTCCCAACAAACGCTATCGTTTTACGCCCCTAGCTAGGCATTGATATTTCAATGATGCTCACACGAAAGATAAGAATTGAAGCACACAAAGAGCATCATAAAGCATGTGAAAATCACATCTAAGTCTAACATACTTCCTATGCATAGGCATCTTATAGGAAAACAAATTGTCAAGACAAGCAAGATCTAGCATATGCAAGGAAGAAGATAGAAACAAGATCAATCTCAACATGAAGAGAGGTAATTTAGTAACATGAAGAATTCTACAACCATATTTTCCTCTCTCATAATAATTGCATGTAGGATCTTAGGAAAATTCAACAATATAGCATTTACATAACATATTCTCAACACGATCCACATGCATGCAAAGTTGACACTCTTCCAAAACAGTGGGATCAACATTAACTAAAGTCATGACCTCTCCAAACCCACTTTTATCAAAAATTCCATAAGATTGAAAATTCTCCAAATATGTGGGATCTAAAGTTGACACTCTTCCAAACCCACTTTCAATATTATTGCAAACATTATTATCAATCTTACATTCATCATGGGGTTTAAATAAATTTTCAAGATCATAACAAGAATCACCCCAATCATGATCATTGCAACAAGTAATGGACATAGCAATACTAGCATCCCCAAGATTAGGGTTTTGCATATCATTAACACAATTGACATTAATAGAATTTATAATAATATCATTTCAATCATGATTTTTACTCAAAGAGCTATCGTGAATCACATTATAATTTTCTTTCAATACTTCATCACAATTTCCGGACTCACAAATTTCAAGCAAAACCTCATAAAGATTAGTGCACGCAAATCACTACCAATAGGTTCACCATAATTGGATCTCGTAAAGAGATTAGCAAGTGGATGAGGATCCATACTTTAGCAAGCGAAGATGCAAGCTAATTGAGAGCACATAACAACACAAGCAAACAGAAAGGCGAACAGAAAAAGGAGGGCGAATAAAACGGCAAGGGTGAAGTGGGGGAGAGGAAAACGAGAGGCAAAAAATGTAATGCGAAGGATAAGGGTTTGTGGTAGGTACTGGGTATACGACTTTTGCGTAAGCCTCCCCGGCAACGGCGCCATAAATTCATCTTGCTACTTCTCGAGCTTGCGTTGTATTCCCTCGAAGAGGAAAGGGTGATGCATCAAAGTAGCGTAAGTATTTCCCTCAGTTTTTGAGAACCAAGGTATCAATCCAGTAGGAGACCACGCACGAGTCCCTCACACATGCACAAACAAATAAGAACTTCGCAGCCAACGCGATAAGGGTTGTCAATCCCTTTACGGTCACTTACGAAAGTGAGATATGATAGAGATGATAGTTTGATATTTTTGGTATTTTTGGATATAAGAACAGCAAGTAAAAGCGGAAAAGTAAAGTAGATTGTAGATTGATATGTTGAGAATAGACCCGGGGGCCATAGTGTTCTCTAGTGGCTTCTCTCATGATAGCGATATTCTATGGCAGGTAAACAAATTACTGTCGAGCAATTGATAGAAAAGCGAATAATTATGAGACTATCTAGGCATGATCATTATATATAGGCATCACGTCCGAGACAAGTAGACCGAAACGATTCTCCATCTACTACTATTACTCCACACATCGACCGCTATCCAGCATGCATCCAGAGTATTAAGTTCATAAGAACGGAGTAACGCCTTAAGCAAGATGAGAAGATGTAGAGGGATAAACTCAAACATAGTGATATAAACCCCATCTTTTTATCCTTGATGGCAACAATACAATATGTGCCTTGCTGCCCCTACTGTCATTGAAAGGACACCGCAAGATTGAACCCAAAGCCAAACACTTCTCCCATTGCAAGAACTATAGATCTAGTAGGCCAAACCAAACCAATAATTTGAAGAGACTTGCAAGGATATTATAATCATACATAAAGAGTTCAGAAAAGAACCAAATATTTCTCATAGATAATCTTGATCATAAACCCACAATTCATCGGATCTCGACAAACACACCGCAAAAAGAGATTACATCGAATAGATCTCCTCGAAGATCGAGGAGAACTTGTTATTGAGATCCAAAGTAAGAGAAGAAGCCATCTAGATACTAGCTATGGACCCGAAGGTCTGTGGTAAACTACTCACAACTCATGGTGAGGCGGCGATGATGATGTCGAAGCACTCCGTGGAAGATCCGCCCTTCGGCGGAGCTCCGGAACAGGCCCCAAGATGGGATCTCACGGGATCAGAAGGTTGCGGCGGTGGAACTAGGGTTTTCTCTGTTGTTCTGATAGTTTCGGGGTACGTAGGTATATATAGGAGGAAGAAGGGCACCGGGGGCCAGACGGGGTGCCCACGAGGCAGGGGGCGCCACCCTCGTGGACGCCACGTCAGCCCTACTCCGTGGTTCTCAAGTCTCCCGTGCGTATTTTGCTCCAAAAATATCTCTCCCGAAGGTTTCATTCGGTTTGGACTCCGTTTGATATTCCTTTTCTGTGAAACCCTAAAACAGGCAAAAAAATAACAATCTGGACTGGGCCCTTCGGTTAGTAGGTTATTCCCAAAAATAATATAAAAGTGTATAACAAAGCCCATTAAACATCGAAAACATCGTAAATAATAGCATGGAACAATAAAAAATTATAGATACGTTGGAGACGTATCAAGAATCCCCAAGCTTAATTCCTGCTCGTCCTCGAGTAGGTAAATGATAAAAACAGAATTTTTGATGTGGAGTGCTAACCAACATAGTTTTTCAATGTAATTCTCTTAATTTTGGCATGAATGTTCAGATCTGAAAGATTCAAGACAAAAGCCTATATTGACATAAGAAATAATAGTACTTCAAGCATACTAACAAAGCAATCATGTCTTCTCAAAATACTATGGCTAAAGAAAGTTGTCCCTACAAAATCATATAGTCTGGCTATGCTCCCTCTTCATCACACAAAATATTCATATCATGCACAACCCCGGTTTCAACCAAGCACTTGCTTTCATACTCTATTCTTTCAAACCTTTCAACTTTCACGCAATACATGAGCGTGAGCCATGGACATAGCACTATGTGGAATAGAGAGGTGGTTGTGGAGAAGACAAAAAGGAGGGAGATAGTCTCACATCGACTAGGCGTATCAACGGGCTATGGAGATGCCCATCAATATATATCAATGTGAGTGAGTAGGGATTGCCATGCAACGGATGCACTAGAGCTTAAAAATGTATGAAAGCTCAACAAAAGAAACTAAGTGGGTGTGCATCCAACTAGCTTGCTCACGAAGACCTAGGGCATTTGAGGAAGCCCATCGTTGGAATATACAAGCCAAGTTCTATAATGAAAATTCCCACTAGTATATGAAAGTGACTAAACATGAGACTCTCTATCATGAAGAACATGGTGCTACATCGCAGGAAATCAATATCAAACCGAGCCCAAACATCGTGAACTTTTCGGAGAATTTTTATGGGCCAGAAGACACCTAATGGGCCAGAGCTGCACCTGGGGGGTGCCCCGAGGGGGACACAACCCACCAGGGCACGCCAGGCCCCCATGGCGTTCCCAGGTGGGTTGTGCCCACCTCGGTGGCCTCCGGCACTGCCTCTTTGCTCTATAAATACCCCAATATTCCAGAAACCCTAGGGGAGTCGACGAAATATTCATCCAGCCACCGTAGAGTTCAGAACCACCAGATCCAATCTAGACACCATCTCGGATGGGGTTCACCACCTCCATTGGTGCATCTCCGATGATGCATGAGTAGTTCTTTGTAGACCTATGGGTCCGTAGTTAGTAGCTACATGGCTTCCTCTCTCTCTCTCTCTTGATTATCAATACAATGGTCTCTTGGAGATCCATATGATGTAACTCTTTTTGCAGTGTGTTTGTTGGGATCCAATGAACTTTGAGTTTATGATCAGATCTATATTTTTATATCCATGAAAATATTTGAGTTTCTTTGATCTCTTTTATGCATGATTGATTATAGCCTCGTATTTACTCTCTGATATTTGGGTTTTGTCTGGCCAACTTGATCTATTTATCTTGCAATGGGAAGAGGTGCTTTGTAGTAGATTCAATCTTACGGTGCTTGATCCCAGTGACAGAAAGGGAACCGACACATATGTATCGTTGCTACTAAGGATAAAACGACAAGATCCATATCTAACGCCATAGATAAACGAATCTTGTCTACATCATGTCATCGTTCTTAATTCATTACTCCGTTTTTCCATGAACTTAATACACTAGATGCATGCTGGATAGCGGTCGATGTGTGGAGTAATAGTAGTAGATGCAGGCAGGATTGGTCTAGTAATCTTGGACCTGATGCCTATATATTGATCATTGCCTGGATATCGTCACAATTATTTGAAGTTCTATCAATTGCCCAACAGTAATTTGTTACCCACCGTTTTCTATTTTTCTCGAGAGAAGCTACTAGTGAAACCTACGGGCCCGGGCCTCTTTCTCATATTATTTGCCTTTGCGATCTATTTTTCCTTTGCTTTTATTTTCAGGTCTATTAAACCAAAATACAAAAATACCTTGCTGCAATTTATCCTTATTTATTTTATTTGGTGTTCGATCTATCAATCAACTACAAATTCTTCATGTCCGTTTTGCCTATCTTGAGGCGCCATACCCCGAAAGGGATTGACAACCCCTTTAACACGTCGGGTTGCGAGAAGTTGTTATTTGTGTGTAGGTGTTGTTTACGTTGTGTTGCTTGGTTCTCCTACTGGTTCGATAACCTTGGTTTCACATCTAAGGGAAATACCTACCGCCGCTGTGCTGCATCATCTCTTCCTCTTTGGGGAAATACCGACGTAGCTTTAAGCGACATCAAAAGGAATTTCTGGCGCCATTGCCGGGGAGCACCTTCAACATATACCAGGTTCCTAATCACAAATCTCATCTCCTCACAATTACATTATTTGCCATTTGCCTCTTGTTTTCATCTCCCCCACTTCACAAACATTTGCCATTTTATTCGCCTCTCCTTTTCGTGTGCCGTTTTTCTTGCCGGATCTGTTTTTGCGTGTATTTTTGTTTGTGTAGTCAGGATGCCTCAAACAAAATATTATTATGTTCCTTAGTCCAATATTTTGCTTGAAATTAAGAAAAGTACGAAGGAGTATATGACTACACAATTTGAGCATAATAAATATTTTATCGAAGAACTCAAGGAGCACTCCGTTGTGCTTGATGCTATAACAAAACAACTTGATGATATTAGTAAAGAAGTTTGCAATCTCCAATCTAAGTATGCTTTTGCTGAAAGTTTGCTAGGAAAAATATCCGATGCACAAGCTACTCTAGTAGATCACATGGCTGCTAAACCAATCTCATTAGAACATAAAAATGATGAAGACATTAAAATAATTGGTGTTTCTTCCATTGATTTCTTGTTTAGTAAAGTTCCACTTGATGATAAAGGGACTGAAGAAGAGTCAACTTTAGTTAGAAGGCATCCCAATATTTCGGAGGGTGAAAATCTTATTGAGAAAATTGATAAATGTGGGTTTGGAGTGGTCAAGACTTTAACTAGTGATGTGCCCACTATCTTGGATTACAAAGACTTTAATTATGATAGTTATTCCTTGATTGATTGTATTTCTTTGTTGCAATCCATGATTAATTCACCCCATGCCTATGAACAAAATAAAGCTTTTACTAAACATATTGTTGATGCTATGATAAAAGCTTTAGATGATAAGTTGGAATTAGAGATATCAATTCCTAGAAAGTTGCATGATGAATGGGAATCTACCATAAAAATCAAAATTAAAAATTATGGGTGTTTTTCTTTGTGTGATTTGGGTGCTACTGTTTCCACTATTCCAAAATCTCTTTGCGATGTTGTAATGCCCAGGATGGGACTATATCTCCTACGTGTCGAGGCACGACTTAAAGATATAAGCCCATCCTAGAATGATCTCAAGTTTGGTATCTTTGCACGACTCATGTAAAAGAGGGATTAAATTGCAAAAGGAGATAGTTGGCTTACACTCGCCACTTCACACAATACATTACATAACAATCATCATTCAAAACATCACAACCCGACTACGGGCGAAGATCCAAAGAAAGATACCAAAACAACATAAAGCCACAGGTCAGGATCGAATCCTAGTAGAAACCACTACTGATCATCGAAGCGTAACAAACAAACAACCAAACTCTTCATTGAGCTCCCGGTGAAGAACTGATCCAACTCCTGCATCAAACTCGGCTGAACCTGCATTTGGTGTGGTGAAGTAACTGTGAGCCACAGAGGACTCAGCAATCCCGTTCCCGGGTAACACGACTATTTAAGCCTTGGGTGAGGACAAGGCTGAAGAAAGAACGAGAGGTGAAGGAACAACAAGAGTCTGCAGCAGCAACTAGCACTAACTTACGTAAAAGAGAGCGAGAAGAGATGTGCCTCGGTCGAAAGATGATCACGAAGTGATCCTAACTAAAGCCGGTCAAACATAACCCCACCGTGTTCAACTCCCGAATCCCTATTCGGAAATTGACAGTCACGGTACACACGCTGGTAGTGTATTGAAACATTGTGTCAAGTTATCTACAACCGGAATTAACAAGCTCCCATCTGCCACATAACCGCGGGCACGGCTTTCGAAAGTTCAAACCCTGCAGGGGTGTTCCAACTTGACCCATTACAAGCCCACGATCCGCGGAGTCGCAACTCCATAGGTGGGAAGGCCCGAGTATTCTCGGAATCCCGTGCTCAAGTTAAACCGAACTAAGGTAAGGCTAATCCAGCAAATCCTCCCGGCGTGTCGACACCCTGATAGGTAGCCGCGCGTATCTAGTCTCAGGACACGACCGGATGGGCGATCCTACAGGTTTTTACCAAACCTTGAGTTTCCTCGAGGTGGCCCCGCAGAACCCCCGTTTCGGACCAACACTCATGTGGAGCACTGGCCCGGGGTTGTAGAATTAAAATAAAAGAGGGTTTGCAAGGCCCTTATGCAAGTTTTATTAGTTTGTTATTAGGCAAATAGTACCAATGTTGGGACTTGCTGGAAAAGACTTAGCACTTAGCGGTTTATCAAGGGGGTCCCATACACCCCAACCGTGTTAGGAACGCATAATCAAGGAACATAACACCGGTTTATACGGTTCCTAACGGCATGAGTGGAACAAAACACCAAGCAAAAGGCTTAGCCTTCCACCCTTGCAAATATATAGATGATTTCATTTAAGCATTTATATAGTGTGATATAACCCAACCAAACTTCAACATGAAGCAAGCATCTTCGATCTTCACCTGCAACTAGCAATGCTATAAGAAGGGCTGAGCGAAGCGTACTTAGCCAAGCAACGGTTTGCATAGGTAGGTTGGTTAAACATGGCAATTGGTTACAAGTAGGAGGCTGACAGGAAAACATGGGCATCGAGGCAAAAACTATAGATCGAGACTTCTAGCAATAGGCAAAGATAGTAATGGTATCCGGGTTCGGTCATCTTGCCTGGAATTCCACAAGGAAGAAGAACGGTCCATGAGGTAGACGGAGCAACACAGACGAGCGAATCCTCACAACTCCGGAACGAAACCGAAGCTAACAAGAGAAGCAACCGGAAAGAAGCAAACAACACGGTAAACACCCAAGCATTAACATGGCATACGATGCACAAGCAAGCATGATGCATGTCCGGTTTAAATATGCATGGCATGGCAAAGTGCACAAACAACACTACAAGTTAAGTGGAGCTCAATATGCAACGAGTTGCATATTGACGAAACACCACATTTAATTATTTAGTTGACTCACATTTAATTACAAGACAAGATTAAATGTTTTTAGCATGGCAAGAGGTGAAACATAAAGAAACTACACTATTTAGGCATTTTAAATGAGGCCGGAAATAACAACAACATATCCGGAAAATCCCCATGAGCATGTTTGATAATTATAAAGCAACAACAATTAAACATTTTAGTGTTGTTAACATGATGCGGATGACATGATCAAGTTTATGCAAGTTTTATTAAAAGTTGACAAGAAGAAGATATGAAGTATTGTCACCGTGGTGGAATGAAAGGGTGCCACGGCAACGATCCGAAAATGATGCAACGCATCATATCGGTTCCGGCAACTCGTTGAGAGTCCGGTGCAAAAGGTAAGAAGGCGTGAGCGAGTCAAACGAGATGATGGGGTGATCCCGTTGCCGGGTTCCCACGAGTCCGTGACGAGGCAACCGAGGAACACGGCAAAAGAGGCACAACGAGCACGAAGCACAAGTGAAACATTTCATACAACACAACAAGCATCCACGGGTCATTCACGGGGTCGTCTCGTTATACCTTTGAAGCGTGCGTTTCGGGGCGGAATCGAGTTCGTAGTGGAAGTAGTCGTTCACGGGGTGTAGTGGAAGTAGGTGTTCCGTTCGGAGAGGAAGTAGACGTTCTCATTTCTTCACCGAAGGTAGTCATTCTCGTAGCGGTAGTTGTACTCGGGCGACGGTAGTGGTACTCGCGGTAGAGGGAAGTAGTTGTTCTCGTTCATCGGAGAGGAAGTAGTAGTACACGAGGTCGCCAACGAGTAGTCGTTCCGTTCGTAGAGGTACTTGAGGGTCTCGGTGACGGTAGTGGTACTTGGTGTTTCCGGGCGTCGGTAGACGAACTCGTTACGTAGATGTTCACATATCCGGAGGGGTACTTGGGGTCTCGGTCTCGTACATGGGTCTCCTGTCAAAACAACAGTACAAGGCAACACAATACAAACAAAACGGCAGCACGGCCGTTCGGAGCAGAGGTAGTGCCGCGGCGGCGCTGGAAACGAGACGGGTGGCAGGCTGCTGCCTCGGCCGAAGGAGGACGGGGCGCGCTCCGGCCTGGTGCTGCTGCAGCCTCGGACCGGCAGAACGGCGCTGGAGGTCCAGCGGGCGCGAGAGGAGGGCCCCTGGCCGGCCTTGCTGCTGGAGGACGGGAGGGCGACCACGGCGTGCGGGCGATCCGGGCAGAGGGGCGCGGACGGAGGGAGCAGGGGCGCTCGACGCCCGGCGCTGGAGGCGAGGATGTGCAGGGTCGGCGAGCGGCCTAAGGACGGAAGGGGCGGCCGCGAGGCGCTGGAGAGGGAGGCCTCGGGCCTGGCCGCTGCTCCTTGCGACGGATGACCTGAGGCCCGGGGCGGCGTCTGAACGCGGGAGCCACGGCGAGGCGTGGTGGGGGAGCTCCAGACGAAGGGAAGGCCGGGGCGCTGCGGTCGACGAACGGGGCGACGCCGGAGGCGAGGGCCTGGCCAGCGGGGCGCCAGGGGCGAGGCGCAGGACTCGCAGCTCCTGGCCCGCCGACGGGCTGGAGGGCCGCAGGTGCTTCGCGAAGAGGGAGAGAGGGGAGTGCGGCGAAGGGAACGAGGGATCTGCGAGGAGGAATCGGGCTCTGCGAGAGAGGGGAATCGAGGAAGAGGAAAAAAACAGAGTCGGGCGAGAGAACGGGACGAGAGGTGCGGCGGCGCACAGGGAGGAAAGGGAGAGGGAAGCTAGGGTTCGGGGAGTGCGGGCGTTGGCCTCTGGAGTGGGCCAGTGGGCCGGCTGGGATGGTGGGAAGTTTTTTGGGCCGGCTTAGGGAAGGAGGAGGCCCAGATGGCTGGGAGCTGCTCTTCTTCTTCTCTCATCTGCTATTTCACAAAACAGGAAAAAAAATTGCAATGAAGGAAAAGAGAAGAAGGAAGGGGAAGAATTTTGGGCAAGAGGATAAACTTCCCGGACTCACAAAATGTCAGGAAATTAAATAAAAATAGAAGGAGGGTTTTTGAGGATCCTCAAAACAACGGAAAAGAATTATCGGCAAGGTTTTTGAAGGGGAAACTCGAAGTGAAAAGACATGGGGAAAAATATGCAAGTGTGTTATGGTGATTCCGAAGCAATGGAATAATTAATAAATATAGCTCTCTAAATATTGAGAGACTTTTATATGTTATAAAGAGAAGACATTCTTCCCTCGATTTAAATGGACCGAAGGTCCACACGATTTATTTAGGTTGAGATGCAAAATAAATTAATGACATGATGGCATGATGACATGATGCAATGCAAAAATAAATAACACAAGCACAAAAGAACACACGGGCAACCCGGAACATCTGGAATCTTCTGGAATCTTCTGGAATCTTCTGGGACGTCGGTCTCGGGCGTCACAACTCTCCCACACTAACAGAGGATCTCGACCCGAGATCCTAGAGATATCACCGGGTAAAAACGGAAGAGGAAGAGGTAAACAAAGTTGCTTCTTTGACAGACGAGTGAAACCACGAACCTTGAGAGGTTGAACAAAAGAAAGAAGAATACAACGGAGATGGACGAAGTTAAGAGCACTCCGGTAAAATGAGTAACAAGGAGTATTATGAGAACCTTGAAGGTTGAAAGACATGAAACAAGAGCTCACGGATGACAAAAGAATATGAAACTGCAACGGTATAGCCAAGGAATAAGAATGACAGAATTTGGACAGCACTCCGTCTGAAATGGAAGGAATTAACAAGAACTTAAGAAGATTGATGATACTTGAAGAAAACAACAACATATTGCCTCCGAAACAAATAGAAGAATGGCACAAGGTTAAGAAAGATTTCAGACAGCACTCCGGTTAAAAGATAGGCAAAACTTGATAGATGACGGAACTTGAATGAAAAATACAACACTCCGGTTAAATAGACAAGCAAGGGAGAATATGATCTCAATAAAACGATATGATGGTTAAAGAAAACAACATCACAATGCCTCCGGAATGAAAGAATAGATGCAAGATCGTTGGAAAGAAAAGAACGGAGAAGAAAATGACAACTTCTCTCAAAATTGAATTTGAAAGAGCATCCTTACGAAGAAGGATTGAATGGAGTTGTTGAAAAATTCAACAACGAAAGAATAAGCTTGATGTGGGCTTATGGAAAACATCTCAAAATTAAGAGGTGACAACCAGCCACTAAGGAGAACAATTTGATTGGATTGATATCAACAAGGAGACGAAAGAGTTATTTCAGTAGAATGATAAATGAAGAACTTGGGTCATTTGTAAGCACCATAATAGCAACAATTCTCAAGGAAAACTTATAGGTGAAATACAACCCAAGATAACTCCAATGAATAAATTGAAGGGTTGAAAAGATCTCCTGAACAAAGAAAATGATGGGTTTAAATATCTCATTCTTGATAACTCGTGAATCATGAAACATGAAGGAATTGCCAAAAATGACATAACACCATCTCAAACAATAAGGTAGAAAGAATTGCGCTTGGAAAGCATGATGAAGAATGCTTGAGCTCCAACAAGAATCTTGATGAAGACTTCAAGGATGAATTAAATGATGAAGAACCGCCATGAAGAACTCCGGTAATAAAAGGATGAGAAGTGAAAGATAAAAAGAATAAGATTGAAGCCTGCGATGAATAAGATGGAGCTTTGAAATGATATAATTGAAATAACATGGAGCTCCGGAAAAGAAGATGAAAACTTGGAACCAAGGATATGATATGATGAACAAGCTCCAGACAAAAGAATTAAATCACCTTGAAGGAATAAGAATAAGAATTATGTGATGCATCTCCTTCACCAATTAAATTGATGACAACCAAAGGATTTGGCATACTACTTATTCTCGTTGGAAAGAATTAAGAGAGATCTCGCACAAGCTTGGATAAATCTTCAACGAACCACCGGTAGGATTATGAAAAGAACAAATGAATTAAAACGATAACAACGGAAGGGTAATGTTGAAAGAACCATCGTAAGAATATAGAGACGAACGAAGAGACATCAATGAAGAATATTTGGAGGACGAAGTTGAAAACTGAGAACGAAGAAATCTTCTGAAATGATGGCCTTCGGAGGATCACAAAGAAAAGAATTCATGAAATGCTCTGAAAGGGCATGAAAACAATTCCCACAATCGAAACAATTATGAGGCTGGCAAGAAGCTAGAACCACGAATCTTCAAAAGACGGGCCAAAATTTAAGAGGAACACTTCTCCGGTCTTCAAATGTTGAGAATGAAGACGAGAAATGTCATGAAGAATTGTTGAGCACTCCGGAATGAAGAATTAAAAGGTTGAACCAATGATGAACAAGAATTTGAAAGCGATCGTGGAGAAGGACTGTGACTGATGGGAATCATTCTTACGTCACACTTTAAGAGAATTTGAGTATAACTCCGGAAAATAGAAGAGTCAGGTAAGATCCTGGGAAAAGACCTGTGGGTTAGGGCCCACTCAAAAGAAATCACCGTTGAAAAGATTGCTTAAGAGATATTGCACCGGTTGAATTAAATGGCTTGAATAAGATAACAATTCTTAGAATAATTGCTTGAACGGATTAAGAATGGGATTATGAATCTTCAGCACTCCGGATATGAATAACAAGAGGAGAATGATTAATTGGTGCACCGGAATAAGAAAGCATAGGGAAAAGATGAAAGGATAAGATCAACACCAAAATCTTGAATTACATCCACCGGTAGAATATTGGAATTAAGAATGATGAACTTGAAGCTCTTGAGCAACTTCACGATAAACACCGGATAATGGAATTGCACGAAAAGAATGAAGAAACATCACATTAATAAAATGGATATTTCATTAGAGAATTGCTGGCTCCATAAAGAAAAGGGTGGGAGGGTGGGGAAAACAAGGACAACTTGGGATAAATGAAACAGACAAATCGTCAGATTTCTCAACGACGTCCGTATGGAATAACTTGAAGAGAAGGCACACCAGTTGAAAAGAATTAACATGAAAATCTCGATGATCAAGAAGGATTAGCACTCCCATAGAAATATGAGAACACCGATTAGGAAAGGTATGGAATCAACATTTGACATCGAAGCAACTCGAATACCGGAATCAAAACGAAACAAAAGATAGATGTTGCAGCATAGTCTTCATAATATCATTCGAACAGAGGATTGAACGAATGAATTCCGCAGGTACATCAACTCGACGAGAAGCCACTTGGAGAGCAAAATGAAAATAAAAAGGAACAAGGAACAGATAGAACAAATACAAGATAGAAGTTTCGTCCGACATATTCGTGCTGAAAGCTCATGGAACGTGTTACAAAAGGGTTTTGTCATCCCCGGATCAGCATAGCCAAGGACCCTTTAAGATGCAACTCCCGATCAGAACAAGTCCATAAAACCACTTCACTCAATGTAGAACCCCGAACTTCATATCGAGCATCCGTTGGAAGAATGCCTAGAACTACTAGATGAAACCCACCTATAGATTTCCGAAAGTTTCCAGTTATGCAATCAGGTGTTGGGGATACACGGGAAGCACCGCGCAATCAACTCTAAACCTACATCCAGGTGTATCCATCCTTCAACACATAACCAGTCTTTCTCGGAAACTGTTTACCTCGGACCTTCGAAAAGCATCCACTATAACAAGCTATGGCAATACTCTCGAACTACCTCCCCAGTACTGGGTGATGTCGGGGTTATCTTGCCACTGGCCGTATAGGAGAGATTTTAGATGTCGGCCGTCTTAAGTATTTAGTATTGCCGCGATATGCTTGTGACAACAATACCCCGAAGCTCAACTCCTCGGTAACAGGAGGCATCGAGAACAATATCCTTGTCACAAGAACATCGAAACAATCCCAGAATACTCGCGAGATCCTAAAAAAAAATTTGGTGCAATTTTTGAAAGTAGAAGAGGCAAGAGTAATCGTCAGGAGTCCTCACCAGAATGAAAAGAGAAGAGGAGCAAAAGAAATCCTACTCTCTGATAAATATAGGACTCAAAACATTTTAAGTGTGTGCCTAGACTCAACCGTCAACGATTCGATCAATCAGTGGGGGCTTCTAGGTCGGAGAAGGCTCTGAATACCAACTTGTAATGCCCAGGATGGGACTATATCTCCTACATGTCGAGGCACGACTTAAAGATATAAGCCCATCCTAGAATGATCTCAAGTTTGGTATCTTTGCACGACTCATGTAAAAGAGGGATTAAATTGCAAAAGGAGATAGTTGGCTTACACTCGCCACTTCACACAATACATTACATAACAATCATCATTCAAAACATCACAACCCGACTACGGGCGAAGATCCAAAGAAAGATACCAAAACAACATAAAGCCACAGGTCAGGATCGAATCCTAGTAGAAACCACTACTGATCATCGAAGCGTAACAAACAAACAGCCAAACTCTTCATTGAGCTCCCGGTGAAGAACTGATCCAACTCCTGCATCAAACTCGGCTGAACCTGCATTTGGTGTGGTGAAGTAACTGTGAGCCACAGAGGACTCAGCAATCCCGTTCCCGGGTAACACGACTATTTAAGCCTTGGGTGAGGACAAGGCTGAAGAAAGAACGAGAGGTGAAGGAACAACAAGAGTCTGCAGCAGCAACTAGCACTAACTTACGTAAAAGAGAGCGAGAAGAGATGTGCCTCGGTCGAAAGATGATCACGAAGTGATCCTAACTAAAGCCGGTCAAACATAACCCCACCGTGTTCAACTCCCGAATCCCTATTCGGAAATTGACAGTCACGGTACACACGCTGGTAGTGTATTGAAACATTGTGTCAAGTTATCTACAACCAGAATTAACAAGCTCCCATCTGCCACATAACCGCGGGCACGGCTTTCGAAAGTTCAAACCCTGCAGGGGTGTTCCAACTTGACCCATTACAAGCCCACGATCCGCGGAGTCGCAACTCCATAGGTGGGAAGGCCCGAGTATTCTCGGAATCCCGTGCTCAAGTTAAACCGAACTAAGGTAAGGCTAATCCAGCAAATCCTCCCGGCGTGTCGACACCCTGATAGGTAGCCGCGCGTATCTAGTCTCGGGACACGACCGGATGGGCGATTCTACAGGTTTTTACCAAACCTTGAGTTTCCTCGAGGTGGCCCCGCAGAACCCCCGTTTTGGACCAACACTCATGTGGAGCACTGGCCCGGGGTTGTAGAATTAAAATAAAAGAGGGTTTGCAAGGCCCTTATGCAAGTTTTATTAGTTTGTTATTAGGCAAATAGTACCAATGTTGGGACTTGCTGGAAAAGACTTAGCACTTAGCGGTTTATCAAGGGGGTCCCATACACCCCAACCGTGTTAGGAACGCATAATCAAGGAACATAACACCGGTTTATACGGTTCCTAACGGCATGAGTGGAACAAAACACCAAGCAAAAGGCTTAGCCTTCCACCCTTGCCAATATATAGATGATTTCATTTAAGCATTTATATAGTGTGATATAACCCAACCAAACTTCAACATGAAGCAAGCATCTTCGATCTTCACCTGCAACTAGCAATGCTATAAGAAGGGCTGAGCGAAGCGTACTTAGCCAAGCAACGGTTTGCATAGGTAGGTTGGTTAAACATGGCAATTGGTTACAAGTAGGAGGCTGACAGGAAAACATGGGCATCGAGGCAAAAACTATAGATCGAGACTTCTAGCAATAGGCAAAGATAGTAATGGTATCCGGGTTCGGTCATCTTGCCTGGAATTCCACAAGGAAGAAGAACGGTCCATGA
The DNA here is from genome assembly GCA_902687465.1 of Secale cereale. NCBI lineage: Eukaryota > Viridiplantae > Streptophyta > Magnoliopsida > Poales > Poaceae > Secale > Secale cereale. The sequence goes on along the minus strand of LR738711.1, from coordinate 308,776,971 downwards.
GGTAGACGGAGCAACACAGATGAGCGAATCCTCACAACTCCGGAACGAAACCGAAGCTAACAAGAGAAGCAACCGGAAAGAAGCAAACAACACGGTAAACACCCAAGCATTAACATGGCATACGATGCACAAGCAAGCATGATGCATGTCCGGTTTAAATATGCATGGCATGGCAAAGTGCACAAACACCACTACAAGTTAAGTGGAGCTCAATATGCAACGAGTTGCATATTGACGAAACACCACATTTAATTATTTAGTTGACTCACATTTAATTACAAGACAAGATTAAATGTTTTTAGCATGGCAAGAGGTGAAACATAAAGAAACTACACTATTTAGGCATTTTAAATGAGGCCGGAAATAACAACAACATATCCGGAAAATCCCCATGAGCATGTTTGATAATTATAAAGCAACAACAATTAAACATTTTAGTGTTGTTAACATGATGCGGATGACATGATCAAGTTTATGCAAGTTTTATTAAAAGTTGACAAGAAGAAGATATGAAGTATTGTCACCGTGGTGGAATGAAAGGGTGCCACGGCAACGATCCGAAAATGATGCAACGCATCATATCGGTTCCGACAACTCATTGAGAGTCCGGTGCAAAAGGTAAGAAGGCGTGAGCGAGTCAAACAAGATGATGGGGTGATCCCGTTGCCGGGTTCCCACGAGTCGGTGACGAGGCAACCGAGGAACACGACAAAAGAGGCACAACGGGCACGAAGCACAAGTGAAACATTTCATACAACACAACAAGCATCCACGGGTCATTCACGGGGTCGTCTCGTTATACCTTTGAAGCGTGCGTTTCGGGGTGGAATCGAGTTCGTAGTGGAAGTAGTCGTTCACGGGGTGTAGTGGAAGTAGGTGTTCCGTTCGGAGAGGAAGTAGACGTTCTCATTTCTTCACCGAAGGTAGTCGTTCTCGTAGCGGTAGTTGTACTCGGGCGACGGTAGTGGTACTCGCGGTAGAGGGAAGTAGTTGTTCTCGTTCATCGGAGAGGAAGTAGTAGTACACGAGGTCGCCAACGAGTAGTCGTTCCGTTCGTAGAGGTACTTGAGGGTCTCGGCGACGGTAGTGGTACTTGGTGTTTCCGGGCGTCGGTAGACGAACTCGTTACGTAGATGTTCACATATCCGGAGGGGTACTTGGGGTCTCGGTCTCGTACACGGGTCTCCTGTCAAAACAAAAGTACAAGGCAACACAATACAAACAAAACGGCAGCACGACCGTTCGGAGCAGAGGTAGTGCCGCGGCGGCGCTGGAAACGAGACGGGCGGCAGGCTGCTGCCTCGGCCGAAGGAGGACGGGGCGTGCTTCGGCCTGGTGCTGCTGCAGCCTCGGACCGGCAGAACGGCGCTGGAGGTCCAGCGGGCGCGAGAGGAGGGCCCCTGGCCGGCCTTGCTGCTGGAGGACGGGAGGGCGACCACGGCGTGCGGGCGATCCGGGCAGAGGGGCACGGACGGAGGGAGCAGGGGCGCTCGACGCCCGGCGCTGGAGGCGAGGATGTGCAGGGTCGGCGAGCGGCCTGAGGACGGAAGGGGCGGCCGTGAGGCGCTGGAGAGGGAGGCCTCGGGCCTGGCCGCTGCTCCTTGCGACGGATGACCTGAGGCCCGGGGCGGCGTCTGAACGCGGGAGCCATGGCGAGGCGAGGTGGGGGAGCTCCAGACGAAGGGAAGGCCGGGGCGCTGCGGTCGACGAACGGGGCGACGCCGGAGGCGAGGGCCTGGCCAGCGGGGCGCCAGGGGCGAGGCGCAGGACTCGCAGCTCCTGGCCCGCCGACGGGCTAGAGGGCCGCAGGGGCTTCGCGAAGAGGGAGAGAGGGGAGTGCGGCGAAGGGAACGAGGGATCTGCGAGGAGGAATCGGGCTCTGCGAGAGAGGGGAATCGAGGAAGAGGAAAAAAAACAGAGTCGGGCGAGAGAACGGGACGAGAGGTGCGGCGGCGCACAGGGAGGAAAGGGAGAGGGAAGCTAGGGTTCGGGGAGTGCGGGCGCTGGCCTCTGGAGTGGGCCAGTGGGCCGGCTGGGATGGTGGGAAGGTTTTTGGGCCGGCTTAGGGAAGGAGGAGGCCCAGATGGCTGGGAGCTGCTCTTCTTCTTCTCTCATCTGCTATTTCACAAAACAGGAAAAAAAAATAGCAATGAACGAAAAGAGAAGAAGGAAGGGGAAGAATTTTGGGCAAGAGGATAAACTTCCCGGACTCACAAAATGTCAGGAAATTAAATAAAAATAGAAGGAGGGTTTTTGAGGATCCTCGAAACAACGGAAAAGAATTATCGGCAAGGTTTTTGAAGGGGAAACTCGAAGTGAAAAGACATGGGGAAAATTATGCAAGTGTGTTATGGTGATTCCGAAGCAATGGAATAATTAATAAATATAGCTCCCTAAATATTGAGAGACTTTTATATGTTATAAAGAGAAGACATTCTTCCCTCGATTTAAATGGACCGAAGGTCCACACGATTTATTTAGGTTGAGATGCAAAATAAATTAATGACATGATGGCATGATGACATGATGCAATGCAAAAATAAATAACACAAGCACAAAAGAACACACGGGCAACCCGGAACATCTGGAATCTTCTGGAATCTTCTGGAATCTTCTGGGACGTCGGTCTCGGGCGTCACAGATGTTCTTGGTCTTACCAATATTGAAGATTGCTCTCCTAATTTTCATTTGGCAGATTCCACTATTAAAAAGCCTTTGGGAAGGATCAATGATGTTCTTATTCTTGCAAATAGGAACTATGTACCGATAGACTTTATTGTTCTTGATATCGATTGCAATCCGTCATGCCCTATTATACTTGGTAAACCATTTTTGCGCACTATTGGCACGGTGATTGACATGAAAGAAGGGAATATTAAATTCCAATTTCTCTTGAGAAAGGGCATGGAACACTTCCCTAGAACCAAGATCAAATTGCCTTATGAATCTATAATGAGGGCATCTTATGGAACATCCAACAAGGATGACAATACTTGAAATCTAGGTATTATGCCTAGCTAAGGGCGTAAAACGATAGCGCTTGTTGGGAGGCAACCCAACTTGTATCTTTTTGCTTTTTGATTTCCTTGCTGTTTTCAGTAAAAAAACCTTTAGTATCTCTGTTGAGATGTGTTTTTGTGGTTTGAATAATGGTTTGTGCCGAGCAAAGCCTTAGGAACACGTTGGGTGTTAGTAGATTTGATCTTGTTGAAAAAACAGAAACTTTTGCGCTCACGAGAAAAATTCTCATTTTTAAGAGAAAAGTGCTTTTTAGTTGATTCTTTTTGCAGAAGATTAATATACAAAATTTCCCACGTGACCCTATTTTTCAAGATTTTTAGAGTTCCAGAAGTATTCAAAACTTCTAGATTACTATAGGCTGTTCTGTTTTTGACAGATTCTGTTTTCTTTGTGTTGTGTGCTTATTTTGATGGCTCTATGGTTTTCTTTGATGAGTTTTTGCCATAGAAAAGTTGGAATACAATAGATATAATACAAAAACAAAATATGAATTGGTTTGATACAGTACTTACAGTAGTGATTTGCTTTCTTACACTAACGGATCTCACGAAGGTTTTGTTGAGTTTTGTGTGATTGAAGTTTTCAAGTTTTGGGTTATCTTACGATGGATGAAGGAAGGATGGAAGAGCCTAAGCTTGGGGATGCCCCGGCATCCCAAGCTATTATCCAAAAATGAGCAACCAACTAAGCTTGGGGATGCCCCCGAGTGGCATCCCTGCTTTCTTCCAACAACTATCAGTATTTCACTCGAAACTATATTTTTATTCATCACATGATATGTGTTTTGCTTGGAGAGTCTTGTATGATATGAGTCTTTGCTTGTTTTGTTTTGCTTTTTAAGTCACCAATCCTTGCTGTACACACCTATTTGGGAGAGCCAAAATTATGAGATGACTTGTTAGAATAGCTCTCTATGCTTCACTTAATTTTTTATGAGCTAAGGACTTGCTCTAGTGCTTCACTTAATTTTTTATGAGCTAAGGACTTGCTCTAGTGCTTCACTTATATCTTTTTGAGCATGGTGTGCTTAGTATTTTTGAATAAATACTCTCTTGCTTGACTTAGATTTATTTGAGAGTCAGTAAACTTTTAAGAAATTCTCTCTTGCTTCACTTATATTATTTTGATAGAAAGAAAGAAAAATTATGCTCATGATCTTCATTTGTATTTGTTTGAGCTTATCAAAATCAACACATGAAAATTAGTCCCAAAGTGATAGATATCCAAGAAGGATATAATAAAAACTTTCATGAAGATCATTGGACAAAATAAACTTGATTCCTTGTAATAGTTTTGAGACATGATGATATGATATGTGAGTCATGTTAATGAGTAATTATGCTTTAGTAAGAATATTAGTGTTAAAGTTTGTGATTCCCTATGCAAGCATGAAAGTCAATAATTATGCAATGAAATTATATCTTATTTGTGGTGCATTATTCGGTGTTATTTATGCTCAATGTTCGCTTACGAGATTATTCATTTCATGGTTAGTCGCTTCCCGGTCTTTTGCTAGCCTTCATTTTGCACTAAGTATGATCTCTACTTGTGCATCCAAAATCCTTTATCCCAGTTTTGCCACATTAGTCCACCCTTCCTACCTATATGCGGTATTCCCTTGCCGTTCTAAGCAAATTTGTATGTGCCATCTCCAATTTTCAAAATAAATTTCCCTTTTGTGTGCCTGTACCGCTCGCGAGGCAGTGAGGGGTGGCCAATATTTTTCATGCTAGATGTGTTATTCTCACGATGAGTGTTTATTCACTTGTCATTGCACGAGAGTAAGGCAAAGGTATTAGGGATGCCCAGTCCCGAAATGAAAAACAAATTTACTTTATGTTGTCAAATAATAAATTCCTTGGAAAGTGTTGGTATGGAAGGCAACCGTGGATTCGGCTAGCCATGGCTTGTTAAAGTTTGGTGGAAAAGGAATAAACTTTATTTTCTATTTGGGAACCACCTAGGATATATCTAGCATGGAAAGTGTTGGGAACCTCAAGTCGTTCTCGTTGGTGGGAAAAGTACACCTCCCAAATTTTTTTATCTCTCAGTTTTGAGCTGTGGCACCTCTACAAATCCCTACTTCCCTCTGCAGAGGGCCTTTCTTTTACTTATGCAATTTTTATTTTTCAATTTGAGTCTCCACCTTCTCTTACAAGCACCAACTAGGAAACACTATGATCGTACTTGAGCATTGGGTGTAACTAATATGTGAGTGTGTTTCATGAATGGATCAATGGTTGAGCATGATGGGCTAGGGATAACTTATTTTAGCATTGATATTTTGAAAGACATGATTGCTTATTGATATGCTTGAGTATCTAAATTATTATGTCAAAACTAGACTATTGCTTTGAACCATACAAAAGTCCAAATGTCCATGCTATAAAGAAAATAATATGATATGACATGATATGCAACATTCCACATCAAAAATTCTGTTTTTATCACTTACCTACTCGAGGACGAGCATGGGTTAAGCTTGGGGATGCTAATACGTCTCCAACGTATCTATAATTTTTGATTGTTTCATGCTGTTATATTATCATTCTTGGATGTTTTACAATAATTTTATAGTCATTTTATATCATTTTTTGGCACTAACCTATTGATATAGTGCCAAGTGCCAGTTGTTGTTCTCTGCATGTTTTTTTACATCGCAGGAAATCAATATCAAACAGAGCCCAAACACCGCGAAACTTTTCGGAGAATTTTTATTGGCCAGAAGACACCTGATGGGCCAGAGCTGCACCTGGGGGTGCCCCGAGGGGGGCACAACCCACCAGGGCGCGCCATGCCCCCCCTAGCGCGCCGAGGTGGGTTGTGCCCACCTCGGTGGCCTTCCGCATCGCCTCTTTGCTCTATAAATGCCCCAATATTCTAGAAACCCTAGGGAGTCGACGAAATATTCATCCAGCCACTACCGAGTCCAGAACCACCAGATCCAATATAGACACCATCTCGGATGGGGTTCACCACCTCCATTGGTGTCTCTCCGATGATGCATGAGTAGTTCTTTGTAGACCTACGGGTCCGTAGTTAGTAGCTAGATGGCTTCCTCTCTCTCTCTTGATTATCAATACAATGGTCTCTTGGAGATCCATATGATGTAACTCTTTTTGCAGTGTGTTTGTTGGGATCCGATGAACTTTGAGTTTATGATCAGATCTATCTTTTTATATCCATGAAAGTATTTGAGTTTCTTTGATCACTTTTATGCATGATTGCTTATAGCCTCATATTTCTTCTCCGATATTTGGGTTTTGTCTGGCCAACTTGATCTATTTATCTTGCAATGGGAAGAGGTGCTTTGTAGTATGTTCGATCTTACGGTGCTTGATCCCAGTGACAGAAAGGGAACCGACACGTATGTATCATTTCTACTAAGGATAAAACGACGAGATCCATATCTAACGCCATAGATAAACGAATATTGTCTACATCATGTCATCGTTCTTAATTCATTACTCCATTTTTCCATGAACTTAATACACTAGATGCATGCTGGGAGAGCGGTCGATGTGTGGAGTAATAGTAGTAGATGCAGGCATGAGTCGGTCTACTAATCTTGGACGTGATGCCTATCTAATGATCATTGCTTGGATATCGTCATAATTATTTGAAGTTCTATCAATTGCCCAACAATAATTTGTTACCCACAGTTTGCTATTTTTCTCGATAGAAGCCACTAGTGAAACCTATGACCCTCGGGTATCTTTCTCATATAATTTGCCTTTGCAATATATTTTGCCTTTGCTTTTTATTTTCAGATCTATTAAACCAAAAATAAAAAATTACCTTGCTGCAATTTATCCTTATTTATTCTATTTGGCGTTCGATCTATCAATATACTACAAATTCTTCACATCCGTTTTGCCTATCTTGAGGCGCCGTACCCCGAAAGGGATTGACAACCCCTTTAACACGTTGGGTTGCGAGAAGTTGTTATTTGTGTGCAGGTGCTGTTTACGTTGTGTTGCTTGGTTCTCCTACAGGTTCGATAACCTTGGTTTCACATCTGAGGGAAATACCTACCGCCGCTGTGCTGCATCATCCCTTCCACTTTGGGGAAATACCGACGTAGCTTTAAGCGACATCAGTCACCCACTGTCAGAGCAAGGTAAAATTCCTGAAATTCCCCAAGTTTGGGATCTCTTAATTCCCCATTAGAGGGAATCAAACATATTTCACAATTCCGTGAGTGGGATCTGATGAGGTTCAACATATAAATTAAATCGCACTTAAGGAGGGTTATTCCTTCTTAGAAAATGAAAACTTTGCACAAATGAGTTCGTGAGGAGGTGGTGCTGGTCACACTCATCTGAGAGGAAGTTGGCCAGCCCGTCATTTGCCGCAAATTTGGCAAACTCTTGACGGAACCTGGACTCATCCATGATGGCATTATGCGGCCATTCGCACGGCCGCACCTCCACCGTTCTCGAAAAGTAGAGGTCATTGTCCGATGATTCTCCATTGACTCTCTTAGCATTCTTCTTGGAGGAAAAATTCCAAAAGAAACTCATCTTATTCCTATAAATATGATTCTGAAAATTTTAGTCCACAATTTGTTTTTCAACAAAACTTCATAAGATTGATATCAACTACTCATAAAGGTGACTAGAGGCCATATTAAGCATTCGAACTACTTAGAACACTAAGAATTCAACATGCAAGCCCATCTACAACAGCACCAAGAGTAGTAATTATTCAAAATATAAACCACTAAAGCAAAAACTAATTGGAGCAATGGAGGAGTCACATACCAAGTAGCAATCCCCCTTTTTTCTAGAGGTACGAGATGGCATGGGCTAAAGAGATAAGTGAGTGGACCCATGATAACCCACAAGTATAGGGGATCGCAATAGTTTTCGAGGGTAGAGTATTCAACCCAAATTTATTGATTCGACACAAGGGGAGCCAAAGAATATTCTCAAGTATTAGCAGCTGAGTTGTCAATTGAACCACACCTATAAAACTTAATATTTGCAGCAAAGTATTTAGTAGCGAAGTAGTATGGAAGTAACGGTAACGATGGAAAAAGTAATAGTAGCCGTTTTGTAGTGATGGTGACAGCAGCAGTAACGAAAGTAACGAAGCAAGTATCAATATGGAACGAAGTCGTAGGCAATGGAACGGCAATGATATTTGTCGGATAATATTCATGCAGTAGTTATGACCTAGGGTGACACAGAACTAGCTCCAATTCATCAATGTAATGTAGGCATGTATTCCGTATATAGTCATACGTGCTTAAGGAAAATAATTTGCATGACATCTTTTGTCCTACCCTCTCGTGGTAGCGGGGTCCTAATAGAAACTAAGGGATATTAAGGCCTCCTTTTAATAGAGTACTGGACCAAAGCATTAGCACTTAGTGAATACATGAACTACTCAAACTATGGTCATCACCGGGAAGTGTCCCGGCTATTGTCACTCCGGGGTTGCCGGATCATAACACATAGTAGGTGTCTACAACATGGAAGATAGGATCAAGAACACATATATATTCATGAAAACATAATAGGTTCAGATCTGAAATCATGACACTCGGGCCCTAGTGACAAGCATTAAGCATAGCAAAGTCATAGCAACATCAATCTCAGAACATAGTGGATACAAGGGATCAAACCCTAACAAAACTAACTTGATTACATGATAAATCTCATCCAACCCATCACCGTTTAGCAAGCCTACGATGGAATTACTCACGCACGGCGGTGAGCATCATGGAATTAGCGATGGAGGAAGGTTGATGATGATGACGACGACAATCTCCACTCTCTGGAGCCCCGAACGGACTCCAGATCAGGTCTCCCGAGGAAGAACAGGAGGTGGCGGTGGCTCCATATCGAAAATGAGATGAATCTTTCTCTCTGATTTTTTTCTCCTTGAATAGGATTATATGGAGTTGGAGTTGAGGTCGGTGGAGGTCTGAGGCGTCCACAAGGACGGGTGGCGCGCCATAGGGGGGGTGCCCCCACTGTAGCGACCACGATCCGAATGGACCGAAGTCTCTGTGTTTCAGTGTCATCCCTGGATCGGTAATGCTGACACACACAATACTTGAAGGATTTATAACAGAGTGGCAATCACACACTTATTACATCGAATGTCTCAAAAGAGAACTTATTACAAAGAGTCTATGTCATAAGGCCATCAAACAAAATAACAGCGGAAGGCTTGGAAGATAAGTGAGTCCATCAACTCCAACGGCATAGCTGAGTGTATGACAAACGACCTAGCACGTCTTACTCCTCGTCTAAAAAGTCTGCAACGTAACATGTTGCAGCCCGAAACGGGTCAGCACATGGGATATGCTGGCAAGATAACATAGTAGAGAAAGTAACAGAATAAAGGCTAACACTATATGCATATTTGGCTGGTGGAGTCTCTAAGGTTAAAGTTTCTGCATAAAGCCAAATTTTCCCTACAACAAAGGAATAAATTTTATTTTAACTATCATGGTAGTTGAAACATCATTGAGAAGGTACCTCCAACTCAATCAAGTAGTCATCATTAACCCAACAAATTAAATTAGAGTGTTGAGATCAACCAATAATTCAAGTACCAGATACTCAAGTATGTCCATAACCGGGGACACAGCTAATCATGATCAGTTTGTACACTCTGCAGAGGTTTGTGCACTTTTCCCCACAAGACTCGATCTCCTCCGTTAGATTTCTCGCACCGCATGGTGTTTGAGAAACGGATGACCGATACATAGTCTTTCAGAAGCATTTACTCTTTACCCCGGGTGGACCCGTACACCTACTTTCCCCTACATCTGCTAGTCCACCACTGAAAGAACTCACACAACTTTCTCATACTATGCCAGAGCCCATAATGGCATTGTGGCTTCACACAGAAGTTTCTAGCATGAATAGTTTTATGATCCCTTTGATCCTGGGTGGCACTCCATAGGAAAAATCACACGGTACCCCCGGTATTTCCTAGGACAACACTGGATTCTCCAGGTGCCCTGCAACCAATCCACCTAGATGTGTATTCAAGTAGCCACCTTAAGTTCAACCATTAATTAACAACTCACATCTGTCATGGATTTCACTCAAACCCAAACGACGTCTACGAGCATAGCATGGCAACCTAAGCATAACGTAGAAGTAACTCCCAAAGGTTTGAAAATAATGCAGGTAATAGGTTCTACCTCGATCTACTTCCCAGACCCACAAGTTAAGTGATCATTCTCATGCAATGTGTGAGGGTTTGATCTAATGCATAAAAACTGGGTAATCAAGGGGTATGATCAAAGTGTTACTTGCCTTGCTGATGATTCGCAAAACCTAGAGACTCGTAGTAGCACGCTTCGCACTTCGGGTATTCTATCGCAAGCAAACAATAGCATACATAAGCAATCAAACAAAGATGCACAAACAAAACTCCAAACAAAAGATCTAACCGGAAAGTTCAACTTAAGAACTCCGGTTTGCAAGAAGAATCAAATCAAACGAAGCAACGAAACTCAAACTGCGAAAGAAACAAGATCTGTTTACTAGATTGATCTAAAGTCAAATTTTACAGTAGCAAAACCTTGTTCAAGTTGGTTAAATGGAAAGAGGGTGTCGACACGAAGATCTGGGCTTTTGAATCGCCTGATTCCGACTCTTGAGCAAAAAGAAAAACTAAAAACTAGATCAGGGCAGAGATCGCGATCGAAAATAATCGCAGAAAAAGCCCCGAAAAAGAAAACTGACGAACAGGCTAACGAACGAACGTTCGCTGTCTGTAACTAACGGGCGAACAACATTCGTTAAAACGAACGTACGGACGAACGTCCGCTAATTAACTAAACCAGAAAAAAACCGAACCGATCTAAAAAACGGATCTAGGGTTTCAAAAGAAAAGAAACCGATCGTTTTTTTTTAAAAAAAAACGACGACAGCGGCGAGGTAAACGGCGGCGGCGGCTACCTTGGCGGGCGGATCCGGCGGCGGCGGGTGGCGGCTGGCGCGGTTGGTCGGCGCCGGCGGCGGCTGGCGCGGCGGGCGGCGCGGCAGGCGGCGGCGACGGGGCGGCGCTAGGGTTTCGGGCACGGGGCTGGGGCGGCTCGGGCCTCGAGCCTCGGCTTATAAAGGCCGGCCGGGCTGAGGTGTCCTGGTCGGACACGGCCCAAGGTTGGTTTCCCTTTTTTTTATAAAGAGTCCTGACGCACTAAAACAGGCGAAAAAAAATACTAAACGGACTCCAAAAATTCTGAAATAAGTTTTCACCATCCTCTAACAATATTTAGGACAAATTGAACATTTTTCTCGAGCCTAAATACAGTTTTGAAAAACGCGCATTTTTCCTATGTAAATAAAATCGCAAATAAATCCGAATAAAAATCCAAAAGTGATTTTAATATTTTTCCTCCAATATTTCTTATATTTTGGAGAAATCATATTATCTCCGCTCGTATATTTTACTAAGAAATATTTTTAGGAGAGAAAAATAATTAAGACCAACGTGATCCCCGTACCGGTATTCGAGAAAACTCAAATACGAAATGGTAGAATTCCCAACTCTCTCAGTAGGTCCTTGAGTTGCTTAGAATTTTTGAGGATCGCCACGCACAAATGCAAATAAAATATGCAATGCAATATGATCTCTGCATGACAGTTCTTAAGCTAAGAAACATGAAACACATCATGCACTCCTGACAATCCCTCGGGTAACTCCAACTTGTAGGCAACCTCTCCCATGCGTTCCAAAACACGGTACGGTCCCACAAATCTCGGGGCTAACTTTCCCTTAACTCCGAAACGTTTAACTCCTCGCAAAGGCGACACTCTGAGGTACGCTCTGTCTCCAATTTCATAGACTACTTCCTTGCGCTTCGAGTCTGCATAACTCTTCTGCCTGGACTGAGCTACCTTCAGTCTATCTCGAATCAGTTTAACCTTCTCTTCCGACTCTTTGATCTGATGTGGTCCAAATAATTGATGGTCTCCGACTTCATCCCATATCAACGGTGTTCGGCATCTCCTCTCGTACGATGCTTTGAATGGTGCCATCTTCAAACTGGCCTGGTAACTGTTGTTGTATGAGAACTCCGCATAGGGCAAGTTGTCATCCCAACTAGATCCATAGTCTAACGCACAAGCTCTCAACATGTCTTCCAGAATCTGATTGACTCTCTCGGTCTGTCCATCTGTCTGTGGATGAAAAGTTGTACTGAATTCCAGCCTCGTTCCCAAAGTTTGGTGGAGCTGATGCCAAAACTTTGAGGTGAACTGTGTTCCTCTATCTGATACAATGGTCCTCGGAACTCCATGCGTACATACGATCCTGGTCATGTATATCTTGGCCAACTTAGCACTGGTATACGTGTTTTTCACGGGGATAAAGTGGGCTACTTTGGTCAAGCAATACATTACTACCCAGATTGAGTCATATCCTGATTTGGTCCTGGGCAATCCGGTGATAAAGTCCATGACAATCTTATCCCACTTCCATTCGGGTATCGGCATAGGCTGTAGCAATCCTGCTGGCTTCTGATGCTCCGCCTTCACTCTCTGGCATACATCACATACGACTACATAATCGGTAATATCCTTCTTCATTCACGTCCACCATAAACGTTATTTCAAATCCAAATACATCTTGGTGTTTCTGGGGTGTATCGAGTATGGCGAATCATGTGCTTCCTGTAGTATCAACTTCCAGATCTTGACGTTGTTGGGCACATAGATTCGATCCTCAAACCACAAGGTGTCGTGTTCGTCCTCACGAAATCCGTTGGCTTTTCCTTCACTAATATTCTCCTTTATCTCGGCAATCTCTTTGTCATCCTTCTGGGCTTCTCGTATCTTTCCCAACAATGTTGACTGTACCTCCAATGTTGCAACAAAACCTATAGGAACTATCTCCAAACGAAGCTCCCTGAGATCTTCCGCTAACTCCTTGGGCAATCCTCCCTTCACTAGGGTATTGGCATAACTCTTTCGGCAACGACATTGGCCTTTCCGGGGTGATAGTGCAGCTTCATATCGTAATCCTTTATAAGCTCCAACCATCTCCTCTGTCTGAGGTTCAGCTCCTTCTGAGTGAAAATGTACTTCAAACTCTTGTGATCCGTGTACACATCACAACGATTTCCAATAAGGAAATGTCTCCAAGTTTTGAGCGCATGCACAACTGCTGCTAGTTCCAAATCATGCGTCGCATAATTCAACTCGTGCGGTCGCAGTTGATGAGATGCATAAGAAACAACTCTTCCGTCCTGCATTAGTACTCCTCCAAGTACTAAGCGTGAAGCGTCGCAATACACTTGGAAATCCTTGCGTATATCTGGCAAGATTAGCACTGGGGCTGTCGTCAAAATGTTTCTTCAACTCTTGGAAACTTTCTTCGCACTCTTCAGTCCAATGAAACTTTGTGTCCTTCTTCAACAATGTCGTCATCGGTTTTGCAATCTTGGAGAAATTCTCCATGAATCTCCAGTAATATCCCGCAAGTCCAAGAAAACTACAGATTTCTCCAACTGAAGTGGGTGCCAACCACTCAGTGACTGCCTGCACTTTGACGGGGTCCACTGCTATACCTTCTCCTGATATAACATGCCCTAAGAATCCAACTTCCTTCAACCAAAACTCGCGTTTGCTAAACTTGGCGTACAACTGATGCTCTCTGAGTTTCTCCAGAACCAAACGCAAATGCTCCGCGTGTTCCTCTTCGTTCTTCGAGTACACCAAAATATCATCAATGAATACCACGACAAACTTATCCAAGAACTCCATGAACACCTTATTCATCATACTCATGAAGTAGGCAGGGGCGTTAGTCAGTCCAAATGACATAACCTCATATAGCCCATACCTTGTGGTGAAGGCTGTCTTGGGTATATCCTTCTATCGAATCTTCAACTGGTGGTATCCTGATCGTAAATCGATCTTGGAAAATACTTTAGCTCCTTGAAGTTGGTCGAACAAATCATTGATCATCGACAGCGGGTACTTATTCTTAATCGTCACTTCATTCAGCGCCGGATAATCAACGACCATCCTAAAAGATCCATCCTTCTTCTCAACCAAAAGCACTGGGGCTCCCCAAGGTGATGAACTTCATCGAGTAAATCCATTTTCCAATAACTCCTTGATCTACTTCTTGATCTCCTCCAGATCATTTGCTGGCATCCGATACGGTCTCTTCGATAACGGTCCGGTGCCAGGCAATAGCTGTATCAAAAACTCAATATCTCTATCCAGTGGCATGCCTGGTAGCTCCTTTAGAAATACATCTGGATAATCCCTTACTACGGGCACTTCCTCCTGAACAACTCCCATGAGAGAATGTACTTGTGTCCTTCTAGGTGAATGCCTAGATACATACTTGATCCTTTTTCCCTCCGGGGTGGTAAGTAAAATAGACTTACTGGCACAATCGATGTTCCCTTCATACATCGATAGCCAATCCATTCCTAGTATCACATCTAATCCTTGTGACTCCAAAACTATCAGGTCTGAGGGGAAAACATGTCGTCCAATGGTCAATGGCATATGAAAACATCCTTGATTTTCCATATATTCCGCCCCGAGTGAACTTACTAACATGGGGGGCATAAGGACTCTGGTGGGTAACTTATGTCTATTTACGAATCCCCTTGAAATGTATGAATGCGATGCACCAGTATCGAAAAGAACTACTGCGGTAAATGACTTAACCAAAAACTTACCGACAACTGCATCTGGTTGCTCTTCAATCTCCTCCACAGTCACGTGGTTCACTTGTCCTTTGTTGAACGGGTTGGGCTTCTTCCCAGCGCTTCCATTGCCGTTCCCATTCTTAGCTTCAGGGCAGTCCGTGGCATAGTGTCCATTCTTCCCGCACTTGAAACATGTAACGTGACTCAAATCCCTCTTGGCGGGTGTGGATGGAGTAGAGCGGGTCTGATTATTAGTGATTCCATTCCCATTCCCATTCTTAGAGCCATTGTGGTTGTGAGAACTTCCTTCAGTGTGGGTGTGGATTCCATGGTTATGGGTGTATCCTCCCGAATTCGGGGTGAATCGAGGCTTCTGCTAGGCTCCAGAATTATTCCTTCCTTGTCCATACTTCCTCTTGCGGCTCTCAATCTGCTGCTGCTTCCCTTCAATCATAAGAGCCTTATCTACCAACTCCTGGTAGTTGTTGAAGGTTGCCACCATCAACTGTACGCTCATCTCATAATTCAGCCCTTCCATAAACCTCTCATGCTTTGCGACATCTGTGACCACATCATCCGGGGCATAACGATATAGGGTACTGAACTCATCTACGTACTGAGCCACAATACAATTTCCTTGGTGCAAGTTGCGAAACTCTCGCTTCTTCATGCTCATAGCTCCAGTTGAGACATGGGTAGTGCGGAAAGCTTGCTGAAACTGATCCCAGGTGACATTGGCTACAGGGAAAGTGGCTGTGTAATTCTCCCAACATACTGCTGTTGGTCCAGCCAACTGATGTGCAACAAAACGCACCTTCTCAGCATACGTGCAGTTTGCGGTGGTCAAATCCCTTCCAATCTTGCGCAGCTAGTCATCAACAACTATTGGTTCAATGCTGCTAGCAAACACCGGTGGTTGCAACCTTAAGAAACGTGTCAGGTTGTCCACGGGTGGTGGTGGTGGAGGGTTGTTGTTGTTGTTGTTGTTGTTGTTGTTGTTCTGGTTGTTCTGATTGTTCTGATTGTTCTGGACTAGAAGTTGCATCAAAGTGTTCTGCTGCTGGATCAACTGAGTGAGCTCAGGGGGAAACTGAAATCTAGGCTCACGTCTCGGAGGCATCTGATGGGTGTAGAGGGAAGAGATTAGAATATAATGAGGTCTAAGGGGAAATTCACTACCCATATGCACATGAGACGAACACAAACATATCACACCAATCAATTTCAAGCAAGGTCTTACAAACATCTAACTAACGTTACAAAAGTGCTCTATATTCTACTTTATGGGGGAAAACTACTAGTCATAGGGTGGTCATCTAGAAATTTTGATCGGCGGAAGATTCCATTATATCTGCTCCAACTTCATCTTCATAGTCTTCGTCATCACTATCATCGGGGTGTGAGTCCGTGTCGTCGATGATGATGTAGTCCTTAGAACGAATCTCCTTGGGTTCTTCTTCTTCTTCCTCTTCTCTTGGTGCTGGATCTCCCATGAATACTCCTAGCTTCCTTGTCAAGTCATCATTCTTCTCCACGAGTATCATCATCTCTTCCTCGTATCCGTCACGTGTAGACTTGAGTTCCTCTTCTAGCTCCAAGTTCCTGGTTAGCACCTTCTTCAAATCTATCATCCCTGCGCACATCTGGTGCTCCTGTCGACGAATGTGCTGGTTTAACTCCTGGATGAACGCTGCAATGGATCTATCCTTCTGGGTACTTATCATGTCCCATTGCTCATCTCGGTGTCCACAAATCTAGTAGATAGTGTCCTTCAGCTCCTACTTGTAGACTTCTCCAATCCGTCCCATAGTAATGTGGGCTGCCATACTCTTGCCTAGACTCCAGGTTGGTGCATCAAAAGAAAACTCTATTGGCTCCGTGGATGGCGCGAAGGTTCTCCCGGGAATTTGAACTTGAATACTCCATCGCACCTCTTCGGGTAAAGTGGCGGTGTAGGTCCCAATGAAGCTTGGTATTCCGATGTTTAGGTACCAAGTGACTTCCTTCAAGTGTGATCCAAAATGTGTGTCTTCATCTGGTTGAGTGAACTTGTTCCTTGGGTCCACCATCCTAAAGAGTAGAAAATGGAGAGGAGTCAGAAATGAGTAGAGAAGAGTGACCTAGGGTTTATCTTAGTGGTCGTGTCCTACAGTCAGCGTGTGCTTAGATACCATCTTGTAGCAACCACGATCCGAATGGACCAAAGTCTCTGTGTTTCAGTGTCATCCCTGGATCGGTAATGCTGACACACACAATACTTGAAGGATTTATAACAGAGTGTCAATCACACACTTATTACATCGAATGTCTCAAAAGAGAACTTATTACAAAGAGTCTAGGGCACAAGGCCATCTAACAAAATAACAGCGGAATGCTTGGAAGATAAGTGAGTCCATCAACTCCAATGGCATAGCTGAGTGCATGAAAAACGACCTAGCACGTCTTACTCCTCATCTGAAAAGTCTGCAACGTAACATGTTGCAGCCCAAAACAGGTCAGCACATGGAATATGCTGGCAAGATAACACAGTAGAGCAAGCAACAAAATAAAGGCTAACACTATATGCATATTTGGCTCGTGGAGGCTCTAAGGTTAAAGTTTTTGCGCAAAGCCAATTTTCCCCTACAACAAAGGAATAAATTTTATTTTAACTATCATGGTAGTTGAAACATCATTGAGAAGGTACCTCCAACTCAATCCCAATTAAAGTAGTCATCATTAACCCAACAAATTAAATTTTAGAGTGTTGATATCAACCAATAATTCAAGTACCAGATACTCAAGTTTGTCCATAACCGGGGACACGGCTAATCATGATCAGTTTGTACACTCTGGAGAGGTTTGTGCACTTTTCCCCACAAGACTCGATCTCCTCCGTTAAATTTCTCGCACTGCATGGTGTTTGAGAAACGGATGACCGAGACACGGTCTTTCAGAAGCCTTTACTCTTTACCCTAGGTGGACCCATACACCTACTTTCCCCTACATCTGCTAGTCCACCACTGAAAGAGCTCACACAACTTACTCATATTATGCCAGAGCCCATAATGGCTTTGTGGCTGCACACGAAAGTTTCTAGCATAAATAGTTTTATGATCCCTTTGAGCCTGGGTGGCATTCCATAGGAAAAATCACACGATACCCCGGGATTTCCTAGGACAACACTGGATTCTCCAGGTGCCCTGCAACCAATCCACCCAGATGTGTATTCAAGTAGCCACCTTAAGTTGAACCATTAATTAACAACTCACATCTGTCATGGATTTCACTCAAACCCAAACCACGTCTACAAGCATAGCATGGCAACCTAAGCATAATGTAGAAGTAACTCCCAAGGGTTTGAAAATAATGCAGGTAATAGGTTCTACCTCAATCTACTTCCCAGACCCACAAGTTAAGAGATCCTACTCATGCAATGTGTGAGGGTTTGATCTAATGCATAAAAACTGGGTAATAAAGGGGTATGATCAAAGTGTTACTTGCCTTGCTGATGATTCGCAAAACGTAGAGACTTGTAGTAGCACGCTTCGCACTCCGGGTATTCTATAGCAAGCAAACAATAGCATACATAAGCAATCAAACAAAGATGCACAAACAAAACTACAAACAAAAGAGCTAACCGGAAAGTTCAACTTAAGAACTCCGGTTTGCAAGAAGAATCGAATAAAACGAAGCAACGAAACTCAAACTGCGAAAGAAACAAGATCCGTTTACTAGATTGAACTAAAGTCAAATTTTACAGTAGCAAAACCTTGTTCAAGTTGGTTAAACAGAAATAGGGCGTCGAGACGAAGATCTGGGCTTTTGAATCGCCTGATTCCGACTCTCGAGCGAAAAGAAAAACTAAAAACAAGATCAGGGGAGAAATCACGATCGAAAATAATCGCGGAAAAAGCCCCGAAAAAGAAAATTGACAAACAGGCTAACGAACGAACGTTCGCTGTCTGTAACTAACGGGCGAACAACGTTCTTTAAAACTAACATACGGACGAACGTCCGCTAATTAACTAAACCGAAAAACCCGAACCGTTCTAAAAAAACGGATCTAGGGTTTCAAAAAAAGAAACCGATCGGTATTAAAAAAAAACCGACGGTAGCGGCGAGGTAAACGGCGGCGGCGGCTACCTCGGCAGGCGGACCCGGCGGCAGCGACTCCGGCGACGGCGGCGGCAGGCGCGGGCGGTCGGCGCTGGCGGTGGCTGGCGCGGCAGGCGGCGGCGGCGGGGTGGCGCTAGGGTTTCGGGCACGGGGCTGGGACGGCTCTGGCCTCGGGCCTTGGCTTATAAAGGCCGGCCGCGCTGAGGTGTCCTGGTCGGACACGGCCCAAGGTCGGTTTCCCTTTTTTCTATAAAGAGTCCTCACGCACTAAAACAGGCGAAAAAAAATACTAAACGGATTCCAAAAATTCCGAAATAAATTTTCACCGTCTTCTAACAATATTTACGACAAAGTGAACATTTTTATCGAACCTAAATGCAATTTTGAAAAACGCGCATTTTTCCTATGCAAATAAAATCGCAAAAAAATCCGAATAAAAAAAAAATCCAAAAGTGATTTTAATATTTTGCACCAATATTTCTTATATTTTGGAGAAGTCATATTATCTCCGCTCGTATATTTTACTAAGAAATATTTTTAGGAGAGAAAAATAATTAAAACCAATGTGATCCCCGTACCGGTATTCGAGAAAACTCAAATACAAAACGATAGAATTCCCAACACTCTCCGTAGGTCCTTGAGCTGCTTAGAATTTTCAAGGATCGCCGCGCACAAATGCAAATAAAATATGCAATGCAATATGATCTATGTATAACATTCCAAATTAAAAATTTGGGATGTTACACCCACCCTTGTGGCTAGAGTGTGGGCTCCCTCCGGTGGATCTTTTCGCTAGTATTTTTTATATATTCGGAAAATAATCTTCGTGAAATTTCAGGTCATTCCGAGAAATTTTATTTCTGCACAAAAATAACACCAAGGCAATTCTGCTGAAAACAGCGCCAGTCCGGGTTAGTTCCATCCAAATCATCCAAATTAGAGTCCAAAACAAGGGCAAAAGAGTTTGTAAAAGTAGATACGACGAAGACTTATCAACTACCCCAAACTTAACCCATTGCTTGTCCTCAAAAAATTTAGTTGATAAACTGAAAGTGACAATGAAAAACTTTTACAAACTTTGTTTGATCTTGTTGTTGCAAATATGTAAAGCCAACATTCAAGTTTTCACTAAAGATTATGAACTAACCATATTCACAGTAACACTTAGGTCTCACATTTACTCATATCAATAACATAATCAACTAGCGAGCAATAATAATAAATCTCAGATGACAACACTTTTTCAAAACAATCATGATATAATATGAGAAAGTGGTATCTCGCTAGCCCTTTATGAGACCGTAAAACATAAATGCAGAGCACCTGAGAAGACCAAGGACTGACTAGACATTGTAATTCATGGTTAAAGAGATCCAGTTACACTCATACTCAACATCAATTAATAACAACGCATATAATGATAGAGGTGCTCTCCAACTGGTGCTTTTTATAAGAGAATGATGACTCATCAATAAAAGTATATAGATAGGCCCTTCGCAGAGGGAAGCATGGATTTGCAGAGGTGCAAGAGCTCAGGTTTTTAAATCAGAGATGAATATAATTTTGAGCGGTATGCTTTTGTTACCAACACTACGACCAAGAGTTCTCAATATCTTCCATGCTACATACATTATAAGCGGTTCCCAAACAGAATGGTAAAGTTTTACTCCCCCTCCACCTTCAAATGCACTCCATGGCTTATCCGAAACAAAGGGTGTCGTCCAAACCAACAACAATCTCGGGGAAGCTTTTTTTAATTATTTGCGATTTTTTTTCGATCTTTTGATCATAAGACTGGGCATCCCGATTACCAGCCATTTTCCCGTGAGTGACAAGCGGAGTCCACTCATCATGAGAATAACCCACCTAGCATGGAAGATAAAGACACCCCCCAGTCGCCACATGAGTGATTTGGGCATACAAATTTTTTTATTTGAAGGTTTAGAGTTTGGCATATGCAAATTTACTTGGAACGGCAGGTAAATACCGCATATAGGTAGGTATGGTGGACTCATATGGAACAACTTTGGATTTATGGAAGTGGATGCACAAGCAATATTCCCGCTTAGTACAGGTGAAGGCTAGAAAGAGACCGGAAAGCGACCAGCTAGAGAGCGACAACGGTCATAAACATGCCTTGAGATTAACCAACATCGAGTGCAAGCATTAGTAGGATATAAATTACCATGAACATAAATATCGTTAAGGCTATGTTGATTTTGTTTCAACTACGTGTGTGAACATGTGCCAAGTCGAGCCACTTAAATCATTCAAAGGAGGATACCATCCTATCATACTACATCACAACCATTTCAAAAGCATGTTGGCACACAAGGTAAACTATTATAAGCTAGTAGCTAATTAAGCATGCCATGAGTAAATATAATCTCTAAATGTCATTGCAAACATGTTTCATTCATAATAGGATGAATCAGGAATGACAAGCTAATCATATTTACAAAAACAAAATAGGTCGACTTCATACCAACTTTTCTCCATCTCAATCATTTCATCATATATTGTCATTATTGCCTTTCACTTGGATGACCTAACAGTGTGGATAATAATAAGAGTGCATGTGCATTGGACTAAGCTAGAATATGGAAACATTTATTCAAAAAGAGAAGACAAGGTAATATGGGCTCTTGTTAAATAACCAATAATGCATATGAGAGCCACTCATCATTCTCATCGCGGTCTTCTCCTCTCGACCCCCAAAGGAAAAGAAAAGAATTTCAAAGAAACACACTGAAATATTTTTGGAGTTTTTGTTTTTATGAAGAAAGTAAAACAAGAACGAGAAAAACTATTTACACGGGAAAGCTCCCAACAAACAAAAGAAGAACGAGAAATCTTTTTGGATTTTCTTTTAATACTAGTAACTACTACAAGAACAGGCAAGAAAGAAAAGACAAAAAGAAGCGAGAAATATTTTTGGGGTTTTCAAAGTTTTTCAAACACACCAGAAGAAAAATAAACTAACATGGATAATACAACGAAAAAGTATGAACACCAACAACTGGAATGAATGTGTGAGCATGAATGTAATGTTGGTGAGAAATATGTACTCCCCCAAGCTTAGGCTTTTGCCTAAGTTGGTCTAGGCCATGGCTCAAAGTATCCCTCTCCTGGGTACTGAGGTGGATCCTGAGGGTTCCACTGGTTTGCGAGCTCCTGCGGCTCCCATTGAAAGATAGGCTCATAATACAGATCAAGGGTTGGTGCTGGCTCAGGTACTGAGGGTTGTGGAAGTCCCCAAAATCCGTAGATGTCCGCGGGCCAAATAGTGTACCTTCCTGAATGAATATCGAACAAAGAAGGTGCAGGCAAAATAATAGTCTAAAACGTATCCTTGCTAAATATCAAGTTATAAATAAGTCTCTTTTCCTCATTGTAGCGAATAAACTTATGTGCTGCCATGCCGTCATAATCTAAGTAAATAGCCGGTAGCAATTTCTCTTCTTTTTCATAAATCCTAATAGGTACCTCGAAGTGTTCAACAAGGCAAGAGGCAAAAATGCCTCCGAAAATAGGACCTTTCGAACGGTTTAAACTCAACCATTTAGCAACCGTAGCACCTAAGGTAAAAGTTCTATTGTGAAGCAAAGCATGGCGCAAAATGGCAAGGTCAGGAGAACTAAGGCCTCCACTCTCCCCACGACCAATTAAACATCTCCCAACAAATAACGAGTAGTAGCGTAAAACGGGAAAAATGTATACTAGCAACTCTCGCTTTTGACACCTTTCTCCCTCCCCCTACGGTAACTGCATCAATAAAATCTTCCACATCTCTAGGACGTGGTTCATCGACAATTCCTTGATGTCTACTACACAACCTTCTTCTTGTAGACGTTGTTGGGCCTTCAAGTGCAGAGGTTTGTAGGACAGTAGCAAATTTCCCTCAAGTGGATGACCTAAGGTTTATCAATCCGTGGGAGGCGTAGGATGAAGATGGTCTCTCTCAAACAACCCTGCAACCAAATAACAAAGAGTCTCTTGTGTCCCCAACACACCAAATACAATGGTAAATTGTATAGGTGCACTAGTTCAGCGAAGAGATGGTGATACAAGTGCAATATGGATGGTACATATAAGTTTTTGTAATCTAAAAAAATAAAAACAGCAAGGTAACTAATGATAAAAGTGAGCGTAAACGGTATTGCACTGCTAGGAAACAAGGCCTAGGGTTCATACTTTCACTAGTGCAAGTTCTCTCAACAATAATAACATAATTGGATCATATAACTATCCCTCAACATGCAACAAAGAGTCACTCCAAAGTCACTAATAGGGGAGAACAAACGAAGAGATTATTGTATGGTACGAAACCACCTCAAAGTTATTCTTTCTGATCGATCTATTCAAGAGTCCGTAGTAAAATAACACGAAGCTATTCTTTCCATTCGATCTATCCTAGAGTTCGTACTAGAATAACACCTTAAGACACACATCAACCAAAATCCTAATGTCACCTAGATACTCCATTGTCACCTCAAGTATCCGTGGGCATGATTATACGATATGCATCACATAATCTCAAATTCATCTATTCAACCAACACAAAGAGCTTCAAAGAGTGCCCCAAAGTTTCTACCGGAGAGTCAAGATGAAAACCTGTGCCAACCCCTATGCATAGATTCCCAAGGTCACGGAACCCGCAAGTTGATCACCAAAACATACATCAAGTAAATCACGTGCTATCCCATTGTCACCACAGATAAGCACATGCAAGACATACATCAAGTGTTCTCAAATCCTTAAAGACTCAATCCGATAAGATAACTTCAAAGGGAAAACTCAATCCATTACAAGAAGATAGAGGTGGAGAAGCATCGTAAGATCCAACTATAATAGCAAAGCTCGCGATACATCAAGATTGTGCCATCTCAAGAACACGGGAGAGAGAGATCAAACACATAGCTAATGGTACATACCCTCAGCCCCGAGGGTGAACTACTCCTCCCTCGTCATGGAGAGCGCCGAGATGATGAAGATGGCCACCGGAGAGGGACCGCCCCTCCGACAGGGTGCCAGAACAGGTCTAGATTAGTTTTCGGTGGCAACAGAGGCTTTCGGCGATGGAACTCCCAATCTAGGTTATTTTTTGGAGGTTTCTGTATATATAGCGGGTGTTGGAGTCGGGAACAAGTAAAGGAGGTCTCCGGGCTGTCCACGAGGTAGGGGGCGCGCCCAGGGGGGGGGCTACCCTCGTGGGCAGCCCGGGAATCTTCTGGTCCTCCTCCAGTACTCCCTGGGCATCTTCTGGTCGAAAACTAGCCTCCGCTGAGTTTCAGGTCAATTGGGCTCCGTTTGGTATTCCTTTTCTGTGATACTCAAAAACAAAGGAAAAACAGAAACTCGCACTGGGCTTTGGGTTAATAAGTTAGTCCCAAAAATCATATAAAAGTGTATATAAAAGCCCATAAAACATCTTAGAAGGATAATATAATAACATGGAACAATCAAAAATCATAGATACGTTGGAGACGTATCATTCCTTCATAAGGTAGTTTGCATACCTCACAAAAGTCATAAAGCGTCATCTCCTTATGCACATCATATAAATCAAATTCTACCATAGGTGGTGATTTCCTAGCATGGAAGTACAAGTTTTGCACAAAGGTATTAGTGAGAAGGAGGTGTTGATCACACTTATCATGGATGAAGTCGGTGATGCCTGCATTCTCCGCTAGATAATAACAATCCTCATAAATTCCGGCTGCCCTCAAGAATGCATCACATGGCCGTTCACACGGCCACACCTCTGCTGTGCGAGGGAGGTTGTACTTGGGCTTCTCCTTCTCCTCATTTTCTTTTTCCTTCGAACCCCAGCTCGAGGAGCCTCTCAACAATATCCTCATCATTTTCTTTCTCTGAAAAATTCTGAGATTTTTAGTGACTCAAAATAAAAGCGAACCAAACTCAACAATATTGATAGCAACTACTCCTACAAGTGCCTAGAAGCTATATCATGGATCAAAACTACTTTGAACCATATAAATTTGACATGCAAGCCAAGGACAAGGTCATCACAACAACAAAAGTATGCAATAAATAAAGCACTAGAACAAAACCTAATTGGACCTTTGGAGGATTCACATACTGAAGATCAATCCCCCAAAACAGTTTTGTGAAAGATGATTTGAGCAAGGAGATCGAAAATGTCACCAAAACAAGCTGGAACACGGGTTTGAGCTATGCGAGGATTTTTTATGGAGGAAGAAGAAGAGGATGGGTGCTGGAATAAGTGAAGTGGGCCATGTGGGGCCCACAAGGACAGGGGGCGTGCCCAGGGGGGTAGAGCGCGCTGATAACCCCCAAGTATAGGGGATCGCAACAGTTTTCGAGGGTAGAGTATTCAACCCAAATTTATAGATTCGACACAAGGGGAGCCAAAGAATATTTGCAAGTATTAGCAGCTAAGTTGTCAATTCAACCACACTCGGAGATTAATTATATGCAGCAAAGTAATCAGTAGCACATTAATATGATAGTTTTGATTGTAGTGGCAACAACAACAATAATGGTAACAGTTGTAGCCGTAGTTTTGTAGCAAGTGCAGCAGTAGCGATAACAGTAGTAACTTAGCAAGATCAATATAGGATAAATTCGTAGGCATTGGATCACTGATTTGTTGGATGATATTCATCATGTGATAGTCATGACCTAGGGCGATACGACACTAGCTCCAGTTCATAAATATAATGTAGGCATGTATTCCGTAAATAGTCATCCGTGCTTATGGAAAAACTTGCATGACATCTTTTGTCCTACCCTCCCGTGACAGCGGGGTCCATATTGGAAACTAAGGGATATTAAGGCCTCCTTTTAATAGAGAACTAGAACAAAGCATTAACACAGAGTGAATACATGAACTCCTCAAACTACGGTCATCATCGGGAGTGGTTCTGGCTTTGTCACACCGGAGTTGCCAGAGCATAACACGTAGTAGGTGACTATAACTTGCAAGATCGGATCTAAAACATGAATATAATAATAATATCATAAACGGTTCAGATCTGAAATCATGGCACCCGGGCCCAAAGTGACAAGCATTAAGCATGGCAAAGTCATAGCAACATTAATCTCATAACATAATGGATACTAGTGATCGGCCCTACCAAAACTAACTAGATTACATGATGAATCTCATCCAACTCCTCACTGACCAGCGAGCCTACAAAGGAATTACTCCTGGTGGGGAGCATCATGGAATTGGTGATGGAGAAGGGCTGGTGATGACGAAGGACGAAGACCCCCCCTCTCTGGAGCACCAAATGGACTCCAGATCAGGCCTCCCGAGGAAGAACATGAGGTGGCAGCGGCTCCATCTCGTAGATCGCGATAATTCTTTCTTCCTGATTTTTTCTGGACGAATGTGAACTAATAGTATCAGGGTTGGCGTCCGCGGGGCGACCAGGTGGGGACAACCCACCTGGGCGCGCCAGGAGGGGGCGGGGACGCACCCTGGTGGGTTGTGCCCACCCAGGTGCCCCCTCCGGTGGTTCTTGGCTTTAGTATTTTTCTTTTATTATATAAAAAATCCTCGCAAAGTTTTGTTCCATTCCAAGAACTTTTATTTCTACACAAAAACAACACCATGGTCGTTTTGCTGAAAACAGCGCAGTCCGGGGTTAGTTTCATTCAAATCTTACAGATTAGAGTCCAAAAAAAAGAGGAGAAGCGTTAGGAAAGTAGATACATTGGAGATGTATCAACTCCCTGTAGCGACCTCGATCCCAATGGACCAGAGTCTCTGTGCTCAGTGTCATCCCTGGATCGGTATGCTGACACACACTGTACTTTGAGGATTTATAACAGCATTTCAATCACATTTTATTACATTGAAGAATCCTCATAGGAAGTCTTATTACAAAAATATGGCTGAAGGCCATCTAACAATAATAATCTAATACGAACTGCGGAAACATTGAAGATAAGTTGAGTCCATCCAACTCCACGGCAAACATTGAGTGCATGACAAAGACCTAATCGCACCTTATTCATCGTCGGAACTCTGCAACATGAGACGTTGCAGCTGTGTAGGTCAGCACATTGAATATGCTGGCAAGAACACACTGTAGCAAGTAATGATGAACAAATGTCTACAACTATATGCATATTTGGCTGGTGGAGGCTGTAAGGTTATTTTTGCATAAAGCTATTTTTTCCTACGACAAAGGAATAAATTTTATTTACTACTCAATTTAGTTAAGCAATATTGAGAAATGGTTCCTCCATCTCAATCCCAAAATAACCAAAGTCATTAATAACCCAACAAGTTAATTAAATAGAGTGTTGAGATCAGTCCATAATTCAAAATCCAGGATACTCAAGATGTCCATAACCGGGGAAACGGCTACTCATGAATAGATTGTACACTCTGCAAAGGTTTGCGCACTTTTCCCCACAAGACTCGACCACATCCATGATCGGAAGATCAAGATATAGTCTTTCAGAACCATTCACTCTTTACCCTGGATAGACCGGTACACCTACTTTCCCCTACATCTGCTAGTCCACCACTAAAAGAGCTCACACAACATACTCAACTATGCTAGAGCCCATAAGGGCTTGTGGCTGCACACGAATGTTTCTATGCATTAATGATATATGATCCCTTTGAGCCTGGGTGGCATTCCATAGGATGATCACACGGTTCCTCCGGGATATCCTAGGACAACACTGGATTCTCCAGGTGCCCTGCAACCAATCCACCTAGTTGTGTATTAAAGTTGCCACCTTAAACATTCCCTTAGTTGTTATTACACTCACAACTTTCATGAAATCTCACATACCAATCCACGTCTACGAGCATGGCTAAGCAATAAGTAACAAAGCGTATATTCCCTGGGTTGATCTCAAGTCATTGGATTCGTACCTCATGCAGTACTCAACAATACCACATGTAACCAAGTCCTACTCATGCAAATCTTTGAGGATAGAACTAATGCAATAAAACTGGGTATTGAAAAGTATGATCAAAGTATGAACCTGCCTTGCTGACGATTGCTGTAATTTAGTGACTCGTAGTAGCACGCTTTGCACTCCGGAAATTCTATCGCAATCAAACAATAGCATACATAAGCAATCATGCAACAGAATCAATGAACAAATCTCAAAAAGTCTCGAAAACAAACGAATAACTCTTGCAACATAAAACAATTTCTAACAGTACCAAAATTAAGTGAATTTGGCCTTACCAGAAATTTTAGGTCAAGGGCTTCGATTTGCAAAAAGAATCAACTCAAACAGAGTTATGAAACTCAAGTTACGATCAAAAGAAGTTCAAATACAAATATGTTTGAATTCAAATTTTAAACCTTTCAAAAACAGATTTGAGTTGTATTACTCGAAAGATGAGATCAAAACGAAGAGTTTGGTGTTGTTTTCATCTAATTCTGACCAACGAACAAAAAGTATTGATCGTTTGAAGATTAGGTACTAATTTGTAAAAACTTTAATCGTGGATAGGTCCATGAAAAAAATAACAGAAAAAGGAAAACACAAAAAAGCGAATGCTCATTTTTCTGAACTAATCAACGGACGTTCACTGTTTAATAAAACAAAAAAACCGATCTAGGGTTTAAAAAAACCAAAAATGAAAATAAAAAAATGGCGGTTTTACCTAAACGGGTCGGGTTCGGGGCGGCAGGTCAGGTTGCAGGCGATGGGCGACGGGTTAGGCGCGGCGGCGGCGAACTCCGGCGGCGGCGCTGCACGAGGGGGAGGGCGAGGCGGCGGGTGTGGGTCGACGGCGGGGCTGGCGCGCGGGCGGCGCGAGACGTGGTCGGCGGCGGCGCGACGGGCGGTTGCTGCGGCGGCGGTGGCGTGGCGCAGGCGGCGGGCT
>LR738711.1:308730540-308748225 GCA_902687465.1 Secale cereale | reverse complement strand
TATATAAAGGGCCGGGGATCCTTTACTTGGCTGATGGGGCGGCCGGAGGCGTTGCCGGCTCGGACTCCGGTCGGAGTCCGGCACGAGTACGATGGCGAAGGCGGTGGCGGATAAGCCGTGGCCTGGCGCTAGCTGGGCCGGCCCAGTTCGGCCACGAACTCTTTTCTTTATAAATATGCGCAACGAAGAAAATTCCAAATAGAATCAAATAAATTCCTAAAACTTTCAGAAAAAATTTTCACCGTTCCCTCCTAATATTTGGGACAAAGCGAACATTTTCCTGAACAAAAATGCCTAAAAATAAAATAAACATTTTGAATTCCATTTAAAATAAATACACTACAAATAAATAATCCAATAAAAATATTTTTTACTCAAAATTCAATTTCCAACATTTTTATTCTGTTTTTGAAGAAGTCATATTATCTTCTCTCATTATTTTAAAAATATTGAAAATGAAAATTGGCAAAAAATATATTTGATACAACCCCACTTGGAAAATAATTAAATTTGTGGGTCCTCCTTATAAAACTTCCAACTCTCTCAGTTGGGTCCTTGAGTTGCTTAAAGTCTCTGGATCAATTTTCAAATAAAATAAAATTCAAAATGCTCAAATGATGAATGCATATGAATGATCCATGTTAACATCCAAATTGAAAATTGGGATGTTACAAACCTACCCCCCCCCCCCCTTAAGATGAATCTCGCCCTTGAGATTCGGGTTGGCTAGAAAATAGGTGTGGGTGGTCCTGTCGAAGGTCTTCCTCTCGTTCTCAGGTGGCTTCTTCCTCTGTATGGTGACTCCCCTGAACTTTGCAAAACTTGATGACCCTGCTGCGGGTAACTCTGTCGGCATACTCGAGAATCTCGACAGGCTTCTCCTCGTAAGTCTGATCGCTCTCTAACTGAATTGCTTCCAGGGGTACTGTATCTCGTAGCGGAATCTCGGCCATCTCTGCGTGACACTTCTTTAACTGAGGTATGTGAAACACATCGTGAACTCCGGACAAGGTTTCAGGCAACTCTAGCTGATAAGCTACTTCTCCTCTACGCTCCAAAACTCTGTACGGTCCCACAAATCGTGGTGCCAGCTTACTCTTAACTCCAAAATGCTTAACTCCTTGAAGCGGGGACACACGAAGATATGCTCTATCCCCAACTTTGTAGGTCACCTCCTTGCGTTTCGTATCTGCATAGCTCTTATGTCGGGACTGGGCTATCTTCAGTCTGCCGCGGATCAACTTGATCTTCTCTTCCGAATCCTTGATTAAAGCGGATCCAAATAACTTGCGGTCTCCGACTTCATCCCACATCAATGGTGTCCTGCACCTCCTTCTGTACAAAGCCTCGAAAGGGGCCATCTGTAGACTAGTCTGATAACTGTTGTTGTAAGAGAACTCTGCGTAAGGCAAATTATCATCCCAACTAGATACATAGTCTAGCGCACAAGCTCTCAACATGTCCTCCAAAATCTGATTGACTCTCTCTGTCTGTCCATCTGTCTATGGATGAAAGGCTGTACTGAACTCTAGCCTCGTACCCAAAGTCTCGTGCATCTGCTTCCAAAACTTTGAAGTAAACTGTGTTCCTCTACCTGATACAATGGTCCTCGGAACTTTATGCAGACATACGATCCTGGTCATGTATATCTTGGCCAACTTAGCACTCGTGTAAGTGGTCATCACAGGGATGAAGCGAGCTACCTTCGTCAAGCGATCAACTATAACCCATATCGAATCATACCTTGAACGTGTCGTGGGTAGTCCTGTGATAAAATCCATTCCAAGTTTATCCCACTTCCAATATGGTATGGGTAACGGCTATAGTAACCCTGCTGGTTTATGATGTTCTACCTTAACTCTCTGACAGACGTCACATACTGCTACGTACTCGACGATATCCTTCTTCACTTCGGTCCACCAGAAATTATGCTTCAAATCCAAGTACATCT
Source organism: Secale cereale (assembly GCA_902687465.1). Taxonomy (NCBI): domain Eukaryota; kingdom Viridiplantae; phylum Streptophyta; class Magnoliopsida; order Poales; family Poaceae; genus Secale; species Secale cereale. The sequence goes on along the minus strand of LR738711.1, from coordinate 308,746,274 downwards.
TGGTGTTGCCGGGGTGTATCGAGTAAGGCGAATCATGTGCCTCCTGAAGAATCAACTTCCTGATCTCCGGGTCATTGGGCACATAAATACGTTCTTCAAACCATAGTGTTCCATATTCATCCTCATGGAATCCTTCTGCCTTTCCTTTGCTCATTCTGCCCTTTATCTCTGCAATTCCTTCGTCCATCTTATGGGCTTCTTGAATCTTGCCCAACAAAGTGGATTGAATTTCCAATGTGGCAACATAGCCTCTAGGGACTATCTCCAACTGTAAATCTCTGAGGTCGTCTGCCAACTCCTGGGGTAAACCTCCGGTTATGATAGTGTTAACATAACTCTTGCGATTTAGCGCATCTGCCACGACATTGGCTTTTCCTGGGTGATAATGCAATCTCATGTCGTAATCCTTTATGAGCTCCAGCCATCTCCTCTGCCTGAGGTTTAACTCCTTCTGCGTGAATATGCACTTCAAACTCATATGATCCATGTATACATCACAACAATTTCCAATAAGAAAGTGCCTCTAGGTCTTGAGTGCGTGCACTACGACAGCTAATTCCAAATCATGCGTGGCATAGTTCAACTCATGGGGTCGAAGCTGACGTGAGGCATATGAAACCACTCTTCCTTCTTGCATGAGAACGCCTCCATGTACTTGACGTGAAGCGTCAAAATACACTTGAAAATCCTTGCGAATATTCGGGAGAATCAGCACTTGGGCTGTAACCAAACGCTTCTTCAACTCCTGAAAACTGGGCTCACATTCTTCGGTCCAATTATACTTACTTTACTTCTTCAACAACTCTGTCACGGGCTTCGCAATCTTGGAGAAATTCTCAATGAACCTCAAATAATATCCTGCGAGTCCAAGAAAACTACAAATCTCTCCAACTGAGGTGGGTGCTTTCCATTCCATGACGGCCTCTACTTTGGAGGGGTCTACTGCTATACCTTCTCCTGATATAACATGTCCGAGAAATCCAACTTCCTTCAACCAAAAATCAAATTTGCTGAACTTGGCATATAACTAATGTTCCCTGAGCTTCTCGAGAACTAAAATCAAATGCTCCTTGTGCTCCTCTTCGTTCTTGGAGTAAACCAATATGTCATCAATGAACACTAGAACAAACTTATCCAAGAAGTCCATGAACACTTTGTTCATCATACTCATAAAATAGGCAGGGGCATTAGTCAAACCAAATGACATAACCATATACTCATAAAGGCCGTACCTTGTGGTAAAAGCTGTCTTAGGTATGTCCTGCTCTCGTATCTTCAACTGATGATATCCAGATCATAAATTGATCTTTAGAGAAAACTTTAGCTCCTTGCAACTGGTCGAAAAAATCATTGATCATCGGTAAAGGGTATTTGTTCTTGATCGTCACCTCATTCAGTGCATGATAATCCACAACCATCCTTAGGGAACCATCCTTCATCTCGACTAAAAGTACTGGGGCTCCCCAAGGTGAAGAACTTGGTCGGATATAACCTTTCTCCATTAACTCATTGATCTGCTTCTTGATCTCTTCCAAATCATTTGCGGGCATCCGGTACGGTCTCTTGGATATTGGTCCGGTGCCTGGTAATAACTCAATCAAGAACTCGATGTCTGTGTCCGGTGGCATGCCTGGTAACTCCTCTGGAAATACATCGAGATAATCCTTCACAACTGGTACATCCTCGTGAACAACTCCCGAGAGTGCATTCACTTGCGTCTTCCGGGGTGTGTGCCTCGACACATACTTGATCCTCTTTACTTCCGGGGTGGTGAGAAGAATAGATCTACTGGCGCAATCAATGTTTCCTTCAAACTTGGATAGCCAATCCATACCTATGATTACATCCAAACCCCTGGGATTCCAAAATGATGAGGTCTGTGGGAAATACATGTTTCCCAATGGTTAATGGCAATTGATAATATCCTCGGCTAGCCATGTACTCTGCTCCAGGGGAACTCACTAACATAGGCGACTTAAGGGGTATGGTGGGCAAATGATACTTTTCCACAAAACCCCTTGATATGTATGAATGAGATGCACCAGTGCCAAAAAGAACAAGGGCGCTAAATGCATTAGCCAAAAACTTACTAACCACTGTGTCGGGCTGCTCGTCAATCTCCTCCACATTGACGTGATTCACCTGTCCTCTAGTGAATGGGTTTGGGCTTCTTTCCTGAGCTTCCGTTGCCATTTCTATTCTTGCCTTCAGGACACTCCGTGGCATAATGTCCACTCTTCCTGCACTTGAAACAAGTAATGTGACTTAAATCCTTCTTAGCGGGCGTTGATGGAGTGGAAAGGTTCTGATTATTGTTTCCTCCATTCCCACTGCCATTCCTGGGGCCATTATGGTTGTGTGAATTTCCTCCATTGTGGGAATGGCCTCCATGGGTGGGATGGTTATGTCCTCCTGGGTATGGGGAATAATGGGGCTTCCGCTGGGCTCCAGAGTAATACTTTCCCGATCCATACTTCCTCTTGTGGGTCTCAATCTGCTGCTGCTTTCCTTCAATCATGATGGCCTTGTCTACCAACTCCTGGTAGTTGTTGTAGGTTGCTACCATCAGCTGCATACTCAACTCATCATCGAGTCCCTCAAGAAACTTCTCCTACTTCGCAGCGTCAGTGGCCACATCATCTGGCGCATAGCGAGCTAACTGCCTGAAGTCATCCACGTACTGCCCCAGAGTACAATTTCCTTGGTGCAAGTTGCGAAACTCACGCTTCTTCAGGTTCATGGCTCCAGCTGAGACATGTGCAGTGTGAAAGGCTTGCTGAACAGATCCCAAGTAATTGTAGCAAGTGGATAAGTGGCGGTGTAGTTGTCCCAACAAGCGGCTACTGGTCCCTCAAGATGATGTGCGGCAAAGCGCACTTTCTCTGCATATGTGCATCCTGCAGTGGCTAGCTCTCTCCTCATCTTGCGGAGCCACTCATCTGCAACAATCGTCTCAATGCTACTAAAGAACACTGGCGGATTCAACCTTAGGAACTGGGTCAGGTTATCATGGGGAGGAGGAGGTGGGTTGTTGTTGTTGTTGCCATGATTCTGAACAAGTGGTTTCATCCAAGTGTTCTGCTGCTGGATCAACTGAGTGAGCTCAAGTGGGAACTCGAATTCGGGCTCACGTCTCGGAGGCATATGATGGGTTAGAGGGATGAGAATAAGAATAGAATGAGGTCTAGGGGAATCACTACCCATACGCATATGAGATAAGCAATTTCATATCATATCACTCAATTTCACACAAGATCACACAAAAGATCCTAATACAAAGCTAGCGAACGATTCTAACTACTTAGGAGGATACTAATAATTACAAGGTGGTCATCTAATAACTATCATCGGAAAGAAGACTCCATAATATCTGCTCCAGCTTCGTCTTCATAATTGCTTTCATCACTGTCGGTGTCGTCTATCAGAATGTAGTTCTCTGAATGAATCCCCATCTCTAGTTCTGGCTTCACCATGGTTGCGCCAACCTTCTTTTTCAACGCTTCATTCTGCTCCAGTAGTACAATGATTTCCTCTTCATATCCATCACGTACTGTCTTGAGTTCCTCTTCTAGCTCCACGTTCCGTGCCATCACCATCTTGGTCTTCAGCATGAGCGTGCACTTTTGATTCTCGTAGCGTCGAATGTGTTGGTCCATCTCCTATATGAATGCTGCAATGGACTTGTCGTTCCTGGTACGAATCATCCCCCATTGTTCATCTCGGCATCCACAAATCTGGTAGATGGTGTCTTCAAGATCCTTGTTGTTTGCTTCACATATGCGTCCAAAGGTGATGTGAGGTGCCATACTTTTTCCCAAGCTCCAAGTAGGTGCATCAAAGGCAAGCTCAAGAGGTTCCGTGACTGCTGCAATAGTCCTCCCAGGATCGCTAACTTTGATCTTCCAGCATTCCTCTTCCGACAATGTTGCATAGAAGTTCCCAGTGATATTTGGTATTCCGATGTGTAGGTATCTGGTGACTTCCTTCAAGTGTCTTCCGAAAGGGGTGTCATCATTAGGCTAGGTGAAGTTGCTCCCGGGGTCTGACATCTATAGAATAGAAATAGAGAAGGATTAGAATGAGTAGAGAAGAGCATCCCGTGGCTTATTCCTAGTGGTCGCGTCCTACAGTCTAAGTATGCTCTGATACCATCTTTCTAGCGACCTTGATAACCCACAAGTGTAGGGGATCACAACAGTTTTCGAGGGTAAAGTATTCAACCCAAATTTATTGATTCGACAAAAGGGGAGCCAAAGAATACTCTTAAGTATTAGCAGCTGAGTTGTCAATTCAACCACACCTGGAAACTTAGTATCTGCAGCAAAGTAATTTAGTAGCAAGGTAATATGGAAATAGTGGTAACAACAATAAAAGTAACGGTATTGTTTTTGTAGTTTTTGTAATAGTAGCAGCGGAAAAGTAAATAAGCAAAAAGCAACATGTGACAAGCTCGCGGGCATTGGATCGGTGATGGGAATTTATGTCGGATGCGATTCCTCATGTAAAAGTTATAACCTAGGATGACACAGAACTAGCTCCAGTTCATCAATGTAATGTAGGCATGTATTCCGAATATAGTCATACGTGCTTATGGAAAAGAACTTGCATGATATCTTTTGTCCTACCCTCCCGTGGCAACGGGGTCCTAGTGGAAACTAAGGGATATTAAGGCCTCCTTTTAATAGAGTACCGGACCAAAGCATTACCACATAGTGAATACATGAACTCCTCAAACTACGGTCATCACCGGGAGTGGTCCTGATTGTTGTCACTTATGGGTTGCCGGATCATAACACATAATAGGTGACTATAGACTTGTAAGATAGGATCAAGAACACACATATATTCATGAAAACATAATAGGTTCAGATATGAAATCATGGCACTCGGGCCCTAGTGACAAGCATTAAGCATGGCAAAGTCATATCAACAACAATCTTTGAACATAGTGGATAGTAGGATCAAACCCTAACAAAACGAATTCGATTACATGGTAAATCTCATCCAACCCATCACCTCCAGCAAGCCTACGATGGGATTACTCACGCACGGCGGTGAGCATCATGGAATTGGTGATGGAGGAAGGTTGATGATGACGATGGCGACGATCTCCCCTCTTCGGAGCCTCAAACGGACTCCAGATCAGCCATCCCGAGAGAGATTAGGGCTTGGCGGCGGCTCCGTATCGTAAAATGTGATAATTCTTCCTCTCTGATTTTTTTCTCCCCGAAAGTGAATATATGGAGTCCGGGGGTACGTCGGTGGAGCAACAGGGGGCCCACGAGGCAGGGGGGCGCGCCCAGGGGAGGGGGCACGCCCCCACCCTCGTGGACAGCGTGTGGGCCGACTGGCTTGGATCTCCCCGCAGATATTTTTTATATTTTCCAAATTAATTCTCCGTTGATTTTCAGGCCATTCGGACAACTTTTATTTTTGCACAAAAACAACACCGTGGCAATTTTGCTGAAAACAGCTTCAGTCCGGGTTTGTTCCATTCAAATCATGCAAGTTAGAGTCCAAAACAAGGGCAAAAGTGTTTGGAAAAGTAGATACGTTGGAGACGTATCAACTCCCCCAAGCTTAAACCTTTGCTTGTCCTCAAGCAATTCAGTTGATAAACTGAAATTGATAAAGAAAAACTTTGACAAATTCTATTTGCTCTAGTTGTTGTAAATATGTAAAGCCATCATTCAAGTTTTCAGCAAAGATCATGAACTAACCACATTCACAATAACTTTCAGGTCTCATGTCTACTCATATCAATGGCATAATCAACTAGCGAGCAATAATAATAAACCTCGGATGACAACACTTTCTCAAAACAATCATAATATGATATAACAAGATGGTATCTCGCTAGCCCTTTCTGAGACCGCAAAACATAAATGCAGATCACCTTTAAAGATCAAGTACTGACTAGACATTGTAATTCATGGTAAATGAGATCCAATCATAATCATACTCAATGCAAATTAATAGCAATACATGCAAATGACGGAGGTGCTCTCCAACTGGTGCTCTTTAATAAGAGGATGATGACTCAACATAAAAGTAAATAGATATGCCCTTCGCAGAGGGAAGCAGGGATTTGTAAAGGTGCTAGAGCTCGATTTTTAAATAAAGATGAATAATATTTTGAGCGATATACTCTCATTGTCAACATGACAACCAAGAATCTCGGTATCCTCCATGCTACGCACATTATAGGCGGTTCCCAAACAGAATGCCCCCAACCACCAACAAGCACACTCCACGGCTAGCCCAAAACAACGGGTACCGTCCAAACCAGCAACAGCCCTGGGGGAGTTTTGTTTAATTATTTTGATTTGAGCATGGGACTGGGCATCCCGGTTACCAGCCATTTTCTCATGAATGATGAGCGGAGTCCACTCATCGTGGGAATAACCCACCTAGCATGGAAGATGTAGACAACCCTAGTTGATACATGAGCTGTTCGAGCATACAAAACAGAATTTCATTTGAAGTTTTAGAGTTTGGCGCATACAAATTTACTTGGAACGGCAGGTAAATACCGCATATAGGAAGGTATGGTGGACTCATGTTGAATAACTTTGGGGTTTATGGAAGTGGATGCACAAGCAGTATTCCCGCTTAGTACATGTGAAGGCTAGAAAGAGACTGGGAAGCGACTAGCTAGAGAGGAACACCAGTCATGAACATGCATTAAAATTGATCAACAATGAGTGCAAGCATGAGTAAGATATAAATCACCATGAACATAAATATCGTGGAGGCTATGTTGATTTTCTTTCAACTACATGCGTGAACATGTGCCAAGTCAGACCACTTGAATCGTTCAAAGGAGGATACCACCCTATCATACCACATCACAACCATTTTAATATCATGTTGGCACGCAAGATAGACCATTATAAACTCCTAGCTAATTAAGCATGGCATGAGCAGCTATGATCTCTAATTGTCATTGCAAGCATGTTTCATTCATAACAAGCTGAATCAGGAACGATGAACTATCATATTTACAAAAACAAGAGAGGTCGAGTTCATACCAGCTTTTCTCATCTCAATTAGTTCATCATATATCATCATTATTGCCTTTCACTCGCATGACCGAACGGTGTGCATAATAATAATAGTGCACGTGCATTGGACTAAGCTGGAATCTGCGAGTATTTAATACAAGAGAGAAGACAAAGTAATATGGCTCAAGATTAAATCAACAATAAAGCATATGAGAGCCACTAAACATTTTCAATCATGGTCTTCTACTCTTGACCCCCAAAGAAAAGAAAAGAAACTATTTACACGGGAAAGCTCCCAACAAGCAAAACAAGAACGAGAAATCCTTTTGGGTTTTCTTTTATTTACTACTACTAAATGCATGGAAAGTAAACTAGCTAAAAGCTACAACTATTTTTTTTGTTTTTCTAAAGGTTTTTCTAGCACACAAGAAAAAGACTAAGGAAAGAATTGAAACTAGCACAGATAGTACAATGAAAGAGTGTGAGCACCGACAACTAGAATAAGTGTGTGAACATGAATGTTATGTCGGTGAGAAACATGTACTCCCCCAAGCTTAGGCTTTTGGCCTAAGTTGGTCTATTACCACGGATCAAAGCTACTCTCTCCGGTGTACTGAGAAGTGTCCTCTGGGTGCCACTTGTTGGCCATCTCCTCCGGATGCCACCCATAAATAGACTGCCGGTAAGGGTCAAGTGGTGGCTCCGGCCCTGAAGCTTGTGCCTGGCTCTGGTACGTGTAGAAGGCATCTGACGAAATGAGGTATACGCCTGAAAATAGATCAAACAGAGATGGTGCAGGCAAGGTAACAATCTCACAATATTTTTCATCAAACCTCAATTTATACTTAAGTGACTTCTCTTTGTCTTTGACAATAAAATCATGTGCTATCATACTCTTATAATCTAGATAAACAGGGGCAAGCAAATTTTCTTCCTTCTCATGATGCCTAATAGGTATTCTAAAATGTTCAGCTAGGCGAGAAGCGAAGATGCCTCCGAAGACGGGGCCTTTGGTGTGCTTCAGACTTAATCCTTTAGCAACCCAAGCTAAAAGTTGTGTCTTGAAACAAAACATGGCAGAAAATGACAATATCAGGGGCACTAAGATTCCCACTATTCCCGCGATCAATTAAACATCTACTAGCAAATATAGCAAAGTAGCGTAGAACAGGAAAATGTATACTAGTAATTCTTGCCCATGAAACTTGCCTAGTTTCCCCTACAGCTATCATGTCAATAAACCCTTTAACATCTTCACGACGTGGTTCATCAGATGGTATCTTGCATACTTCACAAAATTCAAAGAATGACATCTCCTTGACCTCATCATATAAATGAAACTCCACTGAAGGTGGTGATTTCTTAGCATGAAAATGAAAATTCTGCGTGAAAATATTATTGAGTAAGAGATACTGTTCACGCTGGTCATGGAGGAAGTCAGTGAGGCCTGCATTGTTCGCCAAATAATAAAAGTCTTCGTAAATACCGGCGGCTTCCAAGAACTCATTACAAGGCCATTCACACGGCCGAACTTCCGCAGTGCGAGGAAGATTATATTTGGGCTTCTTATTTTCTTCCTTCTTCTTATCCTCTGAACTTTTACTGGAGGAGCCCCTCAACAATCTCTTTATCATTTTCCTCCTCTGAAATTTTCTGAAATTTTTAGTAACTCAAAATAAAAGTGAACCAAACTCAACAAGATTGATAGCAACAACTCCTATAAGTGCCTAGAGACTATGTCAACCATTAGAACTACTTGGTACCAAAGAAATTTGACATGCAAGCTCAAGAACAAGGTCACCATAGCAGCAAAAATTTACGATAAATAAAGCACTAGAACAAAAACTAATTGGACCAATGGAGGAGTCACATACCAAGGAACAATCTCCCCAAACAGTTTTGTGAATGGAGCTTTGAGCAAGGAGATCGAAAATGGCAGCAAGATGAGCTAGAACTCGTGCTTGAGCTGGATAGTGATTTTTTTGGGAGGAAGAAGAAGTGCGTGGGTGCAGGAATAAGTGGAGGAGGGTCACATGGGGCCCACATGGCAGGGGGCATGCCCTGTGAGGGTGGGCGCGCCCTGGACCCTCGTGGCTAGGTGCTGGCTCCCTCGCTATGTTTTCTGTGCCAAACATTCTCAAATATTCTAGAAAAAAATATCATATTTCATTTTGAGGGTATTTGGAGAACTTTTATTTTCGGGGTATTTTTTATTGCACGGATAAGTCTGGAATCAGACAGAAAATAATATTTTTGCTTTATTTAATCTAATTAACAGAAAGTAAAAGGAGGGTACTGAAGGTTGTGCTATCAAGATTCACCCATCTCATGCTCATCAAAAGGAATCCATTAACAAGGTTGATCAAGTCTTGTTAATAAACTCTTTCCGAATAACATGAAACCGAAGAATTTTCAAATAACACTAGGCTACCTCAATGGGGATATGTATGTCCCCAACAATAAGAATAACATTTGTCTTCTTGGTAGTAGGAAGAGAAAATCCAAAACCTCCAACAGTAATAGTTGAATTTTGTCCAATAGAATTGATACTGTGGACCTAAGGTTGTTTCCTCGGAAAGTGTACCGTATGCTCATTACCATTGACATGAAAAGTGACATTGCCTTTCTTGCAATCAATAACAGCCCCTACAGTATTAAAAAATGGCCTATCAAGGATAATAGACATACTATCGTCCTCGGGAATATCAAGGATAACAAAGTCCGTTGGAATAGTAACATTTACAACTACAACAGGCACATCCTCACGAATACCGACGGGTATAACAGTTGATTTATCGGCCATTTGCAAAGATATTTCAGTAGGTGTCAACTTAGTCAAGTCAAGTCTACGATATAAAGAGAGAGGCATAACACTAACACCGGCTCCAAGATCACATAAAGCAGTTTTAACGCAGTTTCCTTTAATGGAGCAAAGTATAGTAGGTACTCATGGATCTCCTAGTTTCTTATGTATTCCACCCTTAAAAGTGTAATTGGCAAGCATGGTGGAAATTTCTACTTCAGGTATCTTTCTTTTATTGGTAATGATATCTTTCATATACTTGGCATAAGGACTTGTTTTAAGCATATTAGTCAAACGCATACGCAAAAAGATAGGTCTAATCATTTCAGCAAAGCGCTCAAAATCCTCATCATCCTTTTTCTTGGATGGTTTAGGAGGAAAAGGCACAGGTTTCTGAACCCATGGTTCTCTTTCCTTACCGTGCTTCTTAGAAACAAAGTCTCTCTTATCATAACGTTGCTTATTTGATTGTGGGTTATCAAGATCAACAACATGTTTAATCTCTACATCATTATCATTGCTAGGTTGACCATCATCATGAACATCATCATTTACATTATCACTAAGTTCATGTTCATTACCAGATTGTGTCTCAGCATCAGAAACAGAGATATCATTGGGATTCTCAGGTGTGTCAGCTACAGGTTCACTAGAAGCATGGAAAGTACTATCGTTTTTTTTTCTTCTTCTTAGAAGAACTAGGTGCATCTAAATTAGCTCTATGAGAATCTTGCTCAATTCTCTTAGGGTGGCCCTCAGGATACAAAGATTCCCGAGTCACTTTGCGCCCTCTAGTTGCAACTCTAACAGCATAGTCATTATTCTTACTATTTAATTCATTGAGAAAATCATTCTGAGCCTTAAGTACTTGTTCTACTTGAGCGGTAACCATAGAAGCATGTTTACTAATGAGTTTCAATTCACCTTTAACTCTAGACATATAATCACTCAAGCGTTCAATCATATAAGCATTACGTTGCAATTGTCTACCAACATAAGCATTGAAGTTTTCTTGTTTCACAGTAAAATTGTCAAACTCATCTAAGCATTGGCTAGCAGACTTATAACGAGGAATACCACCTTCATGAAATCTATAAAGAGAATTTACCTTTACTACCTGTGTCGGGTTATCAAGACCATGTATTTCTTCAATAGGCGGTAAATTCTTAACATCTTTAGATTTAATACCTTTTTCTTTCATAGATTTCTTTGCCTCTTGCATATCTTCAGGACTGAGAAATAGAACTCCCCTTTTCTTCGAAGTTGGCTTAGGGGCTGGTTTAGGAAGTGTCCAATTATTTTCATTGGCCAACATATTATTCAATAGTAATTCAGCCTGATCAACTGTTCTTTCCCTGAAAACACAACCAGCACAACTATCCAGGTGGTCTCTGGAAGCATCGGTTAGTCCATTATAAAAGACATCAAGTATTTCATTCCTCTGAAGAGGATGATCAGGCAAAGCATTAAGTAATTGGAGAAGCCTCCCCGAAGCTTGTGGGGGACTCTCTTCTTCAATGTGCACAAAGTTATATATTTCTCGTAAGGCAGCTTGTTTCTTATGAGCGGGAAAATACTTAACACAGAAGTAGTAAATCACATCCTGGGGACTACACACACAACCAGGATCAAGAGAATTAAACCATGTCTTAGCATCACCCTTTAATGAGAACGGAAACAACTTAAGGATATAGTAATAACGAATCTTTTCATCGTTGGTAAACAGGGTGGCTATATCATTCAACTTAGTAAGATGTGCCACGACAGTTTCAGATTCATAGCCATGGAAGGGATCAGATTCAGCCAAAGTAATTAACTCAGGATCAACAGAGAAATCATAATCCTTATCAGTAACAAAGATAGGTGAAGTAGCAAAAGCAGGGTCATATTTCATTCTAGCATTCAAAGACTTTTATTTCAGCTTAGCTAATAATATCTTAAGATCATATCAATCGTTGCAAGCAAGAAAGTCTCTAGCAGTTTCTTCATCCATAACATAACCCTCAGGAATAACATGCAATGCATATCTAGGGGGAGAATCTTCATCATCACTTTCATAAATATTATTAGTTTCAATATTTGCATCCTCCATAACCTTAGCAATTTGTTCATCTAGAAATTCACCTAGTGGCACAATATTATCAAGCATATAAGTAGTTTCATCATACATAGCAGAAGTGGCATCATCAAGAACATGCGACATGTCAGATTCAATAGCAGGAGTAGGTGTTGCAAATTTACTCATAAGAGATGGTGAATCAAGTGCAGAGCTAGATGACAGTTCCTTACCTCCCCTCGTAGTTGAGGGAAAGATCTTGGTTTTTGAGTCCTTCAACTTCTTCATAGTGATCAACAGATATAAATCCCAAGTGACTTAAAGAATATGGCTATGCTCCCCGGCAACGGCGCCAGAAAATAGTCTTGATAACCCACAAGTGTAGGGGATCGCTACAGTTTTCGAGGGTAAAGTATTCAACCCAAATTTATTGATTCGACACAAGGGGAGCCAAAGAATACTCTTAAGTATTAGCAGCTGAGTTGTCAATTCAACCACACCTGGAAACTTAGCATCTGCAGCAAAGTAATTTAGTAGCAAGGTAATATGGAAATAGTGGTAATAACAATAAAAGTAACGGTAGTGTTTTTGTAGTTTTTGTAACAGTAACGGCGGAAAAGTAAATAAGCAAAAAGCAATATGTGACAAGCTCGCAGGCATTGGATCGGTGATGGGAATTTATGTCGGATGCGATTCCTCTTGTAAAAGTTATAACCTAGGGTGACACAGAACTAGCTCCAGTTCATCAATGTAATGTAGGCATGTATTCCGAATATAGTCATACGTGCTTATGGAAAAGAACTTGCATGTCATCTTTTGTCCTACCCTCCCATGGCAGCGGGGTCCTAGTGGAAACTAAGGGATATTAAGGCCTCCTTTTAATAGAGTACCGGACCAAAGCATTAACACATAGTGAATACATGAACTCCTCAAACTACGGTCATCACCGGGAGTGGTCCCGATTGCTGTCACTTCGGGGTTGCCAGATCATAACACATAATAGGTGACTATAAACTTGCAAGATAGGATCAAGAACACACATATATTCATGAAAACATAATAGGTTCAGATCTGAAATCATGGCACTCGGGCCCTAGTGACAAGTATTAAGCATGGCAAAGTCATAGCAACATCAATCTTAGAACATAGTGGATACAAGGGATCAAACCCTAACAAAACTAACTCGATTACATGGTAAATCTCATCCAACCCATCACCGTCCAGCAAGCCTACGATGGGATTACTCACACACGGTGGTGAGCATCATGGAATTTGTGATGAAGGAAGGTTGATGATGACGATGGCGACGATCTCCCCTCTCCGGCGCCCCGAACGGACTCCAGAGCAGGCCTCCCGAGAGAGATTAGGGCTTGGCAACGGCTCCGTATGGTAAAACGCGATAATTTTTCCTCTCTGATTTTTTCTCTCCCCAAAAGTGAATATATGGAGTCCGGGGGTACGTCGGTGGAGCAACAGGGGGCCCAGGAGGCATGGGGGCGCTCCCAGGGGGAGGGGGCGTGCCCCCACCCTCGTGGACAGGGTGTGGGCCCCTAGGCTTGTATCTTCCCGCAAATATATTTTTATATTTTCCAAAATAATTCTCTGTTGATTTTCAGGTCATTCCGAGAACTTTTATTTCTGCACAAAAACAACACCATGGCAATTCTGCCGAAAACATCATCAGTCCGGGTTAGTTCCATTCAAATCATGCAAGTTAGAGTCCAAAACAAGGGCAAAAGTGTTTGGAAAAGTAGATACGTTGGAGACGTATCAGACCTCGATCCCAATGGACTGGAGTCTTTGTGCTCAGTGTCATCCCTGGATCGATATGCTGACACACACAATGCTTTGAGGATTTATAACAGAGTTTCAATCAGACTTCATTACATAAAGAATCCTCATAGGAAGTCTTGTTACAAAAATATGGCTGAAGGCCATCTAAAAATAATAAACTAATAGGAACTGCAGAAACATCAAAGATAAGTTGAGTCCATCCAACTCCACGAAAAACATTGCATGACAACGACCTGATCGCACCTTATTCTTCATCAGAAAAGTCTGCAACATGAGACGTTGTTGCCGTGTAGGTCAGCACATTGAATATGCGGGCAAGAACACACTGTAGCAAGTAATGATGAACAAATGTCTACAACTATATGCATATTTGGCTGGTGGAGGCTGTAAGGTTATTTTTGCATAAAGCTAATTTTTTCCTACAACAAAGGAATAAATTTTATTTACTACTCAATTTAGTTAAGCAATATTGAGAAATGGTTCCTCCATCTCAATCCCAAAATAACCAAAGTCATTAATAACCCAACAAGTTAATTAAATAGAGTGTTGAGATCAGTCCATAATTCAAAAACCAGGATACTCAAGATGTCCATAACCGGGGACACGGCTACTCATGAATAGACTGTACACTCTGCAGAGGTTTGCGCACTTTTCCCCACAAGACTCGACTGCATCCATGGTCGGAAGATCGAGACACAGTCTTTCAGAAGCATTCACTCTTTACCCTGGATAGACCGGTACACCTACTTTCCCCTACATCTGCTAGTCCACCACTAAAAGAGCTCACACAACATACTCAACTATGCTAGAGCCCATAATGGCTTGTGGCTGCACACGGAAGTTTCTAGGCATGAATGATATTTGATCCCTTTGAGCCTGTGTGCCATTCCATAGGATGATCACACGGTTCCTCCGGGATATCCTAGGACAACACTGGATTCTCCAGGTGCCCTGCAACCACTCCACCCAGTTGTGTATTAAAGTTGCCACCTTAAACATTCCCTTAGTTGTTATTACACTCAAAACTTTCATGAAATCTCACATACCAATCCACGTCTACGAGCATGGCTAAGCAATAAGTAACAAAGCGTATATTCCCTGGGCTGATCTCAAGTCATTGGATTCCTACCTCATGTAGTACTCAACAATACCACATGTAACCAAGTCCTACTCATGCAAATCTTTGAGGATAGAACTAATGCAATAAAACTGGGTATTAAAAAGTATGATCAAAGTATGAACCTGCCTTGCTGACGATTCCTGTAATTTAGTGACTCGTAGTAGCACGCTTCGCACTCCGGAAATTCTATCGCAATCAAACAATAGCATACATAAGCAATCATGCAACAGAATCAAAGAACAAATCTCGAAAAGTCTCGAAAACAAACGGATAACTCTTGCAACATAAAACAATTTCTAACAGTACCAAAATTAATTGAATTTGGCCTTATCAGAAAGTTTAGGTCAAGAGCTTCGATTTGCGAAAAGAATCAACTGAAACGGAGTTACGAAACACAAGTTACGATCAAAAGAAGTTCAAATACAAATCATCTTGAATTCAAATTTTAAAACTTTCAAAAACAGATTTGAGTTGTATTACTTGAAAGATGAGATCAAAACGAAGAGTTTGGCGTTGTTTTCATCTAATTCCGACTAACGATCAAAAAATATTGAACGTTTAAAGTTTAGGGACTAATTTGTATAAATTTAATTGCGGATAGGTCCTTGACAAAAACATAACAGAAAAAAAAACACAAAAAGGCAAACGTTCATTTTTCTGAACTAAACATCGGACGTTCGCTGTTTAATAAAACAAAAAAAGCGATCTAGGGTGAAAAAAATGAAAACGAAAATAAAAAAGGCGGCGATTTTACCTAAACGAGTCTGGTTCGGGGCGGCGGGTAGGGTTGTGGGCGACGGGTCGGGCATGGCGGCAGCGAACTCCGGCGGCTTTGGGCGGCGGCGGTGCCGCATGAGGGGGTGGGCGAGGCGGCGGGTGCGGGTCGGCGGCGGGGCTGGCGCACGGGCGGAGGGAGGCGTGGGCGGCGGCTGCGGCGACGGGGCTGGCGTCGGCGGC
>LR738711.1:308716680-308730477 GCA_902687465.1 Secale cereale | reverse complement strand
TCCGGCGACGGTATATAAAGGGCCCGGGGTGGGGGTCCTTTTACTTGGCCTAGGGGGCGGCCGGAGGCGTTGCCGGCTCGGACTCTGGCCGTAGTCCGGCGCGAGCACGGCGGCGAAGGCGGTGGCGGCTGGGCCGACCCAGTTCGGCCACGATGTTTTTTTTATAAATACTCGCCGCGAAGAAAATTCAAAATAAAATCAAATAAATTCCTAAAACTTTCGGAAACAATTTTCACCGTTCCCTCCTAATATGTGGGACAAAGTGAACATTTTTCTGAACCAAAATGCCTAAAAATAAAATAAACTTTTTAATGCAATTTAAAATAAATAAACTGAAAATAAAAAAATCCAATATTTTTTTACTCAAAATTCAGTTTCCAACATTTTTATTCTGTTTTTGAAGAAGTCATATTATCTGCTCTCATTATTTTAAAAATATTTAAAATGAAAATTGGCAAAAAACATATTTGATCCAACCCCTCTTGGAAAATAATAAAATGTGTGGGTCCCCTTTGGAAAACTTCCAACTCTCTCACTTGGGTCCTTTAGCTGCGTAAATTCTTTGGATCAATTTTCAAATAAAATAAAATTCAAAATGCTCAAACAGTGTATGCATATGAATGCTCTATGTTAACATCCAAATTGAAAATGAAGCACTTCAGTTGATAAACTGAAAGTGAGAAAGAAAAACTTTTACGAACTCTTTTACTCTTGTTTGCATAAATAAGTTTAAAAAACACCCATGTTTTCAGCCAGCATTATAACTAACCATGTCGACAATAACTCTTAAAGATTATAATGACTCATATCAATGACATAATTAGCTAGCGAGCAATAATATGATATCTCAAACAGCAACACGTTATCAAAACAACCATGATATAATATAACAATAGTGGTATCTCGCTAGCCCTTTCTGAGACTTCAAAACATAAATGCAGAGCACCTCCAAAGTCCGAGCAGCGACTAAACATTGTAATTCATGGTAGAAACGATCTAGTCATGATAACACCCAACATTCACTACACATAATGCATATGCATGATAACAGTGCTCTCAGATCTAGCGCTTATTAGAGAAGGTGATGACACAACATAAAAGTAAATAGATCGTCCCTTCGCAGAGGGAAGCAGTGATTTGTAGAGGTGCCAGAGCTCAAGTTTTTAAAACAAAGGTAAATGAAATTTTGAGAGGTGCACCCTTCTTATTCACTTCACGACTATCAGCTATCCATATCTCCCATGATAAACAAGCTAGTGGCGGTTCCCAAGCAGAAAAGTAAATGTTTGAACTCCATTGGGAGTTTTTGTTTGTTTATTTTTAAGCTTTTTCTTTTTGCAATTTGGGACTGGGAATCCCTATTACCGCCCTTTTCTCGTGTAGTGGCAAGTGAATAAACACTCAACCTGAGAATAACCCACTTAGCATGGAAAATACCAACCACCTCATGTCGTTCCATGAACGATCGAGACACACAAAAGGGATATTTATTTGAAGTTTTCAGATGTGGCACATGTAAATTTACTTAGAACGGCAAGGTAATACCACATATAGGTAGGTATGGTGGACTCATCTGGAATAACTTTGAGTTTTAGAATTTGATGCACAAGCAGTATTCCCGCTTAGTACAGGTGAAGGCTAGCAAATAGATTGGGAAGCGGCCAGCTAGAGAGCAACAATGGTCATGAACACGCATCATGCATAATAAACATTGGACACCCGCATGAGTAGGATATGGACACCATGAACATAAATATCATAGAGGCTATGTTGGTTTTGATTCAACTACATGCATAAACATGTGCCAAGTCAAGCCACTCGAACATTCAGAGGAGGATACCATATCATCATACTACATCACAATCATTTTCATGCAATGTTGATATCCAAGATAAATCATTATTAAATCTTAGCTACTTATGCATGGCATGTGAAACTATAATCTCTAATTGTCATTGCAAACATGTTTAATCATAAGGGGTTGAATCATGGATACTAGGTTAAACCTATTTACAAAAACAGAGCAAGTCGAGTTCATACCACTTTCTCTCTGCCACGGCCAGTTCATCGAATATCGTCATTATTGCCTTTCACTTGCACGACCAAATGATGTGGAATAATAATAAAGGTGCAAGAGTGCGGTGGACAAAGCTAGAATCTGCAAACATTTTTATTTAACAGGAGACAACAAGGTAAAATGGGATCTTGTTAGATTAATAATTATGAATATGAGAGCCACTCAACATTTTCATCGTGGTCTTCTCCTTGGTAAGACTTAATAAACAGAAAAGAAATTCAGAGGAACACACTCAAATATTTTTGGAGTTTTTGGTTTTCTGGAACAAGCAAATAAAGAGGGAAAGCGAAAACGAGAAAAACTATTTACACGGGAAAGCTCTCAACAAGCAAAAGAAGAATAGGAAAATCTTTTTGGGTTTTCTTGTTAGTGCTTCTACAAACTATTCTAGAAAGAATACCGAAAAGAAGAAGGAATATTTTTGTGTTTTCTCAAGTTTTTTCAAAACACACAAGAAGAAAGCGAGAAAATAAAATTAAGCATGGATAATACAATGAAAAAGTGTGAATACCGACAACTGAGATGTGTGAACATAAATGTAAAGTCGGTGACAAACACATACTCCTCCAAGCTTAGGCTTTTGGCCTAACTTGGTATGCAGTCAGTAGCCCGGATAGTCGTTGGGATACTGAGTAGGTAAGATAGGGTCAAAGGGCATAGGTGAAACACCCAACTCTCTTGCTAAATGCGTGGCATAAATTCTGCCATAGAAATAGCCACTATTAGCGTTATGCTGTAACCTGCCTGAAATGTAGGGACCGAGACCGGCATTGTGAACCGATCGCTCAAATTCCTCCTTAATACCCACACACATCATATAATCATGGCAAGGCCATAAGCATGTTTTGGTGGTGGCATCTTGAATTGAACTTTCCCTTGGTTCAACATAAGACCGGCGAGCATAGCTGTCACTAGAGGATGCTCCCGAGGATCTCCTCCTCGAAGAACTCCTACCAAAGAAGCTCATCACGTCTGCGTACAATTTCTGAAAATTTTGGTCCACGAGAGTTTGTCAACAAAACTTTATAAAACTTATAGCAACTGCTCATAGGGATACATATAAGCAATAGCAAGCATTCAAACTACTTGGAACTCTAAGAATTCAACATGCAAGCTTATCTACAACATCACCAAGAGTAGCTAATTATGCAAAATATAAACCACTAAAACAAAAGCTAATTGGACAAGTGGAGGAGTCACATACCAAGCAACAATCCCCCGAAACAGTTTCGGAAACGGAGCTTCGAGCAAAGAGATCAAAATCCGCGGGTTTGAGAGCAGGACCATGAGAGAGAGAGAGAGCAAATGTGATTTTTTATGGACGTAGGTGATGAGGTGGTGTAAAGAGATAGGGGAGAGGGCCCACGCGGGGACCACAACCCACCAGGACGCGCCTGGGGGTCCTGGCGCGCCCAGGTGGGTTGTGCCCACCTGGTGCACCCCTCTGGTATTATTTGCACCAGAAATTCTTAAATATTCAGAAAAAATCGTGTTATTTTTTAGCACATTCTGAGAACTTTTATTTTAGGGCCATTTTTTTGTTGCACATGAAATTCAGAAAATAGACAAAACATGGCATTTTATTTTATTTAATTAATAAAGACAAAAAATGAAAGGTAGGGCGAGAGGGTAGTGCTTACTAAATTTATCAACTTCATACAGTTCAAAAATGATCCATTAATAAGGTTGGTCAAGTCTCATTAACAACCACTTTTGGTTGGCATGAAAACGAAGAACTTCCGTAAATCACTAAGTTACCTCAACGGGGATATGAAAATCTCTAACAATAAGCATTTTATATTTCTTTTCAATAGTAGATAGAGGTATTTGAAAACTTCCAATAGTAATTGTCGGAGATTTTTCAATAACATGAACACCATTCACTTGGAATTGTTTCTTCGGAAAATGCACCATATGCTCATTACCATTGATATGAAAGGTGACCTTGCTTTTATTAAAATCAACAATATCCCCTGCAGTATTCAAGAAGGGTCTACCAAGAATAATAGACATATTGTCGTCTTCGGGCATCTCAAGTATAACAAAGTCAGTCAAAATAGTAACATTAGCAACAACAACGGGCACATCCTCACAAATACCGATAGGTATGGTAGTTGATTTGTCTGCCATTTGCAAAGATATTTCGGTAGGTGTAAGTTTATTCAAATCGAGTCTTTTAAATAAAGAGAAAGGCATAAGACTAACACTGGCTCCTAAATCACATAAAGCAGTTTTCACATATTCCTTTTTGATGGAGCAAGGTATAGTTGGTACTCCTGGGTCTCCGAGTTTTTAGGTACTCCAAACTAAAAGGTATAATTAGCAAGCATGGTGGAGATTTCATCTTGTGGTATTTTTCTCTTATTAATGATGACATCTTTCATGTACTTTGCATAAGGAGGCATTCTTAAAATATCAGTTAAACAAGTACGCAAAAAGACTGGCCTCAGCATCTCAGCAAAGCGTTCAAATTCTTCATCATCTTTCTTTTTAGTTAACTTGGGTGGAGAAGGCATAGGTTTTTGAACCCACGGTTCTCTTTCTTTACCGTGTTTCCTAGCCACAAAGTCTCTTTTATCATATCTTTTATTCTTAGGTTGTGGGTTATCAAGATCAACTGGTGCATCTATTTCAACATCATTATCTGGTTCCTTTTCATTGTTAGGTTGAGTGTCTTCATGAACATCAGCATTATCTTTTAAATTATCACTAGGTGAATGTTCATTACCAAATTGAGTTTCAGCATCAGAGATAGAAACATCATTATCATTTATCAAGAGGTTTTTCTACTTCAGGTTCACTAGTAGCATACAAAGTTGCTACCTCTCGAGCTTGCGTTGTAGTCCCTCGAAGAGGAAAGGGAGATGTAGCACGGTAGTGTAAGTATTTCCCTCAGTTTTTGAGAACTAAGGTATCAATCCAGTAGGAGACCACGCGCCAGTCCCTCGCACCTGCACAAACAAATAAGAACTTCGCAGCCAACGCGATAAGGGGTTGTCAATCCCTTTACGGTCACTTACGAGAGTGAGATCTGATCGAGATGATAAGATAATATTTTTGGTATAGAAACAGAAAGTAAAGAAAGCAAATAAACAACGGCTACAGAAATTGGCTAGTTGACGGGAACGTAATATGATAAAGATAGACCCGGGGGCCATATTTTTCTCTAGTGGCTTCTCTCATGATAGCGGTATTCTACGGCGGGTAAACAAATTACTGTCGAGCAATTGATAGAAAAGCGAATAATTATGAGACTATCTAGGCATGATCATTGTATATAGGCACCGAGACAAGTAGACCGAAACGATTCTGCATCTACTACTATTACTCCACACATCGACCGCTATCACACATGCATCTAGTGTATTGAGTTCATACGAACAGAGTAACGCCTTAAGAAAGATGACATGATGTAGAGGGATAAACTCAAGCAATATGATGAAAACCCCATCTTTTTATCCTCAATGGCAACAATACAATACGTGCCTTGCTGCCCCTACTGTCACTGGGAAAGGACACCGCAAGATTGAACCCAAAGCCAAGCACTTCTCCCATTGCAATAACTATAGATCTAGTAGGCCAAACCAAACCAATAATTCGAAGAGACATGCTAGGATATTATGAGCACACATAAAAATTTCAGAGAAGAACCAAATATCTTTCATAGATAACCTTGATCATAAACTCACAATTCATCGGATCTCCACAAACACACCGCAAAAAGAGATTACATAGAATAGATCTCCTCGAAGACCGAGGAGAACTTTGTATTGAGATCCAGAGAGAGAAGAAGCCATCTAGATACTAGCTATGGACCCGAAGGTCTGTGGTAAACTACTCACAACTCATGGTGAGAGCGATGATGATGATGATGAAGGCCTCTGTGATGGATCCCCCTCCCGGAACAGGCTCCAAGATGGGATCTCCACGGGAACAGAAGCTACGGCGGTGGAATTAGGGTTTTCTCTCTGCGTATGGAGTTTTTGGGGTACGTAGGTATATATAGGAAGAAGGGGGGGCACCGGGGGCCACACGGGCTGCTCTCGAGGCAGGGGGCACGCCCTTGGAAGGGGGGCACGCCCCCACCCTCGAGGGTGGCCCCTTTGTCCCCTGTCTTGGCCCCGAAGTCTTTCGTGCGAGATTTCCTCCAAAAATATCTCTCGAGAAGGTTTCATTCCGTTTGAACTCCGTTTGATATTCCTTTTCTGCAAAACCCTGAAATAGGCAAAAACAACAATATGGACTGGGCCTTTGGGTTAATAGTTTAGACCCAAAAATGATATAAAAGTGAATGATAAAGCCCATTAAACATCCAAGACTTTATAAATAATAGCATGGAACAATCAAAAATTATAGATACATTGGAGACGTATCAAGCATCCCCAAGCTTAATTCCTGCTCGTCCTCGAGTAGGTAAATGATAAAGAAAGAATTTTTGATGTGGAATGCTAACCAATATAGTTTTTCAATGTAATTCTCTAAATTGTGGCATGAATGTTCAGATCTGAAAGAATCAAGACAAAAGTTTATATTGACATACGAAATAACAATACTTCAAGCAATACTAACAAAGCAATCATGTCTTCTCAAAATACTATGGCTAAAGAAAGGTATCCCTACGAAATGATATAGTGTTGGCTATGCTCCGTCGTTATCACACTCAATATTCATATTATGCACAACCCTGATTTCATCCAAGCATTTGTTTTCATACTCTATCTTTTCAAACCTTTCAACTTTCACGCAATACATGAGCGTGACCCATGGATATATCACTATGGGTGGAATAGAGGTGGTTGTGGAGAAGACAAAAAGAGGGAGATAGTCTCACATCGACTAGGCATATCAACGGGCTATGGAGATGCCCATCAATAGATATCAATGTGAGTGAGTAGGGATTGCCATGCAACGGATGCACTAGAGCTTAAAAATGTATGAAAGCTCAACAAAAGAAACTAGTGGGTGTGCATCCAACTTGCATGCTCACGAAGACCTAGGGCATTTGAGGAAGCCCATCGTTGGAATATACAAGCCAAGTTCTATAACAAAAAATTCCCACTAGTATATGAAAGTGACTAAACATGAGACTCTCTACAATGAAGAACATGGTGCTACTTTGAAGCACAAGTGTGGAAAAAGATAGTAGCAATTGTCCCTTTTTTCTTTTCTTTTCTTTTTCTTTTTTGGGCCTTTTTTTCTTTGGCCTTTTTTTTCTTTTTTTTTGCGGAGGGGCTTTATAGATTCAGCTTTTCCTCCCATGGGACAATGCTCTAATAATGATGATCATCACACTTCCATTACAACACGATATTACAACTCAATACTACAACAAGAAAGTATGACTCTATATGAATGCCTCTGGTGGTGTACCGGTATGTGCAATGCAACAAGAGTGACATGTATAAAAATTATGCATGGTGGCCTTGCCACAAATACGATGTCAACTACATGATCATGCATGGCAATATTACAATATGATGCGTGTCATATAAACGGAACGGTGGAAAGTTGCATGGCAATATATCTCGGAATGGCTATGGAAATGCCATGATAGGTAGGTATGGTGGCTGTTTTGAGGAACAATATGGTGGCTGTTTTGAGGAAGGATATATAGTGGGTTTATAGCACCGGCGAAAGTTGCGCGGTACACGAGAGGCTAGCAATGGTGGAAGGGTGAGAGTGCGTATAATCCATGGACTCAACATTAGTCACAAGAACTCATATACTTATTGCAAAAATTTACGAGTCATCAAAACAAAGCAATCAACGCATGCCCCTAGGGGGGAGTTTGGTAGGAGTTAACCATCGCGCGCCCCCGACCTCCACACAAAGGTTGACACTCTACAAATGCCTCATGCTTTAACTTAGTCACACAACGGTTCACCATACGTGCATGCTACGGGAATCACTAACCTTAACACAAATATTTCTCAATTTCATAATCACTCCATTAGCATGACTTTAATATCACTATCCTCATGTCTCAAAACAATTATCAAGCATCTAACATCTCTTTCTATTCAAAGCACTTGATGTGATTTTTTTTGCTACATTAACATTGGATGTTTATCATGTGAAGACTAGATTCTTTAGCCTAAACACTTTACCATGCTGTTTTAATAGACCCTCAAATAGATCTAAGTGAAGCATGAGAGTTCAACAATTTCTACAAAATATTACCACCACCATGCTCTAAAAGATATAAGTGAAGCACTAGAGCAAAAACTATTCAACTCAAAAGATATAAGCGAAGCACATAGAGTGTTCTAATAATTTCTAGGCCATATTTAACTCTCTCAAATAGGTGTGTCCAGCAAGGATGATTGTGGCAAACTAACAAGCTAAGACTCAAATTATACAAGATGCTCCAAGCAAAACACATAGCATGTTGCGAATAAAAATATAGCTCCAAGTATAGTTACCGATGGATGAAGACGAAAGAGGGGATGCATTCCCGTGGCATCCCCAAGCTTAGGCTTTTTGATTATCTTGAATTTACTTGGGGTGCCATGGGCATCCCCAAGCTTGGGCCTTTGCTACTCCTTGTTCCATAGTCCATCAAAGCAATACTCAAAACTTGAAAACTTCACAACACAAAACTTAGACAAAAATTCTCGTGAGCTCCGTTAGTAAGAGAAAGCAAACCACCACTCAAAGGTACAACAAGGAATTCATTCGTTGTTTATATTGGTGTTAAACCTACTGTACTCCAAGTTTTCTATGATTCATATCCTCCAATATTACTCATAGATGCATCAGAATAAGCAAACAACACATGAAAAACAGAATCTGCCAAAAACAGAACACTCTGTAGTAATCTGCTGGGTTCGCCTACTTACGGTACTCCAAAAAAATTCGAACTAAATTGGTAAATTTGCGCAATTTGTCTACCAATCAAAAGAAAAAGAATAAACTAAAAAGCACACTCCAATAAAATTTGAAGACTACTTTAGCGAGGGTTAACGATTCTGTTTTTTACAGCAAGATCAAATAAACTTCACACAAGTTCTACCAAAGGTTCTACTTGGCACAAACACTAAACAAAACATGAAACCACATCTAATCAGAGGCTAGATGCAATATTTATTCCCTAACTGCAACAAAAGAAAAAACATAAAATTGGGTTTCCTCCCAACAAGCGCCATCGTTTTACGCCCCTAGCTAGGCACGATACAAGATAGATCTAGGTATTGCCATCTTTGGAAGGCAATCCATAAGTGGCTCTCATGATAGATTCATATGGTAATTTGATTTTATTTCTAGGAAAGTGTTCCATTCCTTTCCTTAACGGAAATTGGAATCTAATATTTCCTTCCTTCATATCAATAATTGCACCAATCGTTCTAAGGAAAGGTCTACCAAGAATAATAGGACATGAAGGATTGCAATCTATATCAAGAACAATGAAACCTAGGGCACATAATTCCTATTGGAAACAATAAGAACATCATTAATTCTTCCCATATGTTTCTTAATAGTGGAATCCGCAAGATGCAAATTTAAAGAACAATCATCAAGCTCATGGAAACCTAGCAAATCACACAAAGTTTTTGGGATAGTGGAGACACTTGCACCCAAATCACACAAAGCATAGCATTCATGATCTTTTATTTTTATCTTTATAGTAGGTTCCCATTCATCATAAAGCTTTCTAGGTATAAAAACTTCCAACTCAAGTTTTTCTTCATAAAATTACATCAAAGCATCAACTATATGTTTAGTGAAAGCTTTATTTTGACTATAAGCATGCAGAGAATTTAGCACAGATTGCAACAAAGAAATACAATCAATCAAAGATCAATTATCATAATTGAATCCCTTGAAATCCAAAGTAGTGGGTTCATCACTATGCAAAGTTTTAATCTCTTCAATCCCACTTTTAGCAATTTTAGCATCAAGATCTAAAAACTCCGAATCATCGGGACACCTTAAAACAGTATCATCTCCAATACTATTCTCATCAAGATTAATACTAGCAAACAAGGATCTAATAGGAGACACATCAATAACTTTCAGATCTTCATCTTTATTTTTATTATAACTAGAAGAACACGATTTAATATAATCTTCTCTTTTAGCACGCATTCTAGTGGTTCTTTCTTTGCATTCATCAATGGAAATTCTCATGGCTTTGAGAGACTCATTGATATCATGCTTAGGTGGGATAGATCTAAGTTTCAAAGAATCAACATCAAGAGTAATTCTATCCACACTTCTAGCCAATTCATCAACTTTAAGCAATTTCTCTTCAAGCATATCATTGAAATTCTTTTGCGAGATCATAAACTCCTTAACACTAGTTTCAAATTCAGAAGGCATCTTTCCATAAGAGTTGTTGTAGGAATTACCAAAATTATTAGAGGAATTACTAGGAAAAGGCCTAGGATTAAAATTACCTCTATAAGCATTGTTACCAAAATTATTCCTACCAACAAAATTCACATCCAAAGATTCATTGTTATTCTCAATCAAAGTGGACAAAGGCATATCATTAGGATCAGAAGAAGCACTCTTAGCAGCAAACAATTTCATAAGTTCATCCATCTTTCCCCTCAAAACACTAATTTCTTCGATATAATGCATTTTTTTACTAGTAGATCTTTCGGTGTGCCATTGAGAATAATTAACCATAATATTATCTAGGAGTTTGGTAGCTTCTCCTAAGGTAGTTTCCATAAAAGTGCCTCCGGTGGCCGAATCTAAAAGATTTCTAGAAGCAAAATTCAAGCTAGCATAAAAGTTCTGAATAATCATCCATATATTCAAACCATGTTTTGGACAATTACGTATCATTAATTTCATTCTCTCCCAAGCTTGTGCAACATGCTCATGATCTAGTTGCTTAAAATTCATAATATCGTTTCTAAGAGAAATGATCTTAGCAGGAGGGAAATACTTAGAGATAAAAGCATCTTTGCACTTATTCCATGAATCAATACTATTTCTAGGCAAAGAGGAGAACCAAGTTTTAGCACGATCTCTAAGTGAAAACGGAAATAACTTCAATTTAACAATATCGTTATCTGTATCCCTTTTCTTTTGCATATCACACAAATCAACAAAGTTGTTTAGATGGGTAGCGGCATCTTCACTAGAAAGGCCGGAGAATTGATCTTTCATGAGAAGATTCAACAAAGCAGCATTGATCTCACAAGATTTAGCATTGGTAATAGGAGCAATCGGAGTGGTAATAAAATCATTGTTGTTGGTATTGGAAAAGTCACACAATTTGGTATTGTTCTGAGCCATAGTGACAAGCAAGCAATCCAACACACACTAGCAAACAAGAAGCAAGCGAACGGAAAACACACGGTGGAAGAAGGGCAAATAAAATGGCAAAGGTGAAGTGGGGGAGAGGAAATCGAGAGGCAAATAAATGTAATGCGAAGGATAAGGGTTTGTGATAGGTACTTGGTATATGACTTTTGCGTAAGCCTCCCCGGCAACAGCGCCAGAAATTCTTCTTGCTACCTCTTGAGCTTGCGTTGTATTCCCTCGAAGAGGAAAGGGAGATGCAGCACAATAGCGTAAGTATTTCCCTTAGTTTTTGAGAACCAAGGTATCAATCCAGTAGGAGACCACGCACCAGTCCCTCGCACCTGCACAAACAAATAAGAACTTCGCAGCCAACGCGATAAGATAATATTTTTGGTATAGAAACAGAAAGTAAAGAGAGCAAATAAACAACGGCTACAGAAATTGGCTAGTTGACGGGAAAGTAATATGATAAAGATAGACCCGGGGGCCATAGTTTTCTCTAGTGGCTTCTCTCATGATAGCAGTCTTCTACGGCGGGTAAACAAATTACTATCGAGCAATTGATAGAAAAGCGAATAATTATGAGACTATCTAGGCATGATCATTGTATATAGGCATCATGTCCGAGACAAGTAGACCGAAACGCTTCTGCATCTACTACTATTACTCCACACATCGACCGCTATCCAGCATGCATCTAGTGTATTGAGTTCATACGAACAGAGTAACGCCTTAAGAAAGATGAGATGATGTAGAGGGATAAACTCAAGAAATATGATGAAAACCCCACCTTTTTATCCTCGATGGGAACAATACAATACGTGCCTTGCTGCCCCTACTATCACTGGGAAAGGACACCGCAAGATTGAACCCAAAGCCAAGCACTTCTCCCATTGCAAGAACTATAGATCTAGTAGGCCAAACCAAACCAATAATTTGAAGAGACTTGCAAGGATATTATGAGCACACATAAAAAGTTCAGAGAAGAACCAAATATCTTTCATAGATAACGTTGATCATAAACTCACAATTCATCAGATCTCGACAAACACACCGCAAAAAGAGATTACATCGAATAGATCTCCTCAAAGACTAAGGAGAACTTTCTATTGAGATCCACACAGAGAGAGAAGAAGCCATCTAGATACTAGCTATGGACCCGAAGGTCTGTGGTAAACTACTCACAACTCATGGTGAGGGCGATGATGATGATGAAGGCCTCCGTGATGGATCGCCCTCCCGGAACAGGCTCCAAGATGGGATCTCCACGGGAACAGAAGCTACGGCAGTGGAATTAGGGTTTTCTCTCTGCGTATGGAGTTTCTAGGGTACGTAGGTATATATAGGAAGAAGCGGGGCACCGGGGGCCACATGGGCTACCCTCGAGGTAGGGGGGCACGCCCTGGGAAGGGGGGTGCGCCCCCACCCTCGAGGGTGGCCCCTCTGTCCCCTGGCTTGGCCCCGAAGTCTTTCGTGCGTGATTTCCTCCAAAAATATCTCTCGCGAAGGTTTCATTCCGTTTGGACTCCGTTTGATATTCCTTTTCTGCAAAACCCTGAAATAGGCAAAAAACAATAATTTGGACTGGGCCTTTGGGTTAATAGATTAGTCCCAAAAATGATATAAAAGTGAATGATAAAGCCCATTAAACATCCAAGACTTCATAAATAATAGCATGGAACAATAAAAAATTATAGATACATTGGAGACGTATCAAAAGTCCTATCAGTTTTCTTTTTCTTTTTAGAAGGACTAGGTGAAGTGGTGTTGTTCTTTGTGAACCCTGTTCAATTATTTTTGGGTGTCCCTCGGGATAAAGTGGTTCCTGAGTAATGTTTCCTCCTCTAGTTGCAACTCTAACAACAAAGTCATGTATATTGCTATTCATTTCATCACGTAATTCTCTTTGAGATTTAGCAACTTGTTCTAACTGAGTTTGAACCATAGAAGCATGTTTCCCTACTCCTCTAACATCGTTTGAAATTCTAAATAACAAGTCACTCAAGCGGGCAATCATATCGGAATTATATTTCAATTGTTTCATAACATTTGCATTGAAGTGATCTTGTTTCCTAATGTAATTTTCAAACTCATGAAGGCATTGACTAGGGTGCATATTGTGAGGATTATCATTGTCATTGAATTTTATTAGAGAATTTACTCTACCAACTTAGGCGGAGGTGGTTGATACGTCCAAAATGTATCTATAATTTCTGCTTGCTCCATGCCTCTTTTGGGTGATATTGCTATGATATTTATACACTTCCATACACTTTTGATCATATTTGGACTAGCCTATTAACTCAGTGCACCCCAGTGCCAGTTTATGTTTTCGGCGGTTTTTGTATTTCAGGTTTTCACGTTACGAGAACTGCCAGGAAAAATCCAGAAAAATTATATAAAAAATCAGCATTCCAGAAACTACCGTGCGCCCGAAGGATAGCCGGGGGGGGGGGGGGGGG
>LR738711.1:308580094-308710770 GCA_902687465.1 Secale cereale | reverse complement strand
GGGGGGGGGGGCGCCTGGGCCCCCCGAGGCTCCTCCGATGCCCCCCTTTGGCATATATTTAAAGCGTCTCCCGAAACCCTCGAGGGAGGAACTTTTTTCGCGATCTCATCTCTGTTCCACCGTCGCCGCCGCTTCCAAGATCAGGAGCACCAGGAGAACTCTTCCCGGCACCCTGCCAGAGGGGAGGATCACCACCGGGAGCCTCTCCACCACCATGGACGCCTCCCGGATGAGTTGTGAGTAGTCTCCCTTGGACCATGAGTCCATGACCAGTAGCTATGTGATGTTCTCCTCCCGTTCTCGTGCTTCACTAATTAGTCCTCGTGAGCTGCCCTACATGATCGAGGCACATATGTAATCCTTATGCTGTTGCTATGATGAGTTTGCTGGGATCCAATGGATTATGAGATTATGTTCAGATTGTGCTTGAGTAATATATTTGATCTACCTCTTTTATATTTATGTTCGTAAGTAATTCTTGCATGTTCTCCGTTGTTATTTATTGCTTTGGCCAAGTAATAGGTAGTGACTCCAAGAGGGAACGTTATGCTTGATTGTGGGTTCATGCCCCTCGATGACTAGTTTGAGTGAAAAAAACATGAGTCTAGGGGATGTGCTGTTGCCATAAGGGGGAAAACAACGGTGCTTGTGCCCGCGGGTGCAAGGATTGTTTACTTTACGCAAAGTTCTTTTAATGCAGTTGTCTGTTGCATTGAGTTTACACTATGGGTGGGACTCGCAACTTAATACCAGTGAGATGTTCTGGATAGATATATCAAGGTGGATGATTAGTAGTAGATATTGATGGATTTCGGTCTACTTACTTTGGCGTACCGCCCATGCTTTGAACCTCAACCTTTCTTGCAATGTAGTCATCATTGGTTTGCGCACATGGTCCTGTCAATTGCCCAGCTGTAATTCGTTTACCTCACATAGCTGTTTTATCGTATTTTGGGAGAGAGACATCACTAGTGAACATCATGAGACTCCGGTCCATATTACCATCATTGATCACATCCGCTATTTACTTTTCGCTTTTATTTACTATTGCAATTATATCTATCACTACTATCACTTGCGTTTAATCCTTTGTGAACTACAAGGCCGGAGGGATTGACAACCTCTCTGTACTCGTTGGGAGCAAAGTTATTTGTATCTGTGTGCAGGTCCACGTTGATTGCTAATATCTGGCGCCGTAGCAGTTGACACTTTCTTGTTGAACCTAGGAGTCTCTGGTGATTCGATCCTTGGTATCTTTGCCAAGGGAAAAACTTCCGCAACACTACATCTCACACGTTCCACTTGGGCTAACCAACGAGGGGCGAGAAGTCTAGCAGTGGTGCATCAAGCCCATGTATATCTTCAATAGGAGGTAAATTTCTAACATTCTCAACTTTAATACCCTTTTCCTTCATGGATTTCTTTGCCTCTTGCATATCCTCGGGACTGAGATATAATATAACCCTCTTCTTCAGACTAGGCTTAGGTGGTGGTTCAGGAAGAGTCCAATCATCATAATTTTTCAATATGTTATTCAATAATTCTTCACCCTGTTCAATAGTTCGTTCCGCGAAAACACAACTAGCACAACTATCTAGGCAGTCCCTAGAAGCATCGGTTAGTCCATTATAGAAGACATTAAGTATTTTGGGATTGAGATGGAGGAACCATTCTCAATATTGGTTAATTTACAAATTGAGTAGTAAATAAAATATATTCCTTTGTTGTAGGGAAAAACTAGCTTTATGCAAAATTAACCTTACAGCCTCCACCAGCCAAATATGCATGTAGTGATAGATATTGTTCATCATTATTCTATGGTGTGAATTTGCCACTACATTCAACGTACTGACCTACACGGCTGCAACGTCTCATGTTGCATGAATTATTTCGATGAGTAAGTGAAACGTTGGGGTTGCGATGCCTACACTCAACTTTGCCGTTGGTGTTGATTGGCACTCCACAACATTGTCGTTATTTCCACTATGTGACTGAGATAATAGTATTTACGTTACTTTATACATGTGATTTACCTCTGTTATAAATCCCCGAGTACTGTGTGTGTCAGCATACCGATCCAGGGATGACACTTAAGCACAGAGACTTGACCCATTCGGGTCGGGTCGCTACAGGATACTAGGGATCGGCCCTAACAAAACTAACTAGATTACATGATGAATCTCATCCGACTCCTCACTGGCCAGCGAGCCTACGAAGGAATTACTCACTCCCGGTGGAGAGCATCATGGAATTGGCAATGGAGAAGGGTTGGTGATGATGAAGGATGAAGACCCCCCTCTCCGGAGCCCCAAATGGACTCCAGATCTGGCCCCCCGAGGAAGAACAGGAGGTGGCTGCGGCTCCGTCTCGTAGATCGCGATAATTCTTTCCCCTTGATTTTTTTTCTGGATGAATGTGGACTTATAGTATCAGTGTTGGCATCTGCGAGGTCACCAGGTGGGGACAACCTACCTGGGCGCGCCAGTAGGGGGTGCCCTGGTGTGTTGTGCCCACCCAGGTGCCCCCCTCCGGTGGTTCTTGGCTCCAGTATTTTTCTTTTATTATAGAAAAAATCCTCGCAAAGTTCCGTTCCATTCCTAGAACTTTTATTTCTGCACAAAATAACACCATGGCAGTTCTGCTGAAAATAACGTCAGTCCGGGGTTAGTTTCATTCAAATCATGCAAATTAGAGTCCAAACAAGAGGAGAAGCATTAGGAAAAGTAGATACGTTGGAGACGTATCATGCGCCCCCACCCTTGTGGCTAGCTGGTGCATCCCCCTGGTGCATTCTCAGTGCCAGAAATTCTTAAATATTCCAAAAAAGCATATTAATTTTTTGGGGTATTTGGAGAGCTTTTATTTTCGGGACATTTTTTATTGCATGTATAATTCAGAAAATAGACATATAATACTATTTTTGCTTAATTTAATCTAAATAACAAAAAGTAAAAGGTAGGTACAGAAGGTGGTGCTCTCTAAATTCATCCATCTCATGCCCATCAAAAGGAATCCGTTAACGAGGTTGATCAAGTCTCATTAACAAACTTCTTTCGAATAACATAAAACCGGAGAATTTTTGAATAACACTAGGTTACCTCAATGGGGATATGCATCTCCCCAACAATAAGAATATCATCTTTCTTTTTGACACTAGGAATAGGGAATTCAAAACCTCCAATAACAATAGTTGAAATTTTCCCAATAGAATTGATGTTGTTAAGTTGAGGTTGTTTCTTCGGAAAGTGTACCGTATGCTCATTACCATTAACATGAAAAGTGACATTGCCCTTGTTGCAATCAATAACAACCCCTGCAGTATTCAAAAAGAGTCTACCAAAGATGATCGACATACTGTCGTCCTCGGGAATATCAAGAATAACAAAGTCCATTAAGATAGTAACGTTTGCAACCACAACATGCACATGCTCGACCGGAAAGATTGACAAACTTGGTTTTTTAATTCATGCAATTCCACAACACGCCTGAAAATCATGAAACTTGGCATGGTGTCATGACATGTTACCAACATGCCGCGGTATTTTTTTTGGCCAAATTGGAACAAGCTTTGGTGTAAGCTTCTTGGAAACCGGAGCTTCCCTCAAGAAGGCTCGTGGTTCCGAGAGGGAACGTGTCACCTCCGTGTGCGAAACGACATACATACACTGCCTTCTCCCGCCTTAATGTTTTTACACAGCCAGATTAGACCAAATAGAAATACCGTGCTAAATTTTGGAATTATTCTGGATTCGTTTGGCCTTTTTATACATTAATTGAGTTTCTGGGCATTTAATGTGCATAATTCAAATTTGAACTACAAGCACATGCTCCAGTGCACCAAAGTTGTTTGAAAAATCACATGTGTGTCCTTGGGTGAATTTCTAGGTCCCATGCAAGTGATGGGAGTGAAATTCAAACATTTGAGCGTTGTTGCTCGGCCGAAAAGATTGAGAAACTTGGTTTTTTAATTCCTGTAATTCCAAAACACGCCTGAAAATCATGAAACTTGGCATGGTGTCATGACATGGCACCAACATGCTGTGGTAATTTTTCTCTTCGATTTGCGAAGGCGCACACATTAACAATCAACAAAGTTATTTTGGAACAAGTGTTGCCACGTTACAAATCGAAAACATAAGTATTATTGAAATCGTGGGCGTTCGACTTACCAATTATGTGGGGCCACGCGTGCCCTTTTTTATTGGCTAGGAGGTGCCATGCGGGGTAGCTATTTGAGTACGGGAGGCGTGCGAGCAGACCCCTGCGCGTGCTCATTGGGAGGAGAGCCCTTTTGACCGCTACCCACCGCACACCTCCCTCCCAATGTCTCCATTAATGGCGCCCGAGCACCTGTTCTACGGCGTGGCTATATGTCTCACTGGACTGAGATTAAAGAGAGAAAAATGAAAATATGAAAAGAAAGTTTTGCACGGATCTTGATGTAAGATCTGACGGACCTATATAGCATCGACTGCGACTTATAGCAAGCACGATGAATATAAGGACGATGACATTGGATACTAATTTTCTTAAAGATTTATAAACATAATTAAAAAAAGCTACATGCGGCAATGCCCGATATACAAAAGGGCAAAAGAAGAAGGAAGACAACTAGTCTCGATGGCGGGCAGCGACGAGCTCTTTCTTGTCCTCAAGATGCTGGTTGAGAGCATCCACGGATTCCTCCACCAGCCTTCTGCGCTCATTGCGTAGCATGGCATTCTCGTCCATAAGTTTCTCGACGATGACGTCGGTCCTCTTCAACAAGGAAGTGGTCTGCTCCTGCTGCTTCGCACTTCCGACGATCTTGGCCCTCAGCAAGTCACGCTCGGCCCAGAGCTTCGCATTGCTCTCATTTAGTTGCCAGATGACGCCAGTAGACTGTTCAAACGAGGCTTGTAGGTCATCCTGCAACCTCGCCCACCTGGAGATCTGATCCGTCTGCCTAAGGACGAGGGCATGCATGCCCTTGTAAGAGTCCTCGCTTGCCCGTGAGGCATTTTCCCAGGCCACCGCGGCAAGGGAGGACATCTCTGCTGCATTTGCGACGCGGCGGGACATCTCTTCTACTTTCGCGGCACGACCGGACCAGTCTGTTGCATCGACGGCACGGCGGGACCTCCGTGCTATTTCGGCGGCGCGGCGGGACCACTCTGATACTATGGCCGTGCGGCGGGACATGTTGGCTGCTATCGCGGCGAGGCGGGCCATCTCTCGTGCTCCCGCTTCTAGGCTCGCCTCTCCCTGGTGGCAATCTCTCGACCCAGAACTCACGTTGGCCATGGCGGACGCAAGGGAACTATGATGAATGACTTGTTTGTTTTTGACTTTTTGTGGATGAGGAGTTGAGGAGGAATGTGCAGTCATCTTGGAGTAGTAGTATTTATAACCATGTAGTAATACACTCCTAAGTGGGAAAACGTTTAGGTTTTGATCGGTGTGAATAGGTTTGCAATTTGGAATGTGATGGGACACATGCTCAAAATTTACTGACGGTTATAAGTGCGACACTATTCCCGGAAGGTGTAACGTGGGCATGTACGCCTTCTCGACCGCGTACGTGGCGTTTGCACCATAGGGTGCACCGCAATAGGCAATGTCAGCACACATCTTCTTCCAACAACCGTGCACGCTCGTTATTACCATCGCACACACTTCTTTTAATTAGAATGGGTGTGCCTGTCTAGCGCACACACGTTGATCTATCTAACTGTTTTAGTTTGTTGTGGCTAATCGCAAACAGTTCATCCATGTGAAGTGTATGCCATCAATCACAGACAGTTTGATCCGGCTTACCCGTTTCTGTTCTGTTGCCTAATCGCAAACAATTAATACTTCTGAAGCGTATGCCCTCAATCACACACACCTTGATCTGGCTGATCGTTTCTTTTGTGTTGCCTACTCACAAATAGTTCATCTGAGTGAACCGTATGCTGTATATCGCACACACCTTCATCTGACTGGCCGTTTCTTTTGTGTTGCCTAATCACAAACAGTTCATCCGAGTAAACCATATGTTGTGTATCGCACACGCCTTCATCTGGCTGCCCGTTTCTTTTGTTCCACCTCATCGTAAATAGTTAATTGAACTGAACCGTATGCCCTTCATCGCACACGCGACTAAAATCTGAACCGTGTTTGATGCATCCATCTTAGCAAACATTTCACACATTTTGATGGTTTCCATACGCCGTCATTTGCGATGATTGTATCGCACACAGTTTCTCGAAGGGTCTCTGATCATAGTCTGATATGTCTCCATCGTATCTATAATATTGATTGTTCCATGCCAACATTCTACAACTTTCATATACTTTTGGTAACTTTTTATAGTATTTTTTGGGACTAACATATTGATCCAGTGCCCAGTGCCAGTTCCTGTTTGTTGTATGTTTTTTGTTTCGCAGAATATCCATATCAAACGGAGTCCAAATGGAATAAAAACGGACGAGGATTTTTTTTGGAATATATGTGAATTTTGGAAATCAGAACCAACATGAGACGATGCCTGAGTGGGCCACGAGGCAGGGGGGCACGCCCACCAGGGGCAGGCGCATCCTGGGCCCTCGTGGCCACTCCATAAGGCGGTTGATGCCCTTATTTCGCTGCAAGAAAGCTAATATCCGGATAGAATCGTGTCAAAAAATCGGCCCAATCAGAGTTACGGATCTCCGGGAATATAAGAAACGGTGAAGGGACATAATCTGGGAACGCAGAAACAGAGAGACAGATTCAATCTCGGAGGGGCTCTCGCCCCTCCACCGCCATGGAGGCCATGGACCAGAGGGGAAACCCTTCTCCCACCTAGGGAGAAGGTCAAGGAAGAAGGAGAAGGAGGGGGGATCTCTGCCCCTCGCTTCCGGTGGCACCGGAGTGCCACCGAGGCCATCATCATGTGACGGAGATCTACACCAACACCTCCATCATCTTCACCAACATCTCCATCACCTTCCCCCATCTATCTACAACGGTCCACTCTCCCACAACCCGCTCTGCCCTCTACTTGAACATGGTTCTTTACGCTTCATATTATTATGCAATGATGTGTTGCCATCCTATGATGTCTGAGTAGATTATCGTTGTCCTATCGGTGATTGGTGAATTGCTATGATTGGTTTAAATTGCTTGTGGTTATGTTGCTGTCCTTTGGTGCCCATCATATGAGCCCACGCGTGGATCACACCATAGGGTTAGTTGTATGTTGATAGGACTATGTATTGGAGGGCAAGAGTGACAGAAGCTTCAACCTAGCGTAGAAATTGATGCATACGGGATTGAAGGGGGACCAATATATCTTAATGCTATGGTTGGGTTTTACCTTAATGAATGTTAGTAGTTGCGGATGCTTGCTAATAGTTCCAATCATAAGTGCAGAGAATTCCAAATAAGGGATGATATGCTAGCAGTGGCCTCTCCCACATAAAACTTGCTATCGGTCTAGTAACGTACTCAATTGCTTAGGGGCAATTTCGCAACTCCTACCACCACTTTTCCACACTCGCTATAATAGCTTTATTGCTTCTTTATCTTAACAACTCCTAGTTTTATTAACGTGCTCTTTATTGTCTTGCAAACCTATCCCACAAAAATTACAAAATACTCCTAGTTTTATACTTGTTGTAGGTAAAGTAAACGTCAATCGTGCGTAGAGTTGTATCGGTGGTCGATAGAACTTGAGGCAATATTTGTTCTGCCTTTAGCTCCTCGTTGGGTTCGACACTCTTACTTATCGAAAGAGGGTACAACTGCCCCCTACACTCGTGCGTTATCAAGACCTTTTTCTGGCGCCGTTGTAGGGGAGCAATAGCGTGGGGTGAATATTCTCATGTGTGCTTGTTTGCTTTATCACTAAGTAGTTTTTATTTGGATCTCTTGTTTTCTATCTTTAGTTATGGGTAGGAAACACGAAATACCAAAAAATAGTGGTACCTACTGAACCAATGCTTGAAGAACCACTCAAAATCTATCACACTCCCGAAGCTTTTTTACTTGGATCATCTTCAATCCCTATGTGCTCTGGCTGAAACCCCAACTAGCTTAGTTGAGGGCAAATCTTTAGATGAGCACGCTTGTTATGTGCGACACCGATTATCTGAAGAAGGGAAACTTTTACTGGATCAAATTCATCGTTTGCAATGCCATGCTTGGCATTTATGTGAAATATATGATTTTACTTGTTGTTCTGAAGACCCTAAGAAACACCTTCCCTACCAATGTGAGTTCAGTGATAATGGAATCGTATCTTCGTATCCTAAGGGTGTTTATAGTTACTATGATTTTCTAATGAGAGCAACTCTTCAACTCATACATTGTTTAATTTCCCTTCGTGCTTACTGAAGGACGATTGCTATGATGATTACTATGATCCCTTGGACTCTTTTGAAATATCCCTTTTCGATGAAATTGATGCTTGCTATGCTTGTGGCCAAGATGCCAATATTAATTATGCTTATGGAGATGAACTTGCTATAGTTCCTTATGTTAAACATGAGATAGTTGCTATTGCACCCACACATGATAGTCCTATTATCTCATTGAATTCTCCAAACTACACTATATTGGAGAAGCTTGCACTTATTAAGGATTATATCGATGGGTTGCCTTTTTCCGTTACACATGATGATTTTGATGAATATAATATGCATGTGCTTGCTACTCCTAGTTGCAATTATTATGAGATAGGAACTACATCTCCGCCTCTCTATGTTTCCAACATGATAAAATTGCAAGAAACTGCTTATACTATGCATTGACCTTTACTTAATGTGCATGAATTGTTCTTGTATGACATGCCTATGCATAGGAAGAGAGCTAGACTTTGTTGTTGCATGACACATATCACTTTGTGCTCACTACTAAATGCCAAATCGTTGCTAATTAAAATTGGCTTTGATATACCTTGGGATCCGGGTGGATCCATTACTTGAGCACTATATGCCTAGCTTAATGGCTTTAAAGAAAGCACTGCCAGGGAGACAACCCGAAAATTTTAGAGAGCCATTTATTTCTGTTGTGTGCTTTTATAAAGTTTAAAAACAAAAAATAAAGAGGGGAACCTAAAACTTTTTCAAAAAGAAAAGTGAAAGTAAGAAGGACGAGCACCGTTGAAATGGGGCAGCTCCTTGAACTTTGTTCATGCCCATGGAAACTTTGCAAATCTTGAATTACAAAAACTTTTCAACAAAAATAATTATCCCCTTGTACAATTCCATTGTATTATAAAAATAATGTGCCAATAGTTTCCTTTAGGATGATTGAACTGCTTGTTGGTTTGTGCGGTGCAAAAACAGAAACTTTGGCTGTAGTGCGCGATTTTACATTTTTTTACTGGAACGTCGAAAGGATCTGGAACTTTTTGCAAATTCTTGCTATACAAATTGTTGTTTTTTCCTAATTTCGCCAGAATTTGTAGAGTTACAGAAGTATGGTTAATGTTCAGATTACTACAGACTATCATGTTTTCATAGATTGCTGTTATAGTTTCATTATTTGTATATGTTTGAATTCTTGTTGATGCCTCCTTGACTTGGGGCCATAGAATTGCGAGAGCATACAGTAGGTAATGTTTGTTTATAATTATACAATAATGTTAGGGCAGTACATGATGGGATTTTATTGATCATATGCACTAACCCCGCCACTAAAAGTTCGGTTAAGTTTTGTGTGGATGAAGTGTTCGAAGATCGAGGAGGTCACGATGTGAGAATAACTAGGAGAGGCAAGAGCTCAAGCTTGGGGATGCCCAAGGCACCCAAGTAAATATTCAAGGAGAATCAAGCATCTAAGCTTGGGGATGCCCTGGAAGGCACCCCATCTTTCTTCAACATGTATTGGTATGTTTTCGGATTCGTTCCATTCACATGATATGCGTAAACTCTTGGAACGTCGTGTGATTTTTATTTTTCCTTTTTAATAAATGCACCATGCTGGTATGAGTTATTCCTTGGTTGATTTATAGAATGCTCTTTGCACTTCACTTAT
Source organism: Secale cereale (assembly GCA_902687465.1). Lineage (NCBI taxonomy): Eukaryota > Viridiplantae > Streptophyta > Magnoliopsida > Poales > Poaceae > Secale > Secale cereale. The sequence continues at coordinate 308,700,789 of LR738711.1, read as the reverse complement.
ATCTTTTGAGTATGGCTTTATAGAATGCTTCATGTGCTTCACTTATATCATTTGAAGTTTGGATTGCCTGTTTCTCTTCACATAGAAAACCGCCATTTGTAGAATGCTCTTTTGCTTCCGTTATAATTGTTAGAGCATGGGCATATCTTCTGTAGAAATAATTAAAACTCTCTTGCTTCACTTATATCTATTTAGAGAGTTGACATGAATTAGTCATTCACATGGTTAGTCTTAAAATCCTATATAAACTTTTAGATCGCTGAATATGATATGTTTGATTCCTTGCAATAGTTTTGTGATATAGAGACGCTAATATGTGGGAGGTACTAGTGAATGATTGTGGTCTAGTAAAAATATTGGTGTTAAGGTTTGTGATTCCCGAAGCATGCACGTATGGTCTCCTAACTATGTAACCAAGTTGGCGCGCATTGTATTTTGATTGTTTATCTTTGCGTGAAGGTCGGGGGCGCGCGATGGTTATCTCCTACCAGCCTCCCCCCCCTAGGAGCATGCGTCGTAGTATTTTTGCTTCGAGGGCTAATAGATTTTTCGCAATAAGTATGTGAGTTCTTTATGACTAATGTTGAGTCCATGGATTATACGCACTCTCACCCTTCCACAATTGCTAGCCACTCTAATACCGCGTAATTTTCGCCGGTGCATCAAACCACCTTATATCCTTCCTCAAAACAGCCACCATACCTACCTATTATGGCATTTCCATAGCCATTCCGAGATATATTGCCATGTAACTCCACCGTTCTGTTTATTATGACACGCACCATCATTGTCATATTGCCTTGCATGATCGTAAGATAGCTAGCATGATGTTCCCATGGCTTGTGTATTTTTTGATGTCATTGCTACGCTAGATCATTGCACATCCTAGTACACCACCGGAGGCATTCATACAGAGTCATATTTTTGTTCTAATATCGAATTGTAATTTCGAGTTGTAATATCAAGTTGTAAGTAAATAGAAGTGTGATGATCATCATTATTAGATCACTGTCCCTTGAGAAAAAAAAAGAAAAAAAAGGCCAAAAAAAGAAAGGCCAAATAAAAAAAAGGAAGGCCCAAAAAAAAGAAAAAAAGAAAAAAGGGACAATGCTACTATCTTTTTTTTCCACACTTGTGCTTCAAAGTAGCACCATGATCTTCATGATAGAGAGTCTCCTATGTTGTCACTTCCATATACTAGTGGGAATTTTCATTATAGAACTTGGCTTGTATATTCCAACGATGGTGTCGGGGAAACTGGACGCCCACGAACACCTATGGGACCGGAGCCCCTTCTACATTGCGGTAAGGGAGCGGAGGGAGCACGGAGAGCAGATCGAGGGGCACACGCGGGCAGTTTACCCAGGTTCGGGCCGCGCGTACGCGTAAAACCCTACTCCTGCCTTGGTTGTATTGAGTTTCTGGGGCTCGGGAGCTTGAAGATCTACAGTACCAGCTACTCCGAGCGTAGTGGTGATCGAGTTTCTGGGATCGAACCCCCTCTACGTTGTGCATGGGCCTCCTTTTATAGCTCAAAGGGGTCACCGACAGGTGTCAACGTAGAGAAGAGTAAAAATGTAAAAATGGCGGTGGTTGTAACAGTGCGTGAACAGTGTATAAATAGTGGATGAACAGTGGTCTTCACCTAACTTTGACGGTGGGGGACAAAGGCATTGAATGCCCGTCGCCGTCGCCCAAAAAGCGTCCGTCCATGCGTCTCCGTTCGCCACGGCGATATCCTTGTCACCGCGGCTTGCCACCGTGTACCCCAGGCTGCACAGCCATCTGCCACATGCCCCGGGAAGGGCCCAGGGCGACGCGTGGCCAGATGAGCTGGAGCGCAGGCACACAGCATAGGCTTCCCCGGCAAGCGCCTTGCCGGGGTCGCAACCTTGCCGGGCCCGGAAGCTTGTCGCTCTCCGGATCCTGCCGGGGCGCATGATGCGCCGCGATATTCCTCCTTGAAGTGCCGTTCTTTTGGCCTTCCTGGCAAGCTCCTCTTGCCAGGGTCTTGAGCTGGAATGATAACTTTGAGCCTGGTGCGGCCTTCCCGGCAAGCTCCTCTTGCCGGGGTCTTGTCTCTTAACTTGAATACTTTGTTCTTGAATGGCTTAAGAGGGTCTAGAGTGGGCTTTGGCGGGCGCGTGGTGAGCCAGACCACGGGACGCTGCTACTGCCCGTGCACAAGTCGAGATACTAAGGTACCCCTACTTTAGTACACCGACAGGAGCCCCCGGGCCTGGGCCACACACGGTGCCGAGCGCTGTTGGGCTAGGCCCAGAACAGTGCACGGGCACACGCGGCCCACGGCGCGCCGTTTCCCACTCCAGGTTCGCCGTATCCCTCCCTAACGGCACGCGTCGATTGCGGCGTCGTGGGAGAGATCGTGGCCTGTTTCTTTAATGGGGAAATGCGGAATGTCCCCCACTTCCCCCTCAAAAGCAGAGGAAGCAGGGGCAGTTTTCCCCCATTGCCTTCACTGTGCCTTGAATCTCCAGAAACCCCCGCTGCTCTCTGCCTCCGACCTTCCTCCGCCGTCTTCCCCACCCGCAGCGCCGCCGCCCTCCCTTGTCGTCCCCGCCATGGCCCCGAAGAGCGACCAGGCGAAGAGCGACAAGGCGAAGAAGGAGAAGTCTGAGCAGGCGGCGAAGCTGGCAGCCATGTGGAGAAAGAGGGTGGTCTTCCCGCCAAGGCTCGGCCCGAGGGAGCTGCGGGACAAGTACTACTTGTTCTGGGCGAGGGAGACGAAGGATCACCCCCGCACCAGAGTCCTCCCCGCCATGGCCGTCGACATGTTCCCGGGAGGTTACTACTTCTTCACTGCGTTCTTCTATTGCGGTCTCTGCCCTCCGTATTCGGAGTTCTTCTGCGATGTGATGAACACGTACGGCCTCCACCTCTTAGATTTCACCCCAAATGCCGTTCTCACCTTGGCCGTTTTTGCTCATCTGTGCGAAAACTATGTCGGGGTCCACCCAAACGTAGCTCTTTTCCGCCATTTCTTCACGCCTAGAGTAGAGTCCGGATCCCCACTCTCCGGCGGCATCTCCTGGATCTTCAGGCTGAACAAGAAGGAGGCATACTTGAAGGGAGAGCTTCGCGGCAAGTGGGAGGAGTGGAGGGCTGAATGGTGTTGGGTTCTGGAAGATGAGCCCGAGTAGTTTACCTTGCCGCGCCAGACTGCAATTGTGCGCGGCAAGGATTGGAGTGACTTGGCCCCGGAGGATGACAAGCTGCAGATCGCCCTGACTAGGATTCTTCGTCTCCGGGCTGCCAATCTGACTGTGGGTGAAGTTGGGGCTGACTTCCTCCGCCGCCGCATTGCCCCTCTGCAGGAAAGGAAGAGACCCGCTTGGGAGTTCGGCAACGCGGCAGACCGCATGAGGCTGCGCCCCGGGCTGAACTATAACTTCACCGTCTTGGAACTGAAGGGGATGGTCCGGGAGCTGTTCAAGCACGACCCCAAGCACCCGGAGTGGTTCAAACCGTCGGTCGGAGTAGTTCCCTTGTGCAATAATACTGCCCTTAGTGCCATCCGCACGGCAATGCCTGAGTGCGACTCCCACGGGGTTGTCCCCACTTGGCTGGAGCCTTCAGCGGAGACTGTGCAAGCCTTCTTCGACAACTTGGTTGAAAAACCACGCAAAGCCGAGGAGAAGAAGGGGCTCACCCGGGAGACCACCGAGCGGGATGTGGCGTACATTGCCTCCAGGATAGAGGAGGCCGCTGCGGCTGCAGCGGCAGGTGAATTTGGATACACTGTGGATGAAGCGGAGGCGGCGGAAGCGGTGAGCCAGGCCGAGGAGGAGGAAATCCTCAAGCTGCTGAAGCTTGCGCCCGAGGAGTTTGCCGGGGAGCCTACCGGGGAGCCTGCCGGGATGGGCGAGGCTGTCCGGCAGGGTGCCGAGTCCAGCGGGCCCGCCGAGGAGGAGGAGGACGGCGAGTCCGGTGATTCCGATGAAGATTCTGGTGGGTCTCTAAATCTTGATGACGACGCCTCCTCATCCTTGGAGAATTCTCCGCCACCACCAAGCCCTCCGCCGCAACAGAAGAAGCGCCTCCGCAAGGCCGCCGAGATGGTGAGGCCGCAGGCGCCCCGACAACAACCGAAGCGCCGGGCGACGCGCGCCACCACGACGAGCAAGGTCGTCAAGGAGGCGCCCCGTGCCCGAGCGACAAGCGGAGGGGGATCTTCCCGGAGTGACTCCGGGGTTCCTTCTGCTCCTCGGTCCTCAGCGACGACCGGTGCTGGGTCTTCACAGCCCGCAGCCCTGGAGCCTGCCAAGCGCCCGAGGGAGCCTTCTCCTCCAGCTCCCCGCGCTGGAGCACACGAGGCGGGGTTTGACTTCTCCGCCCTTAGCTCCGACGAAGAGGAGGAAGAGTAAGTACTTGCAATTTTCGTTTCCTTCGATTTTGTATTGATTTCTCTTGCTTGGTTCTGATCTTGTTTTGGCTTCCAGGACCTTGACCCAGCGGATGGCGAAGAGGGCCAAGATCCCTGTGGTCGATATCGAGGACGACGAGCCCGTCGCAGCGGCAGGTGATGCGCCAGCGACAGACTTGCCGGACCGGCCTGCTGCTCCGGGGAGCAGCCCCCAGCGCAGCCCCCAGCGTAAGTCTGGTATTCATTTTTCTGCTTGACGGGCGCGCTTGAGGTAGTTGTCCCTATTGATGTCTTGTTGTCTTGTGCAGAAGTGGAGCCGCAGCTGCAGGGGCACCAGGAGGTCGCCCCCGACGAGCCGCTTGCTCCACCCTCCCCGCCAAGGATCAGCTCCCCGGCGAGGGACAGTGCTCCGCCAAGGACGGGTACTCCGCCAAGGGCGAGCACCCCGCCAAGGGTGGACTCCCCGCCAAGGGAAGGCGCCAGCGGCCCTCCGTCGGCGGGGGCTTCTTCTACGCCGCCAAGGGTGAACTCCCCGGCGACGGACCCCGTTGTCGAAGAGGCCCGCGAAGGTAACCCTTGTACTTTCTTCTTCTTGGATTCTTCTTTTTTGGATATTTGCTTGACAATTCTTTCTTTTCTTTTTCTTCTGCCAGACCCGCCCGCCCCGAAGTCGATGGAGACGGAGACCATCGCCGAGGAGGAGGTGCGCGGCGACGCTGGTGATGCCACTGCCGCAGAGGGAACGGCCGGCGTCGATGAGCCAGCCGCCGAGGAGACCGCCCTGACCGCTGACGCCGCGGCTGGGGAAGGGACCGGCGACCGCACTGCTGGCTCGGAGGCCGCAGGAGCGCATGACGCTGCACCGGCCGCCGATCCTTCCGCCTCCGCGGCTGGGTCGGGCGTCTATCTGGAGGCCGCCAACGGGGTCTTTATCCAAGTCCCGTGGGTGTCCTCATCAAGGGCACCCGCGGAGGGAGAGACGTTTGACGGAGAAGTCCTCGCCTCCGCCGGATTGAAGGTTGTCGACGCGCCCGGCAGCAGCGACGAGCCCGAAGAGGAGCGACTCCTACGCCGGCTCCTGGCCTTGTACCGGGCCAGGCAGGCGAAGTTGGAGTCTCGGGAAGCTCTAGCTGCCAAGGCTGGTGCTGATTTGGAGAAGCGCGCCGCGGAGCTCCGCGCCGCCAACCAGGCGCCCCTCCGAAACTTGGCGGAGGAGCGCGAAGAGCTTGGCGGAGCACACCAAGCATTCATCCTCGAGAAGGCCGAGGTGGAGGAGCAGCAACGTCTGGCCGCCGAGGAGCTGTCTCGGCGGGAAGGAGAGCTCAACCAGCGGAAGGTCGACCTCGACAGCCACGAGGACGATCTCACCGCTCGGGAGCAAGCTATTGGCGGGGCTCTGCAGGAGGCGAGGGATGCCGCCGCCGCCGCAGAGACCGCCAAGAGGGATCTGGAGGCCAGGGTGGCGCAGATGGAGCTGAACTTGAAGGTGAGTGAAGATAGGGTCGCTGCGCTCAACGTGGCGCGGGAGAAAGATGCCCACACCAACTCGGAGCTGCAAATCCGCCTCTCCGAGAATGACAAAGAGCTCACCGACGCCAGGGACTCCATCGCCGACTTGGAGATGAAGGTCTCTACCCTCACCGACTCGCTTGACGCCGCCCGGGACCGCGAGACGAAGCTGAAGGACGATCTCCGCACCGAGAGGGCCTTGCTGGAGAGCGCCGCCGTCTCGCAAAATCACTTTGAACGGACGGTGGAGCAGCGGACCGAGGAGCTCGTCACCTCCGCCGCCAACATCGACATGGAGATGGTGGCGCTGAGGGCGGAGCACCTCGCGTACTCCCCCGACGAGAATCTCCCCCACAGCGCCAAGCTGAGCTTGTTCCTCAGAGGAGTGGCGCCGGCCCTTGCGCGGTTACGAGAGAAGATCCCCGTGCAGCTTGCCGACGAGGCGCACCGGCTGTGTACGGGTACTATGGAGCGGGTGTTGTCGAAGATCGTCTACCGCAACCCCGGGATCAACCTTGTCAACGTCCTCCGTACTCTGCCGACCGAAGCTGACCAGGAGGCGTTGAAGGCCCAAGTTGCCCATATCGTAGCCAAGGTGGGCAAGATCCAGAGGATTGACGGAGACCGCAGAGATTAGGCACCTTGCTTCCCTCGCCGCTGCCAATTAAGTCATAGGCAGTAGTTGTTTAGAACAGCGGCAAGTTATCTTTGTAATATATACTCTTATTTCGGGTAATCAATGCAATGTTATCTCCCTTGCTTTAGTCTCTTCACTTTATATACTTTCCACCCTACGCTTTCAGGGAACTTGCCGGCAAAGGGTCCCTTGCCGCGAGCGCTGAGTGCGGGACTCTTAGCGGCCTGCTAACAAAGCCCTTGCCGGCAAGAAACCTTGCCGCAGCTAGTCGCAGCACACTTAGATTGCTGAGCGAACTCGAAAACAAAGTAAGGGCGCGACACTTGTCGCAGCTCACCTAAGCCGTTGAGCGTGCTCGAAACAAAGTAAGGGCGCAGCTAGCCACGGGTAGGTTCCTCCGCGCACAGGTTTTCCATACAAAGTGTAGTTGTTCAAGGAAGATAACAAAAAATTAAAAATTTGAAAGCTCAAACTTTGGTAACTTAGCTTTCATGGATTGTTTGTTTCCCGGCAAGACTTTTCTTTCTTGAACAGCACTTGGTCCATACTTCTATCTCCTTCCCCTCCGGCAAACTTGTACGCGAGGAACACTCCTTCTGTTTCAGAGAGAAAGGCAAAAGAGGAGGAAATACAAGTACGGAGCTTTGCGGCTTGTTATTGCTTACCGGGGATGTGTGCTGCACAAAATGTCAGATGACACATGCAAGTAAAAGAAAAAGCACGAAATGACAAATGGTGCGAAGCACAAAAGTTTTACTGATGCACGGGGTCTGCGCCCGACTTTGTACAAAGGTTTACATGCAATAGCGGCAAGACTTGTACAAAAGGTGGTTGCCGGAGCGGATCACGGCAACCACGCCTTACGGGTGAAACTTGCGAAGATGCTCTATGTTCCAGGAGTTGCTCACCGGTAAGCCTTCTTCGGTCTCAAGGCGGACAGCGCCGGACCTTGTGACTTGTCTCACCCGATAAGGGCCTTCCCACTTCGGCGTCAACTTGTTGGAGTTCTTGGCGGACTGAATGCGCCGAAGAACAAGGTCGCCTTCCTTGAGACTCCTGGCCTTGACCTTGCGGCTATGATAGCGACGCAAGGCTTGCTGGTATCGAGCACCTCGTACAGCAGCCTGGAGACGTTCCTCCTCAAGGAGCAATGCATCATCTTGTCGCAGTTGCTCTTGCTCGAGCTCGTCGTAAGCGAGCACTCGAGGAGACCCATATACGAGTTCTGTGGGGAGAACTGCCTCTGCTCCATAGACGAGAGCAAAGGGTGTCTGTCCGGTGGCTTGATTTGGTGTCGTCCTGATTGACCAAAAGCCGCTGGCAACTCCTCTATCCAGTTTCTTCCACACTTGTGCAGCCTGTCAAAGGTTCTTGTCTTGAGTCCGCGCAGCACTTCAGCGTTTGCCCTCTCCGCTTGACCATTGCTCCTCGGGTGAGCAACAGAAGCGAAGCAGACCTTGGCGCCAAGGTCTTGGACGTATTGCATGAAGGTGCGACTTGTGAACTGTGTGCCGTTGTCGGTGATGATCCTGTTAGGGATTCCGAAACGGCAAACTATTGATCTGAAGAACCTGACTGCTGACTGTGCTGTCACCTTTCTCACTGGTTTCACTTCTGGCCACTTTGTGAACTTGTCGATTGCGACGTACAAGTACTCAAAGCCCCCGACAGCGCGGGGAAAGGGGCCGAGGATGTCGAGCCCCCAGACCGAGAAGGGCCAGGACAAGGGGATCGTCTGGAGAGCTTGAGCTGGCTGGTGAATCTGTTTGGCATGGAACTGGCATGCTTCACACTTAGTTACTTGTGTAGTTGCATCTTGGAGGGCTTCTGGCCAAAAGAAACCTTGCCGGAACGCCTTTCCGGCAAGTGCTCTTGCACCAATGTGGTGACCACATATGCCTCCGTGTATCTCTGCCAACAGCTTCTGTCCATCTTCCCGGGAAATGCACTTCAATCTGACACCATTGAGTCTTCTTCTGTACAGTTCGTTGCCTACGAACTGGTACATACTTGACTGCCTGGTTATCCTCTCTATCTGTTCTGGTTTTTCGGGAAGTTCTCCAGTCTGAAGAAAACGGACGATTTGCTGTGCCCATGCTGGAGCTTGAGGCTCAGCAACAAGGACTAAAGGCATCAGGGCTGCTACGGGAACCTCAGCTTCTACGGCAAAAACCTGCGGCTCTGCCGGAGCTGAGGGTTCCCCGGCAAGCCTGCCGGGGCAAGGCTTGTCGGGAACGCCTGCTTCAACTGTACAGACCCTTGGGTCCGCAGGAGCAGACTGTTCCTCAGCATTTTGGTTGCTGATCTTGGGGACCTTGGCGGCGGCTTCGGGAAGATCCGCCGGCAAGTAGTCGCCGGAGACCAACTTCCTCTTCTTGCTCTGCCCAACTGATTGTGTAACGGATGGCTAAGTTAGCTTGAGCACGAAGACCCCTGGTTCCACAGGTAACTTCATTGCAGCACACTTTGAGAGGCCATCTGCGATGTCATTCTGAGCTCTTGGAACGTGCTCCATCTGTAGGCCTTCAAAGTGTTCTTCAAGCTTCCTCACTTCATCGACATAAGTTTCCATCAGAGGGCTCTGGTAACTCTTGTTTACTTGTCGGACCACCCACTGTGAGTCTCCCCGCACAATCAGCTTCTTGATCCCAAGTTCGGCCGCAATCCTGAGACCGGCAAGCAAACCTTCATACTCGGCAGTATTGTTTGTTGCTTTCTCCTTGGGAAAGTGCATTTGAACAACATACTTGAGGTGCTCTCCGGTGGGCGCTATGAGTAACACGCCAGCGCCGGCGCCTTGCAGCGAGAAGGCACCATCGAAGTACATTATCCACTCCTTGCTTGCTTCTTGGATGGGGATGCTTGTCTCTGGAACTTCTTCATCTGGTGTTGGGGTCCATTCCGCTATGAATTCTGCCAAAGCTCTGCTCTGTATGGTTGAAGTACTCTCAAACTTGAGACCAAAGCTTCACAGCTCCAGTGCCCACTCGACGATCCTACCTATTGCTTCCGGATTTTGCAATATCCTCTTCAACGGAAAGCAAGTGACCACTGTTATCTCATGCGCTTGGAAGTAATGGCGCAGCTTTCTTGAGGCCATGAGGAGGCCGAAAAGTAACTTCTGCACTCCAGAGTATCTTGATCTAGCCCCCTGCAAGAGGGAACTTACAAAATGAACTGGGCGCTGCACCATCTTCTTCCGCACTTCTCCTTGTTCCTGCGCAGACTTGTCCTTGTCGGTGCCAGAGCTTGTCGGGGAAGCTCCCTGCTTGCCGCTGGATGCGCTTGCCGGGGATGTGGGTTCCTCATCTGCCTCCCTCTCCGCTACTAACGCAGCACTAACCACTTGATTGGTCGCCGCTAAGTATAGCAGCAACTTCTCTTGTGGTTTAGGTGCGACAAGTTTTGGAGTGGAGGATAGGTATCCTTTCAAATCTTGCAGCGCAGCCTTCGCTTCCGGAGTCCATTTCATAGGACCTGCCTTTTTCAAGATTTTGAAGAAAGACAGGACGCGTTCTGCAGACTTTGAAATGAACCTGCTGAGGGCAGCCACACAACCAGCAAGTCTTCTTACGTCCTTGACGCACTTCGGGGCTTCCATCTGCTCGATGGCTTTAATCTTGTCGGGATTGGCTTCAATCCCCCTCTGGGGCACGAAGAATCCGAGAAGCTTGCCGGAGGGGACTCCGAAGACGCACTTCTCGGGGTTCAACTTGAGTTGTATCTTGTGCAGATTCTCAAAGGTTTCTTCTAAGTCTTGAATCAGGGTATCCTTGCACTTGCTCTTGACCACTATATCATCCATGTATGCTTCTACATTTATGTGTATCTGTGGCTCAAAAGCAGTGTGTACCACCCTTGCAAATGTCGAGCCCGCATTCTTCAATCCAAAGGGCATGCGTATAAAGCAATATGTGCCACATGGAGTAATGAACGCGGTCTTCTCCTCGTCTTCCTCAGCCATGAATATCTGGTGGTAACCTGAGTATGCATCGAGAAATGAAAGCAACTCACATCCAGCCGTGGAGTCAACAATTTGGTCAATGCGCGGCAAGGGAAATGGATCCGTGGGACATGCTTTATTCACATTGGTGAAGTCTATACAAAGCCTCCATTTACCATTAGCCTTTCGCACGACAACTGGATTGGCCAACCACGTAGGATGGAGTACGCCTCTAACAAGGCCCGCTGCTTCCAACTTCTTGATTTCTTCGGCGATGAACTCTTGGCGCTCCACCGCTTGCTTCCTGACCTTCTGCTTGACGGGCCGCGCATGAGGACAAACAGCAAGCTTGTGCTCAATTACCTTCCTGGGAACGCTGGGGATGTCAGACGGTTGCCACGCAAACACGTCCACATTCGCCCGCAGGAAGGCAACGAGCGCGCTTTCCTATTTGGGGTCGAGTGTAGCACTGATGGTGAAGGTACCACCAGTGCCGTCCTCCTTGGCGGACACCTTCTTGGTTGCCGGTGGAGCTGCCATTCCCTTCTTGCACTTGCCGGTGGAGCTCGATGGTGCGTCCTCGACGGCAGCGCAGCACTCCGAAGAGGTGCGTTTGCCGGAGTGGGCTCCAGAGCTCTTGCCGGACTTGGTCTTGATCTTCCCCCCGGGAGCTTCAGCGGCAAGTGTTTTGCTGTCTGCCGCGGCTGCTGCGTCCCGGTAGATCTTGTCGGCACAGATAAGTGCATCCTTCTTGTCGCCGGGGACAGAGATGACGCTTATTGGCCCTGGCATCTTGAGCATGTTGTATGTGTAGTGGGAAGCTGCCATGAACTTGGCGAGCGCAGGACGGCCAAGTATCCCATTGTACGGCAATGGGATATCGGCAACGTCGAACGTGATCCTCTCCTTCCGGAAGTTGAGCTCTCCACCAAAGGTCACTGGCAGCGTGATCTTCCCCTTCGGCTTGCTCCTTCCCGGGTTGATTCCTTGGAACGTCCCGGTTTCCTCGAGCTCGCTGTCGGGGATCTGCAGTTTCTTGATCACAGCGGATGAAATCACGTTGAGGCCGGCACCGCCGTCAACCAACATCTTGGTGACCTTGAGGTTGCGGATAGTTGGCGAAACCAACATCGGCAAGCACCCAACCGCGGTTGTGCGGTCTGGGTGGTCCTCAAGGTCGAAGATGATGGGCGTGCCGGACCATTTCAGCAGCCTGCGCGACTCGACGGGTGGCTCAGCTGCATTCACCTCCCGCACCCATTGCTTGAGTTGGCGGTGGGAAGTGTGCAGAGAGGCACCTCCATCGACGCACAGAACTTCTGTGGCCTTCTGGAACTCCTGCTCGCTGTTGTCTCCTTCGTCCATGTCCTCGTCATCGTCCTCGTCTTCATCCTTGTCGTGGCCCCGGGGAGGTCTGTCTCCCAGCCGCTGCTTGGCCTTGCCGCGGCGTCCTCCCCGGCCATTGAACGGCCGCTTCTTGCTGGGCTCTCCTCCGCCTCCTTGGGCCTTCTCCTTGTCGCGACGCTCGTATTCAGTCTTCTGCTGCTCTACGAGGTACTCTACCCTCTTGCAGTTTTGGAGATCGTGGCCCTTGGTGCGGTGAATCTTGCAGTACTGCTTGTCGGAGCCATCCTGCTTGTCGGCTGCCGCTACAGGGGCGGGCTCCTTGCCGGAGCCACCAGCCTGTGTCTTCTTGGCGGGAGCCTTCTTGCCGGACTGCTCGACAACCAGTACCTCCTTGTTCTTCTTCTTCCTGTTCCGCCGCCAGTTTTTCTTTGCCGGGGCGGCATCCTCGCTGTCGCTTCCTCCTGCACCGGTATCCTCTCCGGGGAGTCTCCTCCCCTCTTCAGCACGTGGACATCGGGGATATTGTGTTGAACACGGCTGAACCTTTGGATGTATTTGCGCAGGGACTCTCCCTCCTTCTGGGCAAGGATGTGGAGATCGCTCTCCTGGCCGTGGGGTTTGTGGCCGCCCGTGAAGGCGCCAACAAACTGGTGGCACAAATCCGCCCATGAAGAAATGGAGTTCTCCGGCAAGTGCATAAGCCAAGACCTGACGTTTGGCTTAAGCACGAGCGGTAAGTAATTGGCTAGGATCTTCTCGTCGTGTCCCCCGGCAGCCTGCACCGCAATGGTGTAGATGCTGAGGAACTCCGAGGGGTGTGTCTTGCCGTCGTACTTCTCGGGTACGTCGGGCTTAAAGTTCTTCATGCTGGGCCACTGGACTTGCCGCAGCTCTCGGGTGAACGCAGGGCAACCTGCCACGTACGGCAAGTCGCCTGGTTCACCGGGCGCGCGCGTGTCGACAGCGGTCCCAGCGCGCTGATCAGACTGTCTTTTGGCTTCTCTTCGACGCTCGATACGGGTTCGAGCGTCCTCTTGTCGCCTGTCGTCGAGGACTTGGCGCTGATCGCGGTGAGCCCGCGGATCCGACGACGCCGTGGAGTCGTCGTCGACGTTGATCCGACGGGGTGGCGATTTCTGCTTCCGTGGCGGGGAGTGCACGGTAGTTGCACCCCAGCGGTCTTGTCACCGTCGGCCTTCGCTTGGTCGACTTGCCGCGGCCGTGAAGTTGTCGGCTGCTGCGGCGCGTCGTTGTTAGCGAAGGCGATGAGGCTCTGGATCGTCGCTCTCCAGTCTTCGGCCTTGTCCGCCATTGGAGGGAAGTTGAGGAGCAACTGAGCCCTGGCCAGGGCTTCTGCTGGAGAGGAGGGGAACGGTGGCGAACGGTGCGAGGAGCGGGACACGCTCGGACTTCTAACCGCGTTAGAAGGAGCATGTTCCCGTCCCGGCGACCGTGCCTTGCTCGTGCCAGGTCGTTGGCCTTGAGCGTCCCACGACTCGCCGGCCTGGCCACGTCCTAGCAAGCGTATGGTACCTCCGGTACCACGTCGCTGCTGGTCTGGCACCTCCTGAGAGGGACGTGGTGCGTGCACGGACACCGAGGCCTTGGAGTTCGCCCGGTCGTCCGTCTTGTCCTTGGACTTGGTGGCTCCGTGAGTCTCCCCACCGGCGTCCACCCTTCCGCCGGCGCCTCCCCCACCAACCGTCGGCTCTGGTGGTGGTGGGATCGACGCGGACGGGCCTCCGACCTCCGAAGCCTTCTTCTTCGGAGGCATGTTGACGTAGTCGATGAGGTTGATGAAGCTGGAGAGGTTGATGAAGACTGCGCCCGCGCGAGCGCCGGATCAGGTTCGCACAACCTCGACGCCCCCTACCTGGCGCGCCAAAGATGTCGGGGAAACTGGACGCCCACGAACACCTATGGGACCGGAGCCCCTTCTACTTTGCGGTAAGGGAGCGGAGGGAGCACGGAGAGCAGATCGAGGGGCACACGCGGGCAGTTTACCCAGGTTCGGGCCGCGAGTACGCGTAAAACCCTACTCCTACTTTGGTTGTATTGAGTTTCTGGAGCTCGGGAGCTTGAAGATCTACAATACCAGCTACTCCGAGCGTAGTGGTGATCGAGTTTCTAGGATCGAATCCCCTCTACGTTGTGCATGGGCCTCCTTTTATAGCTCAAAGGGGTCACCGACAGGTGTCAACGTAGAGAAGAGTAAAAATGTAAAAATGGTGGTGGTTGTAACAGTGCGTGAACAGTGTATAAATAGTGGATGAACAGTGGTCTTTACCTAACTTTGACGGTGGGGGACAAAGGCATTGAATGCCCGTCGCCATCACCCAAAAAGCGTCCGTCCATGCGTCTCCGTTCGCCACGGCGATATCCTTGTCACCGCGGCTTGCCACCGTGTACCCCAGGCTGCACAGCCATCTGCCACGTGCCCCGGGAAGGGCCCCAGGGCGACGCGTGGCCAGATGAGCTGGAGCGCAGGCACATAGCATAGGCTTCCCCGGCAAGCGCCTTGCCGGGGTCGCAACCTTGCCGGGCCCGGAAGCTTGTCGCTCTCCGGATCCTGCCGGGGCGCATGATGCGTCGCGATATTCCTCCTTGAAGTGCCGTTCTTTTGGCCTTCCTGGCAAGCTCCTCTTGCCAGGGTCTTGAGCTGGAATGATAACTTTGAGCCTGGTGCGGCCTTCCCGGCAAGCTCCTCTTGCCGGGGTCTTGTCTCTTAACATGAATACTTTGTTCTTGAATGGCTTAAGAGGGTCTAGAGTGGGCTTTGGCGGGCGCGTGGTGAGCCAGACCACGGGACGCTGCTACTGCCCGTGCACAAGTCGGGACACTAAGGTGCCTCTACTTTAGTACACCGACAGATGGGCTTCCTCAAATGCCCTAGGTCTTCATGAGCAAGCAAGTTGATGCACACCCACTAGTTTTCTTTTGAGCTTTCATACCCTTATAGCTCTAGTGCATTCGTTACATGGCAATCCCTACTCACTCGCAATGATATCTATTGATGGACATCTCCATAGCCCATTGATACGCCTAGTTGATGTGAGACTTTCTCCCTCCTTTTGTCTACTACCACCTTCTATTACACCCATAGTGCTATGTCCATGGCTCACGCTCATGTATTGCGTGAAGAGTTGAAAAGGTTCGAAAAAGTAAAGTATGAAAACAATTGCTTGGCTGACACCGGGATAGGCATGAGGGGTACCTTGTGTTAAGAAAAAGGGAGCAAAAAAGACTATATGATTTTGTAGGGATAACGTTCTTTAGCATTGATATTTTGAAATACTTGATTGTTTGTTGGGATGCCCGAGTATTAAGTTCTTTTATGTCAAATGATAGACTAT
Organism: Secale cereale; assembly: GCA_902687465.1. NCBI lineage: Eukaryota > Viridiplantae > Streptophyta > Magnoliopsida > Poales > Poaceae > Secale > Secale cereale. The sequence continues at coordinate 308,685,616 of LR738711.1, read as the reverse complement.
TGCTTTGAATCACTCGTGTCTTAATATTCATGCCATGATTAGATTACATGATCAAGATTATGCTAGGTAGCATTCCACATCAAAATTATCCTTTTTACCATTTACCTACTCGAGGACGAGCAGGAATTAAGCATGGGGGTGCTGATACGTCTCCGACGTATCTATAATTTTTTATTGTTCCATGCCAATATTCTACAACTTTCATATACTTTTGGCAACTTTTTATACTATTTTTTGGCGCTAACATATTGATCCAGTGCCCAGTGCTAGTTCCTATTTGTTGTATGTTTCAGAATATCCATATCAAACAGAGTCCAAATGGAATAAAAACGGACGGATATTTTTTTGGAATATATGTGAATTTTGGGAAGCGGAACCAACATGAGACGATGCCCGAGTGGGCCATGAGGCAGGGGGCGTGCCCTGGGCCCTCGTGGTCACTCCGTAAGGCGGTTGATTCCCTTCTTCACCTCAAGAAAGCTAATATCCGGATAAAATCGTGTCAAAAAATCAGCCCAATCGGAGTTACGGATCTCCGGGAATATAAGAAACGGTGAAGGGACAAAATTGGGAAAGCAGAAACAGAGAGAGACAGAGAGACAGATCCAATCTCGGAGGGTCTTTTGCGCCTCCGCCGCCATGGAGGCCATGGACCAGAGGGGAAACCCTTCTCCCACCTAGGGAGAAGGTCAAGGAAGAAGAAGAAGGAGGGGGTGGGGTTCTTCCGCCTCGCTTCCGGTGGCACCGGAGTGCAACCGGGGCCATCATCGTGTGATGACGATCTACACCAACACCTCCGTCATCTTCACCAACATCTCCATCACCTTCCCCCATCTATCTACAACGGTCCACTCTCCCGCAACCCGCTGTACCCTCTACTTGAACATGGTGCTTTATGCTTCATATTATTATCCAATGGTGTGTTGCCATCCTATGATGTCTGAGTAGATTATCATTGTCCTATCGGTGATTGGTGAATTGCTATGATTGGTTTAAATTGCCCGTGGTCATGTTGCTGTCCTTTGGTGCCCATCATATGAGTGCGCGCGTGGATCACACCATTGGGTTAGTTGTATGTTGATAGGACTACGTATTGGAGGGAAAGAGTGACAGAAGCTTCAACCTAGCGTAGAAATTGATGCATACGAGATTGAAGGGGGACCAATTATCTTAATTCTATGGTTGGGTTTTACCATAATGAACGTTAGTAGTTGCGGATGATTGCTAATAGTTCCAATCATAAGTGCATAGAATTCCAAGTAAGGGATGACATGCTAGCAGTGGCCTCTCCCACGTAAAACTTGCTATCGGTCTAGTAACGTAGTCAATTGCTTAGGGATAATTTCATAACTCCTACCACCACTTTTCCACACTCGCTATAATAACTTTATTGCTTCTTTATCTTAACAGCCCCTAGTTTTATTAACGTGCTCTTTATTATCTTGCAAACCTATCCCACAAAAACTACAAAATACTTCTAGTTTTATACTTGTTCTAGGTAAAGTAAACGTCAAGCGTGCGTAGAGTTGTATCGTTGGTCGATAGAACTTGAGGGAATATTTGTTCTGCCTTTAGCTCCTCGTTGGGTTCGACACTCTTACTTATCAAAATAGGCTACAACTGATCCCCTACACTTGTGGGTTATCAAGACCTTTTTCTGGCGCCGTTGCAGGGGAGCAATAGCGTGGGGTGAATATTCTTGTGTGTGCTTGTTTGCTTTATAACTAAGTAGTTTTTATTTTGTGCTCTTGTTTTCTATCTTTAGTTATGGGTAGGAAACGCAAAATACCAAAAAAATAGTGGTACCTACTGAACCAATGGTTGAAGAACCACTCAAAATCTATCACACTCCTGAAACTTTTTACTTGGATCATCTTCGATCCCTATGTGCTCGGGCCGAAACCCCAACTAGCTTAGTTGAGGGAAAATCTTTAGATGAGCACGCTTGTTATGTGTGACACCGCTTATCTCAAGAAGGGAAAATTTTACTGGATCAAATTCATCGTTTGCAATGCTATGCTTGGAATTTATGTGAAATATATGATTTTACTTGTTGTTCTGAAGACCCTAAGAAACACCTTCCCTTCCAGTGTGAGTTTAGTGATAATGGAATCGTACCTTCGTATGCTAAGGTTGTTTATAGTTACTATGATGTTCAACAAATTGAAGAATTTGTTGCTTTTAAGGTGCTTATGAAATTGCTTCTTTGATTGAAAAGTATGATGCTACTCTTTACAAATCTGAAAATTTTGCCATATTTAAATATTGTTATGATAATTATGCTTCTAATGCCTATGTTAAACCATATATTGAGGACTACTCCACTGTCCAAGAAGAGACTAATATTTTGGAGGAGTCTATGGAAGAAGAAATTAATGACATTGTGAGTTCATAGGATGAAAAAGATGACGAGGAGAGCGAAGAACAAAAGGAGGAAGAGCGGATTAGCTACCCATGCCCACCTTCTAATGAGAGTAACTCATCACCTCATACATTGTTTAATTTCCCTTCATGCTTACCGAAGGACAAATGCTATGATGATTGCTATGATCCCTTGGATTCTTTTGAAATATCCCTTTTCAATGAAATTGATGCTTGCTATGCATGTGGCCAAGATGCCAATATGAATTATTCTTATGGACATGAACTTGCTATAGTTCCTTATGTTAAACATGAGATAGTTGCTATTGCACCCACACATGATAGTCCTATTATCTTTTTGAATTCTCCAAACAACACTATATTGGAGAAGCTTGCACTTATTAAGGATTATATTGATGGGTTGCCTTTTTCCGTTACTCATGATGATTTTGATGAATATAATATGCATGTGCTTGCTGCTCCTACTTGCAATTATTATGAGAGAGGAACTACATCTCCACCTCTCTATGTTTCCAACATGATAAAATTGCAAGAAACTGCTTATACTATGCATTGACCTTTACTTAATGTGCATGAATTGTTCTTGTATGACATGCCTATGCATAGGAAGAGAGCTAGAGTTCGTTGTTGCATGACACATATCACTTTGTGCTCACTACTAAATGCCAAATCATTGCTAATTAAAATTGGCTTTGATATACCCTGGGATCCGGGTGGATCCATTACTTGAGCACTATATGCCTAGCTTAATGGCTTTAAAGAAAGCACTGCCAGGGAGACAACCCGGAAAGTTTAGAGAGCCATTTATTTCTGTTGTGTGCTTTTATAAAGTTTAAAAACAAAAAAATAAAGAGGGGAACCTAAAACTTTTTCAAAAAGAAAAGTGAAAGTAAGAAGGACGAACACCGTTGAAATGGGGCAGCTCCTTGAACTTTGTTCATGCCCATGGAAACTTTGAAAATATTGAATGACAGAAACTTTTCAACAAAAATAATTATCCCCTTGTACAATTCCATTGTATTATCAAAATAATGTGCCAATAGTTTCCTTTAGGATGATTAAATTGCTTGTTGGTTTGTGCGGTGCAAAAACAGAAACTTTGGCAGTAGTGCGTGATTTTACATTTTCTTACTGGAACGTCGAAAGGATCTGGAACTTTTTGCAAAGTCTTGCTATACAAATTGTTGTTTTTTCCTAATTTTGCCCGAATTTGTAGAGTTACAGAAGTATGGTTAATGTTCAGATTACTACAGACTATCATGTTTTCACAGATTGCTGTTATAGTTTCATTATTTGCATATGTTTGAATTCTTGTTGATGCCTCCTTGACTTGGGGCCATAGAATTGCGATAGAATACAGTAGGTAATGTTTGTTTATAATTATACAATAATGTTAGGGCAGTACATGATGGGATTTTATTGATCATATGCACTAACCCCGCCACTAAAATTTCGGTTAAGTTTTGTGTGGATGAAGTGTTCGAAGATCGAGGAGGTCACGATGTGAGAAGAAGTAGGAAAGGCAAGAGCTCAAGCTTGGGGATGCCCAACGCACCCCAAGTTAATATTCAAGGATAATCAAGCATCTAAGCTTGGGGATGGCCTGGAAGGCATCCCATCTTTCTTTAACAAGTATTGGTATGTTTTCGGATTCGTTCCGTTCACATGATATGCGTAAACTCTTGGAGCATCGTGTGATTTTTATTTTTCCTTTTTAATAAATGCACCATGCTGGTATGAGATATTCCTTGGTTGATTTATAGAATGCTCTTTGCACTTCACTTATATCTTTTGAGTATGGCTTTATAGAATGCTTCATGTGCTTCACTTATATCATTTGTAGTTTGGAATGCCTGTTTCTCTTCACATAGAAAACCGCCATTTGTAGAATGCTCTTTTGCTTCCGTTATAATTGTTAGAGCGTGGGCATATCTTCTTTAGAAATAATTAAAACTCTCTTGCTTCACTTATATCTATTTAGAGAGTTGACATGAATTAGTCATTCACATGGTTAGTCATAAAATCCTACATAAACTTTTAGATCGCTGAATATGATATGTTTGATTCCTTGCAATAGTTTTGTGATATAGAGACGCTAATATGTGGGAGGTACTAGTGAATGATTGTGGTCTAGTAAAAATATTGGTGTTAAGGTTTGTGATTCCCGAAGCATGCACGTATGGTCTCCTAACTATGTAACCAAGTTGGCGCACATTGTATTTTGATTGTTTATCTTTGAGTGAAGGTCGGGGGCGCGTGATGGTTTACTCCTACCAACCTCCCCCCTAGGAGCATGCATCGTAGTATTTTCGCTTCGAGGGCTAATAGATTTTTCGCAATAAGTATGTGAGTTCTTTATGACTAATGTTGAGTCCATGGATTATACGCACTCTCACCCTTCCACCATTGCTAGCCAATCTAATACCGCGCAATTTTCGCCGGTGCATCAAACCACCTTATATCCTTCCTCAAAACGTCCACCATACCTACCTATTATGGCATTTCCATAGCCATTCTGAGATATATTGCAATGTAACTCCATCATTCTGTTTATTATGACACGCACCATCATTGTCATATTGCCTTGCATGATCGTAAGATAGCTAGCATGATTTTTCCATGCCTTGTCCGTTTTTTGATGTCATTGCTATGCTAGATCATTGCACATCCCGGTACACCGCCGGAGGCATTCATACAGAGTCATATTTTTGTTCTAATATCGAGTTGTAATACCGAGTTGTAATATCAAGTTGTAAGTAAATAGAAGTGTGATGATCATCATTATTAGAGCATTGTCCCTTGAGAAAAAATAAAAAAAATAAAGGCCAAAAAAAAGAAGGCCAGATAAAAAAAGAAGGCCCAAAAAAAGAAAAAAAGAAAAAAAAGGGACAATGCTACTATCTTTTTTCCACACTTGTGCTTCAAAGTAGCACCATGATCTTCATGATAGAGAATCTCCTATGTTGTCACTTCCATATACTAGTGGGAATTTTCATTGTAGAACTTGGCTTGTATATTCCAACGATGGGCTTCCTCAAATGCCCTAGGTCTTCATGAGCAAGCAAGTTGTTGCACACCCACTAGTTTTCGTTGAGCTTTCATACACTTATAGCTCTAGTGCATTCGTTACATGGAAATCCCTACTCACTCACATTGATATCTATTGATGGGCATCTCCATAGCCCATTGATACGCCTAGTTGATGTGAGACTTTCTCCCTCCTTTTGTCCACCACCACCTTCTATTCCACCCATAGTGCTATGTCCATGGCTCACGCTCATGTATTGCGTGAAGAGTTGAGAATGTTCGAAAAAGTAAAGTATGAAAACAATTGCGTGGTCGACACCGGGATAGGCATGAGGGGTACCTTGTGTTAAGAAAAGGGAGAACAAAAGACTATATGATTTTATAGGGATAACGTTCTTTAGCATTGATATTTGAAAGACTTGATTGTTTGTTGGGATGCCCGAGTATTAAATTCTTTTATGTCAAATGATAGACTATTGCTTTGAATCACTCATGCCTTAATATTCATGCCATGATTAGATTACATGATCAAGATTATGCCAGGTAGCATTCCACATCAAAAATTATCTTTTTTATCATTTACCTACTCGAGGATGAGCAGGAATTAAGCTTGGGGATGCTGATACGTCTCCGTCATATCTATAATTTTTTATTGTTCCATGCCAATATTCTACAACTTTCATATACTTTTGGCAACTTTTTATACTATTTTTTGGGACTAACATATTGATCCAGTGCCCAGTGCCAGTTCCTGTTTGTTGTATGTTTTTTGTTCCACAAAATATCCATATCAAACGGAGTCCAAATGGAATAAAAACGGATGGCATTTTTTTTATATATGTGAATTTTGGGAAGCGGAACCAACATGAGACGATGCCCGAGTGGCCACGAGGCAGGGGGCGCGCCCACCAGGGGCAGGCGCACCCTGGGCTCTCGTGGCCACTCCATAAGGCGGTTGATGCCCTTCTTTTGCCGCAAGAAAACTGATATCTGGATAAAAATTGTGTCAAAAAATCAGCCCAATCGGAGTTAAGGATCTCCTGGAATATAAGAAACGGTGAAGGGACGGAATCTGAGAACGCCGAAACAGAGAGAGGCAGAGAGACACATCCAATCTCGGAGGGGCTCTCGCCCCTCCTCCACCATGGAGGCCATGGACTAGAGGGGAAACCTTTCTCCCACCTAGGGAGAAGGTCAAGGAAGAAGAAGAAGGAGGGGTGCTCTCTCCCCCTCACTTCCGGTGGCACCGGAGTGCCACCGGGGCCATCATCGTGTGACGGCGATCTACACCAACACCTCCGTCATCTTCACCAACATCTCCATCACCTTCCCCCATCTATCTACAACGGTCCACTCTCCCGCAACCCGTTGTACCCTCTACTTGAGCATGGTGCTTTATGCTTCAAATTATAATCCAATGATGTGTTGCCATCCTATGATGTCTGAGTAGATTATCGTTGTCCTATCGGTGATTGGTGAATTGCTATGATTGGTATAAATTGCTTGTGGTCATGTTGTTGTCCTTTGGTGCCCATCATATGAGCGCGCGCTTGGATCAGACTATAGGGTTAGTTGTATGTTGATAGGACTACGTATTGGAGGGCAAGAGTGACAGAAGCTTCAACCTTGCGTATAAATTGATGCATACGGGATTGAAGGGGGACCTATATATCTTAATGCTATGGTTGGGTTTTACCTTAATGAACATTAGTAGTTGCGGATGCTTGCTAATAGTTCCAATCATAAGTGCATAAAATTACAAGTAAGGGATGACATGCTAGCAGTGGCCTCTCCCACATAAAACTTGCTATGGGTCTAGTAACGTAGTCAATTGCTTAGGGGCAATTTCGCAACTCCTACCACCACTTTTCCACACTCGCTATAATAACTTTATTGCTTCTTTATCTTAACAGCCCCTAGTTTTATTAACGTCCTCTTTATTATCTTGCAAACCTATCCCACAAAAACTACAAAATACTTCTAATTTTATACTTGTTCTAGGTAAAGTAAACGTCAAGCGTGTGTAGAGTTGTATCGGTAGTCGATAGAACTTGAGGGAATATTTGTTCCTCCTTTAGCTCCTCGTTGGGTTTGACACTCTTACTTATCGAAAGAGGCTACAACTGACCCCCTACACTTGTGGGTTATCAAGACCTTTTTCTGGCGCCGTTGCTAGGGATAGGGGTTTGTCAAACTAGAAACCAAAATTGACAACTAAAAAAAAGCTAACCAATAATTCGGTTAACCGCTGGTTCGGTTCGGTTTTCGGTTTATACCGGACTAACCTTGCTTTCATATATTGTGTGTAGAGCACTTTGTTTTATAGTCGCGAGTCTCCACCTTATCTCGTTAGCTAGCCGAGGTGGGACTAATTTAGTTGGTCGGACGCTCGCGCGCTCAGACACCGCGAGAAAGCTTCCACGCACATGCTCAGCCCGCGGTCACAGAAATAACGCCCAAGTTGTGTGCTGGTCCCACATGGGCTAGTGGGCCGTTGCATGTGGCCTTGAGCACGGACGAAAGTGGGTGGTTGCCTACGGGAGAACTGGTGAGCCATGTTCATTCGACCGAGGGCAGAGTTCCACGTCTGTATGCATACTATCTATGCTACAGTTCAGTTTTATTTCGGTTAACCTGAATAAAAACCAAACCAACCGGACTGAGTTCAGTTTTTGGAAGTAAAAACCGAAATAATTTGTATTAATGATAAAAACCGAAAATTCGGTTTTTTCGGTCTCGGTTTCAGTTCGGTGTTCGGTTCATCAATTTTTATGCCCACCTCTAGCCGGGGAGCAATAGCATGGGTTGAATATTCTCGTGTGTGCTTGTTTGCTTTATCTTGAAGTACTTTTTATTTTGTGCTCTTGTTTTCTATCTTTAGTTATGGGTAGGAAACGCAAAATACCAAAAAAAATAGTGGTACCTACTGAACCAATTGTTGAAGAACCGCTCAAAATCTATGACACTCCTGAAGCTTTTTACTTGGATCATCTTTGATCCCTATGTGCTCGGGCTGAAACCCCAACTAGCTTAGTTGAGGGCAAATCTTTAGATGAGCACGATTGTTATGTGTGACACCGCTTATCTCAAGAAGGGAAACTTTTACTGGATCAAATTCATCGTTTGCAATGCTATGCTTGGAATTTATGTGAAATATATGATTTTACTTGTTGTACTAAAGACCCTAAGAAACACCTTCCCTACCAATGTGAGTTTAGTGATAATGGTATCATATCTTCGTTTGCTAAGGGTGTTTGTAGATACTATGATGTTCAACAAATTGAAGAATTTGTTGCTTTTAAGGTGCTTATGAAATTGCTTCTTTGATTGAAAAGTATGATGCTACTCTTTACAAATCTGAAAATTTTGCCATATTTAAATACTGTTATGATAATTATGCTTCTAATGCCTATGCTAAACCATATATGGAGGACTACTGCGCTGTCCAAGAAGAGACTAATATTTTGCAGGAGTCTATGGAAGAAGAAACTAATGACATTGTGAGTTCATTGGATGAAAAAGATGACGAGGAGAGCGAAGAACAAAAGGAGGAAGAGCGGATTAGCTACCCGTGCCCACCTTCTAATGAGAGTAACTCTTCAACTCATACATTGTTTAATTTCCCTTCGTGCTTACCAAAGGACGAATGCTATGATGATTGTTATGATCCCTTGGATTCTTTTGAAATATCCCTTTTCAATGAAATTGATGCTTGCTATGCTTGTGGCCAAGATGCCAATATGAATTATGCTTATGGAGATGAACTTGCTATAATTCCTTATGTTATACATGAGATAGTTGCTATTGCACCCACACATGATAGTCCTATTATCTTTTTGAATATTCCAAACTACACTATATTGGAGAACCTTGCACTTATTAAGGATTATATTGATGGGTTGCCTTTTTCATTACACATGACGATTTTGATGAATATAATATGCATGTGCTTGCTGCTCCAACTTGCAATTATTATGAGAGAGGAACTACATCTCCGCCTCTCTATGTTTCCAACATGATAAAATTGCAAGAAACTGCTTATACTATGCATTGGCCTTTACTTAATGTGCATGAATTGTTCTTGTATGACATGCCTATGCATAGAAAGAGAGTTAGACTTCGTTTTTGCATGACACATATCACTTTGTGCTCACTACTAAGTGCCAAATCGTTGCTAATTAAAATTGGCTTTGATATACCTTGGGATCCGGGTGGATCCATTACTTGAGCACTATATGCCTAGCTTAATGGCTTTAAAGAAAGCGCTGCCAGGGAGACAACCCGGAAGTTTTAGAGAGCCATTTATTTCTGTTGTGTGCTTTTATAAAGTTTAAAAACAAAATAAATAAAGAGGGGAACCTAAAACTTTTTCAAAAATAAAAGTGAAAGTAAGAAGGACGAACACCGTTGAAATGGGGGAGCTCCTTGAACTTTGTTCATGCCCATGGAAACTTTGCAAATCTTGAATTACACAAACTTTTTAACAAAAATAATTATCCCCTTGTACAATTCCTTTGTATTATAAGAATAATGTGCCAAGAGTTTCCCTTAGGATGATTAAACTGCTTGTTGGTTTGTGCAGTGCAAAAACAGAAACTTTGGCTGTAGTCCGCGATTTTACATTTTTTTTTACTGGAACGTTGAAAGGATCTGAAACTTTTTGCAAAGTCTTGCTATACAAATTGTAGTTTTTTCCTAATTTTACCAGAATTTGTAGAGTTACAGAAGTATGGTTAATGTTCAGATTACTACAGACTGTCATGTTTTCATAGATTGTTGTTATAGCTTCATTATTTGCATATGTTTGAATTCTTGTTGATGCCTCCTTGACTTGGGGCCATAGAATTGTGATAGCATACAGTAGGTAATGTTTGTTTATAATTATACAATAATGTTAGAGCAGTACATGATGGGATTTTATTGATCATATGCACTAACCCCGCCACTAAAAGTTTGGTTAAGTTTTGTGTGGATGAAGTGTTCGAAGATCGAGGAGGTCTCGATGTGAGAAGAAGGAGGAGAGGCAAGAGCTCAAGCTTGGGGATGCCCAAGGCACCCCAAGTAAATATTCAAGGAGAATCAAGCGTCTAAGCTTGGGGATGCACTGGAAGGTGTCCCATCTTTCTTCAACAAGTATCGGTATGTTTTCAAATTCGTTTCATTCACATGATATGCGGAAACTCTTGGAGCGTCGTGTGATTTTTATTTTTCCTTTTTAATAAATGCACCATGAAGGTATGAGATATTTCTTGGTTCATTTACAGAATGCTCTTTGCACTTCACTTATATCTTTTGAGTATGGCTTTATAGAATGCTTCATGTGCTTCACTTATATCATTTAAAGTTTGGATTGCCTGTTTCTCTTCACATAGAAAACCGCCATTTCTAGAATGCTCTTTTGCTTCCGTTATAGTTGTTAGAGCGTGGGCATATCTTCTGTAGAAATAATTAAAACTCTCTTGCTTCACTTATATCTATTTAGAGAGTTGACATGAATTAGTCATTCACATGGTTAGTCATAAAATCCTACATAAACTTTTAGATCGCTGAATATGATATGTTTGATTCCTTGCAATAGTTTTGTGATATAGAGACGCTAATATGTGGGAGGTACTAGTGAATGATTGTGGTCTAGTAAAAATATTGGTGTTAAGGTTTGTGATTCCCGAAGCATGCACGTATGGTCTCCTAACTATGTAACCAAGTTGGCGCACATTGTATTTTGATTGTTTATCTTTGCGTGAAGGTCGGGGGCGCGTGATGGTTTACTCCTACCAACCTCCCCCCTAGGAGCATGCGTCGTAGTATTTTCGCTTCGAGGGCTAATAGATTTTTCACAATAAGTATGTGAGTTCTTTATGACTAATGTTGAGTCCATGGATTATACACACTCTCACCCTTCCACCATTGCTAGCCACCCTAGTATCGCTCAATTTTCGCCAGTTTATCAAACCACCTTATATCCTTCCTGAAAACAGCCACCATACCTACCTATCATGGCATTTCCATAGCCATTTCGAGATATATTGCCATGTAACTCCACCGTTCTGTTTATTATGACACGCACCATCATTGCCATATTGCCTTGCATGATCGTAAGATAGCTAGCATGATGTTTCCATGGCTTGTCCGTTTTTGATGTCATTGCTACGCTAGATCATTGCACATCCCGGTACACCGCCGGAGGAATTCATATAGAGTCATATTTTCGTTCTAATATCGAGTTGTATTATCGAGTTGTAAGTAAATAGAAGTGTGATTATCATCATTATTAGAGCATTGTCCCTTAAGAATAAAAAAAAAGAAAGGCAAAAAAAAGGCTAGATAAAAAAGGAAGGCCCAAAAAAAGAAAAAAAAGGGACAATGCTACTATCTTTTTTTTCCACACTTGTGCTTCAAAGTAGCACCATGATCTTCATGATAGAGAGTCTACTATGTTGTCACTTCCATATACTAGTGGGAATTTTCATTATAGAACCTGGCTTGTATATTCCAACGATGGGCTTCCACCAATGCCCTAGGTCTTCATGAGCAAGCAAGTTGATGCACACCCACTAGTTTTCTTTTGAGCTTTCATACACTTATAGCTCTAGTGCATTCGTTACATGGCAATCCCTACTCACTCGCATTGATATCCATTTATGGGCATCTCCATAGCCCATTGATACGCCTAGTTGATGTGAGACTTTCTCCCTCCTTTTGTCTACTACCACCTTCTATTCCACCCATAGTGCTATGTCCATGGCTCAAGCTCATGTATCGCGTGAAGAGTTGAAAAGGTTCGAAAAAGTAAAGTATGAAAACAATTGCTTGGCTGACACCAGGATAGGCATGAGGGGTACCTTGTGTTAAGAAAAGGGAGCAAAAAAGACTATATGATTTTGTAGGGATAACGTTCTCTAGCATTGGTATTTTGAAAGACTTGATTGTTTGTTGGGATGCCCGAGTATTAAATTCTTTTATGTCAAATGAGAGGCTATTGCTTTGAATCACTCGTGTCTTAATATTCATGCCATGATTAGATTACATGATCAAGATTATGCTAGGTACCATTCCACATCAAAATTATCCATTTTATCATTTACCTACTCAAGGACGAGCAGGAATTAAGCATGGGGATGATGATACGTCTCCGTCGTATCTATAATTTTTTATTGTTCCATGCCATTATTCTACAACTTTCATATACTTTTGGCAACTTTTAATACTATTTTTTGGGGCTAACATATTGATCCAGTGCCCAGTGCCAGTTCCTGTTTGTTGTATGTTTTTTGTTCCGCAGAATATCCATATCAAACGGAGTCCAAATGGAATAAAAATGGACGGAGATTTTTTTGGAATATATGTGAATTTTGGGAAGCGGAACCAACATGAGACGATGCCCGAGTGGGCCATGAGGCAGGGGGCGCACCCTGGGCCCTCGTGGCCACTCCGCAAGGCGATTGATGCCCTTCTTTGTCGCAAGAAAGCTAATATCCGGATAAAATTCGTGTCAAAAAATCAGCCCAATCGGAGTTAAGGATCTCCGGGAATATAAGAAACGGTGAAGGGACAGAATCTGGGAACGCAGAAACAGTGAGAGGTAGAGAGACAGATCCAATCTCGGAGGGGCTCTCGCCTCTCCGCCGCCATGGAGGCCATGGACCAGAGGGGAAACCCTTCTCCCACCTAGGGAGAAGGTCAAGGAAGAAGAAGAAGGACGGGTGCTCTATCCCCCTCGCTTCCGGTGGCACCGGAGTGCCACGGGGGCCATCATCGTGTGATGACGATCTACATCAACACCTCCGTCATCTTTACCAACATCTCCATCACCTTCCCCCATCTATCTACAACGGTCCACTCTCCCGCAACCCATTGTACCCTCTACTTGAACATGGTGCTTTATGCTTCATATTATTATCCAATGATGTGTTGCCATCCTATGATGTCTGAGTACATTATCGTTGTCCTATCGGTGATTGGTGAATTGCTATGATTGGTTTAAATTGCTTGTGGTTATGTTGCTGTCCTTTGGTGCCCATCATATGAGCGCGCACGTGGATCACACCATAGGGTTAGTCGTATGTTGATAGGACTACGTATTGGAGGGCAAGAGTGACAGAAGCTTCAACCTAGCGTAGAAATTGATGCATACGGGATTAAAGGGGGACCAATTATCTTATTGCTACGGTTGGGTTTTACCTTAATGAACGTCAGTAGTTGCGGATGCTTGCTAATAGTTCCAATCATAAGTGCATATATAGAATTCCAAGTAAGGGATGCCATGCTAGCAGTGGCCTCTCCCACATAAAACTTGCTATCGGTCTAGTAACACAGTCAATTGCTTAGGGGCAATTTCGCAACTCCTACCACCACTTTTCCACACTCGCTATAATAACTTTATTGCTTCTTTATCTTAACAGCCCCTAGTTTTATTAACGTGCTCTTTATTATCTTGCAAACCTAACCCACAAAAACTACAAAATACTTCTAGTTTTATACTTGTTCTAGGTAAAGTAAACGTCAAGCGTGTGTAGAGTTGTATCGGTGGTCGATAGAACTTGAGGGAATATTTGTTCTGCCTTTAGCTCCTCGTCGGGTTCGACACTCTTACTTATCGAAAGAGGCTACAACTGATCCCCTACACTTGTGGGTTATCATAGTGTCGTGTTAGCAGCATCCTGCAGTAGTGGTAGTAAATCATATCCCATGGAGTACGCACACAACCAGGAGCAAGAGAATTAAACCATAACTTAGCATCACCCTTTAATGAGAAAGGAAACAACTTAAGAATATAGTAATAGCGATTTTTTCCTCATGAGCAAATATGGTGGCTATATCATTTAGTTTCGTATGGCGTGCCACAAGAGTTTCAGATTCATAACCATGAAGAGGATCATATTCAACCAAAGTAACTAACCCAGGATTGATAGAGAATTCATAATCCTTCTCAGTAACACGAATAGGTGAAGTAGCAAATTCAAGATCATATTGCATTCTAGCATTCAAAGATTTTTCTCTCCACTTGCGTAGTAATTTCTTAAGATCATTCCTATCCTTGCAAGGAAGAAAGTATCTAGCTACCTCTCCTTCCATAACATATCCCTCAGGCGTATCAGGCAATTCATATTTAGGCGAGATACATTTAACAGGAGTTTCAAAGTCCTCAGTTTCAATAATTTCATCAGGTTCGGAAATATCATCTTCAACATAATCAATAGTTCTAGCTCTAGCAAGATGTACATCAAGTAATTTGCCTAGTGGCATAGTTTTATCAAATATAGTAGTAGCATCATAAGCATTATTCATAGCAGAAGTGGCATCATCAATAACATGCGACATATCAAAATCAATAGCAGGTGTAGGTGTCACAAGCTTATTCAAAACAAAAGGAGAATCAAGTGCAGAGCTAGATGGCAGTTCCTTACCTCCCCTCGTTCTAGACGGAACGGTCTTGGTTCTATCATCCTTTAGTGGACTCATAGTGATCAACATACATAAATCCCAAGTAACTCAGAGAATAGAGATATGCTCCCCGGCAACGGCGACAGAAAAAGGTCTTGATAACCCACATGTATAGTGGATCGCAATAGTTTTCGAGGTAGAGTATTCAACCCAAATTTATTGATTCGACACAAGGGGAGCCAAAGAATATTCTCAAGTATTAGCAGCTGAGTTGTCAATGCAACCACACCTAGAAAACTTAATATCTGCAACAAAGCATTTAGTAGCAAAGTAGTATGGAAGTAACAGTAACAATGGCAAAAGTAACAGTAGCAGTTTTACAGTGATGGTGACAGCAGTAGTAACGAAAGTAATGAAGCAAGTATCAATATGGAATGAACTCGTAGGCAATGGATCGGCAATGATAGGTGTCGGATAATATTCATCATGTAGCAGTTATAACCTATGGTGACACGGAACTAGCTCCAATTCATCAATTTAATGTAGGCATGTATTCCGTATATAGTCATACCCTCCCGTGGCAGCGGGGTCCTAATGAAACTAAGGGATATTAAGGCCTCCTTTTAATAAAGTACCGGACCAAAGCATTAGCACTTAGTGAATACATGAACTCCTCAAACTATGGCCATCACTGGGAAGTGTCCCGACTATTGTCACTCCGGGGTTGCCGGATCATAACACATAGTAGGTGTCTACAACTTGCAAGATAGGATCAAGAACACATATATATTCATGAAAACATAATAGGTTCAGATCTAAAATCGTGGCACTCGGGCCCTAGTGACAAGCATTAAGCATAGCAAAGTCATATCAACATCAATCTCAAAACATAGTGGATACTAGGGATGAAACCCTAACAAAACTAACTTGATTACATGATAAATCTCATCCAACCCATCACCGTCCAGCAAGCCTACGATGGAATTAATCATGCACGGCGGTGAGCATCATGGAATTGGTGATGGAGGAAGGTTGATGATGACGACGGTGACTATCTCCACTCTCCGGAGCCCCGAATGGACTCCAGATCAGGTGTCCCGAGGAAGAACAGGAGGTGCGGTGGCTTCGTATCGTAAAACGTGATGAATCCTTCTCTCTGATTTTTTTCTCCTCGAATAAGATTATATGGAGTTGGAGTTGAGATCCGTGGAGGTCCGGGGGATCCACAAGGACGGGTGGCGCGCCCTAGGGGGGGTGCCCCCCACCCTTGTGGCCAGGGTGTGGGCCCCCTCCGGTGGATCTTTTCGCTAGCATTTTTATTTATTTGGAAAATAATCTCCGTGAAATTTCAGGTCATTCCGAGAACTTTTAGTTCGGCCCAAAAATAACACCAAGGCAATTATGCTGAAAACGTCGTCAATCCTGGTTAGTTCCATTCAAATCATGCAAATTAGAGTCCAAAACGAGGGCAAAAGAGTTCGGAAAAGTGGATACGACGGAGACGTATCAACCCACGTGGGGAACAGACCCCTCTAGGGCACACCTGGGGTTGCTAGCGCGCCTTATCGTCTTGTGGTTACCTGGTGCACCTCCCTCTGATGTTATTTGCATCAGAAATTCAGAATTATTCAGGAAAAACTGTGTTAAAATTTTAGGACATTCTCACATTTATTTTTTGACCACTTTTTTATTGCACGGAACATCTAAAAAATAGGATAAACATGACATTTTATTTTATTTAATTAAGAAAAATAGAAAAGAAAAGGTAGGGACAAAAGGTTGTGCCTACTAGATTCATCAACTTCATGCCTCTAAAAAATGATCCATTTATAAGGTTTATCAAGTCTTATTAAGAACCACTTTCGGTTAGCATGAAACCAAAGAAGTTTCATAAAACACTATGTTACCTCAACGGGGATATGCACATCCCCAACAATAAGTATTTCATCTTTCTTTTTGGCAGTAGGTAGTGGGAGTTGAAAACTTCCAATAGTAAGTGTAGGAGATTTTCAGTGACATTAATACCATTCACTTGAAATTGTTTCTTCATAAAGTGCATTGTATGCTCATTGCCATTGATATGAAAAGTGACCTTGCTTTTTTTGCAATCAATAACAACCCCTCTAGTATTCAAAAAGGGTCCACCAAGGATAATCGACATGTTGTCGTCCTCAGGCATCTCAAGAATAAGAAAGTACGTTAAGATAGTAACATTTGCAACAACAACATGCACATCATCGCAAATACCAATAGGTATGGCAGTTTATTTGTCAGCCAGTTGCAAAGATATTTCAGTAGGTGTGAGTTTATTCAAATCAAGTCTTTTATATAAAGAGACTAGCACCAGCTCCTAGGTCACATAAATCAGTTTTGACATAGTTTGCTCTAATGGAGCAAGGTATAGTTGGTATCCCAGGGTCTCCAAGTTTTTTAGGTACTCCATCCTTGAAAGAATAATTAGCAAGCATGGTGGAGATTTCAGTTTCAGGTATTTTTTTATTGGTGATGATGTCTTTCATATACTTTGCATAAGGGGCATCTTTAAAATATGAGTCAAACGGGTACGCAAAAATAATGGCCTATGCATTTCAGCAAACGTTCAAGTTCTTCATCATCTTTTTTATTAGATGGTTTAGGTGAAAAGGGCATGGGTTTCTGAACCCATGGCTCTCTTTCTTTACCATGTTTTCTAGCAACAAAGTCTCTTTTATCATATCATTTATTTTTAGGTTGTGGGTTATCAAGATCAATAGGAGGTTCTATTTCAACATCATTATCTGGTTATTTATCATTGTCTGGTTGAGTATCTTGATGAACATCATCATTAACTTTCATTATCACTAGATGCCTGTTCATTACCAGATTGAGTTTCAACATCAGAAATAGAAACATCATTCTTATTTTTTTGAGGTTTTTCTTTTTCAGGTTCACTAAAGGTATGCAAAGTCCTATCATTTTTCTTTTTCTTTTTCTTCTTAGTAGGACTATGTGCATCAGTGTTAATTCTTTAAGAGTCTTGTTCAATTATTTTAGGGCGTCCCTCAGGATAGAGTGGTTCCTGAGTCATCTTGCTTCCTCTAGTTGCGACTCTAACAACAAAATCATTCATATTGTTATTCATTTCATTTAGCAATTCTTTTTGATATTGAGCAACTTGTTCTAACCGGGGTTGAACCATAGAGGCATGCTTTCCTACACCTCCAACATCATTAGTGATTCTAAATAGCAAGTCACTTGTAACATACCAAAATTCTAAATTTTGGAAAGTTATATTAAATAAATATATTTAGGATTGTTTGTTTGATTGTTGTGTGATTGATTGAGTTAAATTGGGTGAAATTTGAAACTTTTTGAAAAAAAATTAACGAGAGGGAATGAAATGACTTTCCCAAACTTTCATTTGGCATTGGATCCATGAGACTGGTAGTTGAATTGAGTGTGACTATGGCCGATCCTTGTTGAAGGTTAAAACAACACACTTGATGAAAAATCAATGTGGTTTTGATGCGTAGGTAAGAACAGTTCTTAGTAGAAGCCCGTACAGCCATGTAAAACTTGCAACAACAAAGTAGAGAACGTCTAACTTGTTTTTGCAGGGCATGTTGTGATGTGATATGGTCAAGACGCGATGAGTTATATGATATTGCATGAGATGATCATGTTTTGTAAATTATCGGCAACCGGCATGAGCCTTATGGTTGTCTCTTTAGTGTATGAATTGCGAATACCATGTAATTGCTTTACTTTATCACTAGGAGTTAGCGATAGTAGTAGAAGCAATAGTTGGCGAGACGGCCACGACGCTACGATGAAGATTATGGTGTCAAGCCGGTGACGATGGAGATCATGACGATGCTTTGGAGGTGGAGATCAAAAGCACAAGATGATGATGACCATATCATGTCACATATTTGATTGCATGTGATGTTTATCTTGTTATGCATCGTATTTTGCTTAGTACGACGGTAGCATTATAAGATGACCGCTTACTAAACTTTGAAGGTACAAGTGTTCTCCCCGAGTATGCACCATTGCGACAGTTCGTCGTGTCGAGACACCACGTGATGATCGGGTATGATAAGCTCTACGTTCAAATACAACGGGTGTAAGACAGTTTTGCACACGCAGAACACTCGGGTTAAACTTGACGAGCCTAGAATGTACAGACATGGCCTCGGAACACTGGAGACCGAAAGGTCGAGCGTGAATCATATAGTAGATATGATCAATATAAGATGTTCACCGTTGAAAACTACTCCATCTCATGTGATGATCGGACATGGTTTAGTTGATATGGATCACGTGATCATTTAGATGACTTGAGGGATGTCTATCTAAGTGGGAGTTCTTTAGTAATATGATTAATTGGACTTTAATTTACCATGAACCTAGTCCTAATAGTATTTGAAAATTTTGTTGTAGATCAATAGCTCGCGTTATAGCTCCCCTTTGTTTTGATATGTTCCTAGAGAAAACTAAGTTGAAAGATGTTAGTAGCAATGATGCGGACTAGGTCCATGATATGAGGATTATCCTCATTGCTGCACAAAAGTATTATGTCCTTAATGCACCGCTAGGTGACAAACCTATTGGAGGAGCAGATGCAGACGTTATGAACGTTTGACAAACTTGTTATGATGACTACTAGATAGTTTAGTGCGACATGCTTTACGGCTTATAAACGGGAGTTCAAAAACTTTTTGAACACCACAGAGCATAAGAGATGTTCCAAGAGTTTAAAATAGTATTTCAGACTCATGCCCGTGTCGAGAGGTATGTGACCTCTGACAAATACTTTTCCTACAAGATGGAGGAGAATAGCTCAACCCATGAGCATGTGCTCAAAATGTCTGAGTACTACAATTGGTTGAATCAAGTGGGGGTTAATCTTCCTGATAAGATAGTGATTGACAGAGTTCTCTAGTCACTATCACCAAGTTACTGGAACTTCGTGATGAACTATAATATGCAAGGGATGACGAAAATGATTCCGGAGCTCTTCGTGATGCTGACGTCAACGAAGGTAGAAATCAAGAAAGAGCATCAATTGTTGATGGTTAAAAAAACCACTAGGTTCAAGAAAATGGCAAGGGGAAGAAAGGGAACTTCAAGAAGAATGGCAAGCAAGTTGTCACTCCCATGAAGAAGCCCAAAGTTGGACCTAAGTCTGAAATTGAGTGCTTCTACTGCAAAGTAAATGGTCACTTGAAGTGGAAGTTCCCCGAATATTTGGCGGATAAGAAGGATGGCAAAGTGAACAAAGGTATATTTGATATACATTTTATTGGTGTGTACCTCACTAGTGCTCGTAGTAGCCCCTGAGTATTGCAGAATAAACAAAGACTAGTTGAGGGTGAGGTGACGATGAGTGTTGGAAGTAGTTCCAATATTGATGTGATCATCATTGCACACTCCCTGTACTTTCGAGATTAGTGTTCAACCTAAATAAATGTTATTTGGTGTTTTCGTTAAGCATGAACAAGTTTGGATCGTGTTTATTGCAATACGATTATTCATTTAAGTCAGAGAATAATTGTTATTCTATTTACATGAATAAAACCATCTATGGTCGTACACCCAAGGTGAATGGTTTGTTGAATTTCGATCGTAGTAATACACATATTCATAATATTGAAGCCAAAAGTTGCAGAGTGGATAATGATAGTGCAACATACTTGTGGCACTGCCGTTCAAGTCATATTGATGTAATGTGCATGAAGAAAATCCATGTTGATGGACTTTTGGAATCACTTGATTATGAATCATTTGATGCTTGCGAACCATGCCTCATGGGCAAGATGACTAAAACTCCGTTCTCCGAAACAATGGAGCAAGCCAATGACTTATTGGAAATAATACATACATATGTATGCGGTCCGATGAGTTTTGAGGCTCGCGGCGGGTATTGTTTTTTTGACCTTCACAGATGATTTGCGCATATATGAGTATATCTACTTAATGAAACACAAGTCTGAAACATTTGAAAATTTCAAAGAATTTCAGAGTGACGTAGAGAATCATCGTAACAAGAAAATAAAGTTTCTACGGTCTGATCGCAGAGGCGAATACTTGAGTTATGAGTTTGGTCTTGATTTAAAACAATGTGGAATAGTTTCGCAAAACTCACGCCACCTGGAACACCCAAGTGTAATGGTGTGTTCGAACGTCATAGCCGTACTTTATTTCATATGGTGCGATCTATGATGTCTCTTACCGATTTACCATTATCGTTTTGGGGGTTATGCATTAGAGACAACTGCATTCACGTTAAATAGGGCACCATCTAAATCCGCTAAGACGACACCATATGAATTGTGGTTTGGCAAGAAACCAAAAGTTGTCGTCTCTTAAAGTTTGGGGTTGCGATGCTTATGTTAAAAAGCTTCAGCCTGATAAGCTCGAACCCAAATCGGAGAAATGCTACTTCATAGGATACCCAAAAGAAACTGTTGGGTACACCTTCTATCACAGATCTGATGGCAAGACTTTTTGTTGCTAAGAATGGATCCTTCTAGAGAAGGAGTTTCTCTCGAAAGAAGTGAGTGGGAGGAAGGTAGAACTTGATGAGGTAATTATACCTTCTCAAGAATTGGATAATGGATCACAGAAAATTGTTCCTGTGATGCCTACACCAATTAGTGAGGAAGCTAATCATGATGATCATGAAACTTTGGGTCAAGTCACTACCAAACCTCGCAGGTCAACCAGAGTACATTCCGCACCAGAGTGGTAGGGTAACCCGGTTCTGGAAGTCATGTTACTAGACCATGACGAACCTGTGAACTATGAGGAAACGATGATGATCCCAGATTCCGCAAAATGGCTTGAAGTCATGAAATCTGAGCTTGGATCCATGTATGAGAACAAAGTGTGGACTTTGGTTGACTTGCCCGATGATCGGTAAGCCAATGAAAATAAATGGATTTTAAGAGGAAGACTAACACCGATGGTAATGTTACTGTGTCGGTGTACTAAGGTAGGGGTACCTTAGTACCCCAACTTGTGCACGGGCAGTAGCAGCTTCCCGCGGCAGGGCCTACCACGTGCTCGCCGGAGACCTTTCTGCTCCATATAAAGCCATTCAAAAACAAAGTATGCGAGACAGAAGATCGAGGCCCCGGCAAGTGGAGCTTGCCGGGAAGGCCGTCCCAGGCTCAAGATTACCTCATTAGCACAAGGCCCTGGCAAGAGGAGCTTGCCAAGAAGACTAGAGGATCACATTTCAGAAGACATGCCTCGGCGCGGCATGCGCCCCGGCAGGGCCCAGGAAACGACAAGCTTCAGGGCCCGACAAGCTTCCGGGCCCGGCAAGGTCAAGGCCCTGGCAAGGTGCTTGCCGGGGAGAGTCACGCTGTGTGCCCGCGCTCCAGCTCATCGAACCACGCGTCGCCCTGGGGCCACTCGGGGGACGCGTGGCGGATGGCTGTGCAGCCTGGGGGACACGGTGGCGCTCCACGGTGGTAAAGCCATCGCCGTGGCAAACGGAGACGCAAGGGCGGGCGCTTTTGGGGTCGACGGCGACGGGCATTAAATGCTCTTGTCCCCCACTGTCAAAGTAGGTGGCGACCACTGTTCATCCACTGTAGCTCCACTATTCCCGCACTGTTACAACTACCACCACTATTACATTTTTACCCTTTCTCCTACGTTGACACCTGTCGGTGACCCCTTGAACTATAAAAGGAGGCCCATGCACAACGTAGAAGGGGTTCGGAACCTAGATCGCTCATTCGCCCGGTGTAGCTAGTTCTTCAAGCTCCCGAGCTCCCCAACTCAATACAAACCAAGCAGGAGTAGGGTTTTACGCGTCCGTCGCGGCCCGAACCTGGGTAAACTGCCCGCGTGTTCTCCATGATCTGCTCTTTGTGCTCCCTCCGCTCCCTCACCGCAACGACAAGGGGCTCCGGTCCCATAGGTGCTCGTGGTGGACAGTTTCCCCCGACATCTTTGGCGCGCCAGGTAGGGGGCGTCGAGGTTGTGCGAACCTGATTCGGCGTTCACGCGGGCGCATTCTTCATCAACCTCTCCAGTTACATAAACTTCATCAGCAATAGCAGCATGGCCCCGAAGAAGAAGGCTTCGGAGGTCGGAGGCTCGTCCGCGTCTGTTCCACCGCCACCTGAGCCTACGGTGGGTGGAGGAGACGCCGTCGGAAGGGTGGTCGCCGACGAGGAGACTCGCGGCGCCACCAAATCCAAGGACAAGACGGATGACCGAGCTTCGGTCTCCGTGGATGCGCCACGTCCATCTCAGCAAACAACGACCCAGCAACGCCATGGCACAGGAGGTGGCATCCGCTTGCTGGGCCAAGGGCAAACCGGAGGCTCGCGGGATGCTCCGGGCCATCGTCCTGGCACGAGCAAGGCGCGGTCGCCGGGGCGGGACCCTGCTCCTTCTAACCCTGTTAGAAGTCCGAGCATATCCCGCTCCTCGCACCGCTCGCCCCCGCTCCCCTCCTCTCCAGCAGAAGCGCTCGCAAGAGCGCAACTGCTCCTCGACTTCCCTCCAGCGGCAGACAAGGCCGAAGACTGGAGGGCAACCATCCAGAGCCTGATCGCCTTCGCCAACAACGAAACGCCGCAGCAGCCGGCGACCTCGCGGCCGCGGCAAGTCGAGAAGACGAAGGCCGACGGCGACAAAACCGCCGGGGGTGCAACCACCGTGCACTCCCCGCCGCGGAAGCAGAAGACGCCGCCCCGCCGGATCAACGTCGACGACGACTCCACGGCGTCGTCGGACCCGCGGGCTCGTCAGGACCAGCGCCAGGTCCTCGACGACCGGCGACAAGAAGACGCTCGAACGACGATCGAGCGCCGCCGAGAAGCTCGGCGACAATCAGATCAACGAGCTGGGAACGCCGTCAATACGCACGCGCCCGGTGAACCAGGTGACTTGCCGTACGCGGCAGGTTGCCCTGCTTTTAACCGTGAGCTGCGGCGCGTCCAGTGGCCCAGCATGAAGAATTTCAAGCCCGACGTACCGGAGAAGTACGACGGCAAGACGCACCCCTCGGAGTTTCTCAGCATCTACACCATCACGGTGCAAGCTGCCGGGGGGCGCGACGAGAAGATACTGGCGAACTACTTCCCGCTGGTGCTTAAGCCGAACGTTCGTTCTTGGCTTATGCACTTGCCGGAAGGCTCCATTTCTTCTTGGGCAGATCTTTGCCACCAGTTTGTTGGCGCCTTCACGGGCGGCCACAAACCCCACGGCCAGGAGAGTGATCTCCACATTCTGGCCCAGAAGGAAGTAGAACCTCTGCGCAAGTACATCCAGCGCTTTAGCCGCGTACAGCACAACATCCCCGACGTCCACCCTGCTGCGGTTATCAGTGCGTTCCACCAGAACGTACGTAACCGCCGCATGCGTGAGGAGATGGCCATGACCAAGATACGGGATGTCAGCGAGCTCTATGCTCTAGCTGATAAGTGCGCGCGCGCCGAAGAGGGGAGGAAACTCCCCGGAGAGGATGCTGGCGCAGGAGGAAGCGACAGCGACGACGCCGCCCCGGCAAAGAAGAGCCGGCGGCGGAACAATAGAAGAAAGAACAAGAAGGAAGTGCTTGCCGTCGAGAAGTCCGGCAAGGAGGCTCCCGCCAAGCAAGCACAGACTGGCGGCTCCGGCAAGGAGCCTGCCCCTGTGGCGGCAGCCGACAAGCAGGACGGCTCCGACAAGCAGTACTGCAAGATCCACCGCATCAAGGGCCACGACCTCTCCAACTGCAAACGCGTCGAGTACCTCGTCGAGCAGCAGAAAGCTGAGTACGAGCGGCGCGACAAGGAGAAGGCCCAAGGTGGCGGAGGAGAGCCAAGCAAGAAGCGGCCGTTCAATGGCCGGGGAGGACGCCGCGGCAAGGCCAAGCAGCGGCAAGGTGACCGACCTCCCCGGGGCCGCGACAAGGATGAAGAAGACGACGACGATGACATGGAGGATGAAGATAACAGCGAGCAGGAGTTCCAGAAGGCCACAGAAGTCCTGTGCGTCGACGGTGGCGCCTCTCTGCACACTTCCCACCGCCAACTCAAGCAGTGGGTGCGGGAAGTAAATGCAGCAGAGCCGCCCGTGGAGTCGCGCAGGCTCCTCAAATGGTCTAGCACACCCATCATTTTTGATCTTGAGGATCACCCTGACCGCACCACAGCGGTCGGGTGCTTGCCGATGTTGGTCTCACCCACCATCCGCAACCTCAAGGTCACCAAAATGTTGGTTGACGGCGGGGCCGGGCTGAACTTGATCTCCTCTGCTGTGATCAAGAAACTCCAAATCCCAGATGGCGAGCTCGAAGAGACCGGGTCGTTCCAAGGAATAAACCCGGGGAGGAGCAAGCCCAAGGGGAAGATAACCTTGCCAGTGACCTTTGGCGGGGAGCTCAACTTCAGAACTGAGCGCATCACATTCAACGTTGCCGATATACCATTGCCATACAATGGGATACTCGGCCGTCCCGCCCTCGCCAAGTTCATGGCAGCTTCCCACTACGCCTACAACGTACTCAAGATGCCGGGGCCGATAAGCGTCATCTCTGTCCATGGCAACAAGAAGGACGCGCTTATTTGCGCCGACAAGATATACCGGGACGCAGCAGCCGTGGCGGAGAGTAGTACACTTGCCGCTGAAGCTCCCGGGGGGAAGAAGACCAAGACCAAGTCCGGTAAGTGCTCTGGGGCCCACTCCGGCAACCGCACCTCTTCGGAGTGCTGCGCTGCCGTCGAGGACGTTCCATCGAGCTCCACCGGCAAGTGCAAGAAAGGGATGGCCGCTCCTCCGGCAACCAAGAAGGTGTCCGCCAATGAGGACGGCACTGGTGGTACCTTCACCATCAGTGCTACACTTGACAGCAAATAGGAAAGCGGGCCCGTTGCCTTCCTGCGGGCGAATGTCGATGTGTTTGCATGGCAACCATCTGACATCCCCTGTGTTCCCAGGAAGGTAATTGAGCACAAGCTTGCTGTTTGTCCTCATGCGCGGCCCATCAAGCAGAAGGTCAGAAAGCAAGCCGTGGAGCGCCAAGAATTCATTGCCGAGGAGATCAAGAAACTAGAAGCAGCGGGCCTGGTTAGAGGCGTGATCCATCCCACGTGGTTGGCAAATCCAGTTGTCGTGCGTAAGGCCAACGGGAAATGGAGACTATGTATAGACTTCACCGATGTGAATAAAGCATGTCCCAAGGATCCATTTCCCTTGCCGCGCATTGACCAGATTGTTGACTCCACTGCCGGATGCGAGCTGCTCTCTTTTCTTGATGCATATTCAGGCTACCACCAGATTTTCATGGCCAAAGAAGATGAAGAGAAGACTGCATTTATCACTCCATGTGGCACATATTGCTTCATTCGCATGCCCTTTGGATTGAAGAATGCAGGCTCAACATTTGCAAGGGTAGTGCACACTGCTTTCGAGCCACAGATCCACAGAAATGTAGAGGCTTACATGGATGATATCGTGGTGAAGAGTAAGAGCAAGGATACCCTGATCCAAGATTTGGAAGAGACATTTCAGAATCTGCGCAAGATCCAGCTTAAGTTGAACCCCGAGAAGTGCGTCTTTGGAGTCCCCTCCGGCAAGCTTCTCGGGTTCTTTGTGTCACAGAGGGGGATTGAAGCCAACCCCGACAAGATAAAAGCCATAGAGCAGATCGAAGCCCCGAAGCGCGTCAAGGATGTAAGGAGGCTTGCAGGTTGTGTAGCTGCCCTCAGTAGGTTCATTTCAAAGTCTGCAGAACGCGCCCTACCTTTCTTCAAAATCTTGAAGAAGGCAGGTCCTATGAAATGGACTCCGGAAGCGGAGGCAGCGCTGCAAGACTTGAAACGGTACCTATCCTCCACTCCAATACTTGTCGCACCTAGGCCACAGGAGAGGTTGCTGCTGTACCTAGCGGCAACCAACCAGGTGGTTAGTGCTGCGTTAGTAGCGGAGAGGGAGGCCGACGAGGAGTCTACACCACCGGCAAGCGAATCCAGCGATAAGCAGGGGGCTGTTCCGACAAGCTCTGGCCCCGACAAGGACAACTCTGCGCAGGAGCAAGAAGAGGTGCGGAAGAAGATGGTGCAGCGCCTAGTGTATTTTGTAAGTTCCCTCTTGCAGGGGGCTAGATCAAGATACTCTGGGGTGCAAAAGTTGCTTTTTGGCCTCCTCATGGCCTCGAGAAAGCTGCGCCATTACTTCCAGGCACATGAGATAACAGTGGTCACTCGCTTTCCGCTGAAGAGTATATTGCACAATCCAGAAGCAACAGGCAGGATCGTTGAGTGGGCACTGGAACTGTCAAGCTTTGGACTTAAGTTTGAAAGTACTTCAACCATACAGAGCCGAACTTTGGCAGAATTCATAGCTGAATGGACCCCGACACCCGATGAAGAAGTTCCAGAGACAAGTGTACCCGTACAAGAAGCGACAAGTGAATGGGTGATGTACTTTGATGGTGCCTTCTCGCTGCAAGGCGCCGGTGCCGGCGTGGTACTCATCGCGCCCACCGGAGAGCACCTCAAGTATGTTATCCAGATGCACTTTCCCAGGGAGCAAGCGACAAACAACACTGCTGAGTATGAAGGCTTGCTCGCCGGCCTCAGGATTGCGGCCGAACTTGGGATCAGGAAGCTGATTGTCCGGGGAGATTCTCAGTTGGTGGTCCGACAAGTTAACAAGAGTTACCAGAGCCCTTTGATGGAAGCTTATGTAGATGAAGTGAGGAAGCTTGAAGAACACTTTGAAGGTCTGCAAATGGAGCACGTTCCAAGAGCTCAGAATGACATTGCAGATGGCCTTTCAAAGTGTGCTGCGATGAAGTTACCTGTGGAACCAGGGACCTTTTTGCTCAAGCTGACTCAACCATCCGTTACACCATCAATTGGGCAGTCCAAGAAGAGAAAGTTGGTCTCCGGCGACTACTTGCCGGCGGATCTTCCTAAAACCGCCGCCAAGGTCCCCAAGATCAACGATCAGAACGCTGAAGAACAGATTGCTCCTGTGGATCCTCGGATCTGTACAGTTGAAGCAAGCGTCCCCGACAAGCCTCGCCCCGGCGAGCTTGCCGGGGGACCAGCAGCTCCGGCAGAACCAGAGGTCCTTGCCGTAGAAGCTGGGGTTCCCGCAGCGGCCCTCGTGCCTTTAGTCCTTGCCGTTGAGCCCCGGGCTCCGGCATGGGCGCAGCAGATCGTCCGTTTTCTGCAAACTGGAGAACTTCCTGATGACCCAGCAGAGATAGAGAAGATAACCAGGCAGTCAAGTATGTACCAGTTCGTGGATAACGAGCTGTACAGAAGAAGACTCAATGGTGTCAGGTTGAAATGCATATCCAGGGAAGATGGACAGAAGCTGTTGGCAGAAATACACGGAGGCATATGTGGCCACCACATTGGCGCAAGGGCGCTTGCCGGAAAAGCTTTCCGGCAAGGGTTCTTTTGGCAAGAAGCCCTCCAAGATGCAACTGCACTAGTAACCAAGTGTGAAGCGTGCCAGTTCCATGCCAAACAAATTCATCAGCCAGCTCAAGCTCTCCAGACAATCCCTTTGTCCTGGCCCTTCTCGGTCTGGGGGCTCGATATCCTCGGCCCCTTCCCCCGAGCTGTCGGGGGCTTTGAGTACTTGTACGTTGCAATCGACAAGTTCACAAAGTGGCCAGAAGTGGAACCAGTGAGAAAGGTGACAGCACAGTCAGCAGTCAGGTTCTTCAGGTCGATTGTTTGCCGTTTCGGGATCCCTAACAGGATCATCACCGACAACGGTACACAATTTACTAGTCGCACCTTCATGCAGTACGTCCAAGACCTTGGCGCCAAGGTCTGCTTCGCTTCTGTTGCTCACCCGAGGAGCAATGGTCAAGCGGAGAGGGCAAATGCTGAAGTGCTGCGTGGAATCAAGACAAGGACCTTTGACAGGCTGCACAAGTGCGGAAGAAACTGGATAGAGGAGCTACCGGCGGCTCTTTGGTCAATCAGAACGACACCAAGTCGAGCCACCGGACAGACACCCTTTGCTCTAGTCTATGGAGCAGAGGCAGTTCTCCCCACGGAACTCGTATACGGATCTCCTCGAGTGCTCGCTTATGATGAGCTCGAGCAAGAGCAACTGCGACAAGATGATGCATTGCTCCTCGAGGAGGAACCTCTCCAGGCTGCTGTACGAGCTGCTCGATACCAGCAGGCCTTGCGCCGCTATCATAGCCGCAAGGTTAAGGCCAGGAGTCTCGAGGAAGGCGACCTTGTTCTTCGGCGTGTTCAGTCCGCCAAGAATTCCAACAAGTTGACGCCGAAGTGGGAAGGCCCTTATCGGGTGAGACAAGTCACAAGGCCCGGAGCTGTCCGCCTTGAGACCGAAGAAGGCTTACCGGTGAGCAACTCCTGGAACATAGAGCATCTTCGCAAGTTTCACCCATAAGGCGCGGTTGCCGTGACCCGCTCCGGCAACCACCTTTTGTACAAGCCTTGCCGCTGTTGCATGTAACCCTTTGTACAAAGCCGGGCGCAGACCCCGTGCATCAGTAAAGCTTTTGAGTTTTGCGCTATTTGCCTTCTCCATGCTTTTCTTTGTTATTTGCATGCATTATTTGGCATATTGTGCAACACACATATCCGGTAAGCATTATCACGCCGATAGGCCATATATTTGTTCCCCCCTTCTTTTTCTTTCCCTCTTAAGCAGAAGGAACGTTCCTCGCGCACAAGTTTGCCGGGGGGAAGGAGATGGAAGAGGAACCAAGTGCTGTTCAAGAAAGTGAAACCTTGCCGGAGAAACAAGCAATATATGAAAGCTAAGTTACCAGAATTTGAGCAGTTCAAATTTTTAAAAATTTTGGTTATCTTCCTTGAACAACCACACTTTGTATGGAAAACCTGTGCGCGGAGGAACCTACCCGTGGCTAGCCGCACCCTTATCTTGTTTTCGAGTACGCTCAACGACTTAAGAGAGCTGCGACAAGTGTCGCGCCCTTACTTCGTTTTCGAGTTCGCTCAGCAAGCTAAGTGTGTTGCGACTAGTTGCGGCAAGGTTGCTTGCCGGTAAGACCTAGACCAGCAGGCTGCTCAGAGTCCAGCACTCAGCGCTCGCGGCAAGGACCCTTTGCCGGCAAGCTCCCTGGAAGTGTAGGGTGAAAAGCATACAAAGTAAAGGACCAGAACAAGGGAGATAACATTGCACTGATTGATCAAAACAAGATAATATCTTACAAGGGATAACTTGTCGCAATCACTAATAAGTTCGTGCACATGGCACACTTTGCAGTAACAAAGGAAATAAAAAGGAAGAGGCCTAATCTACGCGGTCGCCTTCAACCCTGTAGATCTTATTCACCTTGGCGATAATGTGGGCGACCTGCGCCTTCAGGGCCTCCATATCCGCGTCGGCCGGCAAGCTACGGAGAACGTTGACGAGATTTATGCCCGGATTGCGGTACACTATCTTCGTCAGGACGCGCTCCAAGCTTCCCGCGCAGAGCTGGCGCGACTCCTCGGCCGGTTGCGCGGGAAGCTTCTTCTGAAGATTTGCAAGGGCCGGCGCGACCCCTCTGAAGAAAAGGCTGAGCTTGGCGCTGTGGGGGAGGTTTGGATCCAGAGAGTATATGAGATGCTCAACCCTCAGCGCCATCAGCTCCTTGTCGATGGCAGCGGCGGAAGCCACCAAGTCTTCGGTCCATACTTCGACGGTCCGGCGGAAGTTCTCAGCTGAAGTGGCGGCGCTCTCCACCAGACCTCGCTCCTTGCGGAGCTCGTCCTTCAGCTTGGTTTCCCGGTCCCGGACGGCGTCGAGCGAGTCCTTCACCGTGGAAACCTTCAGCTCTAGATCTGCAATTGAGTCCTTGGCGGCCTTCAGCTCGTCGCCTTGCTTGGAAAGACGCACCTGGAGTTCGGAGTTAGTGTGGGCATCCTTCTCGCGCTCTATGTTGAGCGCGGTGACCCTATCTGCGCTCGCCTTTAGATACTCCTCCAGCTGCGCCACCTTGGCCTCGAGCTCCTTCTTGGCGGTCTCCGCGGTCTCCGCGGCGGCCTTCGCCTCCTTCAGCTCCCCGCCAAGGGCCTGCTCCCGGGCGGCGAGGTCTTCCTCATGAGAGTCAAGGTTGACCTTCCGTTGGGTGAGCTCTCCTTCTCGCCGAGACAACGCTTCTCCAGCGAGTCGCTGCTGCTCCTCGGCCTCGGCTTTCTCCAGAAGCCACTCCTGGTACTCTCCGGCGAGCCTCTCGCGCTCCTCCGCCACGTCGCGGAGGGCCGCTTGATTGGCGGCGCGGAGCTCCGCCGCGCGTTTCTCCATGTCAGCTGCGGCCTTGGCGGTGAGGGCTTCCCGAGATTCAAGCTTCGCCTGCCTGGCCCGGTAAAGGGCCAGGAGCCGGTGGAGCAACTTCTCCTCCTCGGGCTCGTCACTCCCGCCAGGCGCCTCGACAATCTTCAGACCCGCGGAGGCGAGGACCTCTCCGTCAAAGGCCTCTCCCTCCGCGGGGGCTCGCGACGAGGATCCCCACGACACTTGGATGAAGACGCCGTTGGGAGCCTCGAGGTAGAAGCCCGACTGCTCCTTTCCGGCGGAGGGGTCGGCGGCCGGTGCAGCACTCGATGCTCCTGCCGCCTCCGGGCCGGCAGTGCGGTCGTCGTCCCCCTCCCCGGCCGCTGCGTCTGCGGTCGGGGCAGTCTCCTCCGCGGCGGGCTCGGCGGCTCCCGCCATGTCTTCGACGACAGGGGCGTTGCCGCCGTCGCCCTGCGCGCCCTCCTCCTCGACGACGATCTCCGTCTACATCTACTCTGGGGGAGGAGGATCTAGAAGAAGAAGAAAAAGAAGAAGTTCAAGCAAATATCCAAAAAAGACAAACCCGAGAAGACGGAGTTAGAAGACCTACCTTGGCGGACTTCGTCGACGGCGGGCTCCCTCGCCGGGGAGCTCTCCCTTGGCGGGGTGGCCACCCTCGCCGGGCTGCTCGCCCTTGGCGGGGTACTCGCCCTTGGCGGAGTACCCGCCCTTGGCGGAGCGCTCTCCCTTGCCGGAGAGTTCGTCCTTGGCGGGGACGGCGGGGCCTGCAGCTCCTCGGGAGTGATCTCCGGGTGCTCCTGCGACTGCGGCTCCACTGGAACAACAAGATGTTAATATAAACAAGATCCTCTAGCGCGCCCGACGAGTGGAAAGATCAAGCCCAGACTTACGCTGGGGGCTGCTCCTCGGAGCAGCGCTCGGGTCCGGCAGGCTCATCTCCGGCGCGTCTCCCGTCGCCGCGGCGGGCAAGTCGTCCTCGACCTCGACCACGGGAACTTTGGCCTTCTTCGCCACTCGCTGGGCCAAGGTCCTGAAATCAAAGCAAGAAGCAAGATTAAAATCATCAAGGAAGGAATCAAGACAAAGTTAAAGGAGATACAAAACTTCAAGTCCTTACTCCTGTTCCTCGTCGCCGTCGTCGTCGCTCAGGGCGGAAAAGTCGAACGCCACCGGAGGCGCGTCCGCGCGAGGGTCAGGAGGCGAAGACTCCCTCGGGCGCTTGGCAGTCCCCGGGGCTGGGGGCTGCGAAGACCCGGCCCCTGTGGACGCCGGGGCCCGGGGAGCGGGCGGAGCAGCCGCTCCGCTCTGAGAAGACCCTCCTCCGCTTGGCGCTGACGTGCGGGGCGCCTCCGCCGTGGCCTGTGTGCGGGTCGCCCCCGCCGTGGTTGGTGCGCCGGGCGCCCCCGTCGCAGCTTGGCTCCCCCGGGTAGCTCGCGCCGCCCGGCGAGTTGGTTGTTGTCGGGGCGCCTGCGCCCTCGTCCCCGTCGTCTCCTTGCGGAGACGCTTCAGCGGAGATCGTCTTGGACTTGCCCGAGGCGGGGAGGTCTCCGATGACAAAGAGACGTCGTCGTTGTAGAGCCCCAGAGATCCATCGGAGTCCTCGCTGGCTCCGGCGTCCTCCTCCTCCTCGGCCGGCTCGCTGGGCCCGGCGCCCTGCCCTGCGGCCGTGCTCCCTCCGGCGCCCCTGTTTCCTCCGGCAACCTCGCCTCTCGCCGCGGCCTCGGTCACAACTCCGGGGATCCCGGCGTGCCTCAGAGAAGGGACCCCGGCGAGCTCGTCGGGAGGAAGCCGCAACAGCCTGCGGATCTCCGCCGCCTCTGCTTGGCAGGACGCATCCGCAGCCTCTGCCTCTTCAACTGTGAAGCCGAACTCTCCTGCCGCTGCGGCTGCGGCGGCCTCTTCTACCCGAGAAGCTATATAAGCAATCTCCTAGTCAGTGGTGTCCCGGGTGAGCCCCTTGATCTCCTCCTTGTTCTTCGGCACCTCCACCAGGTTGTCGAAGAAGCTCATGATGTCTGCTGGCTTGGGCGGTATCCATGTGCGGTCGACGCCATGCGAGTCACATGCGGGCATCATTGCGCGTAGGGGATCCCGAGCCGTGCTGTTGCATAGGGCCACCACTCCCCGGGGAGCTCTGAACCACTCTGGGTGGGCCGGGTCGTGCTTAAAAAGTTCCCGGACCATCCCCTTCAGCTCCAGCGACGTGAAGTTGAAATTCAGTCCCGGGCGCAGTCTCATTATGTCCGCCGCGTTGCCGTACTCCCACGCTGGCCTCTTCCTATCCTGTAGAGGGGCAATGCGGCGGTGGAGGAAGTCTGCTCCTACTTCTCCCATAGACAACTTGGCTGCCCGGAGACGAAGAATTCTGACAAGGGCGACGTTGAGCTTGACGTCGTCCGAGTCCAGCTCACTCCAGTCCCTGCCGCGCACTATGGCGGTTGTGCGCGGCGCGGTGAAGGGCTGCGGCTCGTCCTCTACTATCCAGCACCAGTCCGCGCGCCACTCCTCCCACTTGCCGCGGAGCTCCCCTCGCAGATAGGACTCCTTCTTGTTCAAGCGGAAGACCCAAGAAATTCCTCCGGAGAGGGGGGCGCCGGCCTCTACTCTAGGCGTAAAAAAATGCCTAAACAACGCTACATTCGGATAGATCCCTATATATTTTTCGCACAGATGTGTGAAAACCACCATCGTGAGGATGGCGTTGGGGGTGATGTCTAGAAGGTGGAGGTTGTAGGTGTTCATGATATCGCAGAAAAATTCAGAAAAGGGGGGACAAAGGCCGCAGTGGAAGAAAACAGCGAAGAAGAAGTACCCGCCGGGGTACATGTCCTTTGCGGCGGCGGGATAAGCTCTGGTCCGGGGATGCGCCTTGGTCTCCTTGGCCCAGAACAAGTAATACTTGTTCCAGAGCTCCCGCGCACCGAGCCTTGGCGCGAAGACGATGTTCCTCTTCCGCAGAAGGGCAAGCCTCGCCGCCTGCTCGGATTTGTCTTTCTTGGTCTTCTCCGCCTTCGCCTTCTCGGTCTTCGGGGCCATGGCGGAGGCGGCGAGGGGTGGAGAGCGAAGAGTCCGGCGGCGCCGCAGATGCGGAAGACGGCGGAGGAGGTGTGGAGTCGGAGCGCAAAGGGGAATTTCTGGAGATAGAAGAAGCAAAGAAGACGAAGTAAGGTAACGGCCCCTGCTTCCTCTGCTTTTAAGGGGGAAGTGGGGGACACTCCGCATTTCCCATTAAAGAACGTGGCCACGTTCCCTCCCATGACGCCGCAATCGACGCGTGCCGTTACGGAGGGATGCGGCGGATGCGGAAGGGGATTCGGCATGCCGCGGGCCACGCGTGCCCGTGCACTGTTTTGGGCCTGGCCCAACAACGCTTGGCACCGTGTATGGCCCATGCCCGGGGGCTCCTGTCGGTGTACTAAGGTAGGGGTACCTCAGTACCCCAACTTGTGCACGGGCAGTAGCAGCTTCCCGCGGCAGGGCCTACCACGTGCTCGCCGGAGACCTTTTCTGCTCCATATAAAGCCATTCAAAAACAAAGTATGCGAGACAGAAGATCGAGGCCCCGGCAAGTGGAGCTTGCCGGGAAGGCCGTCCCAGGCTCAAGATTACCTCATTAGCACAAGGCCCTGGCAAGAGGAGCTTGCCAGGAAGACTAGAAGATCACATTTCAGAAGACATGCCTAGGCGCGGCATGCGCCCCGGCAGGGCCCGGGAAGCGACAAGCTTGAGGGCCCGACAAGCTTCCGGGCCCGGCAAGGTCAAGGCCCCGGCAAGGTGCTTGCCGGGGAGAGTCACGCTGTGTGCCCGCGCTCCAGCTCATCGAACCACGCGTCGCCCTGGGGCCACTCGGGGGACGCGTGGCGGATGGCTGTGCAGCCTGGGGGACACGGTGGCGCTCCACGGTGGTAAAGCCATCGCCGTGGCAAACGGAGACGCAAGGGCGGGCGCTTTTGGGGTCGACGGCGACGGGCATTAAATGCTCTTGTCCCCCACTGTCAAAGTAGGTGGCGACCACTGTTCATCCACTGTAGCTCCACTATTCCCGCACTGTTACAACTACCACCACTATTACATTTTTACCCTTTCTCCTACGTTGACACTTGTCGGTGACCCCTTGAACTATAAAAGGAGGCCCATGCACAACGTAGAAGGGGTTCGGAACCTAGATCGCTCATTCGCTCGGTGTAGCTAGTTCTTCAAGCTCCCGAGCTCCCCAACTCAATACAAACCAAGCAGGAGTAGGGTTTTACGCGTCCGTCGCGGCCCGAACCTGGGTAAACTGCCCGCGTGTTCTCCACGATCTGCTCTTTGTGCTCCCTCCGCTCCCTCACCGCAACGACAAGGGGCTCCGGTCCCATAGGTGCTCGTGGTGGACAGTTTCCCCCGACATACTGTCTACAAAGCTCGACTTGTTGTGAAAAGTTTTCAACAAGTTCAAGGAGTTGACTACGACGAGACCTTCTCACTCGTAGCGATGCTTAAGTCTGTTCAAATCATGTTAGCAATTGTCACATTTTATGAAATCTGGCAAATGGATGTCAAAACTACATTCCTTAATGGATTTGTGAAAGAAGAGTTGTATATGATGCAATCAGAAGGGTTTGTCGATCCTAAAGGTGCTAACAAAGTGTGCAAGCTCCAGCGATCCATGTATGGACTGGTGCAAGCATCTCGGAGCCGGAATATAAGCTTTGATAAGGTGATCAAAGCATATGGTTTTATACAGACTTACGGTGAAGCCTGTATTTACAAGAAAGTGAGTGGGAGTGATGTCTACTACACAACCTTCTTCTTGTAGACATTGTTGGGCCTCCAAGTGAAGAGGTTTGTAGGACAGTAGCAAATTTCCCTCAAGTGGATGACCTAAGGTTTATCAATCCGTGGGAGGCGTAGGATGAAGATGGTCTCTCCCAAACAACCCTGCAACCAAATAACAAAGAGTCTCTTGTTTCCCCAACACACCCAATACAATGATAAATTGTATAGGTGCACTAGTTTGGCGAAGAGATGGTGATACAAGTGCAATATGGATGGTAGATATAGGTTTTTGTAATCTGAAAATATAAAAACAGCAAGGTAGCAAGTGGTAAACGTGAGCGTAAACGGTGTTGCAATGATAGGAAACAAGGCCTAGGGTTCATACTTTCACTAGTGCAAGTTCTCTCAACAATAATAACATAGCTGGATCATATAACTATCCCTCAACATGCAACAAAGAGTCACTTCAAAGTAACTAACAGCGAAGAACAAACGAAGAGATTATGGTAGGGTACGAAACCACCTCAAAGTTATCCTTTCTGATCGATCTATTCAAGAGTCCGTAGTAAAATAACACGAAGCTATTATTTCCGTTCAATCTATCATAGAGTTCGTACTAGAATAACACCTTAAGACACAAATCAACCAAAACCCTAATGTCACCTAGATACTCCATTGTCACCACAAGTATCCGTGGGCATGATTATACGATATGCATCACACAATCTCAGATTCATCTATTCAACCAACACAAAGTACTTCAAAGAGTGCCCCGAAGTTTCTATCGGAGAGTCAAGACGAAAACGTATGCCAACCCCTATGCATAGATTCCCAAGGTCACGGAACCCATAAGTTGATCACCAAAACATACATCAAGTGGATCACGTGATATCCCATTGTCACCACAGATAAGCACATGGAAGACATACATCAAGTGCTCTCAAATCCTTAAAGTCTGAATCCGATAAGATAACTTCAAAGGGAAAACTCAATTCATTACAAGAGAGTAGAGGGGGAGAAGCAACATAAGATCCAACTATAATAGCAAAGCTCATGATACATCAAGATCGTGCCATCTCAAGAACACGAGAGAGAGAGAGAGAGAGAGAGAGAGAGAGAGAGAGAGAGAGAGAGAGAGAGAGAGAGAGAGAGATCAAACACATAGCTACTGGTACATACCCTCAGACCCGAGGGTGGACTACTCCCTCCTCGTCATGGAGAGTGTTGAGATGATGAAGATGGCCACCGGTGAGGGTTCCCCCTCCGGCAGGGTGCTGGAACGGGGTCAAGATTGGTTTTTTGGTCGTAACAGAGGCTTTCGGCAGCGGAACTCCCGATCTGGGTTATTTTCCGGAGGTTTCAGTATATATAGGAGGTGTTGGAGTCGGGGCCAAGCAAAGGGGGTCTACGGGCTGTCCACGAGGCAGGGGGCACGCCCAGTAGGGGGGCGCCCCCACCCTTGTGGGCAGCCCGTGGGTCTTCTCGTCCCCCTCCGGCACTTCCTGGGCTTCTTTAGGTCCAAAAACTTCCTCCCTTAAATTTCAGGTCAATTGGGCTCCTTTTGATATTCCTTTTCTGCGAAAACCCTAAAACAGGAGAAAAACAGAAACTAGCACTGGGCTCTGGGTTAATAGGTTAGTCCCTAAAAAAATATAAAAGTGTATAACAAAGCCCATTAAACATCCAAAACATCATAAATAATAGCATAGACCAATAAAAAATTATAGATACATTGGAGACGTTGGAGACGTATCAATCATCCCCAAGCTTAATTCGTGCTCGTCCTCGAGTAGGTAAATGATAAAAACAATTTTTTTGATGTGGAATGCTAACCAACATAATTTTCAATGTAATTTCTTTATTGTGGCATGAATGTTCAGATCCGAAAGATTCAAGACAAAAGTCTATATTGACATAAGAAATAATAATACTTCAAGCACACTAACAAAGAAATCATGTCTTCTAAAAATAACATGGCCAAAGAAAGTTATCCCTACAAAATCATATAGTCTGGCTATGCTCCATCTTCATCACACAAAATATTCATATCATGCACAACCCCGGTTTCAGCCAAGCACTTGTTTTCATACTCAATTTTTTCAAACCTTTCAACTGTCACGCAATACATGAGCGTGAGCCATGGATATATCACTATAGGTGGAATAGAGTGGTGGTTGTGGGGAAGACAAAAATAGGATGATAGTCTCACATCAACTAGGCGTATCAATGGGCTATGGAGATGCCCATCAATAGATATCAATGTGAGTGAGTAGGGATTGCCATGCGACTGATGCACTAAAGCTATAAGTGTATGAAAGCTCATCAAAAGAAACTAAGTGGGTGTGCATCCAACTTGCTTGCTCGTGAAGACCTAGGACATTAGAGGAAGCCATCGTTGGAATATACAAGCCAAGTTCTATAATTCTCACTAGTATATGTAAGTGACTAAACATGAGACTCTCTATCATGAAGAACATGGTGCTACTTTGAAGCGCAAGTGTGGAAAAAAGATAGTAGCAATTGTCCCTTCTCTGTTTTCTCTCATTTTTTTGGAGGGGCTTTCTCTTTTTTTAGCCCCTCTCTATATTTTTTTGGGCCATCTTTTTTTATTTGGCCTTTCCTCACATTGGACAATGCTCTAATGATGATGATCATCACACTTTTATTGATTTACAACTCGATATGACAACTCGATACTAGAACAAAGTATGACTCTATATGAATGCCTCCAGCAATGTACCAGGGTGTGCAATGAATCAAGAGTGACATGTATAAAAAATTATGCATGGTGGCTTTGCCACAAATACGATGTCCACTACATGATCATGCATGGCAATATGACAATATGAAGCATGTCATAT
Source organism: Secale cereale (assembly GCA_902687465.1). Taxonomy (NCBI): domain Eukaryota; kingdom Viridiplantae; phylum Streptophyta; class Magnoliopsida; order Poales; family Poaceae; genus Secale; species Secale cereale. Next base: position 308,646,971 of record LR738711.1, on the reverse strand, counting down.
GAACGGAACGGTGGAAAGTTGCATGGTAATATATCTCGGAATGGCTATGGAAATGCTATGATAGGTAGGTATGGTGGCTGTTTTGAGGAAGATATATGGTGGCTATTTTGAGGAAGGATATATAGTGGGTGTATGGTACCGGTGAAAGTTGCGCGGTACGAGAGAGGCTAGCAATGGTGGAAGGGTGAGAGTGCATATAATCCATGGACTCACCATTAGTCATAAGAAGTCATATACTTATTGCAAAAATTTACGAGTCATCAAAACAAAGCAATCAACGCATGCTCCTAGGGGGGAGGTTGGTAGGAGTTAACCATCGTGCGCCCCTGACCTCCACACAAAGGATGACACTCTACAAATACCTCATGCTCTAACTTCGTCACATAGCGGTTCACCATACGTGCATGCTACGGGAATCACTAACTTTAACACAAGTATTTCTAAATTTCATAATAACTCCACTAGCATGACTCTAATATCACCACCCTCATATCTCAAAACAATTATCAAGCATCCAACTTCTCATCATATTCAATGCACTTAGTATGAACGTTTTTACTACATTCATCTTGGATGCCTATCATGTGAAGGCTAGTTTTATAGCCAAAGCACATTAACATGCTGTTCTAATAGACTCTTAAAAGGATATAAGTGAAGCATGATAGATCATCTATTTCTTCAAAATAAAACCACCGCCGTGCTCTAAAAGATATAAGTGAAGCACTAGAGCAATAATAAACTACTCCGAAAGATATAAGTGAAGATCAATGAGTAGTTGAACAATTATGTAACTATGTTAAGACTCTCTAACATTTAAGAACTTCAGATCTTTGGATATTATTTGAATACCAAGAAAAACAAAATAAACTAAATTGATGCTCCAAGCAAAACACATATCATGTGGTGAATAAAAATATAGCTCCGAGTATAGTTACCGATAGATGAAGACGAAAGAGGGGATGCCTTCCCGGGGCATCCCCAAGCTTAGGCTTTTGGTTGTCCTTGAATTTTTACCTTGGAGTGCCTTGGGCATCCCCAAGCTTAGGCTCTTGCCACTCTTTGTTCCATAGTCCATCAAAGCAATACTCAAAACTTGAAAACTTCACAACATAAAACTTAGAAAAAAATCTCGTGAGCTCCATTAGTATAAGAAAACAAACCACCACTCAAAGGTACAGTTGTGAACTCATTCTAAATTCATATTGGTGTAATATCTACTGTATTCCAACTTCTCTATGGTTCATACCCTCCGATACTACTCATAGATTCATCAAAATAAGCAGACAACACTCGGAAAACAGAATCTGTAAAAAACAGAACAGTCTGTAGTAATCTGTAACTTTCACATACTTCTGTAACTCCAAAAAACTTGAAATAAATTGGTAAACGTGAGTAATTTGTCTATTAATCATCTGAAAAAAGAATCAACTAAATAGCACACTCCAGTAAAATCTGGTGACTATTCTAGTGAGCGCTAACGATTCTGTTTTTCACAGCATGATCATATAGACTTCACACAACTCTTCCCAAAGGTTCTACTTGGCACAAACACTAATTAAAACATAAAACCACATCTAACCAGAATCTAGATGAAATATTTATTACTAAACAAAAGCAAAAACAAAGAAACTAAAATAAAGTTGGGTTGCCTCCCAACAAACGCTATCGTTTAACGCCCCTAGCTAGGCATGATGATTTCAATGATGCTCGCATAAAAGATAAGAATTGAAACATAAGGTGAGCATCATGAAGAATATGCCTAGCACATTTAAGTCTAACCCACTTCCTATGCATAGGGATTTTGTGAGCAAACAACTTATGGGAACGATAATCAACTAGCATAGGAAGGGAAAACGAGCATAACTTCAAAATTTTAAGCATATAGAGAGGAAACTTGATATTATTGCAATTCCTACAAGCATATGATCCTCTCTCATAATAATTTTCAGCAGCATCATGAATGAATTCAACAATATAACGAGCACATAAAGCATTCTTTTCATGATCTACTTGCATAGAAATTTTACTACTCTCCACATAAGCAAAATTCTTCTCATTGATAGTAGTGGGATAAGCAAATTCAATAAAATAATTATCATGTGAAGCATAATCTAATTGAAAATTAAAATCATGATGACAAGTTTCATGATTATCATTATTCTTAATAGCATACAATTCATCACAATAATCATCACATATAGCAACTTTGTTCTCATAATCAATTGGAACCTCTTCTGAAATAGTGGATTCATCACTAAATAAAGTCATGACCTCTCCAAATCCATTTTCATCAATATAATCATCATAAATAGGAGGCATGCTTTCATCATAATAAATATTATCATCAAAACTTGGGGGACTAAAAATACCATCTTCATCAAACATAGCTTCCCTTGTGGCTTTGCATATCATTAGCATAATCACTCTCATCATTAATAGTATGGATAGCACCTATAGTATAGCAATTATCATCATCACAATGAGTAATAGGAGGGACATCATTCGGAAGGGATACCTCTTTACCTTTGCTTTTCATCTTTTCTTTTTCTTCTTCACATTATGTGTGGGTTTAATCTTCTTTTCGCAGCTCTTTATTAATGAGATTGGTTGAATATAAGACTCTTCCTCGTTACCTGATTCATCATAAGAAAGAATAGGAGGATATTGGGAAATCTCTTCCCTTTCATTAGTATTCTCTTCATCTTCTATTTGTTTTCTTGTCTTTAGGTAATTGGAAATTTAAGGATTTTCAATGCAATTCACCGCACAATACCTGTAAATTTCCTCTAATCAAAATCAAGAAGTTTATCAAGGGCAAATCCTGGGAGATGCTTAGTTCTACGTTTGATTTCTTCTTAACCCAAAAGCAAGCTAAGTTCATTATGATGTGCAAGGGAAATCAAGTCATCACAATTTTTGGACACAATTTGATCATGAAACAATTTGCACTGGAGAGTGAAATGACCACGTTTATTGCAAAGTTCACAAGACATATTAAATTTTCAGCACAATCATCTAGCCTTTCTTGCAACCATTTAGTTTGTAAATACTTATGTCTCTTGCAAAATCTATCTTCCCTATTTGGTACGTACTTGCAAACTCTATGCACTCCACAAAAATAGACATGCTTATAAGAGATATTTTCATCATGACTAGTGCAATCATCATTAGTACCATGGATATTCAAAGGGTTCACACTAACAACATTGCAATCATGCTCATCATTCACAGATTTAGTGCCAAACATTTTAATGCATTCTTCTTCTAATACTTGGGCACAATTTCCCTTTCCATCATTTTCACGAAAGATATTAAAAAGATGAAGCATATGAGGTAACCTTAATTCCATTTTTTGTAGTTTTCTTTTATAAACTAAGCTAGTGATAAAACAAGAAACTAAAATATTCGATTGCAAGATCTGAAGATATACCTTCAAGCACTAACCTCCGCGGCAACGGCGCCAGAAAATATCTTGATGTCTACTACACAACCTTCTTCTTGTAGACGTTGTTGGGCCTCCAAGTGCAGAGGTTTGTAGGACAGTAGCAAATTTCCCTCAACTGGATGACCTAAGGTTTATCAATCCGTGGGAGGCGTAGGACGAAGATGGTCTCTCTCAAACAACCCTGCAACCAAATAACAAAGAGTCTCTTGTGTCCCCAACACACCCAATACAATGATAAATTGTATAGGTGCACTAGTTCGGCGAAGAGATGGTGATACAAGTGCAATATGGATGGTAGATATAGGTTTTTGTAATCAGAAAATATAAAAACAGCAAGGTAGCAAGTGGTAAACGTGAGCATAAACGGTGTTGCAATGATAGGAAACAAGGCCTAGGGTTCATACTTTCACTAGTGCAAGTTCTCTCAACAATAATAAAATAGCTGGATCATATAACTATCCCTCAACATGCAACAAAGAGTCACTCCAAAGTAACTAATAGCGGAGAACAAACGAAGAGATTATGGTAGGGTACGAAACCACCTCAAAGTTATCCTTTCTGATCGTTCTATTCAAGAGTCCGTAGTAAAATAACACGAAGCTATTCTTTGCGTTCAATCTATCATAGAGTTCGTACTAGAATAACACCTTAAGACACAAATCAACCAAAACCTAAATGTCACCTAAATACTCCATTGTCACCTCAAGTATCCGTGGGCATGATTATACGATATGCATCACACAATCTCAGATTCATCTATTCAACCAACACAAAGTACTTCAAAGAGTGCCTCGAAGTTTCTATCGGAGAGTCAAGACGAAAACGTGTGCCAACCCCTATGCATAGATTCCCAAGGTCACGGAACCCGTAAGCTGATCACCAATACATACATCTAGTGGATCACGTGATATCCCATTGTCACCACAGATAAGCACATGGAAGACATACATCAAGTGTTCTCAAATCCTTAAAGACTGAATCCGACAAGATAACTTCAAAGGGAAAACTCAATTCATTACAAGAGAGTAGAGGGGGAGAAGCAACATAAGATCCAACTATAATAGCAAAGCTCGCGATACATCAAGATCGTGCCATCTCAAGAACATGAGAGAGAGAGAGAGAGAGAGATCAAACACATAGCTACTGGTACATACCCTTAGCCCTGAGGGTGGACTACTCCCTCCTTGTCATGGAGAGCGCTGGGATGATGAAGATGGCCACCGGTGAGGGTTCCCCCCTTCGGCAGGTTGCCGGAACGGGGTCAAGATTGGTTTTTTGGTGGTAACAGAGGCTTTCTGCGGCGGAACTCCCGATCTAGGTTATTTTCCGGAGGTTTCAGTATATATAGGAGGTGTTGGAGTCGGGGCCAAGCAAAGGGGATCTACGGGCTGTCCACGAGGCAGGGGCGCACTCAGTAGGGGGGGGTGCGCCCCCCACCCTCATGGGCAGCCCATGGGTCTTCTCGTCCCCCTCCGGCACTTCCTGGGCTTCTTTAGGTCCAAAAACTTCCTCCGTTAAATTTCAGGTCAATTGGGCTCCGTTTGATATTCCTTTTTTGCGAAAACCCTAAAACAGGAGAAAAATAGAAACTGGCAATGGGCTTTGGGTTAATAGGTTAGTCCCAAAAATAATATAAAAGTGTATAACAAAGCCCATTAAACATCCAAAACATTATAAATAATAGCATGGAACAATCTAAAATTATAGATACGTTGGAGACGTATCAGGAAGCACTACAACATTTCTGATAAGTATATGTGAATGACATATTGCTAATCGGAAATGATGTAGAATTTTCTGGAAAGCATAAAGGATTGTTTAAAAGGAGTCTTTTCAATAAAAGACCTCGGTGAAGCTCCTTACATATTGGGCATCAAGATCTATAGATATAGATCAAGACGCTTGATAAGACTTTTGATGAGTACGTACCTTGATAAGATTTTGAAGTAGTTCAAAATGGATCAGCCAATGAAGGAGTTCTTGCCTAAGTTGTAAGGTATGAAGTTGAGTAAGACTCAAAGCCCGACCACAGCTGAAAAATAGAGAGAGAATGAAAGTCATTCCCTATGCCTCAGCCATATGTTCTATAAAGTAAGTCATGTTGTGTACCAAACCTGATTTGTACCTTGCCATGCGTTTGGCAAGGACGTACAATAGTGATCCAGGAGTAGTTCACTGGACAACGATCAAAATTATCCTTAGTAACTGGAGGACTAAGGAAATGTTTCTTGATTATTGAGGTGATAAAGAGTTCGTCGTAAAGGGTTGCTCCGATGCAAGGTTTGACACTAATCCAGATGACTAAGTATCAATCTGGATGCGTATTGAAAGTGGCAGCAATTAGCTAGAGTAGCTCCATGCAGAGCATTGTAGACATAGAAAATTGCAAAATACATACGGATCTAAATGTGACAGACCTGTTGACTAAACTTCTCTCACAAAGCAAAACATGATCACACCTTAGTACTCTTTGGGTGTTAATAACATGGTGATGTGAACTAGATTATTGACTCTAGTAAACCCTTTGGGTGTTGGTCAAATGGCGATGTGAACTATGGGTGGTAAATCACATGGCAATGTGAACTACATTATTAACTCTAGTGCAAGTGGGAGACTGAAGGAAATATGCCCTATAGGCAATAATAAAGTTGTTATTTATATTTCCTTATATCATGATAAATGTTTATTATTCATGCTAGAATTGTATTAACCAGAAACTTAGTACATGTGTGAATACATAGACAAAACAGAATGTCCCTAGTGTGCCTCTGCTAGACTAGCTCGTTAATCAAAGATGGTTATGTTTCCTAACCATAGACATGTGTTGTTATTTGATGAATGGGATCACATCATTAGAGAGTGATGTGATGGACAAGACCCATCCGTTAGCTTAGCATTATGATCGTTTAGTTTTATTGCTATTGCTTTCTTCATGACTTATACATGTTCCTATGACTATGAGATTATGCAACTCCCGAATGCCGGAAGAACACCTTGTGTGCTATCAAACGTCACAACATAACTGGGTGATTATAAAGATGCTCTATAGGTGTCTCCAAGGTGTTTGTTGAGTTGGCATAGATCGAGAATAGGATTTGTAACTCCGAGTGTCGGAGAGGTATCTCTGGGCCCTCTCGGTAATACACATCATAATAAGCCTTGCAAGCAAATGACTAATAAGTTAGTCACGAGATGATGTATTACTAAAGGAGTAAAGAGACTTGCCGGTAATGAGATTGAACTAGGTATGACGATACCGACGATCGAATCTTGGGCAAGTAACATACCGATGACAAGGGGAATGGCGTATGTTGTTATGCGATTTGACCAATAAAGATCTTCGTAGAATATGTAGGAGCTAATATGAGCATCCAGGTTTCGCTATTGGTTATTGACCGGAGATGTGCCTTGGTCATGTCTACATAGTTCTTGAACCCATAGGGTCCGCACGCTTATCGTTCGATGATGATTTGTATTATGAGTTATGTGATTTGATGACCGAAGTTTGTTCGGAGTCCCGGATGAGATCACGGACATGACGAGGAGTCTCGAAATGGTCGAGAGGTAAATATTCATATATCGTAAGGCTATATTCGGACTTCGGAAATGTTCCGAGTGTTTCGGGTATTTTTGGAGTACCGGGGAGTTATGGGAATTCACCGGGAGAAGTAAATGGGCCTTATTGGGCCATGCGGGAAAAGAGGAGGCAGGACAAAGGGGAGGTGGCGCCCCCCCATTGGTCTGAATTGGACTAGGAGAAGGGGGAGGCGCCCACCTTGCCTTTTCCTTCTCCCTCTCTCTTCCCTCTTTCCTTCTCTCTTACTCCGAATAGGAAAGGGTTTTCTACTAGGACTTGGAAGTCCTAGTAGGATTCCCTACTCTTGGCGCACCCTAGGAGGCCAGCCTCTCTCCCTCCCTCCTTTATATACGTGGGAAGGGGCACCCCAAGGTCACAACAGACAATTTCTTAGCCGTGTGCGGTGCCCCCCTCCATAGTTACACACCTCGGTCATATTGTTGCAGTGCTTAGGCGAAGCCCTGCGCCGGTAACTTCATCATCATTGTCACCACGCCGTCGTGCTGATAAAACACTCCCTCGCCCTCAACTGGATCAAGAGCTCGAGGGACGTCATCGTGCTGAACGTGTGCTGAACACGGAGGTGCCGTACGTTTGGTACTAGGATCGGTTGGATCGTGAAGACGTTCGACTACATCAACCACGTTACTAAAAGATTCCGCTTTAGGTCAACGAGGGTACGTGGACACACTCTCCCCGCTTGTTGCTATGCTTCTCCTAGATAGATCTTGCGTGATCGTAGGAAAATTTTGAAATACTACGTTCCCCAACAATATAGTTGTAATGCTACGCTATAGTAGACGGGGTTTGGTATGAGTGCTCGGGAGTGGTGTCAAGAAGGAGGACTCTATGTCAATGATGACAACTTCATGATGGCATCTACAAGGACTACATCTTCAAGGCCTCGAGACTTCAAGACTCAAGACAAAAATTCAATATACCTCTGGGTGGAGAATGGTTAAGAAGGGTATACGGTGCGCCGAGTACTCAGTGATTTTGCAGAAGCGCCGTGATATCATGTGGAAAGCACCACCCAGGCTCAAAGAGATAGAAGAATACTTCATGCCTGGAAACTTACCTATGAAACCGCAAGTCACTATAGGCTCTGGCTTGGTTGACCTTAGTGGTGACTCTGGCTGGGACAATGCTAGCAGATGTAGAACTACAATAGGATTGGATGAGCACCGGACAGTGGTCAGAGGAACTCTTCGGAAGACCATGTTTTGGTCGTCTTGTTCTCAAACATCATGAAGTGCGAGAACGTAAAAAGAGGGATCGAATCTTGCGGCTAAAGTGTACAAACCTCTACAAAGGATTTAAAACCTAATCGATTATCCGTGTCCCCGGTTACGGACAACTTGAGCTTCTGGACATGGATCTATCTCGGAACTCTCAACACCAGACTGATAAATAATTGAGGGCCACTTATTGTTATTATGGGTTATGAGACATAGGTTGGCGGAACCATGCCATATATAGGTATATACTTTGTAGTGGAGTTCCTAGATAAGTAATAGCAGCTTTTACGCAAACAAAACTCAGACACAAAGCCACAAAGCCATGTTACATATAGAATAGTTTTATCATCTGCTTTCTTTTATTGTGATCTTGCTAGTACATTCAATGTACTAACCTACACGGCTGTAATGTTTTATGTTGCAGATATTATCTACGATGAGTTGGAGCTAAAATACAGGGTTATAGTCTACACTCAACCTGTCGATGCCGCTGATGGGACTCCACACCCTTTTGTTTGTTTCTGCTGACAATTATGAGGTATATATATATATATATATATATATATATATATATATCAGTTTTACGTTATTTATTAACGTGATTGCACTTTGATATATACATTGATGTAATGTGTGTGCCAGCATACTGATCCAGGGATGGCACAGATACATAGAGGCTTGACCGTTTGAGGTCGGGTCGCTACAGATATGGTATCAGAGCACATGTTGACTGTAGGACGTGACCGTAGAAATCGGAAAGCCCATAGGATAGGATATCTCTAAAACTTTTTTTAAAAGACCCTTACTTCTCATCTTTTACCCTTCTGACCTCAAATAGTTAGAATATACCCTTTACCCTTCTGACCATATGAAGGATCAACTGAAGCCACTCCAAGAAGAACAAGATATCGGACAATTGATGGCCACTTCAGAGTAAAGAGGATTTCACCATACATTTCGGAGAAAGAAGCTACAACCGTTGAAGACTCTGAAGACTCGAAGAAATTGAAGACTCTGAAGATTTATTTGACCTTTAGAAGACCAAACCCATGTTATATACTTACGTTAGATGCGACGATTGTGAGCTATCATTTGTTTGATGTTTTTCTGACAGCCACAAAATAAAACCCTTCTCTTCAAAACTATTGTTCGTATTGTGTGTATCTCTCTCTCGCCCATATCTCATCCCAAAACCCTTGAACCTAATAGATGATGAATGAAGAAGGATTGGTCTTCTCTGGACCAATGAGTCAGCCGGAGGCAGAGCTATGGATTAAAAACATGGAGGAGAACATCGAGATAAATTTGATTGCAAGGAAGTATAAAGTTCAATACACTCTTTAGTACTTTACCAAAAAGTGACGCAGCATGGTGGAAAATGCATCAAACTATACAAGGATGTAATGGAGCAAAAACTTGGGAGGAATTCAGGAAGACTCTGTTAAGATCACGTCTCATCCGGAAGCACTATGACAACCCAATGAAGAAACCTTGTGCCTGCAAGATTTGTGGAGAAATAGAACACACCCAGGAAGAACACAAGGATGGATGCCCTCATTGTGAGGAAAATCATCCAGCCGAAGAATGCCCGACTTGGCAGGTTACTTGTTTAGTATGTGAAGGAACTACGCACTACCCTACTCAGTGTCACATTTACCCTAAGGTACAAGAAATTACCAAGCAGCGGAAAGAATCCCTCGGGGAAAGTTTAGAAGAATCCGTGATGAAGGAAGTTATTGAAGACCCTGATGGAGAAGGCCTAAAAAGATTTTACGCTCATGCTTGCTATTCATGTGGAGACAAAGGACATTTTTCCCAATATTGCACCAAGGAAAGAGAAGAGCATCTCGGAGACAATTTGACAACAGAAGTGAAGTTTGACCCTCAGGAAATAGAAGCTCCAATCATTACAGCGAAATCCAGGAAGAGAAAACGAAGGTATCCCTAGAACAACCCAATTTTTGCAGAGAAGGACCTCAGTAATATCACTTGTTACAGGTGCAATGATTTAGGTCATTATGCTAATAAATGCCAGGACAAGAAGCCGAGAACCCAAAGATCAAACACCATCCCCAAGAAACCAAAAGACTTATCAGAGGTTATTTGTTTTCGCTGCAAGGAAGCAGGACATTATGCTACTAAATGCCCCGACAAGATAAAAGTTGGAACTGAGTAGTTGAGAAATTTAATATTGGTAATAAGTGTAGCAGGAAGCATTTATTTTCGTAAGGATATGGAGTTGAATTTATGTAACGGAAGTCTTGAATGTTGTAATGGTTCATGAATTAATAAAGTTAATGTGTCCTAGTTTCATATGTCGTATTATATGAGTTTTTACTCTATGAAAAAAGATTTTGGACTAGTTTCGAGGATATGAGAAATATGGTTTATGGATGAATTTGTGAATTTGATTTTAACGGTGGTAGTACCCTATGAGAACACCTGCCCAATAAAAAGGAAAATGTATTCTATGGAGTGGAGTTTGGACAAAATAAGCATGAGTTTTATTTTAATATCTTGGTTACCCCAAGAGTATGAAGGAATGAAGTACTATTGGATTTAAAGAAGGTATAATGTTGGAATATGGAACAATTGTAAATCCAATGATGAGTTAAAGCTATGCAAGTATTGAAGTGGGCCCACAACCCGTAGGCCCAAGAATTAATAAGGATCAACTACTCCCTGCAAGAAGAAATTTCGGAAGAACCTGTGATTTGACGAGCAGACATTACTTAGGAGGTTATGAAACCCCGAGAGTTGTGAAGTAACGATAGATGTTTCATTCGGCTTACAGAATCAATGGAAATATCCGAACTAAGTTCATTGACAAGAGAAATTCTATAATGCTTGTGAGAATGCCCGAGCGTTAGAAATGCGAGATTCGCTAAACCTTATACAGAGTAATGATTTGGGTGCGGAATGGATTGATCACCATACCGACTTACTCTTGTCATTCGCTCTTGCTATTCAGAGTGGTAAATCTAGAGTGACTTACCTTGTAGAGAGACGATGATGTCAAAACCTTGTTTAAACCTTAGAATGGTAGGACGATGGAACGCTATGTAGGCAACCGTTGCCAATCATAGGATATACGGTGAGATTCAACCCCGACCATTTTCCTGCAGGGGAAACCATAAATTGTCGACCGCCAGGAGGTTTCGATAGTTGTTTAGTATTGGCGACAGATCTCTCAGCTAAGAAGATCCCATCTTGAAATAACCTTACTAAGATGAAAGGACACATGAATTGTCGAAAAGAAACTGTGCCCTTACCGAAAGAGCACCAATGAAAGAGTTATTCAAAGAATATGAGAAGACCAACACCGTCAATCCAAAGGATGGAGTGCATGAGTTTTGTCGAAACCATAGCCTTGCGTTTAAATGTGGTAGCACACCAGACCTCTCCGGTCAATGGATTTGCTGGAAGAACCCCAAACCCAAAACTTTTTCTTTCTAGCCTCTTCGAATCTCGAGGACGAGATTCATTTTAAGTGTGGTAGTTTGTAACATACAAAAATTCTAAATTGTGGAATGTTATATTAAATAAATATATTTAGGATTTTTTGTTTGACTATTGTGTGATTGATTGAGTTAAATTGAGTGAAATTTAAAACTTTTTGAAAAAGTTTAATGAGAGGGAATGAAATGACTTTCCCAAACTTTCACTTGGCATTGGATCCATGAATTCAAATTGATTTCATCACAAAACCCTAGAGTGAAGATAATATGACTTCTTCCATTTAAAGAGATGAAAAGGGATTTGAATTTCATTTGGAATATTTTCAAACCAGATACTTTATGTAACTCAATGATTTTCATGAGAGAGGATAAAATGACTTCTTCAAACTATGTGAAATATGAGTTGGAAGTTTAAAAGAATCAAATTAAAATTCATTTGGAAGTATTTTGAAATTCACCTTCAATTTGGAGTTATTGATTTTTTAATCAAAATATTTGTCTCCAAAAATAAAATATATGGAAAATAGGGTAACATGATTCCCTACAATAGAAAAGTGGAGAAATATAAATTTGAAAGCATTTTGGTATTTTTCCTAAAAAATCATTTTGGTATTTTAATGTAATTTTAAATGAATTTGAAATAAAACAGTAGCACTGTTTGCCTTATTTGAGTTCTGTTTGATTTTATTTGACACTGCAAAAATGTTCGTGATTTAGGATTTTTTTTCTGAACATTTTGATATATAATATGTCTATCTAGATGTCTTATTGTTTTTCCTTTATTTAGTTTTCTTGTCTATGTTTATGTAAATAAAAAAATACCCGAAGCCACTGCCCCACCACACCAGGCCCAGCCCCCGAGCGAATTTGGCCCATGGCCAGCGCTCCCTTCTTCCTCCTCACGTAAGGAAGGCAGAAGCTTCCCCGTGCACGCCTCTGCGTCCGTTTCTTCGGGGATTCGATCCCCAACCTTTTACCCTCGCCCAAGACTACGTCCTATATATACTCTAGCATCTCCTCGACCAATTCCCATAAAAAGTTTCGCCCAAACCATCTTGGAACACCCACACTTTCGAGTTATATCTCACGAAAACCGACGGAGTTCATCACCCGTTCCCAACTTCGGTAAGCCACCAGAGGACCTCTTTCTTTGCTAACCTTCGGCTTTCATGGTTGTGATCCTATTTGACATCTTACATTTGTCCAAAGGTCGCCGGAGCGTCTTCTCCATCAACCCAACGTTTCCCCGGAGTACCAGAGCTTCTGTGCGTGTCCTCTACACCGCGCCTCCTTCTCGAGCCCCACGCCCCCAGGATCGACGGAGGAACAACTTTCCTGCACCAAGCCCCTCCCCAACGGCGCCCCTCCCTCCTAGTGAGCATGCACGCATCCTCCCCTATATGTTCTTCCCTGCATGTTCTATTATTTTGTAGATCGGTTTTGTTTTTTATTGGTTAGCGCCGGTTCGCTGTAGATTTAAGAAAACCGGTTTGTTTTAGTCAACTCTACCCTAGATTTCTTAAGTGTCAGCCACCCTCCCATACCCACCGAGCAAGCAGTTTTCCAGCCAACCAAAACATGACATGTGTCACTCAGAAAATCTTGTAATTCCTTATTTTTCTTCAAAAATAGCAATCTTAGAAAAAGTCATATCTCCTAGTCTACAAATCCAAATTTAGTGATTCCAATTGCCCTAGCTTCATAATTTTGTCTAGTTTCTGTAGATGCAAAGTTTGGTTATGTTTGAAATTTTAAATTTGATTTTGCATGAATTTGCTTCAAACACTATTTTGTGAATACCTTGAGTTTAAAAGTAGGTTTTGAATTAATACTTTTTGCTCCTGGTCACTTATGGTTTTTCCTAGCAGTAGGTTTGATTTGGGAAATTTTAGAAAATTTTAACTTAGGGTTCTAGGCAAAACAGTACAGTTTTACATAGTTTAGTGTTATTTTCTTTTCCCTTATTATTTAACTGTTTTTAATAAAAACATTTTGTAATTTTTGACAAAATTAGTATTTTTTTCTGTTATTGAACAGTATACAATTTTATTCTTATTGTAAAAATTTATTTTCTCTAGTTTTGTATGAAAACTTGTATAGGTTATAGTTATAGTTTTATAAAATATTTTTATGTGTTTATTTTTGCTAATAAAAGTTTATGAAAAGTACTTTTTGTTATTTTACTAAAACTTTATTTATTTTCCTGTTCACTTATTTGTTTAATTTTTATTTGCTATTAAGTTTTTATTTAGGGCAAAAGCTATTTCGTAGTTGTGAAGTCATAGAGTTTTTCTTTAGTGTTTTCTTTGAAGATTATCTTTGGACTTTTATTTTGGTTTTTATTATTGATTTTATTTGATGAATTACATTTTGATTTCTTTAATGATTATTAGAATTGCTTGCTAGAATGCTTGCTTTTGTGAATGCCATGCATGTTTAATATGGATTTACATCGGAGTGACGGATAGTATCAAGTTATTTTCGAGAGCGTTATTATCTTCTTCAACTTACCAGACATGTTCACTTTGACCATGCTATTCATACCTATGTTTTTATTGCATCTATTGTCACCATTCATAATCCCTCCAGTAGTGATATTGACTTCTTGTAGTTGAGTGGAATGCATGAGGTAGGAACCCATCTCCCTGTTATCAAGCCCGGGACGTTATATTTTATAATGCTATGCTATAGTAGATGGGGTTTGGTATGAGTGCTCGGGAGTGGTGTGAAGAAGGAGGACTCAACGTCAATGATGACAACTTCATGATGGCATCTTCAAGGCCTCAAGAGTTCAAGACATGAGATAAGAATTCAATATACCTCTAGGTGGAGAATGGTTAAGAAGGGTATATGGTGCGCCCAGTACTCAGTGATTCCGGAGAAGCACCGTGATATCATGCGGAAAGCACCACCCATGCTCAAAGAGACGGAAGAATACTTCATGCCCAGAAGCTTACCTGTACAACCGCAAGTCACTATGGTCTCTAGCTTGGTTGACCTTGGTGGTGACTCTGGCTGGGACAGTGATAGAAGATGTAGAACTACGATAGGATTGGATGAACACCAGACAGTGGTCAGAGGAACTCTTCGGAAGGCCATGTTTCGGTCTTCTTGTTCTGAAACATCATGAAGTGCAAGAAAGTAAAATGAGGGATCAAATCTTGTGGGTAAAGTGTACAAACCTCTACAGTGGGTTTAAAACCTAATCGATTAGATGTGTCCCCGGTTATGGACAACTTGAGCATCTGGACTTGGATCTATCTCAGAACTCTCGACACCAGACTGATAATTAATTGAGGTCCACTTATTGTTATTATGGGTTATGAGGCATCGGTTGGCTGAACCATGTCATATATAGGTATATGCTTTGTAGAGTTCCTGGATATTCATTTAATGCAGGGAAAATAAAAGCACCTTTTCGCAAACAAAACTCAGACACAGAGCCACAAAGCCATGTTGCATATAGAATAGTTTTATCATCTACTTTTTTAAATGTGAACTTGCTAGTACATTCAATGTACTGACCTACACGGCTGCAATGTCTTATGTTGCATATATTTTCTACGATGAGTAAGAGTTATGATATAGGGTTTCCATCTACACTCGACCTACCGATGGGGCTGATGGGACTCCACACCCGTTTGTTTGTTTCTGCTAACAATTATGAGTTTTACGTTATTTATACATATACATGTGATTGCACTTTGATATATACATTTATGTACTGTGTGAGCCAGCATACTGATCCATGGATGGCACAGATACATAGAGGCTTGACCGTTTGAGGTCGAGTAGCTACATCAGTTAAGCGAGCAATCATATCAAATTTGTATTTCGATTGTTTTATAACATTTGCATTGAAGTGATCTTGTTTTTCTAATGTAGTTGTCAAACTCATGTAAGCATTGACAAGGATGTTTATTGTAAGGGATGTCACCTTCATCAAACTGCAATAAAGAATTTACCTCTACCACCGGTGGTGCTGTTGTGTCAAGACCATGTATTTCTTCAATAGATGGTAAATTCTTAACATCCTCAGCTTTAATACCCTTTTCCTTTGCCTCTTGCATATCTTTGGGACTAAGAAACAGGATACCCCTCTTCTTCGGAGTGGGTTTAGGTGGTGGTTAAGGAAGAGTTTAGTCATCATAATTTTTGAATACATTGTTCAATAATTCCTCATCTTGTTCAATAGTTCAATCCCTGAAAACACAACCCGCACAACTATCCAGGAAATCCCTAGAAGCAACGGTTAGTCCATTATAGAAGATATCAAGTATTTCATTTTTCTTAAGTGGATGATCACGCAAAGCATTAAGCAATTGTAGAAGCCTCCTCAAGCTTGTGGGACACTCTCTTCTTCAGTTTGCAAAAAAGTTAAATATTTCCTGTAAGGCAGCTTGTTTCTTATGAGCAGGAAAATACTTTGCAGAGAAGTAGTGAATCATATCCTGGGGACTACGCACACAACCAGCAGCAAGAGTATTGTACTATGTCTTAGCATCACCATTAATGAGAATGGAAATAATTTGAGAATATAGTAGTAGCGAATTTTCTCATCATGATCAAAAAGGGTGGCTATATCATTCAGTTTAGTAAGATGTGCTACTACAATTTCAGTTTCATAGCCATGGAAAGGATCAGATTCAACCAAAGTAATTAACTCTGGGTCGACAGAGAATTCATAATCCTTATCGGTAACAAAGATCAGTGAAGTAGCAAACTTAGGGTCACATTTCATCCTGGCATTCAAAGATTTATCTTTCAGCTTGCATAATAATTTCTTATGATCATCCCTATCATTTCAAGCAAGAAAGTCCCCAGCTATCTCTCCTTGCATACCATAACCCTCGGGTATCTCATGCAATTTATATCTAGGAGAGCTAGATCTAATAGGTGTCACATAATTTTTAGTTTCAAGCACTTCATCAGTTTCAGTAATTTCATCAGTTCGAGGATCCTCAGTATTTTTAATTCTAGCAAATTGTTCATCAAGCAATTCTCCTAGTGGGACAGTCTTATCAAGCAAGGTACTAGCATCATGATAAGAATCATTAATAACATCATTCATAGCAGAAGTAGCATCATCAATAACTCGCAACATATCATGATTAATAGTAGGTGGTGGTGTTGCAAGCTTACTTATAACCGAAGGAGAATCAAGTCCAGAGTGTGATGTCAGTTCCTTACCTCCCATCGCCTTTGAGGAAAAGATCTTGGTCTTAGTGTACGTCAAATTCTTCATAGTGATAAATAAATACTAATCCCAAGTGACTCAACAAATATTGCCATGCTCCCTGGCAACGGCACCAGAAAAGGTCTTGATAACCCACAAGTATAGGGGATTGCCAAAGAATATTTAGAAGTATTAGAAGTTGAGTTGTCAATTCAACCACACCTGGAGATTAAATATCTGCAGCAAAGTCATCAGTAGCACTGTAATTTGATTGTTTTGATAGAAGTAGTGACAATAGCAATAACGATAACAATGATAACAATGATTTTGTAGCAAGTGTAATAGCAGCAATAGCAATAGTAACTTAGCAATAACAATATGTTGGAAACTCGTAGGCATTGGATCGGTGAACTCGTTGGACGATATTCATCATATAACAGTCATAACCTAGGGAGATACAAAACTAGCTCCAGTTCGTAAATATAATGTAGGCTTGTATTCCATAAATAGTCATACATGCTTATGGAAAAGAACTTGCATGCCATCTTTTGTCCAACCCTCCCGTGGCAGCTGTCGCGGGATATCTGCGGCCACCTATGGGACCGGGTGGCCTCTTGTTGGTTCTGCAGGGGGACGTCGCGTTGCACAAAGAGCAGATCAGCGTACGACAGCACGGCAGAGAGCACACAAGCAATTTACCCAGGTTCGGGCCACCGCGAGGCGTAAGGCCCTACTCCTGCTTTGGTGGATTGATGGTGGAATGAGAGAGGTGGTGCGTGGTACACTTGCCCGTCAGGGGTTTGCCTCAGGGCGCGTACGGTGGTGTGGGTTCGTCAACTTTCCAATCCCTTCTGCGGTTGCCCTAGGCCTCCTTTTATAGATTAAGGGGTTACCACAGTGGCAAAGTAGTCATTATGCACTGATATGATAGCGAACTGTGCTATCATACCTAACTCTGCACGCTGGCAGGGCGCATTAAATGCGCCGCTTAACATCACATCGTTGGCTGCTCGGCAAGCCTTGCTGGGCTATCCCGCCAGCTCCAGGTCTGCCTCCTCGACACGTTGCAGGACGGGTGTCATCTGCGGGTTCTTCTTGTAGGAACCGGCTGCCATGTGGCTAATGGCTACCACTTAATCATCTTGTGGCTTGACACCGCATTGATTGACGACGCGGGTCGTGCTTGAGTGTTTGGTGGGGGAGGTTTGGCCTCCGTGAGCCCCCGGCAGGCCTTGCCGGGTATTTCTGCTATCTGCTTTGGGGAGTGGCCTCGCCCCTTGCCGGGCTCGCCTGCCCGGCAAGGGAGGCCCTTCTCTTGGTGATGCCTTGCTTATCTGGCTTGGCCTTGGTTTCTCTCCTCTGAGCTGGTACTCTAAATTTATTGGTTTCTTATACTCGGACTTGGGCTGGTGCTTCAATCTTGTTCTTGAGCCTGTACATAGTCTTGGGCAATAGACCCAGGGTTTGTTGCAACGAAAGAAGCCCCCGGGCCTGCCCCGATCACGCTGCTGAGCGTCGTCGGGGTAGGGCCTAATAAGTGCACAGACATGGTTTCTAAAGAGGCCATTCTCTTGAGGTCCTCTTTCTGCTTCTTCATGAGTCTTGAATCCTGGCCAGTTTCCAGTTTCCCCGTGCGCTGCGTAAAGCCAACAGTGGTGGGGCCGCTCCAGTAATGGCCCGTGAATGACTTTGACGCACGAGGTGGAAACTACCAATTTACTCTTCCCACCACGCCCTTATCCTTAGACACGTATGCGACATGCATTGCGCGGGGTAGGTGATGGAGGTGCATGGCGTGGGAGAGCATCATCGCGAGGGCCCGGTCGTCTTGAATTGGTGGAGGAGGACGGTGGCTGCCCGTTGATGGAGCATCTCTCTTCCTCGCCCTACCTATAAAAGGGAGGGGTGGAGGAGGGCAAGGCCATCCATCTTTGCATTCCTCCTCTCTTGTCTTCTACTTCGGCTGGTTATGTCAAAGAAGAGAGCCTGGGGCCAGCCCCCGGGTTCCTGCTCGAAGTTTCTTTTGGATTCAAAAGAGAGACCCGGACGGTGCGGTGACAACGGTGGAGGTGGCAACTCTAGCGTGCCGGCTTCAGTGGGCGGGGACGTGAACGACACCATACCGAGGCTCAGGGTGAGCCATGCGTGTGGTAGTCGGTTGCTCCCTATTTTCCTTCCCTTTCGCCGCGCCGGAGAAGAGCTGTATGGGAGTCTCGCTGCCAGTAGGGGTGGACTCAATTCTTCATGGGCATTGC
The DNA here is from genome assembly GCA_902687465.1 of Secale cereale. Lineage (NCBI taxonomy): Eukaryota > Viridiplantae > Streptophyta > Magnoliopsida > Poales > Poaceae > Secale > Secale cereale. The sequence continues at coordinate 308,627,822 of LR738711.1, read as the reverse complement.
CCTCTCGCTGTGTGGGGGAGCCTTCCGCTTCACACGCGTCTCTGGGACGTGTCGTGTCTTCTAACGCCAGGGCTTCTAGGGACGACCATGCTCTCTAGAGAATTGCTTGAAGAGCATGGTATCCAAGCCTCTTGCCGCAAAAGGGGCTTCGGATGATGGTGGCGCTGAGGGCGGCGGCAACACACGACGTGTTAAGAACGGGGGCAACCGTTTCGATGAGTCGTGTTTGCCGGTGACTCCGCGGCTCCCGCTTGGAGCTTTTGGCAGCGCCACCATTCGTCCTTGCCCTCTGGTTCCTTCTTCCTGGCCGGGAAACAGCGCCACCCTGATCCCGGGGAGGCATCGGGCCTCAGCAGTGCCCTCCTCTCCAGCCCGTTCGACCTCGTCCTGTAGGAGATGGATAGGAGCAAAGGCATCACGGGGAACCTATCTTTTTTCAATCTTAAACTTGTAGGCAAATGCCAAATTTTAATTCAAATAATGTAATCCTTTCATCCATGTTTGTGTTCTGTAATGCTTGTACTTGTATTTGCATGTCAATGAAAGAGATAAACCTTGCCGGGAACTTGTGCATGTATATGTCCATGCAGAGGTGGAGTGCCTCTTTACTATAATTAAACAAGTTTTTCCCCGGCAGGATATCCTGCTGGCACCCTTTTCGTCTGCCAGAGAACCATGTCTGCCGGGGAATAGACTGAGGCGCCAGCTCCCCGCCCACTCCCTTTTACCTAGGGCCACTGCGACCGCCCCAGTCCGAAGTAACGTTCGTGCCAAGGATGGGAGCACCCTAGTTCAAAGAGAGCGGCGAGGTTTCTCTATGCACAAGTTATAGCTTACAGAACACCAATGGATAAAAAGGGAAGAACTTATCTGTTTTGGATTTCCGGGGATCGCAGTGTCGGGGCATCTTCTAAACTCCTTATCAAAGCCAAGTTCGTGGTAGGAACCTGCAACTCCATGTAGGTGAGAATGAATGCATGATGCGATCCTATCTATATGCATATGCAAATGCTCATGAAATGCTTATGCAGTGATCTTGGTTGGGGGCCCCCCTCTCTCAGCGCTTCTATATTTTCTCTTGCACGGGGTCATCGCCCCGGCTTTGTAGAAGGGGTTACATGCAGCTGAGGCAAGGCCTGTACAAAAGGGTGGCTGCCGGGTAGTGCCTGACAGCCTCGCACCTTACGGGTAGTACTTACGGAAATGCTCAATATTCCATAAGTTTTGCAACTGAGTGCCATCCCCGGTCTCCAGACGGACTGCGCTAGGTCTGGTGACTAGTACCACCCGGTAAGGGCCTTCCCACTTTGGTGACAACTTGTTTGTACCCTTGGCGGACTGAACGCGCCTAAGGACAAGGTCACCTTCCTCAAAACACCGGGCATGAACCCTGCGGCTATGATAGCGACACATGGCTTGCTAGTAGCGTGTAACACGTGTTGCAGCCCGGAGACGGTTCTCCTCGAGTAGCACAGCGTCGTCACGCCAGTGCTGATCTTGCACTACTTCATCGTAGGTAAGCACTCGGGGGGACCCGTAAATGAGTTCTGTGGGGATAACTGCTTCTGCCCCGTAGACCAGGGAGAAGGGAGTCTGCCTGGTAGCTCAGTTAGGTGTCGTTCTGAGGGACCAGAGAACTACTGGCAGCTCCTCGATCCATCGTCTGCCATGCTTTTGCAACATATCAAAAGTTCATGTCTTGAGTCCATGAAGCACTTCAGCGTTTGCCCTCTCAGCTTGTCCATTGCTCCGTGGGTGTGCCACATAAGCTAATGAGATTTTGCATCCGAGGGTATGAACATATTGCATGAAGGCGTGTCTCATTCACTGGGTGCCGTTATCAGTGATGATCCTTGCCGGAACTCCAAAACGGCACACCAATTCTTTCAAGAACTTGATAGCTGATAGTGCAGTCACCATTCTCACGGCAGTCACTTTCGGCCACTTTGTAAACTTGTCGATGGCAACGAACAAGAATTCAACGCCCCTGATTGCTCGGGGGAAGGGGCCGAGGTTATCGAGCCCCCAGACCGAAAATGTCCATGATAGAGGGATTGTCTGAAGAGCTTGGCCAGGTAGGTTGATGGCTTCTCGCCCCTCGTTGGTTACCCCAAGTGGAAGGTTTGAGATGCAGTGTAGCGGTAGTTTTCCCTTGGCAAAGATACCAAAGATAGAATTCCCCTGAGACTCCGAGGTTCAACAAGAAGGTGCCAACTGCTAGCGGCGCAACTAGCGATTGACCGGACCTGCACACAAATACAAATAACTTTGCTCCCAACGAGTACAGAGAGGTTGTCAATCCCTCCGGCCTTGTCGTTTACAAAAGATCAAACGCAAGAGATAATAGTGATAGGTATAACTGCAACTAGTAAGTAAGAACTGAAAGTAAATAGCAGATGTGATCAGTGATGGTAATATGGACCGGGGTCCCATGATGTTCACTAGTGATGTCTCTCTCCCAAAAGACGATAAAACAACTAAGCGAGGTAAACGAATTACAGCTGGGCAATTGACAGGATTATGTGCGCAAACCAATGCTAACTATGCTGCAAAGAAAGGTAGAGGCTCAAAAGCATGGGCGGTATGCCAAGGTAAGTAGACCGAAATCCATCTGCATCTACTACTAATCATCCACCTTGAGATATCTATCCAGAACATCTCGCTGGTATTAAGTTGCGAGTCCCACCCATAGTGTAAACTCAAAGCAACAGACAACTGCATTAAAAGAACTTTGCGTAAAGTAAACAATCCTTGCACCCGCGAGTACAAGCACCGTTGTTTCCCCCTTGTGGCAACAGCACATCCCCTAGACTCATGTTTCTGTCACTCAAGCTAGTCATCGAGGGGCATGAACCCACAATCAAGCATAACGTTCCCTCTTGGAGTTACTACCTACTACTTGGCCAAAGCAATAAACAGCAACGGAGAACATGCAAGAATTACTCGAGAACATAAATATAAAAGAGGTAAATCAAATATATTACCCACACACAATCTGAACATAATCTCATAATCCATCGGATCCCAGCAAACTCATCATAGCAACAGCATAAGGATTACATATGTGCCTCGATCATGTAGGCCAGCTCACGAGGTCTAATCGGTGAAGGACAAAGAGGGGAGGAGAACATCACATAGCTACTGGTGATGGACCCATGGTCCAAGGGAGACTACTCACAACTCATCCGGGAGGCGTCCATGGTGGTGGAGAGGCTCCCGGTGGTGATCCTCCCCTCCGGCAGGGTGCCGGGAAGAGTTCTCCTGGTGCTCCCGATCTTGGAAGCGCGGCGGCGGCGGAACAGAGATGAGATCGCGAAAAAGGGTTCCGTCCTCGAGGGTTTCGGGACGCGGTGTAAATATATGCCAAAGGGGGGCGTCAGAGGAGGCCCGGGGGGCCCAGGCACCCTGGCGGCGCGGCTAGTAGGGGGGGGGGGCGCCCTCTGGCCGCCTGGAGCCCTGGTGGCCCCCCTCCGGCCCTACTTTGGCCGCATGGAAGCTTCCGGAACGCTGATTTTTTATATATTTTTCCCGGAATTTTTCTAGCAGTTTACGTAATGGGAAAACCTGAAATACAAAAACAGCAGAATACAGAAACTGGCACTGGGGTGCACTGAGTTAATAGGTTAGTCCAAATATGATCAAAAGTGTATGGAAGTGCATAAATATCATAGCAATATCACACAAAAGAGGCATGGAGCAAGCAAAAATTATAGATACGTTTTGGACGTATCAACATCCCCAAGCTTAATTCCTTCTCGTCCTCGAGTAGGTAAATGATAACAAGCATAATTTCTATGGTGACATGCTATTAACCATATAAGAACTTTTCAAAGTCACATGACAAATGCTTACTGAGACAATGAATCTGTAGTAATTAAGTTGCCTCATGAGAAAATCACAAAGAACTGAAAGTTTTACAATATGATACTAAAACACTCAATAGATTTGTAATGAGCATGGTGTGCAAACATGACAAAGTGATATCTCGCTTGCCCCCTTTAGTGAAGCAAAACATAAATGCAGGGGCACCTCCGAAGTTTAAGTGACGACTAGATACAATGATTTCAGAATAAACGATATCATAATCATGCAAAAGACAATGGTACTTTGGGACAATGCACATTACACTCAGAATGACAATCATGCTCTCAATAGTTGGTGTTTTAAAGAAAGAAGGTGGAGACTCTCGAACCGTGGCTTTTGTTGGCAAGGTTGAAAATCCATGGTCGGAAACAAAAACTAAACATGTACCAGAGCTCTTGGTTTTAAAAATAGAGGTAATATTTTTTTTTAGAATATGCATATTTCGTCAACGAATGCTAGCAGATAACTCAATCACTTCTTGAGCTGGACAAGTTTCGAGGAACGGCTCCCGCATGAGGACGATCACATCCTCTTAATCTCCTTTGTTTATCACTGCCAAAGTTTTCTGATTTCTCATGAACAAAGCGTGAAGGAGGGTTTGTTTGTTGTATATTTTTTAATTAGCCGGGCGCACTCTTTGCCAGTTCCTTCTCGTATTATGGGTTTGCACATTAGACATGCAATCCCGGGGTGAAGCTTGTCCAACTTAAAAAGATCATGAATTAACTACTACTTCCTCATGAACTAAAACAGAGGCACAAAAGAGAAATGCTTTTTTGAATAATTTCGAGATGGTACATGAAAGTCTTCGTTAGGAATGGCAGGTAAATACCATGTATAGGAAGGTATGGTGGACTCATATGGCATAACTGGTTTAAAGGATTTTGGATGCACAAGCAGTCAGTCCGCTTAGTACAGGCAAAGGTTAGCAAAAGACTGGGAGCGACCAACTAAAAGAGCAATGACGGTCATAATCATGCAGAGCGACAAAGCAACATTGAATCGGGCATGTAAGTTATATCGCTACTCAGAAATTAAAGATCATCAAGGCTTGATAGACTTTCTTTACAGTCTTAAATATGCGTGAGCATACGCCAAGTCAATCGAAATAAATTCTTGGAGGAAGATATCACTAAACCATACCACATCATAGGCAAACAAATCATGTTGGTCAATAACACATTAAGAACCCCCCAGCTATTTGAGACTAACCATAAGAAAACATGAACTACTAAGCACCATTATGCACATAGCATTTTTATCATAGACATATCAACCAGTGCAACAGAAGCCAACTCTCTTAACAAGATAAGCATGATAACTAAAGAGAGTTCCAGCGACCAACTAAACAAAAGCTCTTTAAAAAGTAAAGCACGAAAACTAAGAGCTGAACATGATAGTAGCTATTGAAAGACAAAGAACACACACAACAAAGATAGACATGAAAATTCTATGTTGTGTTCTAGGTTGAAGTGGAGCATGTTTCTCTCCCACACAAAGAAGGCTGAGTTCCAACTCGTTATGAAAAGCAAGCAAAGCTAAAGAAAACTAAAAAGGAAACTAAAAGCAAGACGCTCCAAGCATAGCACATAACACATGAAGTGATAAAAATATAGTGGAACGAAAGACGAACTGATAATTGTTGATGTAGAAGGGGATGCACGGGGGCATCCCCAAGCTTAGACGCTTGAGTCTTGTTGAATATTTCTTGGGGGTGCACGGGGGCATCCCCAAGCTTGAGCGTTTGACACTCCTGAATCTTTTTATCATCTTCCCTCGCACACTTGAAAACTCCCTTCATACATAACTCATCATAATCTGATTAGCGAGGTTAGTACCCATAATAAAATAATTTTTCCTTGCTGAAACTAAGGATATTCTTGAAGGTCTAATGTTTCTCAAGATTGCCACAAGGTTTTTGCAAAGAAAAAGCAAGCTCAAGGTTTGCAAAACGAAGGAAAGGCAAAAAAGGACAGAATCTGTGAAAAACAGACCAGCAAGTAGTAAATAATTTTTTTGGGGCACTTCTGCAACTCAAATCAAAAAACTCAGAACAGACACCCGAAAGACAATTGTATAGAGCACGCTGTCGAAACAATTCAGACCAAAAAGATGATCTGGTGATTTTATATGAATTTTTCTGTCCAAGGACAGAATCTGGTTCCTGGACAGCACGTCACAACTTTTGAACTTTCTTGCAATTAGAGGCTACACTTGGCACAAAGCTAAAAAGTAAAGATACAATGATGATGCTACTATAGTAACAACATCAAGACACAACAAAAGCAAAATAAAATTTTATTCATTGTGGGCTGCCTCCCAAAAGCACTTTCTTTTATGCCTTTAAGCTAGGCATAATGCAAAGAGATCAAGTCTTATCAAGAGTAAAAGAATAGCTAGCCCGTATAACGGACTCAAAAGGTAACTTAATCTTCTTTCTAGGGAAGTGTTCCATCCCTTTCTTGAGAGGAAATTGGAATTTTATATTCCCCTCTTTCATGTCAATGATGGCACCAACGGTGCGAAGAAAAGGACGTCCCAAAATAATTGGACAAGAAGGTTCACATTCAATATCCATAATAGTAAAATCAACGGGAACATAGTTGTCATTGACAATGATAAGAACATCGTCGATCCTCCCCAAGTGTTTCTTTATGGAAGAATCAACAAGACGAACACCAAAAGAACAAGAATCAAAAGGTTTCAATTTAAGCATATCATATATTCCTTTGGGCATAACGGAGGTACTAGCTCCAACATCACATAATGCATAGCAAGAGAAGTTATTCAACTTAATTTTAATCATTGGATCCCAACCATCTTCTAGCTTTCTAGGTATGGAGGCTTCTACCCTAAGTTTCTCCTCCCTAGCTTTGATGAGAGCATTAGTGATATGCTCTGTGAAGGCAAGATTAAGCGTGCTTGTGCGGGGATCTCTAGACATCTTGTGAAGGAAATCAATAACTTCGGTAAGGGTGCAATTATCAAAATCAAGGTCACTACTATCAAGTAAAGTGGTAGTGGTGTCCTTTAGGCTAACTTGTTTGGTAGTTTCTATGGTCATAGCAACACCATTAATTGGTCCAACGGGACCAGGAGTGCATTGGGTGCTAAGAGTTTGGATATCCTCAACAACTTGGATAGTAGCAACAGTGTGGTGGGTAGGAAGGTTCTTAATTCTATCTTCTTCCTCCTTTTCTCTAGCCCATCTCTCTTTAAGTTTAGCCAACATCCTAATGTTTTCATTAATTTGCACTTGAATAGCATTCATAGGAGTGGTCTTCCTCTCCTCAAGAGGGGAAGTGCTAATTTTAAGCAACTCTACCTCATGGGCTAAATTGTCTACCTTCGAAGAGAGATTATCTAGTTTGTTTAGTTTTTCTTCTACACTCTTATTGAAGGCTTTTTGGGTAGTGATGAAATCTTTAAGCATAATCTCTAGTTCAGAAGTGGAGTTCTTGGTGCTAGGATAAGCATTGTTGTTCCCATAGGAATTAAAGGGGAACGGTCTAGGATTGCTACCAAAATTACTCCCATAAGCATTGTTATTGAAATTGTTTCCAGAGATAAAGTTCATATCTACTTATTCTTGAGCAATCAAAGAATTTAAAGGAACAACACGAGGATCAACAAAAGATTGCTTGGAAAGTAGAGACATGATCAAGTCAACTTTTTCATTTAGGGAGGAAATCTCCTCGACAGAGTTTACCTTCCTACCTGTTGGAGCGCGTTCGGTGTGCCATTGGGAATAATTGGTCATCATCTCATCGAGAAGCTTTGTGGCAGCACCAAGTGTAGTTGACATAAAGGTTCCTCCCGCGGCCGAATCTAACAAGTTCCGCGAGGTAAAGTTCAAGCCTGCATAAAAAGTTTGGATAACCATCCAAGTAGTCAAACCATGAGTAGGGCAGTTCTTGATAAGAGATTTCATGCGTTCCCAAGCTTGGGCAACATGTTAATTATCCAATTGTTTGAAATTCATTATGTTACTCCTTAGTTGGATAATTTTAGCAGGTGGATAGTACTTTCCAATAAAGGCATCCTTGCACTTGTCCCAAGAATCTATGCTATTTCTAGGCAAGGATTGAAACCAAATTTTAGCTCCTCCTCTCAAGGAGAAAGGAAAAAGCTTAAGCTTAACAATATCACCATCTACTTCTCGGTATTTTTGCATATCACAGAGTTCAACAAAATTGTTTAATTGTAAAGCAACATCATCTCCAGCACCGGAGAATTGATCTTTCATAACTAAGTTCAGTAAAGCAGGTTTAATTTCATAAGAAGGTGCTGAAGTGGCAGGTGTAGTAATAGGCGTGCAGATAAAGTCATCATTGTTATGACTAGTGAAGTCACACAACTTGGTGTTCTCGGTGGAACCCATAGCAGCAAGCAAGCAAGATAACTATTTTTGTGATTTTCGATAAAGGATACTAAAGCAAAAACTGAAAGGTAAACTAACAAGACTAAAAAGCAAAGGTAAAAGATAGCGTGCAACTCCCCTATCTTGAAGAGTGGAGTCCCCGGCGACGGCGCCAGAAAACTTTGCTTGATGGCTTCTCGCCCCTCGTTGGTTACCCCAAGTGGAAGGTTTGAGATGCAGTGTAGCAGTAGTTTTCCCTTGGCAAAGATACCAACGATCGAATTCCCCTGAGACTCTGAGGTTCAACAAGAAGGTGCCAACTGCTAGCGGCGCAACTAGCGATTGACCGGACCTGCACACAAATACAAATTACTTTGCTCCCAATGAGTACAGAGAGGTTGTCAATCCCTCCGGCCTTGTCGTTTACAAAGGATCAAACGCAAGAGATAATAGTGATAGGTATAACTGCAACTAGTAAGTAAGAACTGAAAGTAAATAGCAGATGTGATCAGTGATGGTAATATGGACCGGGGTCCCATGATGTTCACTAGTGATGTCTCTCTCCCAAAAGACGATAAAACAACTAAGCGAGGTAAACGAATTACAGCTGGGCAATTGACAGGATTATGTGCGCAAACCAATGCTAACTATGCTGCAAAGAAAGGTAGAGGCTCAAAAGCATGGGCGGTACGCCAAGGTAAGTAGACCGAAATCCATCTGCATCTACTACTAATCATCCACCTTGAGATATCTATCCAGAACATCTCGCTGGTATTAAGTTGCGAGTCCCACCCATAGTGTAAACTCAAAGCAACAGACAACTGCATTAAAAGAACTTTGCGTAAAGTAAACAATCCTTGCACCCGCGAGTACAAGCACCGTTGTTTTCCCCCTTGTGGCAACAACACATCCCCTAGACTCATGTTTCTGTCACTCAAGCTAGTCATCGAGGGGCATGAACCTACAATCAAGCATAACGTTCCCTCTTGGAGTTACTACCTACTACTTGGCCAAAGCAATAAACAGCAACGGAGAACATGCAAGAATTACTCAAGAACATAAATATAAAAGAGGTAAATCAAATATATTACTCACACACAATCTGAACATAATCTCATAATCCATCGGATCCCAGCAAACTCATCATAGCAACAACATAAGGATTACATATGTGCCTCGATCATGTAGGGTAGCTCACGAGGTCTAATCAGTGAAGGACAAAGAGGGGAGGAGAACATCACATAGCTACTGGTCATGGACCCATGGTCCAAGGGAGACTACTCACAACTCATCCGAGAGGCGTCCATGGTGGTGGAGAGGCTCCCAGTGGTGATCCTCCCCTCCGGCAGGGTGCCGGGAAGAGTTCTCCTGGTGCTCCCGATCTTGGAAGCGCGGCGGCGGCGGAACAAAGATGAGATCGCGAAAAAGGGTTCCGTCCTCGAGGGTTTCGGGACGCGGTGTAAATATATGCCAAAGGGGGGCGTCAGAGGAGGCCTGGGGGGCCCAGGCGTCCTGGCGGCGCGGCCAGGAGGGGGGCGCGCCCTCTGGCCGCCTGGAGCCCTGGTGGCCCCCCTCCGGCCCTACTTTGGCCGCATGGAAGCTTCCGGAATGCTGATTTTTTATATATTTTTCCCGGAATTTTTCTAGCAGTTTACATAATGGGAAAACCTGAAATACAAAAACAGCAGAAATCAGAAACTGGCACTGGGGTGCACTGAGTTAATAGGTTAGTCCAAATATGATCAAAATTGTATGAAAGTGCATAAATATCATAGCAATATCACACAAAAGAGGCATGGAGCAAGCAGAAATTATAGATACGTTTTGGACGTATCACAGGTGTATTTTCTTGGAATGAAACTGGCAGGCTTCACATTTCGTGACTAACTCAACCGCTTCTTGGAGGGCTGTGGGCCAATAGAATCCTTGCCGGAATGCTTTCCCAACTAATGCCCTTGTTCCTATGTGGGAGCCACACATTCTTTTGTGAATCTCAACTAGTAGTTCCTTTCCATCCTCCCGGCAAACACACTTCAATTTCATGCCATTGGTCCTTCTTCTCTACAGAGTGTCATCGACAAACAGATACATACTGGCCCTCCGGGCTACTCTTTCAGCTTCATCTTGATTGCCAGGGACTTCTTCGGTTTGGAGGAAGTGGATAATGTGCCTTGCCCAAGTTGGAGCCTAGGGCTCGTCAAGGAGGACTAGCGACACCTCCTCTGCTACGGGAGCACCAGCCTCATTCGTGGGGTTCATAGGCTCGGCTGGAGGGGGTGGTTCGGCAGGCTGTGAGGAGTTGTTTCTGGCAGGGTCTCTGCCGGGAGCGGATATATTTACCGGGGGAGGCTTACCGTAGTCCAACTTTCTCCTTTTCCAGGCCATTGTGGCTGGTGATACGGGGGGTTGAGAGAGATGGAGAACAAAAGTTCCTAGTTCCACAAGAAGCTTCTGCACAGCACACTTTGACAGGTGATCAGCTATGTTATTTTCCGCCTGTGGTACGTGCTCTGTTTGCAACCCATCAAAGTGCTCCTCCAATCTCCTCACTTCCTCGACGTATGATTCCATCAATGTGCTTTGATAATCCTTGTTGACTTGTCTCACCACAAGCTATGAATCTCCTCGAATGACCAACTTCTTAATTCCCAATTCCATTGCGATCCTGAGCCCGACAAGGAGCCCTTCATACCTAGTTGTATTGTTGGTGGCTTCTTCCCGGGCAAAGTGCATCAGGACGACGTATTTAAAGTTCTTCCTGGAGGGGGCAACAAGAAGCACGCCAGCCCCTGCACCTTGTAGGGAAAAAGCACCATCGAAATACATAATCCATTCTTGGGGTGATTCATTGCCGGGGATGATTGTCTCTGTTTTTTCCTCATCAGGGTTGGCGTCCATTATGCAATGAACTCTGTCAATGCTCTGCTCTGAATAGTTGATGTGCTGTCAAACTTCTCAGGGTTTCGGAGTATCCTTTGCAATGGAAAACGAGTAACAACCATGACCTCATGGCTTGGAAGTAGTGGCGCAGTTTTCTTGAGGCCATAATGAGACCAAAGATCAACTTTTGCACACCAAAGTACCTCAATCTAGCCCCCTGTAATAAGGAGCTGACGAAGTACACCGGGCGCTACACCACTTTCTTCCTTGCCGTGTACCTGAGGTTGTTTTTGTTGCCGTGCTCATTGATGTCCTCGCTTTTTTCCGACTCTGCTCTTCTCTGTTCTGTCTCTGCCTCATCCACCTCTCATTGTGCTACCAAGGCTGCACTGACCACCTGGTTGGTTGCCGCCAAGTATAGCAATAATGGTTCTTGGGGTTTGGGCGCAACCAAGGTGGGTACGAATGATAGGTAGGCTTTTAACTCCGGCAAAGCTGCATCTGCTTCCGGTGTCCAATTCATAGGTCCTGCCTTCTTAAAAACCTTGAAGATGGTAGGGCATGCTCGGCAGACTTGGAGATGAATCTGCTCAGCACGGCAATGCATCCCGTCAAGCGCCTCACATCCTTAACTGTCCTTGGTGCTTGGATCTGCTCAATGGCCTTGATCTTTCGGGGTTGGCTTCAATCCCCCGATGGGACACGAAGAATCCAAGTAGCTTGTCGGAGGGAACACCGAATACACACTTCTCCGGATTAAGCTTCAGATTGATCTTGTGCAGATTAGCAAAAGTCTCTCCCAAATCCTGGATAAGGGTGGCCTTATTGTTGGTTTTGAACATGATATCATCCATATAAGCTTCTATATTTCTATGCAAATGTGGTTCAAAACCGATCTAGACTGATCTTGCAAAAGTGGACCCGACACTCTTTAATCCGAATGGCATGTGGACAAAGCAGTACGTACCACACGGAATGATGAATGATGTCTTCTCTTCATCTTCCTTGGACATAAAGATCTAATGATACCCAGAGTATGCATCCAGGAAGGAGAGAAAATCACACCCTGATGTAAAATCCACAATCTGGTCGATGCGCGACAAGGGAAATGGGTCCTTTGGACAAGCCTTGTTGAGGTCTGTGAAATCAATGCAAAGACTCCACTTCCCATTAGCCTTCCGGACAACTACTGGATTTGCCAACAATGTAGGGTGCAGTACTCCTCTGACTAAACCAGCTGCCACCAACTTCTTGATCTCTTCGGCAATGAATTGCTACCTCTCCAAGGCCTGCTTTCATACTTTCTGCTTGACGGGTCGGGCATGTGGGCAGACATCAAGGTGGTGCTCAATTACCTCCCTTGGAACAATGGGGATATCAGATGGCTGCCAAGAAAACACATTGATATCCGCCTACCGGAAGGCAACAAGCGCGCTTTCCTATTTGTCAACGAGGATCGCCCTGATAGTGAAAGTACCATCAACACCAGCCAGCCCTGCCAGGACCTTCTTCACTTGGGGTGCAGTAACCTTGGATCTCTTGCTGTTGGAACACTCTGGCATGTCGTCAATGGGTGCCGTGCACTCGGAGGGGGCATGCTTCCCGGACTCCTTTCCAGACGTCCTAAAATCCCTTTTCTTTCCTTTGCTTTCCTTGGTGGGAACTACCGTTGCCGCTGCTTCTGCTTCAACTACATCTCGATACGTCTTGTCCACACAAATAATTGCATCCTTCTCATCTGATGGGATAGTGAGGACCCCCAATGGCCCATGCATTTTCAAGGTGTTGTAAGCATATATTGGGATGCTGCCATGAACTTGGCCAGGGCTGGTCGTCCAAGAATCCCATTGTACGACAGGGGGAGATCAACCACATCAAACACAATCTTCTCAGTCCGATAGTTCAGTGCTCCCCCAAATGTCACTGGCAACATAATCTTTCCCTTAGGATGGCTCCTGTCGGGATTAACTCCTTTAAATGTGCCGGTGATCTCTAGCTCTTCTTCTCCTATTTGAAGCTTGCTGATAACTGCTTGGGAAGTCAGATTCAACCCGGCCCCGCCGTCCACTAGCATCTTTGTAAATTTGAGGTTGCGAATTGTTGGGGAAACCAACAACGGCAAGCACCCTACCACAGTGGTGTGACTAGGGTGATCCTCTTCATCAAAGATGATGGGTGTGTGGGACCATTTGAGCAGTTTCTGGGCCTCTAGCGCTGGTTCCATGGCATTGACCTCTAGTGCCCATCGCTTGAGTTGGCGATGAGAGGTGTGCAAAGATGCACCCCCATCAATGCATAGGGCGTTAGTGGCCTTCTGGAATTCCTGCTCACTAGTTTCCTCTTCATCCCCTCCATTACTAGCATCATCACGGATCTCCTCCTCTTGGCCCCTGGCGGGTTTTCCTTGGTTCTGAAAGGGTCTGCCGGGATGAAGTGCCTCACCACCCCGGCACTTACCGCCAGCAGCATTCCAACCTTTTCCTTGTCACGCTTATGATACTCTGCCCTCTATTTCTTGACGAACTGCTCAACCTGATAACACTCCTGAAGGTCCTGGCCTTTGGTCCTATGGATCTTGCAATATGGCCCATCGCCTTTCCCAACGTTTTCGGCGGTAGCGGCTTCCCAGCAGGCAGCACAAATGTGAGCTTCCTTGCCGGGGGCCTCAGCCTTGGCCTTCTTGCCGGTACTAGGTGTGCCCGATCCTTCCACATTCATCACTTCATTATCCCTTAGCTTCTTATTGCGCTTCTTGCCCTTTCTCTGGCTAGTTGATTCATCCTCATCCTCCGAATCAACATTAATGTAATCTTCTTCTCCGGGCAACTTCCCTCCTTCCTCCATCCGAGCACACTTATCCACTAGAGTATATAGTTATTTCATAGTCTTGGGCAACCGCACATTCATTTTGGAATGAATGCGGCAGTTGCGCACATTGGACTGGAAAGCTGCTATGACGGCTGCTGGATGGATATTCAGAATGTTTCTATGAACTTTACTGAATCTCTGCAAATACTTATGGAGGGTTTGTCCTTTCTTCTCCTGGAGAAACTGCAGGTCGCAGGGCCTGCCGGGCTCTTGGTGGCCACCGGTGAAGGCACCGATGAACTCATGGCACAGGTCCGCCCATGAAAAAATGGAGTCCTCCGGCAGGTGCATCAGCCAAGACCTCACATTGGACTTGAGAGCCAAAGGGAAGTAGTTGGCGAACACCTTCTCATCTCTTCCCTCGGCAGCCTGAACAACGATGGTGTAGATGCTCAAGAAATCTGGCGTGTTCAGCCTCCCGTCGTATTTCTCAGGTATCTCTGGCTTCAACGTGCGAATGGATGGCCAACGGACGTGTCGCATCTCTCGTGTAAAGGTAGGGCAGCCAACCTCGAAAGGCAGGCCCCCGTCGACATCGAGCGCAGGCTCATCGACATTGAGGTTGTCGTACCCGTCGGCTTGGTGGGGGTCATTGCGGTGCCGTTCGGCGACGACACGCACATCTCCCCACCGCCTATCTTCCGGGGTTCGACATTGGCCTGGATGCGCTTGAGGATCAGAAGAGGCCATCGAGACATCGTCAGAGTCCTGATTCCATTGGGCCCTCGCCGGCTGCTGTGGTGGGGATTGCACAGTGGGGACGGTCCCCTCCGTACGGCCAGCCATGCGGGCGATGGCTGTCACTTGGGGAGGTTTCGATGGGCAAGCTCATTGTGAGCCCCCAGCTTCGGTGAAGCCGAGCATGCTTTGGATGGTGGCATGCCATTCATCCATCTGCTCGGCCGCTGGCGAGAACCTCAGTAGTAGCTGAGCTCACGCCATGGCCTCCGTGGCTGTGCTTGGCATAGATGTTGATGACATCAACCACACCGTCGCCTGGCTCCTGATGATGCCAGCGGCGGCGGCGGCGGCGCCCCACCCATGCTGTTGTGGGATGACCACCTGGGCGACGGGGTCGCGCGACGATGGTGCTCGAAGATGAGCGGCTCCATCAAGCGTCGTGTTTTGGTTGGCTCATCCAGGAGGTGGAGCACGTGCCGCGGTCGCTCCCCTGATGGGGGCGACCGGAGGGCGACGACTCGTCCCGGACCAAGCGCCGTTGCTGCGACTCTGCCTGTCGGTGAGGGGAGGGGGCGCGGACGGAGTGACTGATACGTCCATTTGCATCATGTTTTGTTGATGTTATTTATGTTGTTACTATGCATAATAATGCTTCTTAGAGTAATTCTAATGCCTTTTCTCTCATAATTTGCAAGGTATACACCAAGAGGGAGAATTCCAGCAGCTCGAAATCTGGACCTGAAACAGCTACATCAGGCAACCTATTCTGCACAACTCCAAACAAGCTGAAACTTCACGGAGATTTTTTATGGAAAATATGAAAAATAATGGAGCTGATAACCATCCAAACGCACCCTGGTGAGTTGTACTCACCCAGGCCCACTTCCGATGCCAATCTTCTAGTATATAAGCCTCTGTGACCTAGAAAAAAAGGAGAATATTTTCGGGATGGAGTGCCGCCATCTCGAGGCGGAACCTGGGCATGAGCACTTTTGCCCTCCGGCGGAGCGATTCCGCCAGGGGAACTTCCCTCCCGGAGGTGGAAATCGTCGTCATCTTCATCACCAACAATTCTCACATCTTGGGAAGGGCTATCTTCATCAACATCTTCAACATCACCATCTCATCTCAAACCCTAGTTTATCTCTTGTGTTCAATCTTGTTACCAGAACTATAGATTGGTGCTTGTGGGTGACTGGTAGTGTTGATTACATCTTGTAGTTGATTACTGTATGGTTTATTTGGTGGAAGATTATATTTTCAGATCCATTATGCTACTTAATACCCCTCTTATCTTGAGCATGTTTATCACTTGTGAGTAGTTACCTTTGTTCTTGAGGTCACAGGAGAAATCATGTTGCAAGTAATCATGTGAATTTGATATGTGTTCGATATTTTGATAGTATGTATGTTGTGATTCCCTTAGTGGTGTCATGTTAACATCGACTACATGAAACTTCACCATATTTGGGCCTAAGGGAATGCATAGTGGGGTAGTAAGTAGATTGTGGGTTGCGAGAGTGACAGAAGCTTAAACCCAGTTTATGCACTATTCCGTAAGAGACCGATTGGATCCAAAAGTTTAATGCCATGGTTAGAATTTATTCTTAATACTTTTGTCGTAGTTGCGGATGCTTGCGGGAGGGTTAATCATAAGTAATAGGTTTGCTCAAGTAAGAACAACACCTAAGTACCGATCCACCCACATATCAAATTATCAAAGTACCGAACACGAATTGAACCAACATGATGAAAGTGACTAGATGAAATTCCCGTGTACCCTCAAGAACACTTTTCTTATTATAAGAGCCATTTTGGCCTGTCCTTTGCCTCAAAAGGATTGGGCTATCTTACTGCATACTTTCTACTATTATCGTTACTTGCTCCTTACAATATTATCTTGCTATCAAACTACTCTGCTACTTACAATTTTAGCACTTGCAGACATGATACTGAGAAACACTTGTCATTTCCTTCTGCTCCTCGCTGGGTTCGCCACTCTTACTTATCAAAAAGAGCTATAATTGATCCCCTATACTTTTGGGTCATCAAGGAAATTTTCTGGCGCTGTTTCTAGGGAGTGAAGCGCTTCTGGTAAGTGAAAATTGGTAAGGAAACATTCATATAGTCTGCTGAAATTTATTTTCACTTGTTACTATGGAGAACAATCCTTTGAGGGGTTTGTTCAGGGTATCTTCACCTCCACCGGAACCACAATTAGTTACCCCTCAACCTGCTGCACCTACTGAAAAATATTCAATATGAAATCCCTTCGGGTATGATAGAACAACTGCTAGCTAATCCTTATGCAGGAGATGGAACCGAACATCCTGATATGCACTTGATATATGTGGAATAAACTTGTGGATTGTTTAAGCTTGCAGGTCTACCCAGAGATCAAGTTATGAAGAAGGGTTTTCCTTTATCTTTGAAGGAAAAAGCATTATCATGGTATAGGTTATGCGATGGTATTTGATCTTGGAACTGGAACCGATTGAAAATGGAGTTTCACCAAAAAAAATTATCCTATGCATCTAATTCATCGTGATTGGAATTACATATATAATTTTTGGCCTCGTGAAGGAGAAAGTATCGCTCAATATTTGGGGAGGCTTAAGTCAATGTTATATTCATGCCCCAATCATGAGCACTCAAGAGAAATTATTATTCAGAATTTTTATGCTCGGCTTTCTCATAATGATCGATCCATGATTGATACTTCTTGTGCTGGTTCTTTTATGAAGAAAATATTGAATTCCGGTGAGATCTTTTGGAAAGAGTCAGAGCAACTCTGAAGATTGGGAACTCGACGAAGGTGAAGAGTCGGGTATTAAGCTTAAGTATGATTGTGTTAAATCTTTTATGAATACCGATGCCTTTTCAAAGTTTAGCACTAAATATGGACTTGACTCTGAGATAGTAGCCTCCTTTTGTGAATACTTTGCTACTCATGTTGATCTCCCTAAGGAGAAGTGGTTTAAATACCACCCACCTATTAAAGAAGAAATTAAAGAACCGGTACCAGTTAAAGAAGAAACTATACTTTATAATGTTGATCCAGTTGTTCCTACTGCTTACATTGAAAAACCACCTTTTCCTCTTAGGATAAAGGAGCATGCTAAAGTTTCAACCGTGGTTAACAAAGTTATATTAGAACACCTAAACCTAATGAACAAATTAAAGTAGAGCCTAATATTGCTATGGTCAAGGATCTTTTGGAAGAAAATGTAGATGGCCATGTTATTTGCTTTAATGAAGAAGATGCTAGAATTGCCAAACCTGATAAAAAGGACAAACATATACCTGTTGTCGGCATGCTCGTTGTCTCGGTCAAAATAGGAGATCATTGCTATCATGGTTTATGTGACATAGGTTCTAGTGTTAGTGCTATCCCTTACTCTTTATACCAAGAAATTATGAATGGCATACCACCTGCAAAAATAGAAGACATTGATGTCACTATTAAACTGGCTAATAGATACACTATATCACCAATTGGGATTGTTAGAGATGTTGAAGTCTTGTGTGGGAAAACAAAATACCCTACTGATTTTCTCGTTCTTGGTTCCCCACAAGATGACTCCTGTCCCATTATCTTTGGTAGACCTTTCTTGAACACCGTTAATGCTCAGATAGATTGTAAGAAACAAACTATTGGTGTTAGTTTTGGTGATGAATCTCATGCAGTTAGTTTTTTCCAAGTTTAATAGAAAGCTTCATGAGAAAGAATTACCTAGTAAAGATGAAATTGTTGGTCTTGCTTCTATTGCTGTGCCTCCTACTGATCCTCTAGAACAATATTTGCTAGACAATGAAAATGATTTACATATGCATGAAAGAAATGAAATAGATGATATTTTCTTTGAACAACGTCCTCTACTTAAACACAATTTACCTATTGAAACTCTAGGACGTCCACCTCCACCTAAAGGTGATCCAGTGTTTGAATTAAAACAATTGCCTGACACTTTGAAATATGCTTATGTTGATGAAAAGAAGATATATCCTGTTATTATTAGTGCTAACCTTTCAGAACATGAAGAAGAAAGATGATTGAAAGTTCTAAGGAAGCATCGAGCTGCTATTGGACATACTCTTGATGATTTAAAGGGCATTAGTCTCACTCTATGTCAGCATAAGATTAATATGGAACCGGATGCTAAACCCGTCGTCGATGATCAACATCGGTTAAATCCGAAGATCAAAGAAGTGGTAAGAACAGAAATATTAAAACTTCTGGAAGCAGGTATAATCTATCCTATAGCTGATAGTAGATGGGTAAGTCCCGTTCATAGTGTTCCTAAGAAAGGAGGTATTACTGTTGTTCCTAATGATAAGAATAAACTTAATCCACAAATAATTTCTACAGGCTATAGAATGGTAATTGTTTTTAGAAAATTAAATAAAGCAACTAGAAAAGATCATTACCCTCTGCCTTTTATTGATCAAATGCTAGAAATATTATCAAAGCAAGCACACTTTTGCTTCCTTGATGGGTACTCTGGTTTTTCACAAATACCTGTTTCTAAACCTGATCAAGAAAATACTACTTTTACTTGTCCCTTCGGAACTTATGCCTATACACATATGTCTTTTGGTTTATGCAATGCACCTGCTACCTTTCAAAGATGTATGAATGCAATATTCTCCGACTTTTGTGAAAAGATTGTGGAAGTTTTCATGGATGATTCTCTGTCTATGGGAAGTCTTTTGATGATTGTTTAAGCAATCTTGATCGAGTTTTGCAGATATGTGAACAAACAAGTCTTGTCTTGAATTGGGAGAAATGCCACTTTATGGTTAATGAAGGTATTTTCTTGAGTCATAAGATTTTTGAAAAGGGTATTGAAGTGGACAAAGCTAAGGTTGATGCCATTGAGAAAATTCCATGTCCTAAGGATATCAAAGGTATTCGTAGTTTCTTAGGTCATGCTGGTTTCTATAGGAGATTTATCATAGACTTATCTAAAATTTCTAGGCCTCTCACTAACCTTTAAAAAAGGATGTTCCTTTTATTTGATGATGATTGCTTTGAGGCATTTGAAACACTAAAGAAACCCTTAATTTCTACACCTATAGTTCAACCACCTGATTGGAACTTACCTTTTGAAATTATGTCTGATGCTAGTGATTATGCTGTTGGCGCTGTTTTAGGACAAAGAGTTGATAAACAAATAAATGTTATTCACTATGCTAGTAAAACTCTAGACAGTGCTCAAAAGAATTACGCTACCACTGAAAAAGAGTTCTTAGCACCTATGTTTGCTTGTGACAAATTTAGATCTTACATTGTTGATTCAAAAGTAACTGTTCAGAGTGACCATGCTGCTATTAAATATCTTATGGAAAGGAAGGATGCTAAACCTTGACTTATACGGTGGGTTCTCTTGCTACAAGCATTTGAGTTGCATATTATTGATAGAAAAGTAGCTGAGAACCCCGTAGCTGATAACTTGTCTAGACTTGAATATGTGCTTGATGACCCACTACCTATTGATGATAGTTTTCCCAATGAGCAGTTAGCTGCAATAAATATTACTAATAATACTCCTTGGTATGCTGACTACGCTAATTACATTGTTGCTAAATATTTACCACCTAGTTTGACTTATCAACAGAAGCAAAAGTTATTCATGATTTAAGACATTACTTTTGCGATGACCCACATCTTTATAAAGAAGGAGTAGATGGTATCATTAGACGTTGTGTACCTGAGCATGAACAGGGACAAATCCTTCGGAAGTGTCACTCCTAAGCATACGGAGGATATCATGGTGGAGATAGAACTTCTCACAAGGTATTGCAGTCTGGATTTTATTGGCCTACTCTCTTAAAAGATGCTCGTAAGTTCGTCTCATCTTGTGATGAATGTCAAAGGATAGGTAATATTGGTAAGCGTCAAGAAATGCCTATGAATTACTCACTTGCTGTTGAACCATTTGATGTTTGGGGATTTGCTTACATGGGACCTTTTCCTTCCTCTAATGGGTATACACATATTTTGGTTGCTGTTGATTATGTTACTAAATGGGTAGAAGCTATTCCAACCAGTAGTGCTGATCACAACACCTCTATTAAAATGCTTAAGGAAGTTATTTTCCCAAGGTTTAGAGTCCCCAGATATTTAATGACTGATGGTGGTTCACACTTTATTCATGGTGCTTTTTGTAAAATGCTTGCTAAATATGATGTTAACCATAGAATTGCATCACCTTATCATCCTCAGTCTAGTGGTCAAGTTGAGCTTAGTAATAGAGAAATAAAATTAATTTTGCAAAAGACTATCAATAGGTCTAGGAAGAATTGGTCTAAGAAATTAGATGATGCACTTTGGACTTATAGAACAACTTAAAATCCTATGGGTATGTCTCCTTATAAAATGGTTTATGGTAAAGCTTGTCATTTGTCTCTTGAGTTAGAACATAAAGCTTTTTGGGTAATCAAGGAACTCAACTATGATTTCAAACCTGCTGGTGAAAAGAGGTTATTTGATATTAGATCATTAGATGAATGGAGAACCCAAGCTTATGAAAATGCCAAGTTATTTAAAGAAAAAGTTAAAATATGGCATGATAAAAGAATCCAAAATCATGAGTTCAAAGTAAGAGAATATGTTCTTTTGTACAACTCTTGTTTCAGGTTCTTTGCAGGTAAACTCCTCTATTAATGGGAAGGCCCCTATATTATCGAGGAGGTTTATCGGTTTGGAGCCATCAAGATACATAATTCTGAAGACACTACCCTGAAGGTTGTTAACGAGCAACACATAAACCATTATATATCAGGTACGCCCATTAATGTTGGAAGTAATATTATTCAAACTTTGACACCGGAAGAACACATAAAAGAATCCTTCCAGAACACTCCAATATCATCAAAATAAGGAGGTACGTGATACGGTTAGTAAGGAGACTATGAAAAATCTGCAAAAATATTTTTTATCAGTTTTGGAATATTTACAAAATTAGGAAAATGAAAACCTACCGGGAAGCGTACCCTGGTGGGCACAATACACCAAGACGCGCCAGGCAAGCCTGGCGCGCCCAGGTGGGTTGTGTCCACGTCGGGTACCTTCTGGACTCCGTTTTTCTACAACTTACTTGTTTCCCAAGATAAAAATTCTTTATATACTCCCCGAACTTGTTAACCACTGTATCATGGAGAAATATTCTATTTCTTTTCTTGCTGATTTTTGGTAGTGCGGAGATCATGTCTTCTCAAGGCTTAGGAGATGAGAGCCCTTCCTCCCATGATTCTTTTAATATCTATGTTTTCAAGCCTGCACATGCTTGGTCTACGGATGAGGATGAAGAAGATGAGCCTCTGCCTCCTCGATTCCAACGGGAGACCAAGGAAGCGTTGGGCAAGAAATTATTGAAGCTTGAGCTGGAGAACGAAGACCTAAGGGATGAAAATTTCAGCCTACAACGCAAGTTGAAAGATCTCACTATTTCTTCATCACCACCACCATCTTCTTCACCGCCAAAAGAAAACTAAGTATCGGGTATGGGAACTCCCCTTGCCTTTTGCCAAGCTTGGGGGAGGTGCCCCGGTATCGTATCATCCCTATTATCCTTTTGCATTTACTTATCCAAGTTTGATCTTTTGCTTTTGAATAAATGAAAGTTTAGTTCGATCCTTTCTTTTTGAGTTTGCTCAGTGATCTAACTTTGTAATCATGTGCGAGATATATAATAAAGTTTAGTTTTGAGTTTTTACCTTCTTTATCTTCCTGTTGCAAGAAAGGTTGTAATTTAATGAATAAAAGAAAGGAAATAAATTAAGAAGATCATATGCTAATCTTATGGTAGGTGATGGCACCACATAAGGAAAAGAATAAGGAAAATTTTATTAGAGGTTGACAAACATAGCATTGGTCAATGATGCAACTCATGAAAGAATTAATAAGGGAAGAGAAGATTCACATATAAATATACTATCCTAGAAATCTTTTGTGATTGTGAGTCCCCATCAAAATATTATATGCCAAAATTGTTTATGTTGGACAAGGAAGACAACTTAATGATTTATGTTTGTTCATATTCACATATAAGTCATATTGTCATAGATCCTTTAACATGTGGTGCTTGCCCAATATCTTTTCTAGCCAAAAGCTCCGCATTAAGTAGAGATACTGCTTGTGCAACCAAAACCTTTAAACCCAAACCTTTTTCGAGAGTCCACCATACCTACCTATGGAATGAGTAAGATCCTTCAAGTAAGTTGTCATCGGTGCAATAAGGCAATAAAAATTGCTTCTAAAAGTGTGAGATCATTTAGTGTAAGAGCAAATTGAGCGTTGCATGAACTTGTGACGGTGAAGAATAAAAGCGAGAGACTGCATAATAAAGGTTGATATCACAAGGGGCAATGCAACGTGACATTCTTTTGCACTAAGGGATTGAGCATACAAACAAATAAGCGCATGGAAACCTCTACTTCCCTCTGCGAAGGGCCTATCTTCTACTTTTATGCAAAGAGTCAAAGTTTTCTCTCTATTCCCATTTATTTTTATCCTTTGGCAAGCATCATGTGGTGAGGAAAGATCTAGGCACATATGTCCAGTTGAATATGGGTGACATGAGTTATTATTGTTGACATGACCCTTGAGGTGAGTATGTTGGACGCGAAACTATAAGCCCCTATCTTTCTATGTGTCCGGCTGGAACGTTTTGCTCATGTGTATGCCATGAGTGTTAGCAATCATAGAAGACTATATGATGGTTGAGTATGTGAACTTGCCTGAAGGCTGCGATACATGATCTTCCTGAAAAGATGATGAATTGTAGTTGCAAAGTTGATTGAAAACATAGTTTGTTGGTTTCTAATAGAGTTTATGCTTTATACTTCAGTTGTATGATGGTGGTGACCTGAGGGCGATGGATTGTCCCGGATCGAGCGCCAAAGGGAAGTAGTTTGTGAACACCTTCTCATCTCTTCCCCCGGCAGCCTGAACAATGATGGTCTAGATGCTCAGGAACTCTACCGGGTTCAGCCTCTATCGGTGTACAAAAGTAGGGGTCCTTTTGCACCCCTTTACTTGTGCACGGGCAGTTGTAGCCACGCCTACGACCACGCTTGGCGGAGCAAAAGAAGGAGGGGCACGAGACAGCCAAGGCAACACCCAAGCGAGAGACATGAAGGACAGAGGGGCAAGGTGGACTCCTCCCCCGGTAACGCCCTTGCCTGGGTGGCCTACGTGACCCCGACAAGAGCCTTGCCGGGGCATGTTGCCCAAACACAAGAAAAGCCACCACCCTTGTGTCTGAGAGCTCTGACACCATCGACAACGTCAGATCCTTGTAGGACCAAGGGGCCTGCAAACCTAGACAAGGGAACAGAAGACGAAGACCACCGGCAAGAGCCTTGCCGGGGACGACCGGAGACCCCCGGCAAGACCCCTTGCCGAGGGCGTCTGCGGGGCCACAGCCAGGCCCGCGCCCGCCAAGGTTTCGCTGCCCCATGGCGCTCCTACGCGACGACCGACTCGCCAACTGGACAAGCGCCTGCCTAGAAAAATGCAACCCCTAAGCCAACTAGAAGCACCTGCGTGGTGGCATGCAAGTCTTTGTGAAGACACTGGCACCACAACAGCCAGCAGCCAGCATGGCACCGCATGCCTCGTCAGCCTGGATGCGTGTCGGAGCCAGGTGAGTTGGCAGTGGGTGGGACAAGCTTAATTGCCGTCCACGATAAAGCTAGAGCACACATATGTGGCACATTAAGTGCATTTGTCCTATGACGTCAGAAGATAACCTTGTACACTATAGTAAGTTTCCATCTCCTGTGTGTCGTTGTGGCAACCCCTTTGTCATATAAAAGGAGGCCCGAGGCATACTGAGAGAGGATTCAGACTTTTTGGACAAGCACGCATAATAACCAGTTCAAGAGCTCAAGAACACCAAATATACACAGACAAGTAGGACTAGGGTTTTACGCATCATCTTGTGGCCCGAACCTGGGTAAAAATGCCCACACATTGATCATCTAGACCTGCTCTTTGCACAGCTCTACGCCCCGCAAACCGTAGTAGGGGTCCCCGGTATCCCATAGGGGTCATTTCCCCCGACATCTTTGGTGCGCCGGGTAGGGGGCGCTAGGTTGTGAAAATCTGGTCTGGGAGAGGTCAGCATCATCCCCATTGTTTTGGTGTCGTCGGCCAGGCAGGTGGTGTCGTCTGCAGCCGCAACCACCTTCTACATGGCGGCAAAAAAGCTAAGTCGCGCAAAGTTTGAGCAATTTCCTTTTTATAGGCATATTTTCCTCTAGATCCCACTCCTTGTATGGAGAACCTTCATGCAAAGGAGGCTTTCCGCTAACGCCCTTGTTTTGTTTTGAGTCCGCTCAACAGTTTGAGCGGCTGCGCCGAGAACAGCAAGGTGGCTCGCCTGGCAGCGAGCGCCCCCGGCAGGCTGCTAAGAATCCAACCTCAAAGCACCGCGGCATGGGTTTATGCGCCGGCAAGCCTATCCAACTAAGTGTAGGGTGCGTACATACAAAGAAATATCAAACTGGGAGATAACATGCACTGTTTCAAAATACTTCGAAGTTATATTACATCATTGGTTGCTGCGGTTCTAACTTAAGATAAATTTGTCTTGGCCATGAACTCGCAACAGCAATAAGAAGCGGAGTGGTTAGTCCCGGCGCTGGCCTTCCACCCGCTTGACTCCATCGACGCAGCTGATGATGGGCTTGATACGCTCCTCGAGTGCCACGAGGTTCGCATCCTCCGGCAAGCTCTCAAGCGCGTTGGCAAAGTTGATGTCGGGGTTCCATAATGCCACCTTGGTGAGCACCTTGGTCAGGGCGCCCCGGCAAAGCTTTGGAGCCTCGTTGGCCAGATAAGTTGCTCGGTTGGAGTGGAGCTACTCCATGGCCTGGAGGACGCGCCCGAAGAACAAGGTCAGCCTAGCGCTAGGTCACGCTTGCCTCCTGAGAGTACTTGAAGTCCGGCATACCCATGACAGATAGATGCTTGCTGAGCCTCTCCACGATGTCTATGAGGCCGTCAGTCCAGAGTTGTACCCTGTCCATATAGCCATCGTGGGCGGTGGCGTCATCCTGCCGCAACTCCTTCTCGCTCTCAAGGGCCTTGGTCAGGGTCTCCTCACGGGCCCTGACCTCCGAGAGCGTCTCTTCTGAGGTGTCCAGCTTCAGCATCAGATTGTTGATGGAGACGTTGGCGTCGGAGATCAGTTTGGTCTTGTCGGAGACAGTGACTTGCAAATCCGCGAGTGCGCGATTGCTCGTGTCCCACTCCTCCGCCAGCTTCAAGATCTCCTCCTTCAGCCCCTCCCGCTCCCTCTCCAGCTCCTCCACCTTGCCAGCCCGGGCCAGGGCCAGAGCATCAAGAGCATCTTTGTGCTTCTGCTCCAGCGCCTGGGTCCGCTGCGCGACGAGCTTCTCGATCTCCTCGTCCTGGTCGCACAGTGCGGTAGCAAGCGCCCGTTCACGAGCCACGAGGTCCTCCTCTTGGGTTTCCAGAAGAGCCTTCTTCTGCGTCCGGGCAACCTCGTCCTTGGCGGCCTGCTCCTTCGCCAGCTCCTGGGCCTTCTCGACGTCAGCTAGCTACAGGGCAAGTTCTCGCTTGCGCTGGTCCTGCTGGTCCTGGATAGCGCTCAGTTAGTCCCGGGCCTCGTTGAACCAGACTTGCGTCTGAGCGACGCGATCCTCAAAATCTGCTTCCGCTTAGTCCATGGCCGCCGTCCTGGAGTTCACCTTGTCCTGGCGGGCATGGTAGAGTGCTTGAAGTTTTTGAAATTTGGCCCTCATGGCCCGAAGGAGCTGCTCCTCTTGAGAACCGCCGCCACTGGCGTACGGTTCGTCAACAATCTGAAGCCCACCGGTGACGAGGACCTCGTCGTCAAAGATCGCCCCCTCGGCTGGCACTCTGGTGCTTACCGTCCCTGGGAGGAGGACGGACAGATCATCATCCACCTTCAAATATTTGCCCGGGGCGGGAGCTACGGGGGAGGAGGGTTGGTAGTTGGCCACCTCCTCTCAGGCGGGCCCCTTGGCGGCCTCCTCGGTAGTGGCCTTGCCGGGGTCTCCAGCAGGCCCCTTGGTGGCCTCCTTGGTAGCAGCCCGGCTGGCCTCCCCGGCAGCCACCTCATCGGTCTCGCCGGCAGGCCCCTCTGCGGCCTCCTCGGTGGCAGACGCGGCGGCTTCCCCAGCCGCGATCTTGGTGGCCTCGGCTTCAGCGTCCTTGGCCACCTCCTCGATGATGGTGTCGATGTCCGGTCGGTCCGTCAAGGGAGAGCTTGGAAACTAGAAGGGAAGATGAGGCGAGGTCAAGACCAAAGGTTTAGAACAAAGAAAAGAAAGAGCATCACATGGCGGAGATGACAAGGGATGGGAAGCAGGCGACTTACCCGTGCCGTGCCGAGGAGAGGTGTTTCCTTTCCCGCCAACATCCGTTGTCAGGGCAGAGCCTCCAGCGCCCGTGCTTGTCCCCTCTTCCTCCGTGCGCATGGGCTCAGCAGTGGATGCCCTTGCCGGTAACGCCCCTCTGGGTGGCGTAGTTGCTGGGGACGGCGTGTCGGTGGCGGCCCTCAGCGGCTCCTCCAGTTGCCGCTCTCCTCGTGCAAACCCGGTGAGGTCAACATCAAGAGAACATGCCCCAACGCCCGCCAGCGGGGAGTGGAGAATGGACTCACGCTGGAGGCTGGAGTGGGGGTTGCGCTGAGGACAATTCTCTGGGCTGATCACCACCAGCGCCGGCGTGCATAGAGCGCTCGCCGGGGGCTCGTCTCCTGTTGAGGTTTTGGCCCTCTTCGCCGCCCTCTTGGCCAGCGTCTCCATGTCGCTGCAAAAATTAAATTAAGTCAAGGAAGGACAGTGTGGGCAGAGGGTTAAGAGATGGTGGAGGACACAATGCTTACTCGTCGTCCTCCTCCTCCTCTGGCCTCCTCTTCGTCTCCGGGATGAAGGACCCGAGATCGAAATCAGCTTCCGGGGCAGCGTCGACAAGCGGAGGAGAATGGGATGGTGTCTTGGGACGCCTGGACGAGGAAGAGGTGACGTTCGCGACTTTCTTCGCTGCTGCAGCCCTCGTCTGGCGTACGGACGGCGCCTGGGCCTGCTGCCGTTGCGTGGTCATGCCGGGCCGAACTGGCTTGCTGGAGCCCGCCCGCCGCAAGACATGTTTCTTCCCTGGGTCGGGGAGTCGTCCACTGTCACATCCGTAGCTAGCACTTGCATTAGGACCTAACTAGAGTGTGCATCATGTCTACTTTCAAAGAAAATCGAAATGGGATTAACAGAAACCCCAGCACCCCTCCCCTAACAACTAGGGTTTGATAAAATATTTTCCAATGTACCCAAAATGCCCTTCAAAATGTTCATCATTTCTGCCTTGGTCTTAAACCTCTGCCAAAAATTGTGCACATTTTTCTAGGACAATCTAGGGCTTTGGTTTAAATCATATGGTATTTGAATTTGGGCATTTAAATGCTACAAAATATTTTAAATGCTCAAATAATCATAAACTATAATGTTTCCTACTGTTCATATTATATACAGCAGGTATGACAAGTGTTATGAGTTATAAAAATGTTTAGGCATTTTTATTGAATGAACAAAGTTGCAAAAGAAAATGAAACAGAAAAGAAAATAGAAAAAAAGGGAGAGAGAGAACTTACCTGGCGCCCACCCGGCCCACCTGCCGGCCCAGCCCAGCTGCCGCTCCAGCGAGCTGCTTGGCTCGGCCAGGCAGGCAGGCAGGTGCTCGACGGCGACCGCGCCGCGCGCCACGCAGCTGCCCGCCGCCTTGCTTCACCCCCTCGCCGTCCTGGAGGGATGGATCGATCGTCCACGTCCTCCTCGACCCCGCAGACACCTCCACCTCCCCCCAGCTCCTCTCCTCCGCTCTCCCCGCGCCATGGCAGACGCCGCCGTGATCGCACCATCGTAGAAGCCGCGTCCACCGTCATCCCTGAGCTCCGCCTTGGTGTCCATCGTCTCCGCCGTCCTCGACTGCTTCGAACAGGCCGAGCCCCGAGCGCTCGCCCGCCCTGGAGACGCCCCCGACCTCTTCTTCCCCAACTCCGGCCGCGGAGATCCCCCTCGCCGTTCTGCACAGCTCCGACCACCCCCGAGCTCGCTCCGGTGCTTGCCGCAACCCCTGTGAACCTAGCTACCTCCTCCCCCTCTCCGTTGGCTCCCTTTTGCCCTGTAACACACTGCACGAAGCTCGCCCACACGCACCGCCGCCGTGCTCGCCGCCGGTGATGCTCCGGTGACCATTTGGTCACTGGCACCAGTCCAACGCACTCACCACAGCACGTAGATGCGAACGGTGCTATGCACGCATCGCCTAGGCCCCTGCAGCCGTTTCCCCACACACGCCCGACGCCGGTCGCCGCCGTCGAGCTCGTTGCCGTCGTCTCCGGCCACCCCAGGTCCGGCGACCACCTCCATCCGACGCGCAACAGCAAGGGCTATCCAACGCACCCAGCCGCAGCTCGAGCCGTGCACCGTAGGCGTTTTCCGAAGCACGCCGTCGCGTTTGGCCTCGCCGGCGGCTAAACGCCGACGAGTTGGACCTGTTTTGACCACGGGTTTGACCCCCTAGGTCAATGACATGTGGGCCCTGCCCGCAAGTCAAACCTAGTTTAGGTGTTAATCTAATTTAATTAGTTAATTAGTTTAGTCACTGACACGTGGGCCCTGGCCCCACTGACAGCTAATTAGTTTTAGTTTAACTCTAATTAACTCAGTTAATTAGCTGTGACACTGACATGAGGGACCCACTGGTCAGGTTTGACCTGTACTGGCCCTGTTGACTGCCTGACGTCAGCATGATGTCATGCTGACGCAGTAAAGGTTTTTCTGGAATTTTTAGGTTTAATAATAATTCAGGAAATTCCAGAAAATACCCAAAACTTCTAAAAATCATATAAAATCAACCATAGTTCAGATGAAAAAGATTTATATATGAAAAATGATCAGAAAAATCCAATCTTTCCAATGGCACTAGTTTCATGCATGTTTGAACAAGTTAACTTGCTGTATACATCAAAAACATGATTATGCACTTATTTAAATAATAGTTTGAACTTCAATTTGAATCCTTGATTCAAATAGCCTTCTGGTTTTAGTTGCATTAGCCAACACACATGCATCTTGCCATGTCATAAACATGCATCATATTGTTGCATTTGTTTGTTAATGATTGTATCGTCGGTATTCCCTGTGTTAGGTCCTGCTCCCGAGGATACTGCTGCATATCGAGTTGAAGAGCAGTACCCGACAACTACCTTGTCAGGCAAGCAATCATTGATCATTCCGATACAAACCCAATCTTCTCGCTCCTGCTCTCTTTTACTGCATTAAGGCAACAGCGCGTGAACTGCTACTTGCTGCGGTAGTTGAACCCTATTCCCTTGCATGACCTGTCATTGCCACAGTAAATAGTTGAAACCCACTAGCATGTGTAGGAGTTGATTGAGCCATGTGATGTGTGATCCACCATGCTATTTGTTTATGTTGCCTGCTATGCTTAGAGTTGTGTCTGGTCTGGTTCATCTGGGTGATGGATCAGAGTGAAACAATCTTTCGATAAAGAGAAGGAAGTGTGGAATACGCTTGGTAAAGGTATCGATGAAAGGCCATGTAGGAGTACGTGGTGGGTTGTTTCATTGGAACCGTACATAGGACCCGAGATCTGTATGTGTGGTTCACGTTCCAGTTACTACCATGCATTGGGCCCGAAACCAATGGACCCTCTCGGCTTATTAATTACCCTTGATCTCTGTCCAGGAGTTGCAACTAGTTTATGGTGTTTATAGCTTACTGGAGGTCGTGCACAACGCTGACCCTCGGGGTGGGTTGTGATGCGACAGGTACGTGGCACGGTGTACCGGTTGCCCGTTTGGTGACTCGGGAACCCTGTACACATCGTTTGGGGCCGTGAGCGACACCCCGGCCGGATCTCCCCACGGATGGAACCCAAATAGGCGATAAACCTGGACGAGAGACTTGAGTAGTTAGTCAGGTCGTGGCCGACACCCTCGCTGGGCTGCCGCTTGAAGGTTGCCGAGTACACGCCGAGTAAACGGCGATAAGTGGTGGAAGCGTGTGTGAAGAGGTACACCCCTGCAGGGTTATCAAACTATTCGAATAGCCGTTGTTCGCGGTACGAACTACTTGGTTACTCTTACAGTTCATATACAAGTTGATGGATACTACTAAAAGCCTCAAGATAAGCGTGAGTGCCGTGGATGGCCCTTCCGTAAGATGACGGAAGAGGATCCTCGGTAGTGTATTGATGTGGTGAGTAGTGGACTCGTGTTCGTAATAACATCTTGCAATCCGTTGAGAGTTGTAGTATAGGTTAGCCAAGGTCAAAGCTGGCATTCTGCTATAAACTCCTCTATCCCCCTTTGATAATGTTGCATGTATGATAGGTTCTGTGGTAAGACTTGCTGAGTACCTTTGTACTCATGTTTGCTTAATAACTGTTGCAGAGGAGAACCCTGCCCCTGCTGATGGGTTCTACATAGACGTTGACGTCGACGAGTAGCTTGACACCCAGACGGTGATCTGGAGCTTGTGAAGGGCCTTGTAGATAGTCAGGCTACACCAAGCCTGTTTTATTTTCTAAGTTGTCTGTACTCAGACATGTAGCTTCCGCTTGTGCTTGTATGACTGTATGACTTGAGTGTTGGGTCATGTGACCCCTACCTGTATGAATATGTTATGTATGGCTCTTGGAGCCTTTTAAATAAAGTACTTTGAGTCATAGAGTTCTGTTGTGATGCAATGTTGTATTTGCACATATTGAGCATATTGCGTGTATGATTGAAATGCTTGGTATGTGTCGTGGAATTAACACGTCAGATGTCCGGTTAACGGACTTAGTGGTGAGGCCGCGCATCTATGTAGTAGCTTGAGAGGGGTTGAGCGGAATCGAGAGACGCGATGCAAGACACGGATTTAGACAGCTTCGGGCCCCGGGAAACATCATCCGGTAATAACCCTACATGATGTTTGAGGCTAGGTCTCATTATGATCCTCGTGGTGTCGCCGGTAAACCGGCTCTTTGTATCTAATCCTAGAAACTTGTCTAAACTTCTCCTCTAACTTGTCTCTTGTCTAACTTGTCTAAAAACCTCTCCTCTTTGGGGAGCCCTGCCCCTCCTTATATATGTTGAAGGGGCGGGTTTACATGACTAGTCCTAGTAGGACTAGGATTGATCTATTACAAGGAGTCCTAGTCTTGCTTCCTTTATGGAGAATATTCCTTGCGCTTTATTATTAAACCGGCCCACCATACGTGAACCGGCCTTCTGGGCCTTGGGCCTTGTCATCCATGATCCGCCAGCTGGGTTACCAGTGAGTGGTATTATTTAGGCAGGTTGTTTGTAAACCGTCTGGTGATAATGGATCGCCAGTGAATCACCAAGTGTAAAATGCCAATTCCGGCCGGGTTATAATTCCGGCCGGTTCATACCGCGGGGTAATATCCCCGACATTAGCCCCCAAGTTTAGCTTGGATGTGTCCATGGTAAACTTATGCTGCAAAATAACACAAGAACAATTCTGATAGGTTGTGCTCCGGGTTAAGAATTTCTTGTAATCCGGTATCTGACCATCCTTAAGTCCTTGTTTTTCCATCTTCTTAGAAAATCCGGGTCAATAGACCAACTTCATAATCAACTTGCTTGCATAAGAAATATTGTAAATAAAGAATCCATTTGAATCGGCTTTTAATGCTCTGACTTGACAAAAATATTGGTCTTCAAATATTCCATTAATATCCAACCGGTTTGGAGATGTAGAACTTGCCGGTTTATGATTGCCAAAATTTGCCGGGTCACACAATTAATCTGATTTGCCAGAACTGAAAATTTGAAGATGTTCCTCCTTTATATGCATATTACCTATAGCCCCCAAGTGCCGGGTCATTATGCAATAATGAGCAGGGACTTTGTATATACTTCATTGAACATAGCCTTGTATAATCTTGAAGAAATCCGGATTTGTTCATCCCAATCACTATGAAACTGAATATTCCATATTATGTAGCCCCCAAGTGCCGGGTCATTATGCAATAATGAGCAGGGACTTTGCAAATATGATCATGTAAATTTGAATAGCAACATATAGCCCCCAAGTGCCGGGTCATTATGCAATAATGAGCAGGGACTTTGTAGATATAATCATTGAAAATAACACTATATAATGTAACTTCCATCGTGAGGTTTGAATCCACGTCCACAAGGTTAAGAGCTTTTGTGTTTTACCAACTGAGCAGTGGACCCTTCAATATAATGAATGAATACTTGTGTACCTTGAATTGTTGACAGGAGCGATTGGTAGCCTCCAAGTTCTGGTTTAGCTACATTTAGAAGGTGAACCGGTACTTCCAGATGAAGCAAATGATCTTTCCATTAGCCCCCAAGTGTCAAGTAGACAACTTGCTTGTGTGCTTGAGACTTGTGTATTTGATGTAATCTCAGTCTGAATAATGTAGCCCCCAAGTGCCGGGTTGTAAGCCTGCAGCAACTCGGGACTATTCCTTTGTTGAATAAATCACTTCCATCGTTGAAATAATATCCATTGCGCTTTAAAGCGACTTTTGAAAAACCTCAATCATAATATTGATAACCATAATAGGAATCCAGCCATGTTTGGCTATCTGAAGAATATAATCCGGTTTGAAGACCGGTTCCAATGATGTTTGATCACAATCGGGCCGGGTTTAATAAACACCGGTCATTATTTTATCTCATACTGGCGACTTATAGTCAAAACCAGGCCGGTTTAAGGAACACCGGTCATCATAACTAATCATATATTACCAAATATATATTTGAAAATAAAATACTTCATACCTGCGATCAAAATATGCTTGATATTCTTAATCCGGTAGAACCTTAAAATTTCTTGATGAAGATCTTCATGGATTCAATAACAAACCCGGGCTTGATAATAGACACCGATTTATCTCGTTCTGAAACTTTGTTCAGAAATTTGTGGCTTATTGCCTGATAGATGATCCGGGTTATAATGAACGCCAGTTTACTTGGTCTGATATGCATGATCCAGACTTTCCATTTTATAGATATGTGGTCAACTTGTGTAGCTGTTCCACTCCGGTTTTAAAAGGTTATAGAACACAAAAACACCAAAAAATATGCTATTTTTGCAAATAAGACCATGTAGTCGAGGCTTTTTCAAAGAGCTGCCAGGCTCAAAGCAAGGTTCAGCCAATCACTGGGACGCGGATTGGCCGACACTCCCAGAGGGCCTAGCCAATCACTGAACGTGGAATTATCCAACTTTTCAGAGGGCCGAAAGAACCGTATATAAATATTATTCCTATCACTGGGACGCGGATTGGCCGACACTCCCAGAGGGCCTAGCCAATCACTGAATGTGGAATTATCCAACTTTTCAGAGGGCCGAAAGAACCGTAAAAATTATTCCGATCACTGGGACGCGGATTGGCCGACACTCCCAGAGGGCCTCCAGGGTTCCTCCTGAACCGGTGGGTCAATCTAAACCAATCACTGAACGTGGAATTATCCAACTTTTCAGAGGGTCGAAAGAAAAATTATTCCGATCACTTGGACGCGGATTGGCCGACACTCCCAGAGGGCCTCCAGGGTTCCTCCTGAACCGGTGGGTCAATCTAAACCAATCACTGAACGTGGAGTTGTCCAACTTTTCAGAGGGTCGAAAGAACTATGAAACCAATCCGATCACTGGGAGTGGATGATACCAACTCCCAGAGGGCCTCCAGGTTTCCTCCTGAACCGGTGGGTCAATGTAAACCAATCACTGAACGTGGACTTGTCCAACTTTTCAGAGGGTCGAAAGAACTATGAAACTAATCCGATCACTGGGAGTGGATGATACCAACTCCCAGAGGGCCTCCAGGGTTCCTCCTGAACCGGTGGGTCAATGTAAACCAATCACTGAACGTGGACTACCATCCAGAGGGTTTCCGTGAAGCGTCCTCTTTGAGCCGGATGTGACCTCATGTTCTTCAGAGAGTTTTTATTGCTTCTGAGTATATATTTTCTGCACAACCAGATAAACTGATCAAAGCATCTTGTTTTCTTAATGAAAAAATGATATATAACAAGAGAAATAATACTGTAGATGGATATCACCTGATTGAATTTGAACCGGGTTGTTGAATAGACCGGATCACATGTTGGATAGTAAACGACCGCAGTACCAGAGGCTGCTCAAACAGTTAAACCGGTTGTGGGGATGTAAACCGGCGGAGACGAGCAAATTGTCCTTCCTTGTTGTGAGCCGGCGTAGCCGTGAGAAACGGCCACGGCGTTGCAACCCGGCGCGATCACGAGAGATGGCCATGAACCGACCGCGAGGGTGGACGGGTGAATCGTCCGTGGCGTTGTACACTTGGCATTGTGGGCGAGTCATGCCATGTTGATGTAAATTAGGCCGTAAAGCGGCGATTTGTATACATCTTCATCATAGCATGGTCATCGCTCTTGAAGTGAACAATTGCCCTGCATAAATAATACATAGACCTAGGCAAAGATCAACTGTTTTTTTTTTGACAAAAAATAATATGTGCTAAATACACAAATTTAGATATCACCTGATTTGTCCGGATGATAAATGGATCGTCCGCAGATCACCTTGGTATTTTTTGTTGGTTGATTTTCAACTGTAGAGTTAACGATGACCTCTGGATCCACGTAGGAAGTAGTACTGATAGTACTATGCAACGTGCTAATAACAGTAGTAATTTGTTGTCTGTCTTTGGCACACTTTTGTCATCATATGGATATTCCTTGAATTTCTCCCCACTGCACGAACGCCCAAGCAATAATAGCATTTGTAGTCTACCACCGTCCCTCATCACTGCGTTGTACAGTCTTGCGGTAATTCCATCAACAACACGTTTGCTTATTTGAGCTGGCACCAAAGTGCAGTAGCCAGGGCGCATCGACGGGTCGTGGAAGTGTGCCTGCCACAGTGGTATGTTGGAGAGGTTCGGCCGCGACCGGTTCAGTGCAGCCCCGCAGACGAGGGCCGCGGCTCTACACCGCTGTTGGCATGCGCCTTGGCGAGGTAAATTCAGCAGCAGCAGGCGACCGAAGTGTTGTACGCAGAAGAGGAAACGGTCGACCATGGTCACTCCGCGGTATGAACCGCCGCGAGGCGCGCAGGACGGCGGCTGGCGAAGACTGGGCCGTGACCGTTATGGTGAACTAAACTCCCCCGGGGAAGTACAACAGTAGCGTCAGAATCCTCACGAGGCCGAAGCGGCTTCGCAACGAAGATGAGCGAAGGCAGCTCAAAGCCCAGGCACTCAGAGCAATGGCTCAAAGCAGAGGCCGGCGGAGACACCCGACGACTCGCAGCTGAAGCCCTGGTCACAAAGGCAGCAAAATCTGGCATACGGCGGCTTGCTGACAGCAATGAAACGGAGGTGAACTCGCGTGCGGCTGGGCTGACGACTAATTAGAATATGTAGAGGTGCAGGCCAACCACGTCAGAAGCGGCTGCGGAACAGGGCGGCTTTGAAACCTGCAGAGGCGACTCATTGGCGGAGACGGAGGCGGTTTTCCAGCAGATCTCCTTCCCATTTTTTTTTCAAAACAGAAACGAGTCTCGGTCGAAGAAGCAATGGGCACAGCCGCATATGACATCCCAAGGCGGAAACGGAGTCCGGCTCAGCATGCTCCAGCAGAGGGCGGTACATGCAGTGACTCGGAGCTCAGGCAAAACAGGAATAAGTCCCAGGCGGCTCAAGGCAAAAACTACGTGACGGCGACGGCGACTCAGACGTGTTGGCATGGAACGTAGTAGTAGTAGTACTACTTGGTGACTGCTTCGATTTGATTTAGTCCTCTCGCTAGCTTTGGCCTCCCACGTAATTCTGAGCTTTTGGAAATTGTGCCAATACTACTCTAGTACATGGCTGCTGTAGTACTTTTAATCGTTGGATCAATAATCATTGCTTCTTGGGACTTGAGGCAAAAGTTTTTTGACAGCTCCTGATTTGACGTGACGAAGCGGCGGATTGATATTTGCCTCGGACTTGATTCCCTCATGAAAGGCAGCTACCATATACGCTGCGTACTATCCAGCGGTCTGAAACACGGCGGAAATAATAAGGACGACTGCGGCTGCGGCAAGTCGGCTAAACCTGTGGTCGGACGGATCGCCTGAACTCCAGTAGGCCTCGGAGTAGTAACACTGCAGATAAATCACCTCGTACAAAATACCTTGCCTCGGACTCGACGGATTGAGATGACGCAACAGCGACGCATATAGATGGAACTCTAACTCTTTTCAATCCCAAAATCATATATGCCGCCTCCACTTCTTGCCATAAAGATCATGTCGATTCTTCCGCACCGAAATTTTATTCATCTGGTTAATCGCGAGCTCCTTTATCCGTAATAGAAAATCCCTCCAAGAACTCAACACCACTGTGCGCAGGCCCCACGGTGGGCGCCAACTGTCGTGGAATTAACACGTCAGATGTCCGGTTAACGGACTTAGTGGTGAGGCCGCGCATCTATGTAGTAGCTTGAGAGGGGTTGAGCGGAATCGAGAGACGCGATGCAAGACACGGATTTAGACAGCTTCGGGCCCCGGGAAACATCATCCAGTAATAACCCTACATGCTGTTTGAGGCTAGGTCTCATTATGATCCTCGTGGTGTCGCCGGTAAACCGGCTCTTTGTGTCTAATCCTAAAAACTTGTCTAAACTTCTCCTCTAACTTGTCTCTTGTCTAACTTGTCTAAAAACCTCTCCTCTTTGGGGAGCCCTGCCCCTCCTTATATATGTTGAAGGGGCGGGTTTACATGACTAGTCCTAGTAGGACTAGGATTGATCTATTACAAGGAGTCCTAGTCTTGCTTCCTTTATGGATAATATTCCTTGCGCTTTATTATTAAACCGGACCACCATACATGAACCGGCCTTCTGGGCCTTGGGCCTTGTCATCCATGATCCGCCAGCTGGGTTACCAGTGAGTGGTATTATTTAGGCAGGTTGTTTGTAAACCTTCTGGTGATAATGGATCGCTAGTGAATCACCAAGTGTAAACTGCCAATTCCGACCGGGTTATAATTCCGGCCGGTTCATACCGCGGGGGTAATATCCCCGACAGTATGTGTGGGATCCGACACCTAGTTGTTTTCCTTTGGTAGCCTATCTTACAGGGAAATGCCTCCTAGTGATTCCAATGAGCCTTGGTAGCTTGCTACTGCTCGGAACACGTAGGCTGGCCGGCATGTGTCCTTCTTCATTCCTGTGTCTGTCCCTTAGGGGAAATGTCACACGTTGTTCCTTTAAGTCCATGTAGCTTGCTACGGCTTGGGTTCATACGTTGATGACCGACACGTTCGTTGCTGGGTCATGGATGCCTGTCTCTGTAATTTAGTGCCACTTTTGGTTTATAACTAGCCATGTCGGCCCGGATTCTCTGTCATATGGATGCTAGCGACACTGTCATATACGTGTGCCAAAATGCGCAAACGGTCCCGGGCCAGGTAAGGTGGCACCCGTGGGGTTACCGTGCGTGAGGCCGCAAAGTGATATGACGTGTTACAGCTAGATCGGTGTGACTTAGGATCGGGGTCCTGACATCCACATCAGTCTCCTCCTCGGGCGACTCCTCGACCGCCTCTTCAGTAGAGGGCGCCCCAGCGCTAGCGCTGCTAGCCTCCCCGACGGACCTCGTCCACTCGGCGAACTCTTTCTACTCCGCGGCCACATCATCCTCGTCCTCCATGGTGCTGAAGCTGCCGGCCTCTGTGGCAAGAGCTGCCTCCTCCACTCTGGTAGCGATGTAAGCGAGCTCCTCGTCAATGGTGTCGCGGATAAGTTGCGACTCATCGCGGACGTACTTCTCCGACAAGTTGTCATAGAACGCCTGCACCAGCTCCGCCTTTGGCTCGACCCAGGTTAAATCGAGGCCGTGCGCATCGAAGACCGACATCATGGCAATGATGGCGCTCTGGCGAGAGTTGTTGCTCAATGGGACCACCCTCGCTGGCAACCCGAATAGGTTGTCGGGCTTGACAGCCACGGTGGCCTTGCCGGCCTTCTCAGCCTTGCCGGCCTTCTTGTCCTTGCCGGTCCTCTCGATCGTGCCGACCTCGTCGACCCAGAGCTTGAATAGCCTCTGGCAAAGATGGGCGTACTGCAACACCGTGAAGTTGCGGTTTAAAACAGGGCGGAGCCTCATGATGTCGGCCGCATTCTAGAAATCCCAGGATGGCCTCCCCTTGTTGTGTAGTGGGGCAATTCGGCGGCAGATAAAATAGGCCCTGATCATTTCAAAGGTGAGCCCGGCCACGGCAAGGCGATGGATCCTGGTGGTGGCGCTCGTGAGCTTCTGGTCGTTGGCATTGAGATCGCTCCAGTCCTTGTTGCAGACCGGCGCCTTCGAACGGACCCGACAGAACTCCAGCGGATCCGTCTCCTTGATCTAGCACCACTGGCTTCACCACTCCTCCCACCTCTCATTCATGGCACCCTCTGGGTATGTGCCCTTAGTCTGCTGCCTTGGAACCCAAGCAATGCAGCCCGACATGGCGCCTCCCAGCTGGATGCGAGGAGCGAAGTAGTGGCGCAAGAGCGCTGTGCTGGGGAGCACTCCGGCAAAGCCCTCACAGAGATGGGCGAAGTAGGCCATCCACGCCACGGCATTCTGCCTGAGGTCCAGAATGCGGAAGCCGTAGGTGTACATGACGTCGCTGAAGAAATCCGAGAAGGGGGCATATCCCGTAGGAAAAGTAATCGATAAAGAAAGGGTACCGATTTGGGTCGCCCTTGGCGAAGCAGGAGGTAGGAGCGACGCGCGTGGTAGGATTCCCCGTCATCTCCCTCCCCCACAGGCACCTAAACCTGTCCCTGAGGGTGAGCGCGTTGATCGTCGGCTCGAAGAGCGTGAACTGCATTCGCAACTCCACCAACGCGCTCTCCGGTGGCTCCTTCCCCCTAGCGCCCTTCACCGTCCCCTTGCCCTTGCATATCTTGGGCGCCATGACGGCCTATAAAGGGCATGGGATCAAGGGCAATGAAGGCGTGGCGGCGGCAAGTAGGGGCAAGAACTCCTGTTTGCGCTTGGAGAGGAAGAGGGGAACGACGG
Source organism: Secale cereale (assembly GCA_902687465.1). Lineage (NCBI taxonomy): Eukaryota > Viridiplantae > Streptophyta > Magnoliopsida > Poales > Poaceae > Secale > Secale cereale. Next base: position 308,588,068 of record LR738711.1, on the reverse strand, counting down.
TTCCGAGATTGGAAAAGACGCAGAGGGTAAATGAGCAGTGCCCTTACGGTTTCCTCTTTTATGGGGAAGGCATGGGGCGCCTCTTTACAATTCACCGCAATGTGACGCAAGCACGCTGCAACCGCTCTGCGCATGACCCCCACGTCACACACCCAATGCGAGTCATGGGGAAGCGCAACCGGTAAAGGAATCACCACAGTTAAAACCCTGCCACGCGTGCCCACGCACTGTTCTTGCCCTTGCCCAACAATGCCCAACGCTTATGTGTGGCCCAGGCCTGGGGGCTCCTGTCGGTGTACAAAAGTAGGGGTCCTTTTGCACCCCTTTACTTGTGCACGGGCAGTTGTAGCCACGCCTATGGCCACGCTTGGCAGAGCAGAAGAAGGAGGTGCACGAGACAACCAAGGCAACACCCAAGCCAGAGAAATGAAGGACAAAGGGGCAAGGTGGACTCCTCCCCCAGCAACGCCCTTGCCGGGGTGGCCTACGTGACCCCGACAAGAGCCTTGTAGGGGCAGCTTGCCCAAACACTGGCAAAGCCACCACCCTTGTGTTTGAGAGCTCTGACACCATCGACAACGTCATGACCAAGAATCAAGGGACGCCTGCATAGTGGCATGCAGATCCTTTAGGACCAAGGGGCCTGCAAACCTTGACAAGGGAACAGAAGACGAAGATCCCCGACCTTGCCGGGGACAACATGAGACCCCCGGTAAGATCCTTGCTAGGGACAGCCACAAGACCCCGGCAAGACCCGTTGTCGGGGGCGTTTGCGGGGCCACAGCCAGGCCCGCGCCCGCTAATGTTTCGCCGCCCCGTGGCCACTCCTACGTGACGACCGACTCGCCAACTGGACAAGCGCATGCGTGGCAACATGCAGCCCCTAAGCCAACTACAAGCACATGCGTGGTGGCTTGCAAATCTTCATGAAGACCATGCCACCACAGCAGCTAGCAACCAGCATGGCGCCGCATGCCTCGTCAGCCTGGATGCATGTCGGGGCGAGGTGATGCGGCAGCGGGCGGGACAAGCTTCCTTGTCGTCCCCGATAAAGCTAGAGGACACATAAGCGGTGCAATAAATGCATTTGTCCTATGATGTTAGAAGATAACCTTGCACACTGTAGTAACTTTCCGCCTCCTGTGTGTCGCTGTGGCAACCCCTTTGTCATATAAAAGGAGGCCCGAGGCATACTGAGAGAGGATTCAGACGTTTTGGACAGGCACGCTTAGTAGCTAGTTCAAGAGCTCAAGAACACCAAATATACACAGACAAGCAGGACTATGGTTTTACGCATCATCTTGCGGCCCAAACCTAGGTAAAAATGCCCACACGTTGATCGTCTAGACCTGCTCTTTCCACAGTGCTACTTCTAGAGCTTGCGTTGTATTCCCTCGAAGAGGAAAGGGTGATGCAACACAGAGCGTAAGTATTTCCCTCAGTTTTTGAGAACCAAGGTATCAATCCAGTAGGCGACCACGCACGAGTCCCTCGCACCTGCAGAAACAAATAAGAACTTCGCAGCCAGCGCGATAAGGGGTTGTTAATCCCTTTACGGTCACTTACGAAAGTGAGATATGATAGAGATGATAGTTTGATAATTTTTGTATTTTTGGATATAAGAACAGAAAGTAAAAACGGGAAAGTAAAGTAGATTGTAGATTGATATGTTGAGAATAGACCCGGGGCTATAGGTTTGTCTAGTGGCCTCTCTCATGATAGCAGAATTCTACGGTGGGTAGACGAATTACTGTCGAGCAATTGATAGAAAAGCGAATAATTATGAGAATATCTAGGCATGATCATTATATATAGGCATCACGTCCGTAACAAGTAGGCCGAAACGATTCTGCATCTACTACTATTACTCCACACATCGACCGCTATCCAGCATGCATCTAGAGTATTAAGTTCATAAGAACAGTGCAACGCCTTAAGCAAGATGACATGTTGTAGAGGGATAAACTCAAGCAATACGATATAAACCCGATCTTTTTATCCTCGATCGCAACAATACAATACGTGCTTTGCTGCCCTACTGTCACTGGGAAATGACACCGCAAGATTGAACCCAAAGCCAAGCACTTATCCCATTGCAAGAACTATAGATCTAGTAGGCCAAACCAAACCAATAATTCGAAGAGACTTGCAATGATATTATAATCATACATAAAAGAATTCATAAAAGAACCAAATATTTCTCATAGATAATCTTGATCATAAACCCACAATTCATCGGACCTCGACAAACACACCGCAAAAAGAGATTACATCGAATAGATCTCCTCAAAGACCGAGGAGAACTTGGTATTCAGATCCAAAGAGAGAGAAGAAGCCATTCAGGTACTAACTATGGACATGAAGGTCTGTGGTAAACTACTCACAACTCATGGTGAGGCGATGATGATGATGTAGAAGCACTCCATGGTAGATCCCCCCTCCAGCGGAGCTCCAGAACATGCCCCAAGATGGGATCTCACGGGAACAGAAGGTTGCAGTGGTGGAATTAGGGTTTTCTCTCTGTCTCTGATGTTTTCGGGGTACATAGGTATATATAGGAGGAAGAGGGCACCGGGGGCCAAACGTGGGGCCCATGAGGCAGGGGCGCGCCCTGTTGGGGGGGGGGGGCCACCCTCGTGGACGCCATATCAGCCCTATTCCGTGGTTCTCAAGTCTCCCGTCCAGATATCGCTCCAAAAATATCTCTCCCGAAGGTTTCATTCCATTTGGACTCTGGTTGATATTTCTTTTCTTTAAAACCTTGAAATAGGAAAAAAACAACAATCTGGACTGGGCCTTTGGGTTAATAGGTTAGTCGCAAAAATAATATAAAAGTGTATAATAAAGCCCATTAAACATCCAAAAATCCAAAACATCATATATAATAGAATGGAACAATCAAAATTTATAGATACGTTGGAGACGTATCAAGCATCCCCAAGCTTCATTCCTGCTCGTCCTCGAGTAGGTAAATGATAAAAACAGAATTTTTGATGTGGAATGCTAACCAACATAATTTTCAATGAAGTTCAGATCGATTCAAGACAAAAGTCTATATTGACATAAGAAATAATAATACTTCAAGCATACTAACAAAGCAATCATGTCTTCTCAAAATACTATGGCTAAAGAAAGTTATCCCTACAAAATCATATAGTCTGGCTATGCTCCCTCTTCATCACACAAAATATTTATATCATGCACAACTCCGGTTTCATCCAAGCACTTGTTTTCATACTCTATTCTTTCAAACCTTTCAACTTTCACGCAATACATGAGTGTGAGCCATGGATATAACACTATGGGTGGAATAGAGTGGTGATTGTGGAGAAGACAAAAAGGAGGGAGATAGTCTCACATCGACTAGGCGTATCAACAGGCTATGGAGATGCCCATCAATAGATATCAATGTGAGTGAGTAGGGATTGCCATGCAACGGATGCACTAGAGCTAAAAAAATGTATGAAAGCTCAACAAAAGAAACTAAGTGGGTGTGCATCCAACTTGCTTGCTCATGAAGACCTAGGGAATTTGAGGAAGCCCATCGTTGGAATATACAAGCAATGTTCTGTAATGAAAATTCCCACTAATATATGAAAGTGACTAAACATGAGACTCTCTATCATGAAGAAATTGGTGCTACTTTGAAGCACAAGTGTGGAAAAAGATAGTAGCATTGTCCCTTTTCTTTTCTTTTCTTTTTCTTTTTTTGGGCTTTTCTTTTTCTTGGCCTTTAATTCCTTTTTTTCTTTGGGACAATGCTCTAATAATGATGATCATAACACTTCTATTGATTTACAACTCGATATTACAACTCGATACTAGAAAAAAGTATGACTCTATATGAATGCCTCCGGCGGTGTACCGGGATGTGCAATGAATCAAGAGTGACATGTATGAAAAATTATGCATGGTGGCTTTGGCACAAATACGATGTCAACTACATGATCATGCATGGCAATATGACAATATGAAGCATGTCTTATGAACGGAACGGTGGAAAGATGCATGGCAATATATCTCGGAATGGCTATGGAAATGCCGTGATAGGTAGATATGGTGGCTGTTTTGAGGAAGATATATGGTGGCTGTTTTGAGGTAGGTATATAGTGGGTGTATGGCACCGGCGAAAGTTGCGCGGTACAAGAGAGGCTAGCAATGGTGGAAGGGTGAGAGTGCGTATTAATCCATGGACTCAACATTAGTCATAAGAACTCATATACTTATTACAAAAATTTACGAGTCATCAAAACAGAGCAATCAACGCATGCTCCTAGGGGGGAGGTTGGTAGGAGTTAACCATCGCGCGCCCCCGTCCTCCACACAAAGGATGAAACTCTACAAATACCTAATGCTCTAACTTCGTCACATAGCGGTTCACCATACGTGCATACTACGGGAATCACAAACTTTAACACAAGTATTTCTCAAATTCATAATAACTCCACTAGCATGACTCTAATATCACTATCCTCATATCTCAAAACAATTATCAAACATGCAACTTCTCATCATATTCAATGCACATAGTATGAAAGTTTTTACTACATTCATCTTGGATGCCTATCATGTGAAGGCTAGTTTTACAGCCAAAGCACATTACCATGCTTTTCTAATAGACTCTCAAAAGGATATAAGTGAAGCATTAGAGATCAACAATTTATACAAAATAAAATTACCACCGTGCTCTAAAAGATATAAATGAAGCACTAGAGCAAACTATTTAAATCAAAAGATATAATTGAAGCACATAGAGTGTTCTAACAATTTCTAGGCCATATTTATCTCTCTAAAAAAGGTGTGTCCAACAAGGATAATTGTGGCAAACTAACAAGCAAAGACTCAAATAATACATGACGCTCCAAGTAAAACACATATCATGTGGTGAATAAAAATATAGTCCCGAGTATAGTTACCGATAGATGAACATGAAAGAGGGGATGCCTTCCTGGGGCATCCCCAATCTTAGGCTTTTCGTTGTCCTTGAATTTTACCTTGTGGTGCCTTGGGCATCCCCAATCTTAGGCTCTTGCCACTCTTTGTTCCGTAGTCCATCAAAGCAATACTCAAAACTTGAAAACTTCACAACACAAAACATAGACAAAAATCTCGTGTGCTCCGTTAGTATAAGAAAACAAACCACCACTCAAAGGTACTGTAATGAACTCATTATTTGTTTATATTGGTGTTAAACCTACTGTATTCAAACTTCTCTATGATTCATATCCTCCAATAATACTCATAGATTCATCAAAATAAGCAAACAACACACGAAAAACAGAATCTGTCGAAAACAGAACTGTCTGTAGTAATCTGTAATTTTTGCATACTTCTGTAACTCCAAAGAAATTTAAATAAATTGGTAAACGTGAGGAATTTGTCTATTAATCATCTGCAAAAATAATAACCTAAATAGCACACTCTAGTAAAATCTAGTGACTATTCTAGTGAGCGCTAACGATTCTGTTTTTCACAGCAAGATCATATAAACTTCGCACAAGTCTTCCCAAAAGTTCTAATTGGCACAAACACTAATTAAAACACAAAACCACATCTAAACAGAATCTACATGCAATATTTATTCCTAAATAGAAGCAAAAACAAAAAATATAAAATTGGGTTGTCTCCCAACAAGCGCCATTGTTTTACGCCCCTAGCTAGGCACGGTACATGGATAGATCTAGGTATTGCCATCATTGGAAGGAAATTCTTTAATTAAGCACATGTGATTCTTAGGAACTTCTTTATTCCTATTGATAATCAAACTTTTGGGCAAGAAATCAAGAAATTAGTTCGTGTCAAAAGGTTCTCTTGCAAAAGTAAGAAAATTAGGATGAACACTTATAGATTTAAGATCCGTGATTCCTTTACTAGATTCCCCCCTTGTTTTTAGAACATACATGAACTTAGACAATTTAGTGGTAGAAGGATTTGAAGAAGTTTTCAGAGCAGAAAGAGCAGAACCCACATTAGTAATGATATCCTCAAGTTTATCGATTCTAGTAGAATCTTGATCTAATTTTTCTTTAACTATGAGTTCCTTTTCTTTAAAAAAATTCAGAATAACTTCTACCTTGGATCCATATTGGGTAATTTCATTGTGGATCTTTCTATCCAAATTCTCTACCAACTCTATCGTAGCAACTTTGTTTTCAATGATTTCTAGCCTTTGCATAACATGTTCCAGAGTTACAACAGTTCCATTAAACATAAGAGGTGATGAGCCAAATAATTCAGTCATGGCATTATAAGAATCAAGAGTATGGCTACCCAAGAAATTCCCTCTGGTAATGGTATCTAAAATATATCTATTCCACGGACTTATGCCAACATAAAAATTGTGAAGAAGCAGGGAAGCGGAAAGCTTCCTAGTAGATCTATTTTGAGCATTGCAAATTCTATACCAGGCAACTTTTAAGTTTTCTTCCTCCCGTTGTTTAAAATTAAGAACCTCACTCTCGGGAGTATTGATAATGATAGGTGTGCTAGACATGATGATAAGCAAGCAATCCAACACACAAGAAAACAAGGAGCAAGCGAACGATAAACACACAGCAAAAAGAAGGGCAATTAAAACGGCAAGGGCGAAGTGGGGGAGAGGAAAACGAGAGGCAAATAAATGTAATGCTAAGGATAAGGGTTTGTGATAGGTACTTGGTATATGAATTTTGCGTAAGCCTCCCCGGCAATGGTGCCAGAAATTCTTCTTGCTACTTCTCAAGCTTGTGTTGTATTCCCTCGAAGAGGAAAGGGTGGTGCAGCACAATAGCGTAAGTATTTCCCTCAGTTTTTGAGAACCAAGGTAACAATCTAGTAGGATACCACGCACGAGTCCCTCGCACCTGCACAAACAAATAAGAACTTCATAGCCAATGCGATAAGGGGTTGTCAATCCCTTTATGGTCACTTATGAAAGTGAAATCTGATAGATATGATAGTTTGATTTTTTTTGGTATTTTTGGATATAAGAACAGAACGTAAAAACGGAAAAGTAAAGTAGATTGTAGATTGATATGTTGAGAATAGACCCGGGGGCCATAGGTTTCTCTAGTGGCTTTTCTCATGATAGTAGAATTCTACGGTGGGTAAATGAATTACTGTCGAGCAATTGATAGAAAAGCGAATAATTATGAGAATATATAGGCATGATCATTATAGATAGGCATCACGTCCGTAACAAGTAGACCGAAACAATTCTGCATCTACTACTATTACTCCACACATCGACCGCTATCCAGCATGCATCTAGAGTATTAAGTTCATAAGAACAGAGTAACGCCTTAAGCAAGAAAACATGATGTAGAGGGATAAACTCAAGCAATATGATATAAACCCCATCTTTTCATCCTCGATGGAAACAATACAATACATGCCTTGCTGCCCCTACTGTCACTGGGAAAGGACACCGCAAGATTGAACCCAAAGCTAAGCACTTCTCCCATTGCAAGAACTATAGATCTAGTAGGCCAAACCAAACCAATAATTCGAAGAGACTTGCAAGGATATTATAATCATACGTAAAAGAATTCAGAAAAGAACAAAATATTTCTCATAGATAATCTTGAACATAAACCCACAATTTATCGGATCTCGACAAACACACCGCAAAAAGGGATTACATCGAATAGATATCCTCAAAGACCTAGGAGAACTTGGTATTGAGATCCAAAGAGAGAGAAGAAGCCATCTAGGTACTAACTATGGACCCGAAGATCTGTGGTAAACTACTCACAACTCATGGTGAGGCGATGTTGATGATGTAGAAGCACTCCGTGGTAGATCCCCCTTTGGCGGAGCTCCGGAACAGGCCCCAAGATGGGATCTCACGGGAACAAAAGGTTGTGGCGGTGGAACTAGGGTTTTCTCTCTGTCTCTGATGTTTTCGGGCTACATAGGTATATATAGGAGGAAGGACGACACCGGGGGCCAAACGTTAGGCCCACGAGGCAGGGGTGCGCCCTGGGGGGGGGGGGG
>LR738711.1:308566081-308580072 GCA_902687465.1 Secale cereale | reverse complement strand
GGGGGCGCCCCCACCCTCGTGGACGCCACGTCAGCCCTATTATGTGGTTCTCATGTCTCCTGTGCAGATATCGCTCCAAAAATATCTCTCCCAAAGGTTTCATTCCGTTTGGACTCCGTTTGATATTCATTTTGTGTAAAACCCTGAAATAGGCAAAAAACAGCAATCTATACTGGGCCTTTTGGTTAATAGGTTAGTCCCAAAAATAATATAAAAGTGTATAACAAAGCTGAAAGATCGTGGATGTCGCCTAGAGGAGGGGGGGTGAATAGGCGCTTTAAAATAATTATGGTTTAGGCTTGAACAAATGCGGAATAGACCTAGCGGTTAATTTGTCAAGCACAAAACCTAAAACAACTAGGCTCACCTATGTGCACTAACAGCTCGTGCTAAGCAAGATAAACAACTAGGTGAAAGCAAGATATATGACAAGAAACGATATGGCTATCACAAAGTAAAGTGCATAAGTAAAGGGCTCGGGTAATTGATAACCGAGGCACGCGGAGACGACGATGTATCCCGAAGTTCACACCCTTGCGGATGCTAATCTCCGTTTGGAGCGGTGTGGAGGCACAATGCTCGCTAAGAAGCCACTAGGGCCACCGTAATCTCCTCACGCCCTCGCACACTTCAAGATGTCGTGATTCCACTAAGGGACCCTTGAGGGCGCTCACCGAACCCGTACAAATGGAAACCCTCGGGGGTGGTCACCGAACCCGTACAAATTGCTCAGGGCTATCTCCACAACCTAATTGGAGACCCCGATGCTTACCCGGAGCTTTACACCACAATGATTGAGCTCCGAGCACCACAAGGTTGGGGTTATCTCCCCAATGACACCACAAAGCTACACCACAATGGAATATGGCTTCGAGGTGACCACAACCATCTAGGGCGCCCAAGCACCCAAGAGGAACAAGCTCAAGGGTACCAAGCACCCAAGAGTAAAAAGCTTCTCAACTTCACTCCCACGTATCACCGTGGAGAACTCAAACCGATGCACCAAATGCAATGGCAAGGGCACACAGACTGCCCAAGTCCTTCTCTCTCAAATCCCACCAAAGCAACTAATGCTAGGGAGAGAAAAGAGAGGAAGAACAAGAAGGAGAACACCAAGAATACATCCCCTCCAAGCGGTAGTACCCCTCCAATTTGCGGTAGTACCGCTTCAGCCCTTCTGGGGACACCAAAACTGACATAACTTTTTCATACGGACTCCGAATTCAACGAAACCAAGTTTGTTGGAAAGCTAGCGACATGGCCTAACACAATCTTGATAGAAATAACAATAAGAATCAAATGAGAAAAGGCCCATAAGAAAATGGTGAGAAGCCTTCCTCGAAAGAGACCGGTAAAGCCTCCAACACCGAAAACGCAATAGAAGAAGCATGTGAACTCCGTTTTCGATGAACTCAACCTTGTCATGAAAATGACCATACGCTCCAAATCTCACAAGAAGAAAACCAAACAAGAAACAAGAAATATGATGCAAGCATGCAATGGTTTGAGCTCTCTACGAATGATATGATCAAGCTACTCACTTGAGAGCCCCCCTTGATAGTACGGTGATCGATCCTATAACCCGGTCTCCAAACTACCACCATGAGACCGGTAAAATAGGGAACCTCTCAAGGGCAAACCTTTGCCTTGCACAAAGTCCACTTGTGCTAGATGTATACGATCTTGACTTCCTCAAGTTGGACCACCTTTCTTGATTGCGTTGGCTCACTGAAGACTAGTAGATTGCTCCCCCATACTCCACTATGGGTGAGCCACTCTTCGGCATATCTTCACAAGTCCATTGTCACCACAATGGAGGGCAAGCTTCAAGCACTTGAGCTCCTCGTGATGCATCACTTGAAGTTGCACACCATAACCTTGATTTGATGTCATCCTCCATGGGTTGTATGTGATCTTCCTCTTAACGCAAGCCCATGGAAGATAACCTAACCCCACATAGAACTCTCACAAAGACCATGGGTTAGTACACAAGGCGTAATTGACAATGCTTACCATACCATGGGATCACTTGATCCCTCTCGGTATATCTTCTATGCTTTGTGTGTTGATCAACTTGATTCACTCTTTCACTTAGTCTGGATCAACCTTGAATCTTTCACACTCTCTTCATTTGGATGATGTCTTGAAGGTAAACATGAATGATAACACACTCTTCTTCTTCAAGACATGCTTGTAATAAGCTCAACACTCACAAGACCAATCTTTGGATAATTCCTTAATAGCACCTTGGTCATCACAAACTCTCCCTGAAACCAACACATGGACTCCAAGAAAAGCCTATGGACAAACCCTTCAAATATAACTCAAGGCAACCATTAGTCCATAGAGATTGTCATCAATTACCAAAACCAAACATGGGGGCACCGCATGTTCTTTCAATCTCCCCCATTTTGGTAACTGATGACAATCACTTTCAAGAGAGTTTAAATAAGGAATTATGCATCACCATACCATGCAACAATAATGTATGCGCTTGAGATGCAAAAGCTTAGGAACAAAACCAAAGCAATAAGGGAGGAAACAACTCTCTCAACTTCCTCACAAAACTCTCTGAAACTTCTCCCCCATTGGAATCGATTGCCAAAATGGGCGAAAAGCTTAGAAGGCAAATATAAAATGTGTTCCTCCATAAGTTGTGTACTTCTCAACAAGGGAGTGGAATGCAATACACATATCCAATGGTAAACACTTGGAGGAGGACAACTTATATTTAGGCTCAAAGATTGCAAAAGAATGATATGCCACAAAGGCATAACAAAGGGAGATACACGCAATCAAGCAATCAAAGGATACCAATTGAAGCAAGCTATCAAAAGATACCAATTGAACCAACTATACCAATGATCCTACCTACCACATGAATAAACGATATTATGATATGAGCAAAGGAGTGTTCTAGAGAAACTTGAAAAGCTCCCCATGATTTGTGCACAATTTAGTTTTGTATTTGGATACAACGAGCACAAAATAGGATTGTCACTCCCCCAAGATCAATAGAACCTCACGACATAGCAACGGAGTGTTCTAAAGACACCGGTGAAGCTCCCCATAATTTGTGCACTCCTTAGAATATTTTCATTAGGATGCCAAGTGCACAAAATAGGATCATCACTCCCCCAAAATCTATAGAAACTCACACCAAGTGCAAGTGAGCATGAAGAAAACAAAGCCTAGCACTTGCAACAAACAAATGGTTGAGCAACATATAAAAGATGCAACTTGGAAATAGGCTCAACCAAAAAGATATGTGTGAGTCATGGCAAAGCACTTGAGAAAACTAATATAAGGATGAGCATTAAGCATCAACATAGTCTTTAATAGTTGAGATACAAGGTGCATGACATGTCCTTCCCACACACAGCTAGCAAATGGATTCACAAGCTCACTAAAAAGAGAAATATTAACCAAGCTTGTGACAACCCATGGTGAAGATAGAAAATGAAAGCCTCATCAAGACGAGGGATACCAATTAAATGGCAAGCTTTGTCAAGACAAGCATGAGGAAAATGATTTTCACCACAAAAGAGTGCATCAAGATGCAATGATATAAGATCCGCACTCAAGACACATACCTTCAGGGAGCCACCAAAGAAATAATACAAGAAAGGCAAGGTGGACGTGAAGGAAAAGGATATCTACTAGATATGTAATTTCTCTCAAGTGTTTAAGATTCTAGGTAGATGAAAATCATAATGATATCAATCCACAAGAAGGATGTACACACAAAATAATTACAAAATGGAAAGAAAATGATATCCACAAGGAAGTCATAAATATACCAATAAGATATTTGCTTGAAAGGATAGCACATGGCTAGATATGGTCTTATTGTATACCAATGAATTCCGACCACACGAACATCAAAGACATCACAACTAGCAACAATGATCGATGCTTTGAGAAAGGAAACAAGTATCACTAGAAATAATGAATTACATGCCATGATACAACCTACACAAGGTTGATGCAAGAAATTTGTGCATGAAGTAGATAATGATACTTGTTACCGAGATACCATTGGAAGGATGTAGTAGATACCTATTGAAGGTAGATAGTAGTTCATTGATCATCCTAGCTTGACTCCAATAAGCACATGGTGACACCACCTTCCTTTTGAATGAGCCGAGCATCCAATGCATCTCCAATTGTTCCTAGAACAACCACACAAACACAATGGTACCCAAACTCATTGGGACCAAAGAGTTAGAAACACAAATACATAGGACAAACTCCACATACATATGTGCCTATATATATGAAAAATAATTTCAGGCACATCTCATCCAAATTGAGACTCGGTGAAGTTTACACTATATATTGGGTCAAAGGAAGAAAGCATGCCAAAGAAACTACATGAAGTAAATACGCATGATCAAGACTTTCAAGAAACGATACCAAATGAAAAATAAATACCAAGTGAAGATATGATACCAAATAGAGAAACCATCACTTGGAAGATATCATTAAAAGATACATCATGGAATGAGATATCCATTGACACACTCAAAAAGAAAGATATCGAACTCCCAAAAGAGAGGATGGTTCCAAACACACCAAGCCCTCTATGAAGTTTCATGATGGCACAAAGTACCAAAAATAAACGGCTTGCCTTCCACCAACACACACTTGAAACGGATCACAATATGAGTGTTCTATAGAAAATAGGATAGCTCCCCCAAGAGTTATGCATTATAGAGAATTTACATTTGAATACAAAATGCACAAGATGGGACCACCACTTTCACTATATCTAGAAAACACTAGACAAGATCAAGAAAAAAACAAGATCCACAAGTGACACCGAAGACAATGGGAGTTAATACAATCTTGGCAATAAATAAAACCAAAAGACAATTTAAAGATGATCAATAAATTCCACCACATAAATGATTACCAATTGTCAAAGATAGGAGGTATTTGGAACTATTTCCCGGTGGTAGATTGCCAACATATCCAACATCATCTTCACACCAAACACAAAACCAAATTTGCAACTTGCAGAGCTAACATGCCACCTAGGAAAAACATAATTTATACTATCAACTCTAGGTGACAATATCTCAAATTCACACATTTTCTAGGCTTGTAATATGCACATGGAATATTACTCCCCCATAATGTGATGCCAATGAAAAACTTACCAAGATGCAAAAGAGAACCAACAAGAGATAATTAATGGAACATTTAGAATTTGAATTTCTCATGAGAAGACATACCTCATAGAGACTAGATAATCTTGTAATATCAATACTAGATGGTATTCCTCATGTACACATATTTATAGGATTTGAGGTGCACAAAGCACATCATTCCCCAAAAATGGAATGTTCCATCAATCTCTCACAAGAGCCAACTAAGATAAAAGCAAGATGCACAAAGGCTCAACGCACGACACACGCATACATGATGTGCAAACCAAGATACACATACTTGATTTCTCAAGATACGCAAATTGGACACGCAACATATACAAACACATGCAAGGAACAAAACCAAAACATGCAAAGGGGCAAGTAACTTTCAATGTAAACAATTTAAGCACGAGTTACCGCAAGGAGGAACATTGGATATAAGATAGAAACTTGATAATCCGAATGACTTGGCTTGAGACAATATGAATGATGAAGACCCCTTAATTCTTCATAATGTAGCCAAGTCTCCAATGCCCTACAAAACACCTATTGATCAAGTTTGAGCTAGTTGGTCCCCAACCAAGTTGGGTCCTAAGAGGTTAGTCACAATAGGCTTGTCCACCCAAATGGTTCTTTTCTTGACACCACTTTGAGTCCCAAGAAACTTGGCAAACACATTGCCAACCTTATCCTTCCCAAGAGAATAGAGATAATCAATAATAATTGGGTTGGATAAGTTACCACTAGTGCATGAAGAAGCAAGGTGACCCTTCTCACGACATAAGTAGCAACATCTACTCTTCACTTTCTTCTCATTTGATTCCTCAAAATGAGAAGCATTACCATGAGTCTTCTTGGGAAGCAGCCTTTCTCCAACTTGCAGTTGAGCACGAGATTGAACTTGTGGCCTCTTCCCTTGTTGTTTGTCACTAATGGCCTTCTTCTTCAATGGGCAAGATCTAACATGATGCCCTTCAATTTTGCACTTGAAGCAAATAATCTTGGCCAGATTCTTGAGTTGTTCTTGGCCCTTCTTATTGATGATCTTGGACATCTTCTTATTGGAGTTGAATCCAAGTCCACCTTTGTTATTGGGGGATTTTTGCACACTCAAGATATTGTTGAGTGTGGACATCCCTTCATGACATTTTTCCAAGTCTTTCTTCAAGGACGAGACTTGGGCCTTGAGCTCTTTAATTTCCTCTACATGGTTAGTATCAACACAAGTACTAGAGGAAGTATAGGCTTCATTGTTAGAGCAACAAGGCAAGGAAAGCAATTCATCACAAGATGTACCAATGTTATGCATAGATGAATTATGAGGACTAGCACATGGCAATATAGCATTTTGACTAGAAGTAGTGCTAGCGACCACATGAGACTCACTAGATGTTACCTTGATAATCATAGCCTCATGAGCTATCTTTAGCACATTGTGGGATACTAGAATATCATCATGAGAGCTTGTGAGCTTTACATGACTTTCTTCCAATTTCCCATAATTGCTAGATAACAACTCAAGTTGAGCCCTTAGCTCAACATTCTCCTTCAAAATGGATGCTTCACTAGAAATAGAGTTAGAAGCACAAGCATCATCAATAATAGCAAGAGGAGAAGGCAACTTGGCAAGCTCTTTAGAATATGAAGCTTTAAGGTGAGCATGAGACTCGGTGAGTTTGATGAGCTCACTCTTAATGGCCCTTGAGCCATTTTCGAGGTGCTCAAAATCCTCAAGGAGTTTAGCATGTGCAACTTCAAGCTTCTCATTTTCAGTTTCAAAATCATTAGCCACCTCGAGAGCTCTATCACGAGATTCCTTTATTCTAGATAGTTCTAGAGCAAAAGTCTCCTAAAGAGATTCCTTGGTGGTTTGTTCAAGTTCAAGAGCTTGCGAAAGGTTGGCGATCTCATTAGCGTAATCACGCTCATGACCTTCCATTTTCTCAATGGTGACCTCATGCTCCTCTAGATGAGATTCCAACTCATCAATATATTTCTTGCCCTCAATGGCAATAGACATGATTTCCATGAAGCTGGAACAAGCAATTTTATTCTTATGAAGAGCTTTAAAAATCATTTCCCCCCTTAATTTTCAAGGAGGCAACATTATCATTCTCTTCATCATTATCAACATCATCATCACTATCATCACAAGATATATTGGGATTCAAAGTGGGAGATACCTTTGAAGCCTTAGCCATAAGGCAAAATGCAATATATGATGATGTAGGATCCCTTGAAGCACCATTCAAGACTACATCTTGTTCCATGGGGTATTGGGTTTCCTCTACATTGTTAGCACAACAATTCGAGGAAATAGATGCATTTTAATCATGGCAACAAGACATAACAGATATCATCATGAGTTTTACTCAAGCAATTTCCACATGATATGCAAGGACTATCAACACAAGCATGTGAAGCATGTATGGTGCTCGAAGTGTTAAAGTCCAAAGAAGATGCATTGCAATAAGATAGTGATGAAGGATCATCCACAATTAGCATACTATCATCATTGCAATGACCAATACTACTCACCATATCATTACCTTGTGGCAAACCACATGTAGGTGAAGTAGAAGAAGTTCAGAAGACAACACGGCCGGAGGTGGAGGGAGAACAATCGTTCCCACAATTCTTGGACACACCATATTTATCTTGAAGCTTTGTCCACAACTCATGAGCATCCCGGAACGGCATGAGTTGAAATATAACTACATTGCTCAAAGCATCGAAAAGCACATTAGAAGCTTGAGCATTGAGATAAGAGTTTTTCTCATCCTCTAAAGATAATCTTTGGGGATCCTTTGGAGGAGAATAACCCATATCTACAATTCGCTCTAAATTTGGGTCCGTGACCCTAAAGAGATTAAGCATGTGAATTACCCAAACATCAAAATTTGTGCCATCAAAACTGAGAGCGTCAGAGAATCCGAACCCCTAGTCGACATCCTTACTCTCTAGGCGGTTAAGCCCTATAAAGATAAACGAGGCTCTGATACCAATTGAAAGATCGTGGATGTCGCCTAGAAGGGGGGTGAATAGGCGCTTTAAAATAATTACGGTTTAGGCTTGAACAAATGCGGAATAGACCTAGCGGTTAATTTGTCAAGCACGAAACCTACAACAACTAGGCTCACCTATGTGCACCAACAACTCATGCTAAGCAAGATAAACAACTAGGTGAAAGCAAGATATATGACAAGAAACGATATGGCTATCACAAAGTAAAGTGCATAAGTAAAGGGATCGGGTAAGAGATAACCGAGGCACGCGGAGACGACGATGTATCCCGAAGTTCACACCCTTGCGGATGCTAATCTCTGTTTGGAGCGGTGTGGAGGCACAATGCTCCCCAAGAAGCCACTAGGGCCACCGTAATCTCCTCACGCCATCGCACAATGCAAGATGCCGTGATTCCACAAAGGGACCCTTGAGGGCGGTCACCGAACCCGTACAAATGGCAACCCTTGGGGGCGGTCACTGAACCCGTACAAATTGCTCGGGGCGATCT
This sequence comes from Secale cereale, assembly GCA_902687465.1. Lineage (NCBI taxonomy): Eukaryota > Viridiplantae > Streptophyta > Magnoliopsida > Poales > Poaceae > Secale > Secale cereale. Next base: position 308,571,405 of record LR738711.1, on the reverse strand, counting down.
CCACAACCTAATTGGAGACCCCGATGCTTACCCGGAGCTTTACACCACAATGATTGAGCTCCGAGCACCACAAGGTTGGGGTTATCTCCCCAATGACACCACGAAGCTTCACCACAATGGAATATGGCTTCGAGGTGACCACAACCATCTAGGGCGCCCAAGCACCCAAGAGGAACAAGCTCGAGGGTACCAAGCACCCAAGAGTAAAAAGCTTCTCAACTTCACTCCCACGTATTACCGTGGAGAACTCAAACCGATGCACCAAATGCAATGGCAAGGGCACACGGAGTGCCCAAGTCCTTCTCTCTCAAATCCCACCAAAGCAACTAATGCTAGGGAGAGAAAAGAGAGGAAGAACAAGAAGGAGAACACCAAGAACTCCAAGATCTAGATCCAAGGGGCTCCCCTCACATAGAGGAGAAAGTGATTGGTGGAAAGGTGGATCTAGATCTCCTCTCTCTTTTCCCCCCAAAACTAGCAAGAATCCATGGAGGGATTGAGAGATAGCAAGCTCGAACAAGGTCAACAATCGGGCAAGAACACGAGTTCAAAGGATAAGGTTCATTGGGGAAGAAGACCCCCTTTTATAGGTGGGGAAAAAATCCAACCGTTATGCTCACAGCCCGCACCGAGCGGTACTACCGCTCCAAGGAGCGGTACTACCGCTAGGGCGATAGTAGCCCTTTGAAACACAACAGCGAGGAGGCAAAAAGGCCAGAAGAACCGTCGGAGCGGTAGTACCGCTTGACCTCATGGTACTACCGCTAGGGGTAGCGGCACTACTGCTAAGGGGTAGCGGTACTACTGCTTGAGACCGGTACTAAAAAATTACATCCGTGCCTACTGCCGCTGGACTTGTGATGAGTTTTTGGTCCGGAGCAGAAGTAGCCATGGAAGTAAAAAATTACATCCCCTCCAAGCAGTAGTACCCCTCCAATTTGCGGTAGTACCGCTGCAGCCCTTCTAGGGACACCAAAACTGACATAACTTTTGCATATGGACTCCGAATTCAGCGAAACCAAGTTTGTTGGAAAGCTAGCGACATGGCCTAACACAATCTTGATAGAAATAACAATAATAAGCAAATGAGAAAAGGCCCATAAGAAAATGGTGATATGCCTTCCTCGAAAGAGACCGGTAAAACCTCCAACACCGAAAACGCAATAGAAGAAGCATGTGAACTCCGTTTTCGATGAACTCAAGCTTGTCATGAAAATGACCATAAGCTCCAAATCTCACAAGAAGAAAACCAAACAAGAACCAAGAAATATGATGCAAGCATGCAATGGTTTGAGCTCCCTACGAATGATATGATCAAGCTACTCACTTGAGAGCCCCCCTTGATAGTACGTCGATCGATCCTATAACCCGGTCTCCAAACTACCACCATGAGACCGGTAAAATAGAGAACCTATCAATGGCAAACCTTTGCCTTGCACAAAGTCCACTTGAGCTAGATGTATACGATCTTGACTTCCTCAAGTTGGACCACCTTTCTTGATTGCGTTGGCTCAGTGAAGACTAGTAGATTGCCCCCCCCATACTCCACTACGGGTGAGCCACTCTTCGACATATCTTCACAAGTCCATTGTCACCACAATGGACGGCAAGCTTCAAGAACTTGAGCTCCTCGTGATGCATTACTTGAATTTGCACACCAGAACCTTGATTTGATGTCATCCTCCATGGGGTGTATGTGATCTTCCTCTTAACGCAAGCCCATGGAAGATAACCTAACCCCACATAGAACTCTCACAAAGACCATGGGTTAGTACACAAAGCGTAATTGACAATGCTTACCATACCATGGGATCACATGATCCCTCTCGGTACATCTTCTACGCTTTGTGTGTTGATCAACTTGATTCACTCTTTCACTTAGTCTTGATCAACCTTGAATCTTTCCAACTCTCTTCATTTGGATGATGTCTTGAAGGTAAACATGAATGATAACACACGCTTCCTCTTCAAGATATGCTTGTAATAAGCTCAACACTCACAAGACCAATCTTTGGATAATTCCTTAATAGCACCTTGGTCATCACAAACTCTCCTTTAAACCAACACATGGTCTCCAAGAAAAGCCTATGGACAAACCCTTCAAATATAACTCAAGGCAACCATTAGTCCATAGAGATTGTCATCAATTACCAAAACCAAACATGGGGGCACCGCATGTTCTTTCAAAAGCTCTTTAAACATCCAAAACATCATAAATAATAGCATGGAGCAATAAAAAGTTATAGATACGTTGGAGACGTATCACACAGCTCTACGCCCCGCAAATAGTAGTAGGGGTCCCCTGGTTCCCATAGGTGTCGTTTCCCCCGACAACCTCTCGTCGTATTTCTCAGGTATTTGTGGCTTGAATGTGCAAACGGACGGCCAGTAGACTTGCCGCAGCTCTCGTGTAAAGGCAGGGAAGCCAACCTCGAAAGGCAGGCTACCGCCGACACCAAGCGCAGGCTCATCGACGTTGAGGCCGTCATACCCGTCGGCTTGGTGGGGGTCGTTGCGGCGCCGTTCAGCGACTACACACGCATCTCCCCACCGCCTATCTTCCGGGGTTCGACGTTGGCCTGGATGCGCTTGAGGGTCAGAAGAGGGCATCGAGACATCGACGGAGTCCTGATTCTGCTACGCCCTCACTGGTTGCCGTTGTGGGGACTGCACCGTGGGGACGGTCCCCTCCCTACGGCCAACCGTGAAGGCGATAGCTGTCGCTTGGGGAGGTTGCGGTGGGCAAGCTCGTCGTGAGCCCCCAGCTTCGGTGAAGCCAAGCAGGCTTTGGATGGTGGCCCACCATTCATTCATCTGCTCAGCCACTGGCGGGAACCTCAGTAGTAGCTGAGCTCGCGCCATGGCCTCCATGGCTGTGCTTGGCATAGATGTTGATGACGTCAACCGCACCGTCGCCTGGCTCCTGATGATGCCAGTGGCAGCGGCGGCGACGGCGGCACCGCGCCCACGCTGCTATGGGACGACCACCTCGGCAGCGGGGTCGCGCGGAGATGGTGCTCGAAGATCAGCAGCTCCGTCGAGCGCTGTGTTTTGGTTGGCTCGTCCAAGAAGAGGCGCATGTTCCGCGGTCGCTTCAGTGGTGGGGGCGACCGGAGGGCGACGCCTCGTCCCGGACTGAGCGTGTTGCTGCGGCTATGCCCGTCGGTGAGAGGAGGGGGCTGTCACACCCTGATTTTCATGCCACATTGCTTAAGCTGATAATCATGCTAAAATGTGGTTTGGCAAATTTTTTGAGTGATTTTGACTTTGCTTGATTGACTTTCTGTTTGCTGCTTGCTAGTGCTCTAAAAATCAAATAAATCCTCCAACCCTTATACTTCATCTCCTTGATTCAAAACCTTTTCCCAATGATCATGCCCTGTGTATAGACCAGTATAGTATTTTCTTATAAAAATATTTTGGCCAAATAGTAATTTCTAAAAATTAGTTTTCCAAAAACCCCTGAATTGAGGTTTGCACTGCAAGTACCTTATTTAGGGTGTGAAAAATCTTTCAAAAAGTATATTTGAATCCTATTAGGTATATGACTCCCAGAAACCACAAAATTATAATTTTAAAAGTTATTTTTATATTTTATTTAAAAGCTTTTTCTTAAGGCCAGAAATGGTGTTTAATAGGGAAAACTTATTTAATAATTTCAAAAATAATTGTCAAAATTCAGGGAAACTCATAGGACATATATTGTCCATATATAAGAGTTTCAACACATGGTCATGTTCAAAATATTGGACAAAGCCTTCCAAAACCCTTTCTGGATATTTCAAGCTTTTGAAATATTTACAAAGGATATTTTCACCAAAAATTCCAGCGAAACTCTATCATGTCAAGTTTGACATATTTGATGATGTTGCAAAGCCTCATTCCTTGAAGATCAAGGAAACATCATCTAATCCCCTCAAAACCATTTTTGTCCATTTTGAAGTTTGAGCAACTTTACATTGCCAAACTTATCCAAATGCTCTCAAACTTGGTGCACATGCTAGAATGGTCTAATAAGGCATCTAGACCAAATGGCACAAGCTTTGGAGAAGGGTAACTTGGTCAGAGTACCCCAAAACCATTTCTGTTCAAATTCAAATTTGAACAACTTTGCATTATCAACTTTTTACCTGGGGCTTCAAACTTTGTGGGCACGATCATAACCCCAAATGATGATACTACACAAAGGGGTGCATCAAGGGGAGATGATTAGCTTAACTCAAACATGGTGAAACCATTTCTGTTGATTTCTAGGGTTCACCAAAGTTGCATTGGCAACTTTGCCCAAATGAGCTCAAATTTGGTGGAAGGGCCTAAATGTATGTGACATTTAATCCTGTTAAGTGTCATAGCCAGTGGAGATCATTTGCTTGCCCAAAACATGATCAAACACCTTCTGCCAATTTACCAAAACCATTGTTTTGACCCCTTTTACTATTCCCCTTTACCTCAAATTCTTACCACAGGTAAACCTGATCATCTTCTACCTCCAGTAACTTCCCCATGTCCACAGCTCAATGATTGAGGGGTGTAAACCCCATTTTTACACTTCTGGACATCAGCTTTCTTCTCCTCTTTCACCTCCCTCCTCACTCCAGTGGCCCTCCAGGGCATCCCAGGCCGTATGTACATTGTTTACTACTCCCTAGCACTGTTGGACTTTGGGGGACATGGCCAGGAAGCAAGGGCATGACCATGCCGGCCAAAGACACGCTCTGGAGCGTGCTACAGTGCGCCGAGGCACTGTAGCTCGGCCCTCCCGAGGCATCCAGGCGGCCTTGGGCAGAGCGAGTGTGTCCATCGAGGTCGCCTCGACGTCCACGACACGCCTCACTGTCGGGCCCCTCCTCCCTTGCCCCCCTTATCCTTCTGTGAGCTCGCCCGAGCACGTCCATGGACGTTCCTCACGGTGCACCGCGGCCGCGCCTATTTAAGCCATCCCCTACTCTCCCTCTCGCCTCTGATCGAACCCCCTGCACCCCACAAGCCTCCCAGACAGGCTCCTTCTTCCTCCCAAGCCTCCTGGCGTCCTCCATGGCAAGGGTGCTGCCGCCGGCCTCAGCTCTGATTCGGGCAAGAGAGGACTTCCCCGCTCCTCCTCTCCCCACTAGAAGAAGCGCCAGGGTCCGGTGACTCTTTCCCCCTCTTCTCCCAACGCTCCGGGGCACCATGCCTCCCCTTCTCACAGACGCCCGAGTGGCCGTCCGCCAAGGCCCGTGCTGGGGCCGCCTCGGCCGCCGTCCGCTGACCCCAGCCCGCCTCCCTGATGCGCCGCTCCCCGAGGATCCCTCCGGTGGCCACAGCTTGGCCAAAGGTGGCCTGTG
>LR738711.1:308491785-308565967 GCA_902687465.1 Secale cereale | reverse complement strand
GGGGGGGGGGCAAGCGCCAGCGTCGCGCGGCCAGGGCCTCCCCTCCCCTCTGTCGCGAGAGCAGGAGGAGGAAGATGACCCTGCGGGGGTCCCCCACCCGTCAGCGACCCGGCCAGTGGGCCCAGCAGTTTAAGTGGAGGCGGCCCCGACAATTTCCGCCTCTCCGCTCTGGAGGCGCACTAGGCGGAGACGCCTTCGACGTGGCCAGGTCCCCTGCGCGCGGCTGTGCAGTTGGGCTGGCCTAGTGCACTGCGGCCCAACACTGCGCCCTGTGCGCAGTAAAGGGTAAAACCCCTCCCTTTTTCCCTTTTTCTTTTTCGGTAAATTTCATAAATCCATAAACAATTAATTTGGACTCCAAATTGGATGATTCAAATTTCTTCTGGCTCCATAAATCATGCTCTATCACATGGTGCAACATGCACATTTTTCCAGAAACTTTTCCTTCACAAATATTATCAAATGTCATTATTTCATTTTCTGTGATGAACTTTAGAAAATCACAGAGAGCTCAAATTTGAACCAAATGCAGTGGTTCAAATTCCTAGGTGCTTGTTATAACCAAACTTAGTTTTGGAACATTTTTATTAATACTTTATGTACCCCACAAAATAATGAACCATTTCTTCATATTTATCAACTTTACAAAATCCTAGGAAATTCATTTGAATTCCAAATCCAGTGAAACCAACTCCTAGATGCTTCGAAAATCATGACTTGTTAATGGGTGCCTTTGCTCATCATTCAAGAATACATTTATGTACACTTCTTTCAAATCCATAAACCCCTTGGTTCCATCATATTGAAATGTTCCAAACTATCCATTGATCCAATGCCTATGAGAACACCTTGGTCATTTCTCATAGGACCAGAGGTATCCTAGAAAAGTCCAACTCCTATTTTCAGAGCACTTTTATTTTTGCCTTTTTGTGTTGCTTATTATGATTGTTTCCATTGTTAGTTGACGAAATAAACGGAGTACTCGGAGATGGACCAGAAGGTTTGAAGACTCGGAAGAGAAGGCAAGCAGCCCTTTGACCATGTTCGAGAAACCTTTTTATGCATGTCTCATAGCACCTTATTGTCAATGCATCGGAATCATGTTGAGGTGGAGACCACTCTGGTTGCTACCTCTGTTACCTTACTATTGAAACTTGCATCAAGCATGACCCTACCTTCCTATGAGGGTTATGTGGGTGGGAGTAGTTAGGTTGCTATAATAGTGGCTACGCAAATGGGACGGGTATATGCATGGTGACGGAGGCAGAGTACCTTCAAAAGACTTTTCAAAAACCCCGTCGGGTGCCATTCATGCCCGAGGGAGATGGTGAGATGGGTAACCACTTGATGACGAAGTGGTGTACCGAGACAAGTGTGTGTGATGTTTTTCAAACGGATTGGTTTAAGTTGCGACCGTTATTCCAACCAAACATGCGCAACCACTCTACCCTTATATGGGAAATGGCATTATTGATTACATAGGTCGATACTAGCATGGTGCCCGCATTACTAGTCACGGGGGTGACATGAGGTCACTCTCGGGACGGGGTCGTGCTTGGATAGGCGGCCATGACTGTTTTCACAGGGCACCAGACACACCGTTGGTACCCCGTGTCAGTGGTATGAGATGAATATGGGAGCAAGGCTCCACAATCTTTAAGATGTGAAATGTTTGGCACGGGGCTGTTACCAATCGAGTGGACTCTATGTTAGTGTCGTCTAGGGAAAGATAGTGATCGGGTGCTTACCCCGGGTACTTGAGGTACCGCGGGTCGTGAATGACACGGAAGTTCCCCAGATCTTGTGGGTAAAGTGTGCAACCTCTGTAGAGTGTAAAACTATTCGAATAGCCGTGTCCACAGTCAAGGATAGCTGGGTAACCGCTCTTGGGCTACGTCCAATGTTTGCGAAGCTTGGTGTGTGTGCGTGTGAGGAAAACAACTCGGTTCAGTGATATTGATGATGTGATTGTGAGAAAGTCACAATGATCTTGAGCATGAGTTGATTACAACTCTTTCTCGATAATGATGTCTGTGACCTCCTGATACTTGTTGCAGACACATGCATGTCCATGTTATATGTTGATCATACTTGCATATGAAAAACTAGCTTTCCGCAAAACTGCCAATCTAGCAGTAGAGCCTTGCATTATTATTCTGTCATCACACTTGGGTTGCTTGCGAGTACATTCAAAGTACTCATTGGCTTGCCACTGGTTATTTTATTGGCCAGGCAGGAGAGAACAGGTTATGATGAAGATTTCTTGGTGACGAGCATGCGAGCTAGGACGCTTCCTAGTCAGAATGCCTGTAGGGTTAAGGCAGATGGCATGGGTCCAAGTTGTTATTGAAGATTTCCGGTGCAATGATATACTCAAGACTCGACCATAATGGTCCTATTTGTGTAATACGGTATGTATGGATGTAAGACTCTTGTTATTCAGCTTCTGTGCGTTCAGTGAGCATTGATCTCTGGGATCACTGTACACGTGCATTCGGTGATCACGACTTATTAGTCGGGGCCCCCACAGGGGCGCAGACGGAGTGACTGATACGTCCATTTTGCGTCATGTTTTCTTGATGTTATTTATGTTGTTACTATGCATAATAATGCTTTTTGGAGTAATTCTAATGCCTTTTCTCTCATAATTTGCAAGGTATACACCAAGAGGGAGAATTCCGACAACTGGAAATCTGGACCTGAAAAAGCTACATCAGGCAACCTATTCTGCACAACTCCAAACAAGCTGAAACTTCATGGACAATTTTTATGGAAAATATGAAAAATGATGCAGCTCATAACCACCAGAGGGGGCCCACCAGGTGGGAACAACCCACCTATGCTTGCCAGGCCCCCCAGGCGTGCCCTGCTGGGTTGTGCTCACCCCGGCCCACTTTCGATGCCCATCTTCTAGTATATAAGCCTCTCTAACCTAGAAAAAAATAAGGCGAAGACTTTCGGGATGGAGCGCTGCCGTCTTGAGGCGGAACCTGGGCAGGAGCACTTTTGCCCTTCGGCGGAGCGATTCCGCCGGTGGAAATCATCGTCATCATCATCACCAACAACTCTCCAATCTTGGGGAGGGCTATTTTCGTCAACATCTTCAATAGCACCATCTCATCTCAAACCCTAGTTCATCTCTTGTGTTCCATCTTGTTAGCGGAACTACAAATTGGTGCTTGTGGGTGACTAGTAGTGTTGATTACATCTTGTAGTTGATTACTATATGGTTTATTTGGTGGAAGATTATATGTTCAGATCCATTATTCTATTTAATACCCCTCTGATCTTGAGCATGTTCATCACTTGTGAGTAGTTACCTTTGTTCTTGGGGTCACGAGAGAAATCATCTTGCAAGTAATCATGTGAATTTGATATGTGTTCGATATTTTGATAGTATGTATGTTGTGATTCCCATAGTGGTGTCATGTGAACATAGACTAAATGACACTTCACCATATTTGGCTCTAATGGAATGCATTGTGGAGTAGTAAGTAGATGGTGGGTTTCGAGAGTGGCAGAAGCTTAAACCCCAGTTTATGCACTATTCCGTAAGGGACCGATTGGATCCAAAAGTTTAATGCTATGGTTAGAATTTATTCTTAATACTTTTCTCATAGTTGCGGATGCTTGCGGGAGGGTTAATCATAAGTAGGAGGTTTGTTCAAGTAAGAACAACACCTAAGCACCGATCCACCCACATATGAAATTATCAAAGTAGTGAACACGAATTGAACCAACATGATGAACGTGACTAGAAGAAATTCCCGAGTACCCTCAAGAACACTTTGCTTATTATAAGAGACCGTTTTGGCCTGTCCTTTGCCTCTAAAGGATTGGGCTATCTTGCTGCATACTTTCTACTACTATTGTTACTTGCTCATTACAAAATTATCTTGCTATCAAACTACTCTGCTACTTACAATTTCAGCACTTGCAGACATTACCTTACTCAGAAACACTTGTCATTTCCTTCCGTTCCTCGCTGGGTTTGACACTCTTACTTATCGAAAAGAGCTACAATTGATCCCCTATACTTGTGGGTCATCAGTGACCCCCTTTCCTGCACCTTGTAGGGCATGACCGTCGAGCCATTGTTGATGTTGTTCTCTTCCGATAGCCCCGGCTCCCGTGTCGGACGCGGGGGAAGTGGTGATGGCGCCACCTACTCCAACCACGTCCCCAGCAACGTCCACGTCCTCGTGCGCCACCGCATCCCCCCACGACATTGGAGGCCGCGGACGATGGAGCCTTCGAAGTGGAGGGATGGGCCGAGGCACCAGATTTCTTCTTGGGCGCCAAGGTCGATGGCGCGGTCGAAGATGAAGATGGTGATGAAGATGATGTGCTGCGCACACTTTTAGGTTCGCGCAAGCGGTTCCCCTTCTTGGAAAACCAAAGATGTCGCGGGATATCCGTGGCCACCTTTGGGACTGGGTGGCCCCTTGATGGTTCGGCAGGGGGACGTCCTATTGCACAAAGAGCAGATCAGCGTACGCATCACGACAGAGAGCACACAAGCAATTTACCCATGTTCGGGCCGCTGCCAGGCGTAAGACCCTACTCCTGCTTTGGTGGATTGATGGTGGAATGAGCGAGGTGGTGCATGGTACACTTGTCCAGTAGGGTTTTGCCTCAAGGCCGCAGTGATCACGCATGTATGGTGGTTTAGGTTCGTCAACTTTCCAATCCCTTGTACGATTGCCCTGGGCCTCTTTTTGTAGATTAATGGGTTACCACAATGGCAAAGTAGTCATTATGGACTGATATAATAGCAAATAGTGCTATCGTACCAAACTTTGCAGGCTGACAGGGCACATTAAATGTGCCGCTTAACATCACATCCCGGCAAGCCTTGCTGGGCTATCCCGCCTACTCCATGTCTGCCTTCTCGACACGTCACAGGATGGGTGTCAACTGTGATATCTTCTTGTAGGAACTGGCTGCCATGTGGCTAATGGCTGCCACTTAATCATTTTGTGGCTTGACACCGCAGTGATTGACGACGCGGGTCGTGCTTGACTATTCGGTGGGGCGGTTTAGCCTCCGCAAGCCCCCGGCAGGCCCTGCCGGGGTGTTTTTGCTATCTGCTTTTGGGGGTGGCCTCGTCCCTTGCCGGGCTCGCGTGCCCGGTGATACGTGTCCATCGTATCTATAATATTTTATTGTTCCATGCCAATATTCTACAACGTTTACATACTTTTGGCAACTTTTTATACTAATTTTGGGACTGACATATTGATCGAGTGCCAGTGCTAATTCCTGTTTGTTGCATGTTTTTTGTTTCGCAGAATATCCATATCAAATAAAGTCCAAACGGGACAAAAACGCACAGAGATTTTTTTAGAATATATGTGATTTTTGGGAAGAAGAATCAACGCGAGAAGATGGGGGGGGCACGAGGTAGGGGGCACGCCCCTGACCCTCGTGCTCACCCCGTAAGGCGGTTGGTACCCTTATTTCGCCGCAAGAAAGCCAATATCCGGATACAAATCGTGTCAAAATTTCAGCCCAATCGGAGTTACGGATCTACATGAATATAAGAAACGATGAACGGCCCAAATCTGGAACACATAAATAGAGAGAGATAGAGAGACAGATCCAATCTCGGAGGGGCTTTCGCCCCTCCCATGCCATGGAGACAACGGACCAGAGGGAGAACCCTTCTCCCACCTAGGGAGAAAGCCAAGTAAGAAGGAGAAGGAGGGGGGCTCTCTCCCCCTCGCTTCCGGTGGCGCCGGAGTGCCACCGGGGCCTTCATCGTGTGACGGCGATCTACACCAACACCTCTGTCATCTTCACCAACGTCTTCGTCACATTCCCCCATATATCTATAGAGGTCCACTCTCCCACAACCCGATGTACCCTCTACTTGAACATGGTGCTTTATGCTTCATATTATTATCCAATGATGTGTTGCCATCCTATGATGTCTGAGTAGATTTTCATTGTCCTATCGGTGATTGGTGAATTACCATGATTGATTTAATTTGCTTGTGGTTATGTTGCTGTCCTTTGGTGCCCATCATATGAGCGTGCGCATGGATCACACCATAGGGTTAGTTGTATGTTGATAGGACTAACTTTTGGAGGGCAAGAGTGACAGAAGCTTCGACCTAGCATAGAAATTGATGCATACATGATTGAAGGGGGGCCGATATATCTTAATGCTATGGTTGGGTTTTACCTTAATGAACGTTAGTAGTTGTGGATGCTTGCTAATAGTTCCAATCATAAGTGCATAGAATTCCAAGTCAGGGATGACATGCTAGCACTGGCCTGTCCCACATAAAACTTGCTATCGGTCTAGTAACGTAGTCAATTGCTTAGGGACAATTTCGCAACTCCTACCACCACTTTTCCACCCTCTCTATACTAACTTTATTGCTTATTTACCTAAACATCCCCTAGTTTGTATTTACGTGCTCTTTATATTCTTGCAAACCTATCCCACAACACCTACAAAGTACTTCTAGTTTCATACTTGTTCTAGGTAAAGTAAACGTTAAGCGTGCGTAGAGTTGTATCGGTGGTCGATAGAACTTGAGGGAATATTTATTCTACCTTTAGCTCCTTGTTGGGTTCAACACTCTTACTTATTTAAAGAGGCTACAACTGGTCCCCTATACTTGTGGGTTATCAAGACCTTTTTCTGGCGCCGTTGCCGGGGCGCAATAGCGTGGGGTGAATATTCTCGTGTGTGCTTGTCTGCTTTATCACTAAGTAGATTTTATTTGTTGTTCTAAGTTGTTCTCTATATTTATTTATGGATATGGAACATGAAATACCAAAAAAATAGGTTTACTTGCTACTCATGGAGATGAGGAACCTCCTAAAACCCTCGATGCTCATTATGTGGAAGATATTATGTACTACTTTGATAATCCTAAGAAAAATCCATTCAACTATCTAATGGGAGTAACTTTGGATCAACGTGAATACTTTATGGATTATTGCTTGACACAAAAAGGGAAACTATTATGGAATCAAATTCATATGTTGCATTGGTATGCTCGGCAACTATACTTGAGATATGATTATACTTGTTGCTCTAGGATGAAGGCTCCACACCTTCCCTTTTCATGCAAATTGAATGATGGTGAAACCTTAGCTTCTTACGCTAATGGTGTATATGATTATTATGATGTGGAAAAAATAGAAGAATTCGTTGCTTTGAAGGGTGCTTATGAAATTGATTCTCTGTTTAAAAGGTATGAAGCTTTTGATGATGATGTTTATAGGCATGAAATTTTTGCTATATTGAAATATTGCTATGAGAATTATGAATATAATTCCGATATTGATGCGTTTATTGAGAAAGTCTTTGCTGTCCAAGAAGAGACTAATATTTTGCAGGAAACTATGGAAGAAGAAACTGATAACATTGTGAGCTCATTAGATGAAAAAGATGAGGAGGAGAGAGAAGAACAAAAGGAGGAAGAGCGGAGTAGCTACCCGTGCCCACCTTCTAATGAGAGTAACTCTTCAACTCATACATTGTTTAATTTCCCTTCATGCTTACCGAAGGATGAATGCTATGACGATTGCTATGATCCCTTGAATTCATTTGGAATATCCCTTTTTGATGAACTTGATGCTTGTGGCCAAGATGCCAATATGAATTATGCTTATGGAGATGAACTTGCTATAGTTCCTTATGTTATGAATGAAATTGTTGCTATTGCACCCACACATATAGTCCTATTATCTTTTTGAATTCTCCCGACTACACTATATCGGAGAAGTTTTCTCTTATTAAGGATTATATTGATGGGTTGCGTCTTACTACTACACATGATGATTTTGATAGATATAATATGCACGTGCTTGCTGCTCCTACTTGCAATTATCATGAGAGAGGAACTATATCTCCGCCTCTCTATGTTTCCAATACTGTCGGGGATATACCCCGTGGTATGACCCGGACGGAAATTTGACCCGGCCAGACTTCGCGGTTTACTTGAGACCCGGTTTACACTTGGTGATTCACTGGCGACCCGCCCTGACCAGAAGGTTTACAAGCAACCTGCCTGAACATTATGACTCACTGGTAACCCGGCGGGCGGCAGACGGATGACAAGGCCCAAGGTCCAGAAGGCCGGTTCATGTTATGGTGGGCCGGTTTTTGAGGAAAGCACAAGGAATATTCTCCTACAAAGGAAGCAGGACTAGGACTCCACTTGTAATAGAGTAATCCTCATCCTATTAGGACTATTCATGTAACCCGCCCCTTCAACATATATAAGGAGGGGCAGGGCTCTCCAAAGAGGAAGAAGTTCTCACAAGTTAGAGGAAGAAGAAACAATCTCTAGGGCTAGACACAAAGAGACGGTTTACCGGCGACTCTCTCGTGATCATAATGAGACCTAGCCACAAACAACATGTAGGGCTATTACCGGGTGATGTTTCCCAGGGTCCGAAGCTGTCTAAATCCTTGTCTTGCGTTGCGTCTCTCGATTCCGTTCAACCCCTCTCAAGCTACTACATAGATGCGTTGGCCTCACGACTAAGTCCTCACACTAGGAAATATGCCGTGATAATTCCACGATAGTTGGCGCCCACCGTGGGGCTATCGCACGATGGTTTCGAGTTCTTGAAGGGCAGCTTTGAAGGGCTCAAGGGTTACGCAGTGGGCCGGATGACCAAGAGTCGTCGCGGCCGGATCTACATCGACGACGCAGGCTGGGGTCCCGAGGCCGATTCAATCGAATACGGGTACCGGGTCCCCTTCGGTAGCATCCACGTCTTCATCGGCAAAATCGGCGAACCAGGCCATGAGCCGGACACCTTCCCCAACATCGTCGAGTTGGCTCAGCGTGCGAGTCCAGCCCGGATTCAGCCCACCGTGAAGCACGTCTTTGTCGGAGCTGTCCATGGAGTACAAGCCGAGGACAGATCAGATTCTGGTGGCGAGATAGTAGTTTATTCCGGCGATGAATCTTCATCCGGAGAAACCGAATCTTTGTATTTGTTGCAGGACGGCCGATCTGAGGGTGGTTCCGATGGCGGTAGTATTCCGAACCCCTTCGATCCGCTGAACAGGGTTGCTGTTTTCATGGCCGGATCACAATCCGTACAACAGCCCTCAACGACCGGGGAGTTAACCTCTGAGGCAATGGGAGGCAGAGCTGGAGACCATCCCCCATCGCCCTCTGACATCCTATCCACCCTAGTCGACACTTTGACAGCACTCGCAACAGCAGAAGTAGCCCAGGCCTACAAGGAGCAGCATGATGCAGAGATCGCGCAGGTGAAGGGCCGGATTGAGCAAGCTAAGTTAGATCTGGCAGCGGAGAAGGCTAGGATGGCTACAAGACAGGCAGAGCTGGATTCTCAAGCTTTCCGGCTCAGGTTAGATCAGAACGCCTCGCATGAGGTAATGTACAGAAGACAGCGATCTTGTTTGCCGCCGGTTTATGAGGCAAGGAATCTCTTTAGCACACCAGGAGCAGGAACCAGTAACCATCCAGAGGTAAACCGGGGAGGAGCCCCAGGGACGGGCGCGTCGGTTCAACCACCAGCCGCGGAGCCAAATCACCAAGTTGTGCCGACACAGCACGTGCCCACCCCTCCCGGTCATTATTCTAACCCGTTGGACAACATCATCGCCGAAGCTTCACGGCTGGCCGCCCTTCCCATTGAGGGGACGTCCCCCATAGCAATGGAGGCACGACGGGCCAAGGAGTTACTGGAGACAGCGTTAACTCAGCAGCAAGCTTATTCCTATAGCCGGGAGAGGATTCATTCAACCCCCCGCCCGAGCTGGAGTTACACGAGGCACCTGGACGAACCGGCTGTATCTAGCAGCGCGCGGAGACGACACTGACAGAGGCAGGATAATCCGGGAGGAGCAGGAACACATGCCCAAGAGGTGGTGGACCAGGCCAGGCATACTGCCCACAACGACACCCGTCCGGGGACGCCGGTTCACCCCACCACCACAGAAACATGAATCATGTCCAGTTCCTTGGGGGTGTAGTGTCTCATCCCCGCTTTATGGAACGTGAAATTACCCAAAGACTTCAAAGGTCCGTGCATGGTACCCAATTACACGACGGATCTGGCTCCGGAGGCGTGGGTTGAAAGTTATGAGATGGCTATGGAGATGCTTGTTGTGGACGAAGCTGCATGTGCCAAATACTTCACAATGATGCTTGAGGGCACGGCCTGGACATGGCTAAAGGGTTTGCCACCTAACTCCATCGGATCATGGGGTGAATTGCGTCGCCGGTTTATCAATAATTTCAAAGACATGTGCAAGCAGCGGATGTCTGCTATTGACTTAGGAGCATGTGTTCAGGGAGAGCAAGAGACCACCAGCAGTTGGGTGTAGCGAGTGTCCGAAATCTTGCACTCCTCCAATAACATCAATCCAAGTACGGCGATAGTAACCTTGGAAGGCAATTGTCGGTTTGAGCCTTTGAGGCAGAAGCTGGGACGACTCAAACGTGATTGCAACGACATGGGAACGCTCATGGGCGCTTTGGTAAAGTATGGAGACTCTGATAACACAAAGTATCCAGATGCAGACGGAGACAAATCCGGGAAGGCGAGCAAAAACGGTAAACTGGTGCAGGCCAATTCAGCGGGCATAGGTTACAATGGCAAGCGTAAAGCGGAGGGCAGCTCAGACTTTGTGGCCAATACCAACGCTCAAGACAACGGGCAGTGCCGCAAGGGTAAACCGCCCCCACGCAGCGGGAGGCCACCTATTAATCTAGATCGCTAGTTGAACATGCCTTGCCCAAGGCACGATACAGAGGAAAACTCGGCTACGCATCTCTGGAAAGACTGTTTTATTATGCAGGAGCTTGTGAAGCAGGCCAAATATAACCACGGGCCCCCCCCGGCGGGTCAGGTCCCGGTTTTCAAGGTTAGGGTTATCAGGGAGGTGGATCCGGTTTAGGATACCATGGTGGTAACAATAACCACAGTGGCAACAATCAGCATCAACATAACCAGCAACATGGTCATGACGGATACAACAACCAAGGGAATCAACAGCGTCAGCAGCAGCAGCAATCCAGATATCAGAATAATCTGAAGGAGCTGAGCAGTGGGCAGTATCACGTCTTTACCACAAGTCTATGCAAACGGGATCAAAAGGTTTTGAAGAGGGCAGTACACTCTGTTGAACTGGCGATACCGCATTTCTTACGTTGGTCTGAGCAACCCATTGTGTGGAGCAGAGAAGATCACCCACCACGGGTTGATATTCCGGGTCAGTTGGCTCTGGTGGTGGCACCACAGGTGGGTGGTTATAAGTTCACCAAAGTACTTATGGATGGAGGCAGCAGCATCAACATCCTATACTATGAAACTTTTCGACGTATGGGGCTGATAGATAAGAAGCTCCGACAGTCCAACACAGTGTTCCATGGGGTGGTGCCTAGTAAATCGGCTTATCCAGTTGGAAAAATCAATCTGGAAGTTACCTTTGGGGATGAAAATGACTCTAGATCGGAAACTGTGACCTTTGAGGTTGTAAAGATCAGGAGCCCATACCATGCTCTGTTTGGGAGACCGGTTTACGCCAAGTTCATGGCTAGGCCGTGTTACGTTTATCTGCAGCTCAAGATGCCAGGCCACAAAGGAACTATCACGGTTCATGGGAGCCGTAAGATTGCATTGGAGTGTGAGGAAGGAGATGCGGCGTACGCTGAGGCGGTTTGCGCTACGGAAGAGCTAAAATTCTATAAGGACAATGTTGATCCGGCAGATATGTCCCCGTTGAAAAAGCCAACTACCGAGCATGATCCGGCTCTGAAGTTCAAGTCGGCGGAGGAAACCAAGTAGGTTGACTTTGTTTCGGGCGATTCATCCAAGTAGTTCACCATCAGCGCTAACCTAGACCCCAAATAGGAAAGGGCGCTCATCGAGTTCATCTGTGAGAACCGAGATATCTTTGCATGGAAACCTTCTGACATGCCAGGTATACCGAGAGAACTCACTGAGCACAGTCTTAATATTGATCCGAATTTTAAACCGGTCAAGCAGTATTTGCGCCGCTTCAATGAGGAGAGGCGCAAGGCTATAGGTGAAGAAGTAGCTAGGCTCTTGGCCGCAGGCTTCATAGTTGAGGTGTTTCATCCAGAATGGTTTGCTAATCCGGTACTGGTGCTCAAGAAAAATGGAACATGGAGGATGTGTGTTGATTACACAGACTTGAACAAAGCTTGCCCAACTGATCCTTTTGCTCTCCCCTGTATTGATCAAATTATCGATGCTACGGCGGGATGTGAGCGGCTAAGTTTTTTGGATGCATATTCAGGTTAGCATCAGATCAAGATGGCAGTTAAGGACCAGGAGAAAAAATCTTTCATAACTCCCTTTGGATCCTACTGCTATGTATCCATGCCTTTAGGGCTCAAGAGTGTCCAAGCAACCTATCAGCGTTGTGTGCAGAACTGCCTACAAGGCTAGATTGGAAGAAATGTCCATGCATATGTTGATGAAATTGTGGTGAAATCCATGATGGAGGAGACGCTTATAGATGATTTAAAAGAAACCTTTGACAACCTCCGAGTTTATAAAATGATGCTCAATCTGGAGAAGTGCGTCTTTGGTGTTCCGGCGGGCAAGCTCCTTGGATTATTAGTGTCAAACAGAGGGATTGAAGCTAATCTAGAGAATATCAAGGCGATCACGTCCCTGGCTAAACCGGTGTGTATCAATGATGTCCAGCGCGTGGCGGGCCGCATTGCGGCAATGAGTTGGTTCATCAGCCGGTTAGGAGAGAAGGCAATCCCGCTCTATCAGATGATGAAAAAGACAGACCGGTTTGTCTGGAGTGATGCTGCAAACGTTGCGTTCGAGGATCTGAAGCGGCAATTGGCAGAACCACCAGTCCTTGTTGCCCCGGTTGACAAGGAGCCGCTGCTGTTATACGTGGCTGCCAATGCCCGTGCGGTCAGTGTGGCCATTGTGGTGGAGCGCAAAGAGGCAGGTAAAGAATCCGGTTCAACGGCCGGTTTACTACATCAGTGAGGTGGTCATTGAGTCGAAACAGAGATATCCACACTGACAGAAGCTGGTATATGGAGTGTTCATGGCAAACCGGAAGTTGAAGCACTATTTCCAGGGCCACCCAATCACGGTTGTCAGTTCAGCTCCGTTAGGGGATATAATCCAGAACAGAGAAGCCACTGGCAAGGTGGCGAAGTGGGCCATTGAGCTTAGCCCGCACGGATTAAAGTATGTGCCCCGTACTGCTATAAAGTCTCAAGCACTCGTGGATTTCATCAATGATTGGACAGAGTTGCAAGCACCTGAGGAGAAGCCAGATCATACATACTGGACTATTCACTTTGACGGTTCAAGGCAATTGGAAGGCTCGGGGGTTGGAGTCGTGTTGACTTCCCTAAGAGGTGATAAGTTCTGTGATGTCCTCCGTTTAATGTTCCCTTGTACTAACAATGTTGCTGAGTATGAAGCTCTCCTCCATGGTCTACGGATGGCCAAAGAGATGAACTTGAGCCGGGTTAAGTGCTTTGGTGATTCAGATTTGGTGCATAACAAGTATCAGGCAAATGAGATTCCAAGGATCCACTCATGGCAGCATATCGACGCGAGGTAGACGCAGTCGCAGGATACTTCAAGGGGTACTAGGTGGATCACATAGACCGGCGAAAAAATGAAGCAGCCGATGCATTAAGCCGGCTAGGCTCTCAGTGTAAACCGGTTCCACCTAATACTTTCTCGGATGAATTGCATAATCCTTCAGTGCAGATACCTTTAGAGGAGGACTTGGTTGTTCCTGATCCGGAAGCACAGTTGGTCGCAGCAATTCACGTCATTCCGGATTGGACACTCCCTTACTTGGCGTACATGAGCCGAGGTGAGTTGCCGGAGGATGAAGTCGAGGCCCGGCAGATAATCCGGCAGTCTAAATCTATGACTATCGTCAATGGAGAACTTCATCACCACAGCGTTTCGGGGCCGTTTCAATGCTGTGTGTCATCAGAGGAAGGCTGCGATATTCTTCGAGAGATTCATGAAGGGGATTGCGGTCATCACGGCGGTTCAAAATCCTTCGTAGCTAAAGCTTTTCGTCATGGGTTCTTCTGGTTGACGGTTCACGCCGATGCAGAGGACTTGGTCATAAAATGTGACGCTTGCCAGAAATTCTCACGGCGTGCTCATGTACCGGCGCATGAGCGGAGGATGATTCCAGTTACTTGGCCGTTTGCGACTTGGGGGCTTGATATGGTTGGACCCTTTAAGAGATCTCAAGATAAGAAAACCCACCTGTTGGTAGCAGTGGACAAATTCACAAAGTGGGTTGAAGCGGAGCCTGTCAGTAAATGTGATGCAGCAACAGCGGTTCAGTTCATCAAAAAGGTGATTTTCTGGTTTGGCTTTCCACACAACATTATAACGGATAATGGCACCAACCTATCTAAAGGGGATATGGAGAAGTTCTGTCAACGAGAGCATATTCGCCTTGATGTATCATCAGTAGCTCACCCTTAGTCCAATGGCCAAGCTGAGAAAGCCAACCAAGAGATCTTGAGAGGCATCAAGCCCCGGCTTATGGTTCCTTTGCAAAGAACACCGGGCTGCTGGGTAGAGGAGTTGCCTTCTATCTTATGGAGCATCAACACTACACCTAACAGATCTACAGGGTACACGCCTTTCTTCATGGTATACGGTGCTGAAGCGGTCCTCCCTAGTGATATCCGTCATGACTCACCACGGGTGGCGGCTTACGTTGAAGCGAATAATGAACAAGCAAGACAAGACAGCTTGGACTGGCTGGACGAGAAACAAGACACGGCAGCAGCGCGATCAGCGATTTATCAGCAAGACCCGCGCCGGTACCATAGCCGTCGGGTCAAGACCAGGACGTTTCAGGAAGGAGATCCGGTGCTCCGGCTCATACAGGACCAGACAGATATGCACAAGCTATCCCCACCCTGGGAAGGGCCCTTTGTGGTCAGCAAAAACCAGCACAATGGATCATACTACCTTGTCGACGTTCGAGAACATAAGGACTCACGTACGGCAGAGGAGGAGACCAAGCGGCCGTGGAACATCGCTCTTCTTCGACCTTATTATACTTGAGCCATTGGCTCCGTTTTATGTACAATGTATATATTATGATTAATAAAATAAACTGGCGCCCCCGGTACACCGGGGAATCAGCCATCGTTTTCGAAAAAAGAGTATCACATGGGGGCTTTGAAAGAAACCTTCCATGGCCTCTTAAACCAGTGCCCTTGATAGAATCAAGGAATCAGCCGTGTTCTTTACACAAAAGAGCATCACATGGGGGCTTCGAAAGAAACTTTCCATGGCCTCTTAAACCGGCGCCCTTGATAGAATCAAGGAATCAGCCGTAGGAGTATCACATGGGAGTTTCCATAGAAGCTTTCCATGGCCTCCTAAACCGGTGCCCTTGACACATCAACGAATCAGCCATCTTATCTATACGAACAAGAGCCACATGGGGGCTTCCGCGGGCAAGGAAGTTTTCCCATAGTCTCTTAAGCCGGCGGCGGTATGAAGCCCATCATAAGAGCACTGCTCTGGTTGCTTCGGCAATTTCCACATGATGATGAGGGGTAAAAGATGGTTTGATGCCTAGCACAACTCAAACATATGCCCCGATGAGCAGACGGCTCACACACTACCTGGGGGCTCGCATCGATTTGAATACCCTTGTAGTGAACATGGCTTGGAAGCCCGGTGCATGCACCTAAAATCCCGGATTAACCTGCCTGCATCAAGTAAATCATGTCATCCAGGTAAACCTGGTATGACCCGTCAAACCTGTCACAAGTCAATCCTTCGGGACCCTGAACTTGGTCACGTTAAATTGACGATCATCGAGTTGATTACCAAAATACAAAATCTTTACGAGATTTTGAAACATTGTAGTGTAAGTATCAACCTCCATATATGTATCTTGTAGTGTAAGGCTTGTAAGATGAGTCACCGAGCCGGACACGATTGTATGAGCTCGCCGGGACTCTGTAGGCCGCAGGGCGTCAACCTGTATATATAAGGGGACGACCCGACAGCGGCTTAGGGCAAGAAACAAGAGATCAAGAGCTAGGCAAGCGCATCCGCAACCTAGCAATCGACACCCCAGCAATCCCATCCTAAACTGGAGTAGGTTTTACCCTCGCCGCAGGGGCCGAACCAGTATAAACTCCCCGTGTCCTTTGTTTTGTTCTTAACCCCTTTAAGCTAACCACGTCGCTATGTCTCCACAATCAAGTCCTTACCTTAGGACAATTGCCGTGACACTTCCACGACATCCGCTCCGACGCGTCCCCGGCCTCCTATCCACCTCTTCTAGAACCGGGGTGAGCCCACGATTAAAATCCCCTTACCTAGACGTCGCATATGTCCTTTAACTAGTTATCTTCCCGCACCCATGAGCTCACCGCTGGCGTCCATGTCATCGCCATTGTTGAAGTGCACAAACCTCGTGTCTGAGCACGCATACATGCTCCTGGCGTCGCTAAGAACCTGAAACGCACCACAATTAGCTCCTTTTTGCGCTACGACGTTGAGTCTGCGTGAGCCAAGCGCCAGTCATAGCTGACCTTGGCACTGCCATCACCTCCAGCCAACCCACAACCTCCTGCGTGTTCCATTGGATTTGTGCGAGCATGGGCTTCCTCTAGATGCACTCCGCCGTCGATTTGGTCGTCGGAGAGCGAAACCCGACGACCGCCACCATCTTGTGAGCTCGTCGGCAGTCAACTCCGGTGACGCTGACGTGGCCTAATTAGCTTAGACACTAACGATTCCCCTGAGTCACTGACATGTGGTCCCTGTGCCCTAACTAATTAGGTTTAGGATTAGATTAGTACTAATTAAATTGGTTAACTAGAACAGTCACTGACATGCGGGGCCCACTGGTCGGATTTGAAATGGTCCGGCCTAGTTGACTTGATGACGTCACAGTGACGTAGTGCTGACATAGTAATTCCTTTTTTGGAATTAGTTTATTTTCTAAATAACTAGAAATACCAAAAAAAGGGTTAAACTTCTAAAAATCATAGAAATTCAACCATAAATCCAAATGAAATAATGTATATATGAAAAATTATCAAAAAAATCCAAAGAATATGTTTACTGCATTTTCATGCATGTTATAACAACTTATAGTTGCTGAATTGTACAAATCAAATGAATGGCATTTGAAATGCCTTATATGGAGTTTAAATTCGAACCCTTGGTTCAAATTAACTTCATTTAATCCTTTAGCAATTGCATTAGATCAATGAACAACATGTTGCCATGTCATTATCATGCATCATATTGTTGCATTGCATTGATTGTGTTCCGTCTTGTTTGCTGGTGGTTGTACATCTCGATAGCTGACGTTTCCGACGATGTGGTCATTAACACCGATGAAGAGCTATAATATCTTCGGAAGTGCTAGGCAAGCCAAACCCCATTGAGCATTCCGATACAATCCCACTCTCTCGCTCTTTCTCTCTTTTACTACATTAGAACAACCAGATTCAACTGCTATTTGCTGCGGTAGCTGAATCCCTTTCCCTCTGCATGACCTGACATTGCCATAATAAATAGTTGAAACCCACTAGCATGAGTAGGAGTTGTTTGAGCCATGATGTGCCTAATCACTTATGCTTGCTTGTTATGCCTGCTATGCTAAGAGTTGTGCCAGTTCTGATTCATCTGGGATGGATTGGAATGGTGTGAACATGTCCTACTATTGCTAAGTGTGTGAACACGATTTGGTAAAGGTAGCAATGAGCGGCCACGTAGGAGTACATGGTGGGTTGTATCATTGAAACCGTCCGCAGGAACTGAGTTCTGTGTTTGTGATCCAAGACAGTTATTACCACGCATTGGGATACTTAATTGATCCTCTGACTTATTAATCACCTTGACTTCTGTCCAGGAGTTGCAACTAGTTTCTGGTGTTTGTAGGATATGTGTTGGTGGTCGTGCGTAGTGCTGACCCTAGGGGTGGGCTATGATGCGGTAGAGACATGAGGCACGGTGTACTGGGATGACACCCGAACGACGCTCTTGGGAACCCTTCTCTCATCGTTTGGGGCCGTGAGCGAAATCTCGGCCGGACTTCCTTGCAGATGGAACTCAAAAAGGCTATAAACATGGACTGGAGTTTTGTGTGGTAACTCAGGTCGTGGCCGACACCCTCGCTGGGCTTCCGCTTGAAGGTTGCCGAGTACATGTCGTGTAAACAGCGATAAGTGGTGAGAGTGTGTGTGAAGAATTACACCCCTGTAGGGTTAATGATCTATTCGAATAGCCGCGTCTGTGGATATGGACTACTTGGAATGCCTGCATTGTTCATAGACAAGTGGAAGTGGATACTATAAAAAGCGTAAGATAAGCGTGAGTACTATGGATGGCCTTCTTGTAGGGAGACATGAGCGGATCCATAGTGGTGTATTGATATGGTGAATATGTGGACTTGTGTGCGCCACCTCAAAAGAGTTACCAGCAGTCGTAGTACAGGATAGCTACTGAGTCAAAGCTGGCTTGGTGCAGGTAAACCCCATAACCCACTTTGTTGATAATGATGCATACATAGCTAGTTCTGATGTAAGTCTTGCTGAATACATTCGTACTCACATTTGCTTAATTTTTGTTTTGCAGAGAGACCTCGGTCTCACTAGTAGTTCCACGTGGACTTCGAAGGTTAGCTTGTTACCTCATCAATGATATTGTACCTTTGGGAGGGTCTTATAGATAGTCAGGCTTGATAGCATTCTTCTTTTTTCAGATGTGTGGACCCAGGCATGTTTATGCTACCATTGCTTGTATTCTCTGTATGTTGGGTCATGAGACCCACTGCATGTAATATATGCTATGATGGCTCTTCTCGGCCTTTATCTATATGAGTTGTTGAGTTATGTTATGATGCCATGTTGTACAACACATACTTGCTTGATATGCGTATGTGTAACATGTATTGCTATGTGTGGGATTCAACACCTAGTTGTTTATCCTTGGTAGCCTATCTTATGGGGAAATGCCTCCTAATGCTTCCACTGAGCCTTGGTAGCTGCTACTGCTCCGGAACAAATGGATTGACCGGCATGTGTCCATTCTTGCTCTCGTGTCTGTCCCTTCTGGGGAAATGTCATGCGGTGTATACTAGAGTCATGTTAGCTTTCTACAGCCCGCCAATAGTCACTGCTGACCGACACGTGTATTGATGGGTCGTGTATGCCTATCCCCGTAATTTAGCGCCGCTTTGGGTTCATGAATAATCATGTCAGCCCGAGTTCTCTGTCATATGGATACTAGCGACACTATCATATACATAAGCCAAAAGGCGCAAACGGGACCGGGCCAGGTAAGGTGGCACCCGTGGGGATACCATGCCTGAGGCCGCAAGTGATATGATGGGTTAGACGCTAGATCGGAGTGACTTAGGATAGGGTTTCTTGACAGAGGCATCCACGAAAATACATTTCCACTGCCGCAGGTCTCTGTTCCCGTGAGATCCCATCTTGGGGCTTTTTCCGCTACTCCACCGGAGGGGGATTTGATCATGGAGGGCATCTACATCAACCTTGCTGCCCCTCTAATGATGTGTGAGTAGTTTATAACAGACCTAAGAGTCCATAGCAAGTAGCTAGATGGCTTCTTCTCTCTCTTTGATCTTCAATACAATGTTCTCCTTGATGTTCTTGGAGATCTATTCGATGTAATCTTCTTTTGCGGTATGTTTGTCCTGATCCGATGAATTGTGGATTTATGATCATATTATGTATGAATATTATTTGAGTTTTCTCTAAACTATTTTGTGCATGATTGAGATAGCTTTGTATTTCTCTTTGATCTATCAATTTGGTTTGGCCAACTAGATTGGTTTTTCTTGCAATGGGAGAGGTGCTTTGTGATGGGTTGAATCTTGTGGTGTCCTCACCAAGTGACATAGTAGGGGTAGTGAGGCACATATTGTGTTGTTGCCATTAAGGATAAAAAGATGGGGTTTATGTCATATTGCATGAGTTTATCCATCTACATCATGTGATCTTGCTTAAGGCGTTACTCTGCTTTTAACTTAATACTCTAGATGCATGCTGGATAGTGGTCGATGAGCGGAGTAATAGTAGTAGATGCGCGCAGGAGTCGGTCTAGTTGTCATGGACGTGATGCCTATGTTCATGATCATTTCCTTATATATCTTCATAACTTTGCGCTTTTATATCAATTGCTCGACAGTAATTTGTTTACCCGCCGTATGCTTTCTTCGAGAGAGAAGCCTCTAGTGAAACCTATGGCCCCTGGGTCTATTTTCCAACATATCTTTTCAGATCTATAAAACCCAAAACCCAAAAATACCTTGCTGCAATTATTTCGTGTTTACTTTATTTTGCTTTCTTACTTTTGTTTTAAATCTATCTCTATCAGATATCACTCTTGTTTTCACCATGAAGGGATGGACAACCCCTTTTCCTCGCTGTGTGCAAGTGTAAGTTAGTTTGTGCAGGTGCGTATATTGGAGACTTGCTTGTTCCTCCTACTGGATTGATACCTTGGTTCTCAACTTACGGAAATACTTATCTCTACTTTTCTGCATCATCCTTTCCTCTTCAAGGGAAAAATAAACACAAGCTCAAGAAGTAGCATTCATCGTTGTGAAGAAGCTCGCTGATGAGGACCTTGATGTACGCCTCCAGCCCACGCGCCTAGGCTCTGCGACACCCTCCATCCTCAACGGCCTCTCTGGTGACAACCTCTTCGACGCACTGGTGGCCCTACGACTGCCCACAATTGCGCCGGAGAATGTCCACCTCATGGACGCGCTCGCCGCGCACCGCCTGGCTCGGCAAGACACCATCAACATAATCACCCACGTCTACGAGAAAATCGTCGATAAGGGCTACTATGTGCCAGAGGAGGATGACAGGACGCTGGCCTTATTGGACCACAGGGCAACCTTGGACGGCATTTTTCACAAGCATGTTGAGCTCCCCACCAACGCCGCTAGTCCTCACTCATCGGTTGGTGACCCATTGCACTAGAGCGAGAGGATGTTGTTGATGGATCCGTATGCATCTTTATTTTTGTGTCAATTCCATGTATATCGTAATTTTCTTAACTTTTGCATCAACTTCATAACAGTCGGAAACGACACCTATGGGATCCCGGGGATCCCTACTACGGTTGGCGGGGGCGTAGCACTGCGCAAAGAGCAGGTCTAGTCGATCAACGTGTGGGAATTTTTCCCCAGGTTCGGGCCGCAAGTGATGTGTAAAACCCTAGTCATGCTTGTCTGTGTATATTTGGTGTTCTTGAGCTCTCGAATTGGCTACTATGCATGTCTGTCGAAAAAGTCTGGATCCTCCCATAGTACATCTCGAGCCTCCTTTTATATGATAAAGGGGTCACCATAGTAGCACACAGGAGATGGAAAGTATCTACAGTGTACAAGTTTATCTCCTGACGTCATAGGACAGATGCATTTAATGCGCCGCCTATGTGTCCTCTAGCTTTATCGAGGACGGCAACCGAGCTTGTCCTACATGTCGCCGCCTCGCCTTGCTCTGACGCGCGTCCAAGCTGACAGGGCATGCAGCGCCACGTTGGCTGGCTCGTCGTTGTGCTGGTGCGGTGGCAGGGTCTTCACGAAGATCTGCATGCCACCACGCAGGTGCTTGACCAGTTGGCCTAGAAGCTGCACGCTGCCACGCAGGCGCTTGTCCAGTTGGCCGGTGCGGGCCTGGCTGTGGCTGTGCAGAATCCCCCGGCAAGGGTCTTGCCACGGTCTCGTCGATGTCCTCGCCAAGGATCTTGCCGGGGGTCTTCGGTCGTCCCCGTCAAGGCTCTTGCCGGCGGTTTTTCGTCTTCTAGTCCTCATTTAGATTCGTAAGAATTTGGTCTTCACAAAGACCTGCATGCCAGCATGCAAGCGACCCTGAACCTTGGTCTTGACGTTGTCGATGGTGTCAGAGCTCCCAGGCCCAAGGGTGGCGGCTTTGCTAGTGTTGGGCAAGTTTCCCTGGCAAGACTCTTGCCGAGGCTGTGTATGCCACCCCAGCAAGGGTGTTGCCATGGGGAGTCCATCTTGCCCCTCTGCTCTTCATGCCTCTGGCTTAAGTGTTGCCTCGATAGTCTCGTCCTCTCCCTTGCTCTGCACCTCCAAGCATGGCTGAAGGTCTGGCTACAATTGCCCATGCACAAGTAAAGGGGTGCGAAAAGGCCCCTACTTTTGTACACCGACTCGAGTCCCGAGGCCTATGCGACACATAAGCGCGAAGTGTCATTGGGCAAGGCCCTGAACAGTGCACGGGCACGCGTGGCAGAGTTCTAACCGTGGTGATTTCTTTGCCAGTTGTGCTTCCCCATGATTTGCATTGAGTGTGTGACGTGGGGTTCGTGCAAGGAACGGTTGCAGTATGCTTGCGTCATCCCGTGGTGAATAGTAAAGAGGCAGACAACATCTTCCCCATAAAGGGGAAACCGCAGGAGCGCTGCTCATTTACCCTTTGCGCCTTTTCCATTCTTGGAACCGCCGTTCTCCTCTTCTTCTTCAAGCGCAAACCGGAGTTCTTGCCTCTGCTTGCCGCCGCCCAAACCCGGAGGAAGGAGGCGCCGGAGAGCAATTTGGTGGAGCTGCGGACGCTGTTCGCCCCCTTCTCCCCGACGGTCGACGCGCTTACCCTTAGGGACAAGTTCAAGTGTCTGTGGGGGAGGGAGACGACGAGGCATCCCACCACGCACATCCTCCCTGCCTTCTTATTTGCCAAGGGCGGTCCAAATCGATTCCCTTTCTTTGTCGATTATTTCTCCTGCGGGCTCTACCCCCCTTTCTCAGATTTCTTCAGTGATGTCATGCACACCTATGGCTTTTGCCTTCTGGACCTCATGCCGAACGCCGTGGCGTGCATGGCCTTCTTTGCCCATCTTTGTGAGGGCTTTGCCAGAGTGCTCCCCAGCATGGCCCTCTTTCGCCATTATTTCACTCCTCGCATCCAGCCAGGGGGCACCATCTCTGGCTGTATTGCTTGGATTTTGAGGCCCCAGATCAAGGGCACATACCCGGAGGCTGCTTGGAAGGAGAGGTGGGATGAGTGGCGAAGCTGGTGGTGCTAGATTGAGAAGACAGATCCGGTGGAGTTCTGTCGGGTCCACCGGAGTCCGCTAGTCCACGACAAGGACTAGGGTGAGCTCAACTCCGACGAACAGAAGCTCACGATCGCCACCAGCAGGATTCATTGCCTCACCTCGGCTAGGCTCACCCTCGAAATGATCGAGGCCGACTTCATTTGCCGCCGGATTGCCCCATTGCACAATAAGGGTAGGCCGTCCTAGGTTTTCAGGAATGCGGCCGACATCATGACGCTCTGCCCCAGCTTGAATCACAACTTCACGGTGCTGCGGCACGCTCATCTTTGTAGAGGATCTTCCAGCTCAAGGTCGACGATGTTGGCAGGGTCGAGAGGACCAGCAAGGCCGCCAGGGCCGCCCAGCCCGACAATCTGTTACGGTTGCTAGCAGGGGTGGTCCCGCTGAGCAACAACTCTTGCCTGACTGTCATCGTCGCCATGATGTCGTTTTTTGACGCGCACATCCTCGATATGACATAGGCCGAGCCAAAAGCGGAGCTGGCGCAGACATTCTTCGACAACTTGTCAGAGAGGTACGTCCGTGACAAGCCGCAGCTCATCCACCCCACCACCGAGGAAGAGTTTGTGTATATCGCTTCTAGGGCGGAGGAGGCAGCACTTGTCGTGGAGGCCGGCAACCTTGGCACCGTGGAGGACGAGGCCGACGCGGCGGCAGAGGAGAAGGAATTTGCCGAGTGGGCGGGGTCCCCCGGGGAGGCCAGCGGTGCCGGTGCCGGGGTCTCCCTTGTTGAAGAAGCGGTCGAGGAGTCGACCGAAGACGAGACCGACGCAGATGACTCCCCGGCCCTAGGGAAGAAACGCGTCCTGCAGCGGGCTGGCTCCGGCAAGCCGATCCGGCCCGGCAAGCCTACGTAGCGGCAACAGGCCCGAGCACAGCCTGCGCGCCAGACGAGGGTTGCGGCAGCGAAGAAGGCTGCAGTCGCTGCCTCTTCCTCGTCCAAGCGGCCTAGGAACCCAACCCCTTGTCCTCTGCTTGCAGACACCGCCCTTGGGTCCTTTAGCCCGAAGAGGAAGAGGAGGCCACAGGAGGAGGATGACGAGTAAGTACTTTGCCCCTCATCATCTCCTGACCCTTCGCCTGTGCTATCCTTCCGTGACTTGATTCTATCTTCGAAGTGACTTGGAGACGCTAGCCTAAAGGGCGATGAAGAGAGCCAAACCTTTGACGCGCGATGAGCCCCCGGCGAGCGCTCCGCGTACGCCGACATTGGTGGTGATCTACTCAGACAACAGCCCTCAACGCAGCCCCCACTCTAGCCCCCAGCATGAGTCCATTATTCACTCCCCATCGACGGACGTTGGGGTGTGTAGCCTTGGCACTAACCTTGCCAGGTTCTCAGGAGGAGAGTGGCGACAGGAGCTGCTGAGGGCCGCCCCTGATATGCTGTCCCCGTCAACCACGCCACCCAGAGGGGCGTCACCGGCAAGGGCATCTACCGCTGAGCCCATGTGCATGGAGGAAGAGGGGGCAAGCATGTGCGCTGGTGTCTCCGTCCCAGCAACAAATGTTAGCGGGGAGGGAACCACTTCTCCTCGGCCCGGCATGGGTAAGTTGCCTACTTCCTGTCCCCTTCTATCTCTGCCATGTGATGTTCTTTATTTTCTTTGTTCTGACCCTATGATCTTGGCCTTGCCTCATCCTCCTTTCTGGTACCCAGGCTCTCCCACGATGGACCAGGTGGACATTGACGCTGTCATTGAGGAGGTCGCCAAGGATGCCGAGGCTGAGGCAACCAAGATCGCGACTGGGGAAGCCGCCACGTCCGCCACCGAGGAGGCCGCCAAGGGGCCTGCCGGGGAGACCGGCGAGGTCCTAGCGGGTAGGCCAGTAAGGCTTTTGCCGAGGAGGCCGCCAAGGAGGCTACCGGGGACAACGGCAAGGTTGCTGCCGAGGAGGCCGCGAGGGGGCCTACCGGGTACACCCGCATGGCTGCTGCCGAGGAGCCCGCCAAGGAGCCCACCGGGGAAGGGGTGGCCAATGACCAACCTTCCTCCTATGCAGCTCCCGCCCTGGGCAAATACTTGAAGGTGGGCAATGATCTGTTTGTCCGCCTCCTAGGGACGGCAAGCACCAGAGCGCCAGCCGAAGGGGAGGTTTTTGACGATGAGGTCCTTGCCACCACCGGGCTCCAGGTTGTCGACGAACCGAGTGCCAGCGGTGGTGGTTCCCAAGAGGACTAGCTCCTTTAGGCCATGAGGGCCAATTTTCGGAAGCTTCAGGCGCTCTACCATGCCCGCCAGGATAGGGCAAACTCCAGACTGGAGGCTATGGACAAGGAGGAAGTGGACTTTGAGGAGCGCGTCGCTCAGAGGCAAGTCTGGTTCAGCGAGGCCCTGGAGGAACTGATGGCCATCCAGGATCAGCTAGACGACCGCAAGCGAGAGCTCGTCCAGAAGCAAGCTAACGTCGAGAAGGCCCAGGAGCTGGCGAAGGAACAGGCCGCCAAGGACGAAGCTTCCCAGAGGTAGCAGCTGGTTCTTCTGGACACCCAAGAGGAGGACCTCGTTGCTCGTGAACAGGCGCTCGCCGCCGCGCTTCATGGCAAGGACGAGGAGATCGATAAGCTCGTTGCACAGCGGACCCAGGAGCTAGAGCAGAAACACAAAGATGCACTTGATGCTCTGGCCCTGGCCCAGGCCGGCAAGGTGGAGAAGCTGGAGCTAGAGCGGGAGGGGCTGAAGGAGGAGATCTTGAGGATGACGAAGGAGAGGGATACGAGCAACCGCACTCTGGCGGATTTGTAAGTCACCATCTCCGACAAGACCAAACTGCTCTCCGACGCCAACGTCTCCATCAATGATCTGAAGCTGAAGTTGGATGCCTTGGAAGGGACGCTTTTGGAGGTCAGGGCCCATGAGGAGACCCTGAACAAGGCCCTTGAGGGCGAGAAGCAGTTGCGGCAGGATGATGCCGCGGCCCTCAAGGACTATGTGGACAGGGTACAGCTCTGGACCAATGGCTTTACCGACATTGCAGAGAGGCTCAGCACGCAGCTATCCGTCATGAGTATGTCGGACTTCAAGTACTCCCAGGAGGTGAGCATATGCCCCAGTGCCAGTCTAACCTTGTTCATCGGGCGCGTCCTCGACGCTATGGAGCAGCTCTGTTCCAATCGAGCAACTTATCTGGCCAACGAGGCTCAGAAGCTTTGCCGGGGCACCCTGACCAAGGTGCTCACCAAGGTGGCGTTCTGGAATCCCAGCATTGACTTTGCCAATGCGCTTGAGAGTTTGCCGGAGGATGTGGACCTCACGGCACTCGAGGAGCGTATCGAGCCCATCATCAGCTGCGTTGATGGAGTCAAGAGGTTGGAAGGCCAGCGCTGGGACTAGCCACCCTGCTTCTCATTGCCGTTGCAAGTTCGTGCCCAAGACAATTTTATCTTAAGTTAGAACCGTGACAACCATTGATGTAATATAACTTTAAGGTATTTCGAAATAGTGCATGCTATCTTCCTGTTTGATCTTTATTTGTATGTACGCACCCTACGCTTAGTTGGATAGGATTGCCAGCGCGTAAACCCGTGTCGTGGCGCTTTGAGGAACGGATCCTTAGCTGCCTGCCGGGGGTTCTTGCTGCCTGGCAAGCCACCTTGCCGTTCTCGGCGCAGACGCTTGAACTATTGAGCGGACTTGAAACAAAACAAGGGTGTTGCCAATAGCGGAAAGGTTCCTTTCTGTGCAGGTTCTCCATGCAAGGAGCAAAATATTTTGAGAAAAATAACCTTATAGAAAGGAAATTACTCAAGGTTTTGCGTTACTTAGATTTTTCATCGCCGTGCAAATGGTTGTTGTGTCCGGAGACGACACCGATCGCCTGGCTAATGGCACCTGAGCGATGGGGATGATCTGGCCTCCTCCGCTGCCTTCTACTTCGCGGCCATCGTGATGGAGGAGTTGATGCACTAACTTCTAGACCAGATTTTCACAACCTAGCGCCCCCTACCTGGCACGCCAAAGATGTCGGGGAAACGGCACCTATGGGATCTCTGGGATCCCTACTATCGTTGGCGGGGGCGTAGCGCTGCACAAAGAGCAGGTCTAGTCGATCAACGCGTGGGAATTTTTACCCAGGTTCGGGCCGCAAGTGATGCGTAAAACCCTAGTCCGTCTTGTCTGTGTATATTTCGTATTCATGAGCTCTCGAACTGTCTACTATGCGTGCCAGTACAAAAAGTCCGAATCCTCCCACAGTACGCCTCGGCCCTCCTTTTATATGACAAAGGGGTCGCCACAGTGGCACACAGGAGGTGGAAAGTATCTACAATGTACAAGTTTATCTATTGACATCATAGGACAAATGTATTTAATGTTCCGCCTATGTGTCCTCTAGCTTTATCGGGGACGGCAACAGAGCTTGTCCTGCCATCGCCACCTCACCTTGCTCTAATGCGTGTCCATGCTGATCGGGCATGCGGCGCCATGCCGGCAGGCAGGTCGCTATCCTGGTGCAGTGGCAGGGTCTTCACGAAGATCTACTTGCCACCATACAAGTGCTTGACCAGTTGGCCTAGAAGTTGCACGCTGCCACGCAGCCGCTTGTCCAGTTGGGGGTGCAGGCCTGGCTATGGCCCCGCAGATGCCCCCGGCAAGCGTCTTGCCAGTGTCTCTTGGCTGTCCCCGGCAAGGATTTGTCGGGGGTCTTCGGTCGTCCCCGGCAAGCCTATTTCCGTGGTTTTTTCGTCTTCTAGGTCTCATCTAGATTCGTAGGCCTTTGGTCTTCACAAAGACGTTCATGCCACCATGCAGGCGCCCGTGAACCTTGGTCTTGACGTTGTCGATGGTGTCAGAGCTCCCATGCCCAAGGGTGACGGCTTTGCTGGTGTTGGGCAAGTTGCCCCGGCAAGACCCTTGCCGGGGCTATGTAGGCCACCCCGGCAAGGGTGTTGCTGGGGGGAGCCCATCTTGCCCCTCAGCTCTTCATGCCTCTGGCTTAAGTGTTTCCTCTGCAGTATCGTTCTCTCCCTTCCTCTGCCCCGCCAAGCATGGCCGCAGGTGTGGCTACAACTGCCCATGCACAAGTAAAGGGGTGCGAAAGGGCCCCTACTTTTGGACACCGACAATAATTTACGTATGTACCATGTATGAACCGCGCCACAACCAAACTTCTTATATATTAATATTGACGCGGTAATTGGGATGTTTAGGTCCCATCCAGGAAATAGGAATGGATTTCAAAATTCTGGGCATGGTGGTTCCATTTGCGAAGGCGCACACGTAAACAGTCAAAACAAAGTCAGTTTGGAACAAAGAGGTGTCTCGTTACAATCGGAAACAAAAGTACTCTAGTATTGAAACCGTGGGCGCCCTACTAACCATTTAAGTATTGCCATGCTTCCTTTTATTAATTAGCTACTAGGAGGCGTCTTACAGGTGGTACTACCTCCGTCCTGGTTTATTGTTCCCCTTTCCCAGTGCCCCACAGTGGACAGATGCTAAGCATGCCACATAAGCAGAAACATGATATAGCACAACAATTAAGGAGGACAGAGAGCACTTGGTTGACCCTAGAAAGAACCAACGCCAAGCGCGTGAACCTAGGCAAACAACTTAAATGAAACAACATGACCAATACATGAAGGACTTTAGGTGCGAACTCATTAAATAAAGTGAGCTTAGAAACAACAAGTTAGGCACCATATGGATTGGGGAGTTAAGTTGCTATGCTATTTAATGCACTTAGCACCTCATCTAAGCACCATTCCATTGGAATATGCCTTAGTGTTTTGTCCCAAGTTTTCACTATGAATTCAATTTAGAAAATATTAATGCATGTCTGTCGGCGTCCTGGGAACCAGGGTACCCGGACTTTCTTGTCTATGGGCCGCAGCGCACTCCTGCCACGGCCTGGTACGGCCCAGCTGATCGACCAGTTGCTCAAGAACCTCACGAGGGGGCTAGACCTCGTGAGGAGAACAACGTCAAGACCCCCTCAGGAGCGGCCTCGGCAAGGTGCTCCGGAGGGGCGGAGAATCCAAGGCCAAGCCTGCCTCAGGAGGAGATAGTGACATAAACAGTGACGCACCGCGCCAGCGGGTGCCAGCGCCCGCCAGCGGCGCCGTTGCCGTTTTGGTGCAAAGGAGGCAGCGCAGGCGCAGTTTCCCGAGGAGCGGGACAAAGGTTTCCCCTTTGGTGCAACAAGACCGAAGACCGCAAGGACGACAGGGAGGATGTCACCACCGAGCCCACCACCGCGTCACCGTGTGATCCTTTTGCAGGCGAATACTGCTTTTGTCAGGGTAGGAATGTCCTTGTGTTCTCGCTCAAAAATTGCCGTTGTTGAATCCCTTCCCACCTAAACATTACGGGGGAAGAGGACTCTGGCCGCCTATATTAGTAGCTAGGATCCCCACTATGGAGAGAGAAAGCAGATCCATAAACTCTGCCTCCATGCAAAGGAGCAAGAACTCTTGCCTCATGACCCTCCCGAGCTCTCCTCCTGAGCTCAGGAACCGCTGTACTAGTTCATATTCTAGCCCTCCTGAGGCCAATCCACCAAAGCAGGAAGTAGGGTTTTACACCACAAGGTGGCCTGAACCTGGGTAAACTATTGCGTGCTTCACTTGTTGTTTGCTTGAATCTCTTCACTGGACGAGGGCGAGACGCTAGTAGACGTGAGTGGCAGAGATCTTCGTTAACGCCCCTGTGTTCGAACATCTTGGGTTTGCGGAGCCCGTAATCCGACATTTGGCGCTAGGTAGGGGGCGTGTCGAAATCTCGCCTCTCCAATGACCTCGCCTCCCCTCTCCTGCTCCGCGCCGCCACGATGACCGCGGCCTGCCACATCCGCGTGGAGGCTGGCACTCTCCCCGTCGTCTGAGCGGTATCGGCGGACCGCGCCGGCCATGGGCAGTCCTCCTCCTCCCCCGATGACATTCTTACCGGTCAGGCCACTGGAGAGAGGCCTGCTCCGCCACTCCCGCTTCCTGTGGGCACGCCAGTCAAGCCCTTGGTGGCACGACGGCTGCCCAGGCACCGGCTATCTGCGGGAGAGCACGACGCTCGAACGGCCCACGGCGGCGTGCTGCGGAGCGTTGCCGGCGGGGAGCTGCCCTGCCGCGCGGTCGTCTCCATCCTCGGAGGGTCCCAAGCGCCGGCGTCGGCACGACACATCAAGTCCCACTTTCGGCAGGTCGGGGCCGCCGCCCAACCGCAGGAGGCCTCGCGGGCACAGAGCGTGCAGGGGCACGCCATCACCTTCGGCCCTAGCGACCTCGCCATAGAAGCAGCCGACACGAGTGTTCTCCCCACGGTGTGCACGCCCACCATCTGCGAGGTGGCCGTCATGAGGACCCTCATCGACGGCGGGCCGGGCTCAACATCCTCTCCCCCAAGGCCTTCGGTCATCTGCCCGTGTCCTACAGGCAACTCCTCCCCACCATCCCCTTCTCAGGGGTCGCGGGATCGGCCGTTCCAC
The DNA here is from genome assembly GCA_902687465.1 of Secale cereale. Taxonomy (NCBI): domain Eukaryota; kingdom Viridiplantae; phylum Streptophyta; class Magnoliopsida; order Poales; family Poaceae; genus Secale; species Secale cereale. Next base: position 308,535,454 of record LR738711.1, on the reverse strand, counting down.
TCGGCCAGATCCGCCTCCCGATCACCTTCGGTACACCCGCTAACTACCGGACTAGGCTCATCGACTTCGAAGTTGTGCCCATCCACCTTCCCTACAATGCCGTCCTCGGCTTCCCCGCCTTGGCGAAATTCATGGCGGCGACTCACCCGGGCTACAACGCCGTCAAGATACCCGGGAGCAACGGCGTCATCACCGTCAAAGGGGACCCCAAGGCTGACCTTCAGGTCCTCGGGCGCGCTTACAGGGCTGCTGCCGCAGCTCATCCAGGAGCAAAGGGGGCTCCGGAAGCACCAGAAGCCGCGCCTGCCAAGAAGAAGCAACTCTTCTCTCAGGACCCCGCCAAGATGAAGCAGGTGCCCGCAGACGAGGAGGGCTCAGGAGCCACCTTCATCATCGGCACGGGCATGGACCCTGAGCAAGAGGCAGCGCTGGTCAGCTTCCTCAGGGCTAACAAGGATGTGTTCGCCTGGAAAGCGACAGACTTGGTCGGGGTGCCTAGGCACATCATCGAGCATCACCTCACGGCGTGCCCCAATGCGCGCCCTATCAAGCAAAAGGCACGCAGACAAGCCCTGGAGAAGTAGGCCTTCACCGTTCAGGAGGTTAGGAAGCTAGAGGAAGCAGGCGTCGTACGGGAAGTATGGCACCCGGAGTGGTTGGCCAACCCCGTCATAGTCCCGAAGAAAGGAGGCAAGGAGCGCATGTGCGTTGACTTCACGAGCCTCAACAAGTTCTGCCCTCAGGACCCATTCCCTCTTCCGCGCATCGACCAATTCGTGTTTCAACCGTTGAGTGCGACCTGCTTTGTTCCTCGACGCCTTCTCGGGCTACCACCAAATCAATATGGCGGTGGAAGACGTGGAGAAGACGGCGTTCCTGACCCCATGCAGGGTCTACTGCTACACTTGCATACCTTTTGGGCCGAGGAACGCGGGCGCCACCTTCCAGCGCCTGATGCACATCACCCTCGGCCCTCAGCTCGGGAGGAATGTGGAGGCCTACGTCGACGACATTGTGGTCAAAACCAGGGAGGCCATACTCTCGTCCAGGACCTAGAAGAAACTTTCGCCAACCTACGCAAGGTGAAGCTGTGCCTCAACCCGGAGAAGTGCCTGTTCGGTGTACCCTCCGGCAAGCTGTTAGGGTTCCTGGTTTCGCACTGGGGCATTGAAGCTAATCCGGAGAAGATCAAGGCCATCGAAAGAATGAAGCCGCCCATGAATCCGAAGGAGATGCAGAAGCTCGCGGGATGCGTAACATCCCTAGGGCGCTTCATCTCTAAGCTTGGTGAACACGCCCTCTTGTTCTTCAAGCTCATGAAGAAGAAGGGGCCCTTTGAGTGGACTACGGAGGCTGATGCCGCCTTCCGGGACCTCAAGGAATACCTCACCAGCTCGCTGGTTATGGTAGCGCCGCGACCCCTGGAACCAATGACTCTCTACCTCGCCACAACGCCTCACTCCGCTAGTGCAGCGCTAATGGTGGAGCGTGAGGGGAGGCCTCGAAGCGTGAGGCCATCGGGCGACTCGGCATCTTCAGGTCCCACGCCGCCCCCTGACGCAGTTCCAGAGGTAGATTCAACCATGGTCACTAACGGCCCCGCCACTCAGCAAGAGGCACCCAAGGTTCCTGAAGCGCCGATGGATCCTGCTGCGCCGACCCTCATGGAGCACCCGGTGTACTTCGTCAGCACTGTACTGCGCGACACATGCTCGCACTACCCGATTCCTCAGAAGCTGCTCCTGGTGCTCATCGTCGCCTCCAGGAAAATGTGTCATTACTTCCAAGGCCACCCTATCAAGGTTGTTTCGCCATATCCTCTCGAGAAGGTACTACGGGGCCCGAACATCGTCGGGAGGGTCGCCGAGTGGAACATCGAGGTTCAGGCGTTCCAGTTGGAGTTTAGCACCACGCGAGTGATCAAGGGAGCGACTCTGGCAGACTTTGTGGCGGAATGGACTGACGCGCCGGAGCGGGGGGCTGGCGAGGACCACTCGCTGGCCCCCGGCGATGAAGCCTCGGACGGATGGGTGGTATACTTCAACGACGCCTTCTCGCGCCTTAGCGCGGGGGCTGGCGCCGTGTTAGTATCTCCCACTCAGGACAAGTTGTACTACGCCGTGCAGCTTTGCTTCCAGCAAGGCGAGAAGGTCTCCAACAACATCACAGAGTACGAGGGCCTAATTGTTGGGCTCAAGGCCGCCGCTGCACTGGGGGTCAAGCGTCTCACCATCAGGGGTGATTCGCAACTCCTCGTCAACTTCTCCAACAAGAAATACAAGCCCAAGGACGAGCACATGGAGGCATATCTGGAGGAGGTGCGCAAGATGGAGAAGCGATTCCAAGGACTGGAGGTGCAGCACGTACCGAGAGGCACCAACAAGGAAGCGGATGACATCGCCAAACGAGCCTCCAGGCGAGAGCCTCAGAGGCCGGACGTCTTCGAGGAGCGGCTACTCAAACCGTCTGCAGCACCGCCAGTTCATGAGCCGGCATCCCCTCAGCAGGGGTTACCTGCGGAGCCTATGGACGGCGCCCTGCCCTGCGGACCGGCCTCCAGAGCCCGCCTGCTGCTCGCCGTGGAGCCCGAGGAGGGTTGCTGGACCCAAGAGCTCAAGATGTGCCTGTAACACGACACCCTGCCAGACAAGGAAGAAGACGCAGAGCGCGTGGTCCGACAGGCCTCAGCTTACTACATCCAAGACGGCGAACTCTACAGGAGGCGCCCCAATGACGTCTCACTAAAATGCATCTCGAAGAAGCAAGGGCATGAGCTATTGGCTGACATTCGCGATGGAGACTGCGGTCATCACTTATCGTCCCGCACCCTCGTAGGCAAGGCCTTCCGCAGCGGCTTCTACTGGCCCACGGCACTCAACGACGCCACGGAGCTTGTGCGGGCTTGCGAGGCATGCCAGTTTCACGCCAAGCAGATCCACCAACTGGTGCAGGGCCTCCAGACGATCCCGCTCTCCTGGCCCTTCGCGGTCTGGGGATTGGACATCCTGGGTCCATTTCCCCGGGCAGCGGGGGGCTACCACTTCGTGTACGTCGCCATCGACAAATTCACCAAGTGGGCAGAGGTGGAGCCCGTTCGCGCGATCCCACTGGGGTCGGCTATCAAGTTCATCCAGGGCGTTGTGAGGCTATTCGGGGTCCCTAGCCGCATCATCACGGATAACGGTTCGCAGTTCACAAGCAATCTCTTCAGGTCATATTGTGCTAACCTTGGAACACAGATCTGCTACGCCTCGGTGGCTCACCCCAGGAGCAACGGTTAGGCCGAACGCGCCAACGCGGAAGTCTTGCGTGGCCTTAAGACGCACAACTTTGAGAAAAAGCTTGAGGCTTGTGGCAGGAGCTGGATCGATGAGCTCCAGTCTGTGATGTGGTCAATCCGAACCACTGCCACCAAAGCCATGGGGGAAACTCCTTTCTTTCTCGTCTATGGGGCGGAGGCGGTCCTCCCTAACGAGGTCAAGCATTTCTCCCCATGGGTCTTGGCATTCAATGAGGAATGCCAGGACGCCGCCTAGCGGATGGACCTTGTGCTCGGTGAGGAGGGCGGCCGCCGAGCTGCCCTCAGGGCGGCGCGATATCAGCAGGCGCTGCGGCGGTACCACTGCCGCGTCATCCGCGCAAGAACACTTGAAGTTGGTGACTTGGTCCTAAGGCGGGTCCTCTCCAGGGAGGGGTTACACAAGCTCTCGCCCATGTGGGAGGGCCCATTCAAAATCGCCCGTGTCTCGAGGCATGGTGCTGTGCTCCTGGAGACTCAGGATGGGATACCTATCCAGAATTTATGGAACATTGAACACCTCACGAGGTCTATCCGTAATCAAGGCTCCGTGCCTGTGAAGGTCTCCGCTCGTGACACACTCACGTAATAATGAGTTGGGGATGTACATGCCTCGGAGTCTCCTATGCGTTGCCTACGGGCCCTCAGACAGGGCTCCCACCCACGTCCCAGTGGCAGTCCTTAGCTCCGCACTGGGAAGAAGACGTAGTGTAGGGGTCGGACACGACCTTTTTCCTTTTTTGGCTTGGTGTTTGGCTGTCATCCTTTTCTACTTCCTGGGCTATCAGCCCTTCCTCTACCCTGTGCTATGAAGTTCTCGTGTTTCTCGCGTTTCTTGCATTTTGTTGGAAGTCTTGATTGGGTTCTTTCTTGCCGGTTTTAAGTTTAGTTTGTTAAGAAGGGGTTGCGCCACTCGCTCTCCTTCGCACGCCTCGTGCTTGGGGGCTTGGGCACGGTCGGTCACCGGCCTTTGTCTGCCACGGCCCCGTAACCTCGCCTGGCCAAGCCTGCTCAGGCTCTGGCGTCGGGCTTCTTAGCCTGCACAATCTATCCTACCGAGCCGGCTCAGGCTTTGGTGCTTTAACGTGCGCTTGGCGCTCTCAACAGCTATCAGTGGCCCACCCATGCTCGGGGGCTGCACGAGCTCTCTGGATTTCCCCGTCCTCATGACCCGATGGGGGCTCATGATGCCAAAGAGTCAAGAGCACTCCGCCTCAAGACGTCTCGACGCATAAAGCTAAGTAATCTCACCAAGACAAAAAAACATGACAGCAAGTTCTCGCTTCATACATATATCACAGTCCATTACACGCCTTCTTGAGGCAACTTAAAATTTTGACACACGAAGGACATGAAGGAAAAAGAAGGAGAAGAAGAAGAGGCCGCTCCCACTCAGTCGGAGTCTCACAGTTCCTCCGGCTTCACCGAGCCACAGCGGAGCAGCAACCCCCTCCCCTCGCCGGGCCGAGCTCGGCGGCGTGGTGGCTCGTTGCAGCCGCCGCTGCTGGAGGAGCTGCTGCTGCCACAGAGGGGGGACCCACGGCACCCCCCAGGACTAAGATCATCTCCGGAGGAGGAGCTGCTCCTCCGGACGCCGTCCCCGCCATCCTCTTCATCATCGGCCTCGGGACAGCACCCAAGGTGCCTCCCTTCCTCCGAGAAGACCCTGACAAACAGCGTGGAGGCGCCATCGTACCTGAAGTGGAGCGTACACCTCCCCTGCAGCCGGCGCGCGTGAGCAAACTATTGTTAGCCGCACTCCAGGAACACATCTCCCGAGGGAGCCACATCAACCTCCGCCCAGGACGCACCATTGCAGCAACCGTCAGTCTGCAGTCAGATGCCGTCGGGGCCTCCGGCTGGTAGCACGTTGCCGAACGACTGGGGAAGCTGGAGCCAGGAGCCACGAGGCTTCTCCGCCCACACCACGAACTCCGACGACACATCGAAGGAGTGCAGCTGCGCGCGCGGAGGACGTGCGACCGCCATGTGCCTCCTCGCGCCTCCTCTCCCACCACGGCCACGACCACCTTCACCACGGGAAGACATACCGCGCCTCTCACCAGCGGCCGCGACAGGACTCGGAAGGCCGCGCCCGCTCCCCCGAGGAGTCGCTGCAGGCGCAGCGGCATGCTTGCGGGGACGCCCGCGGCCCCTCTTTGGCGGCAGCAGGGCCAGATCCTTTGGGGCCTTCCCTTTCTCCGCGGCGGACGGCTTGCAGCAAGAGGGAGAACGGGGAACAAGCAAGGAGGAAGACGGCGCTGGTTTGAAGATGGCTTGGGGGCTCCCCCCTAGTCCCATTTATAGGGCGGAGGAGCCCAACCGCGAGTCACTGGCACCGCGGCCATAATAGCCCCGTCGTCTGCGCCGAGGAGTTGTCAAGTCACATGATTACCAAGACTGCGCGGGGAGCGGAGTCGCCACGTCCCATCCAACTGTCATGCACCAGCCTGGCCCGCAGCCTTTTGGGGCCCGTGACACTTCGTCCTCGTCTAAGGCTTTGCCTCGAAGCCAACTTCGCGCGCGCCTTGTGCCCGGGGGCTACTATCGGCGTCCTGGGAACCAGGGTACCCAGACTTGCCTGTCTACGGGCCGCAGCGCGCTCCTGCCCCGGCCTGGTGTAGCCCAGCTGATCGACCAGTTGCTCAAGACCCTCACGAGGGGGCTAGACCTCGCGAGTAGAACAACATCAAGACCCCCTCAGGAGCGGCCTCGGCAAGGTGCTCCGGAGGGGCGGAGAATCGAAGGCCAAGCTTGGCTCAGCAGGAGGCAGTGACGTTAGCAGTGACGCACCGCACCAGCGGGTGCCAGCACCCGCTAGCGGCGCAGTTGCCGTTTCGGTTCAAAGGAGGCAGCGCAGGCGCAGGTTCCCGAGGAGCGGGACAAAGGTTTCCCCTTTGGTGCAACAAGATTGAATACCGCAAGGACGACAGGGAGGATGTCACCACCGAGCCCACCATCGCGTCACCGCCTGATCCTTCTGCAGGCGAAGACTGCTTTTGTCAGGGTAGGAATGTCCTTGTGTTCCCGCTCAAAAATGGCCGTTGTGGGATCCCTTCCCGCCTAAACATTTCGGGGGAAGATGACTCTGGCCGCCTATATAAGTAGCTAGGATCCCCACTATGGAAAGAGAAAGCAGATCCATAAACTTTGCCTCCACGCAAAGGAGCAAGAACTCTTGCCTCCTCACCCTCTTGAGGTCTCCTCCTGAGCTCAGGAACCGCTGTACTAGTTCATATTCTAGCCCTCCTCAGGCCAATCAACCAAAGCAGGAAGTAGGGTTTTACACCACAAGGTGGCCTGAACCTGGGTAAACTCTTGCGTGCTTCACTTGTTGTTTGCTTGATTCTCTTTACTTGACGAGGGCGAGACGCTAGGTAGACGTGAGTGGGAGAGATCTTCGTTCACGCCCTTGTGTTTAAACTTCTTGGGTTTGCGGAGCCCGTAATCCGACAATGTCACAAAAAATAGTATCATTGGAAACAATGTTCAAATATGAATCCAACCATATAAATGTTTGTAACATTCATTAAAAATATGTCAATTAAATCCTTCGTCAAAATTTGACACAAAATACGAAAGGACCAACAAATCAGGACGGAGTCTTTGATTAGACCGGAGGCGTGGGAGTAGAGCGTTGTGTAGGATCACCCCAAACTGGCGTTTTGGCCCGCCCCTCAATGCACAGTGGCTAGGCATATCAGTTACATGTGGTACCGCATGCAAGGAAAGTGATGATTGTCAAAATTGGCAGAACTCCCCCGTTTATCACGCATGAAAAGCTGAACGCTAGCGTTTTGAATCATTATTTCTATTTTTTAGGAAAAAACATTATTTCTATCTATCGGTCGCGCCAGGAGCAGAACCAAGTGTTACAACTTACTATACTAGTACTACAAGTTCAAAAGGAAAAACCTGCGGTGTTCACATCGCACCCCCACACGGTTGGTCCAGCACGCTGCTCAAGGGGGGATGTGTGTTGTGTTGCATTTTCACTTACAAGTGGAGCCGCAGTTGAGCAAATCGATATTGGCAACCCCCACCCCGCCCACCATGCGATGGTTGAGTTGGGGAAAAGAGGAGAGAGCAGAGATAGCTGTTGCACGGACTCCAAGAAAAGTCGTGTCAGATGGGACTCGTGTGGGTGGCGTGTGCCGTACCGCTTGACGTGAATGCTAGTTATAGACCATGCCACCCCACTATATTGAGGTGCTGGTTACGTAGAGCGAACGCATTATCTCCCCCAGAGTACGGTACCACTAGTACTACTCACACTGACGCAAAATTTCCTGGAGTCTGTGCTGAGCCCTCGTCTCTCTATTCTCAACCAGCCAGCAAATGCGCGGAGTGTGCCCATCCTCTATTTGCTCACATTCGTTCCCACAGGTCAGTGAAAATGCAAGACGACGCAAATTTGTTTAGTGAGCGGCGTGATTGAATGGCCCTATGGGGTGCGATGCGTACGCGATATGCGTGTTCTAATTGTACGCGACAGATGGGAAGTTGAGCAAGTACAATAATGTGATGTAAGCAAGCTATAAGGATTTAAGTACATATAATATTTGTGCCTAGTTGGAGGAGAGATAAGAGGAGAGAGAAGAGAAGCTACCGCTTATATATCATACCAAACCTCAGCAGATGAAATCGCAATATTTTGTGGGATTCGCTCCCCGCAGTCGCACGCCTAAACGAGGTCGAGAGAATTTCTCTGGAGTTATCCACACACTGAACCTGTACATCTTTCACGTTGATGTGATGGTGATGAAAAACAAATCCAGTCAATATCTTCGGTGGCTGCTTTTGGAGTTACTCAAGAGTAAAATCATGTTTACAGTTTGATCCGATATGCACAACAGGTTCCTTCATATAGCACTTCATTTTCTTTCATGACACAACCTGGATGTTGGATGTCCCATGTGTCATCCGACGGAGGAAGAACTCCAAATCGTCTCCACATTTAGAGCAAGTATAATAGGGTGATGTAAGGATTTAAATATTGTATTATTGCTTAGTTGGAAATGATAGAAGAGGAGAGAGAAGGGAAGCAGGCTATAGCACGAGCTCCAAGAAGCTTTGTGAGAGTGGAAGGTGAGCCATATGTTGACAAAGTAGTAGTTATTTCTTATAACCAACTACTACAATGTGGTAGCTATTACATTGGCCGTAAATGACATGGCAACATATCATAGCCAGCAGCTGGCTATATTATTAACCATGCTCTTAGACCAGAGGAGTAGGAAGCACATCAAGCCCTATGTAGTTATATCATAGGTACATGCCCACCTCACGCTATCACTATATTTCTCGGCCTCCATGCGACACCTAGCTCTAGCTGATGGTACTACTAGGAATAACTATTGTACTAGCATACTACTACCTTCGTCCTGGTTTATTGGTCCCCTTTGCATTTTGTGCCAAATGTTGACCATTGATTTAACTAAGAAAATGATAATGTATGTCACGAAAATTATATAGTTGGATTCGTATTTCAACATAGTTTCTAATGATATTATTTTTATGATATGTGATATCGTTTTGTTAGTTAAATTTAATGTCAAAAATTGACGCAAAATATGAAGGAGACTAATAAATCAGGACGGATGTAGTACTAGGTTGGCTCTATGTGATGTGGCAAGTTCATATAGCCGGATGTTGGCTATACAACTATGGTACTCACACTCCAAGAAGTGACTCTAAAACCATTCATAAATTGAGTTTATAACATGCATATGCCACCGTACTATATATCAAGGATTCGAGGTGCTGGCTACGTACAATGAACACATTAACATATGGCCCACCTCACACTATAGCCAAATTCCCTGGAGTCTATGTTAGGCTGAAAAGTGTTCTTTGTGAGGGTGGATGGCTGGTGTCAAGTTTAAAACTTGTTGTATTATGTATACGTAGACGTAGAGATAGTGCATCAGTTTTGAAAGTTTGAATCCAAACATCAAAATGTAATTTCTACAGTTGATTGGACTCATCCGATGACCTATGATGACGATGTGATTCATAGCTAAAGTAAAAACACCAGCCCACCACACGAAGCATGTGAGGCTAATAACTAGTAGAACTATTGTTGATTGGACTCATCCGATAACCTGTTGCAATGCACGTACAATTATGTATTCGGGGAAAAAATGCCTCGTCGCAGCACCCTGTTGGGGAAACTGATCACCCACGAACACCTATGGGACCGGAGCCCCTTCTCGGTACGGCAAGGGGCGGAGGATGCACAAAGAGCATATCGAGGCAAGCAGCGAGCAGTTTACCCAGGTTCGGGCCGCACGTATGCGTAAAACCCTACTCCTGCTTTGGTTTGTTATTGAGTTCTTGGCTCGGGAGCGAAAAGAGCAACAGTACACTCTAACCGCTAACAAGACCGAGCGTGGAGAGTGATCGATGATTGGAACCCCCTCTACGTTGCGCATGGGCCTCCTTTTATAGGTCAAATGGGTCACCGACAGGTGGCAACGCAGATGGGGTAAAAATGTAAAAAAAAACAGTGGTAGTTGGAACAGTGTTTGTATAGTGCTCTATACCTAACTCTGACGGCAGGGGACAAGGGCATTGAATGCCCGTCGCCGTCGCCCCAAACAGTGCAAAAAGTGGCCGTTAGGGGCGCCTCCGTTCGCCACGACGGTAGCCTCGTCATCGCAGCTTGCCACCGTGTTCCCCTGGCTGCACAGCCTTCTGCCACGTGCGCCCGGGAGGGTCCCAGGGCGACACGTGGGTGGATGAGCTGGAGCGTGGGTACTGAGTGGAAGCTTGCCGCGGCAAGTGCCTTGCCGCGGTCGCTATCTTGTCGCGCCTGGGAGCTTGTCGCTCACCGGGCCTTGCCGGGACACGTGGCGTGTCGCGGCAAGTTCTCTTGAGGTGCCTTTAGTTGGCCTTCCCGACAAGCTCCTCTTGCCAGGGTCTTGTACCTTGAGTGATTTTGTGCCTTGAGTGGCCTTCCCGGCAAGCTCCTCTTGCCGGGGCCTTGTTTCTTTGACTTGAATACTTTGTTCTTGAATGGCTCCAAGGGAACCACGGAGGGCCTTAGCGGTCGCTTGGTAAGCCTTGCCGCGTGACGCTGCAACTTCCCGTGCACAAGTTCGGGATAGTAAGGTACCCCTACTTTAGTACACCGACAGGAGCCCCCAGGCCTGGGCCAGCCACGGTGCCGAGCGCTGTTGGGCCAGGCCCAAAACAGTGCACGGGCACGCGCGGCCTGCGGCACGCCATATCCAACTCCGTATCCACCGCACCCTCCCTTAACGGCACGCGTCAATCGCGGCATCGTGGGAGAGATCGTAGCCTGTTTCTTTAATGGGAAATGCGGAACGTCCCCCTCTTTCCCCTTAAAAGCAGGGGAAACAGGGGCAGTTCCTTCCATTCGCCCATTGCTTCTTCATCCTCAGAAACCCCGCCGCTCCCTTCCTTCCCGTTGGCCGAAAGAGAGCAGCGCTCCGCCCTCCGTCGCCACCAGCGTCACCAGCGCCGTCGACCTCCCCCTTCGACCTCGCCATGGCTCCGAAAGGCGAGAAGGGGAAGTCCACGAAGGCCGCCGCGAAGTCCGCCGAGGCGCTGCGGCTAGCAGCAATGCGGAAGAAGATGGCGGTCTTCCCGCCAAAGCTTAGCGCGGAGGAGCTGAGGGATAACTTTTACCTCTTCTGGGCGAGGGAGACGAAGGCGCATCCGCGCACCAAGGTACTCCCCGCCGTAGCCTGCGATATGTTCCCGAACGGCTACGCCTTCTTTGCGCAGTTTTTCTACTACGGGCTCTGCCTGCCCTATTCCGAATTCTTCTGTGATATTATGAATACCTACGGGTTTCATCTCCTTGACTTCACCCCCAATGCTACCTTGACCATGGCCGTTTTCGCACATCTGTGCGAAAACTTTGTCGGAGTCTACCCCAATGTAGCTCTTTTCCGCCATTACTTCACGCCCCGAGTCGAGGCGGGGTCACCTTTGTCTGGCGGAATCTCTTGGATCTCTAGGACCCATAAGAAGGAAGAGTACTTGACGGGAGAGCTCCGCGGCAAATGGGACGAGTGGAGAGCCAACTGGTGTTGGATCGTAGAAGATGACCCGCAGCCATTCACTTCCCGGCGCCAAGCCGCAGTAGTGCGCGGCAACGACTGGAGCGACTTGGCCCCAGAGGATAGTAGACTGAAGATTGCCACTACCCGAATCCTTCGCCTCAGGCACGCCAAGCTCACCGTGGGTGTAGTAGGAGCAGACTTCCTCCGCCGCCGCATCGCTCCCTTGCAGGAGAGGAAGAGGGCTGCTTGGGAGTTCGAGAACGCGGCAGACATCATGAGGCTGCGCCCAGGCCTCAATTGGAATTTCAATGTCCTGGAGCTCAACGCAATGCTCCAGGCGTTGTTCAAGTACGACTCCGCCCATCCTGAGTGGTTTACGTTGCCGCCGGGCGTAGTTCCATTGTGCAACAGCTCTGCGCTCAGCGCCATCCGTGCGGTGATGCCGCTGTGCGATTCCCACGGGATCGACCCCACTTGGCAAGAACCTTCCGACGAAGCTGTGCAGACATTCTTCGATAACTTGGTGGAGCAGGTAGTCGATCCCGACGAGAAGAAAAGCCTCACCCGCGACACCACCGACCAGGAGATGGCATACATTGCCACAAGATTGGAAGAGGCAGCGGCAGCCAGGGCCGCGGGCGAGTTCGGGTACACGGTGGAGGAGGCGGAGGCGACAAGCCTCGCCGAGGAGGAAGAGCTCCGCAAGGCGGGGGAGCTTGTCGGGCAACTTGCTGGGACAAACGAGCCCGTCGAGCAATGCGTAGAGTCGAGCGGGACCGCCGAGCAGGGTGCTGAGTCCAGTGAGCCTGCCGAGTACTCGAGTGGCTCACTGGAGATTGGATCCTCTTCTTCATCCTCGGGCAGCTCACCACCACCAGCAAGTCCTCCAGCTCCAAGAAGACGCCTCCGCAAGGCCGCCGACGTGACGGGGCGGCAAGCGGGCCAACAGCCGCAGCGCCGCGCGACACGCGTCACCGCGGCAAGCAAGGCCGCCACGGGAGATCCTCGCGTTTCTGCAGCGGCTGGAGGGGGATCTTCCCGGGCTGGCTCCACTGCTCCTGCCGCCCCTCGCGCCTCAGCGAAAACTGGAGCGGGGTCTTCTCAGACCACCGCCCACTCCCCCAGCTCCTCGCGCCGGGACGCGCGAGCCGGACTTCAATTTCTCGGCGCTCAGCTCCGACGAGGAGGAGGAAGGAGAGTAAGTCTTCGCGATTCTTGTTTTCCTTTGATTTTCTGTTGCTTTATCTTGCATCTCTTTCGCCTAACTCTGAACCTGTTCTCTTTTCAGAACCCTGGCCCAGAGGGCAGCAAAGAGGGCCAAGGTCCCGGTGATCGTCATCGAGGACGAGCCCGCCGCGACAGCAGGGGGTGCGCCTGAGACGAGCTTGCCGGACCCGGCAACTGTTCTTCGGAGTAGCCCCCAGCGCAGCCCCCGGCGTAAGTGTGGTTCACTTTCCGCTTGTTGGGCGCGCGTGGGTCTTCCATCCTTGGTGACATCTAGTTTGTTGACTTGTGTAGAAGCAGAGCAGCAGCACTAGGAGCGCCAGGAGATCGCCCCCGACGAGCCGCACGCCTCGACCACACCGCCAAGGAGGAGCTCCCCGGCGAGGGAGAACACTCCGCCAAGGGCGAGCACCCCGCCAAGGGAGAGCACTCCGCCATGGGATGGCGCTAGCGGCCCTCCGCCGGCGGGAGCTACCACCACGCCGCCGAGGGAGAGCTCCCCGGCAAGGAACTCCACCGAGGAGGAGGCCCGCGCAGGTAAACCCTTGGACTTTTCTTCTTCTGAATTTCTCTTTTTGGATATTTGCTTCACTGTTTTTCTTTTCTTTCTTCTTTTTGCCTTCAGACCCGTCCGCAGCAGAGCCAATGGAGACGGAGGTCACTGTCGAGGAGGACGCGCGTGGCAACACCGGCGACGCCGCTGCTACTGAAGGGGCGGCCGGTGCTGACGAGCCCGCCGCCGAAGAGGCAGCCAAGGCCGCTGGCACTGCAGCTGAGGAGGGGACCGGCAGTCGCACTGACGGCCCTGAGGCCGCAGGAGCGTCAGGCGCTGCGCCAGCTGCCGATCCCTCCGCTGCCACAGCCGAGCCAGGCGCCTATCTGGTGGCCGGCAATGGTGTCTTCATCCAGCTCCCGTGGGCGTCCACGTCCAGGGCGCCAGTCGAGGGAGAGGTCTTCGACGGGGAGGTCCTTGCCTCCGCCGGACTGAAGTTCGTCGACGCGCCAAGCAGCAGCAGCGAGCCCGAGGAGGAGCGGCTGCTGCGGAAGCTTCTGTCCCTTTACCGCGCCCGGCATGCCAAGTTGGAGTCCCGAGAGGCTCTGGCCGCCAAGGCGGGTGCTGACTTGGATAAGCGCGTAGAAGAGCTCCGAGCCATCAACCAAGCGGCTCTTCGATCCTTGGCGGAGGAGAGGGAGCAGCTTGCCGAGGCGCATCAAGCCTTCATTTTAGAGAAGGCTGAAGCGGAGGAGCAGCAACGACTTGCCGCCGAGGAGCTCTCCAGGCGAGAAGGTGAGCTGATGCAGCGGAAGGTCGACCTCAACAGCCACGAGGACGAGCTTGCCGCGCGCAAGCAATCGCTTGGCGGAGCTCTGCAGGAGGCGAAGGATGCTGCCGCAACTGCCGAGACTGCCAAGAGGGAGTTGGAGGCGAGGGTGGCTCAACTGGAGGCCAACCTCAAGACGAGCGGCGAGGAGGTTTCCGCACTCAAGCTCGAGAGGGAGAAAGACGCCCACAGTCATTCTGAACTGCAGGTCCGCCTCTCCGATAAGGGCAAAGAGCTCGCCGTCGCCAAGGACTCCATCGCCGATCTGGAGCTGAAGCTGTCCACTCTTACCACGACGCTGGACGGCGCCAGGGAGAGGGAGACGGCCCTGAAGGAGGAGCTCAGGGCCGAGAAGGTGTTGCTGGACAGTGTCGCCATCTCGCAGAATAACTTCAGGCGGAACGTCGAGATATGGACGGAAGGTCTTGTCAATGCCGCCGCGGACATCGACAAGGAGCAGGCGGAGCTGGGGGCGGAGTATCTCGGGTACTCCACCGACGAGAACCTCCACGCCAGCGCCAAGCTCACTCTGTTCTTCAAAGGCGTGGTGACGGTCCTCCAGCAACTCCGGGAGAAGATCCCGAAGCAGCTGGCGGACGAATCACGCAGGCTCTGCGCGGGGGCCCTCCAGAAGGTGCTGATGAAGATAGCGTACCACAACCCCGGCCTCAACCTCACCAACGTCCTCAGGACCTTGCCGCCCGACGCCGACCAGGAGGCGCTCAAGGCCCTTGTCGCACCCATTGTGGACAAGGTGGGCGGGATCAAGAGGGTTGAAGGCGACCGCTCGGACTAGGCTTTTTACTTTCTTCTCTCCTTGCCGCTGCCAACCATGTTATGAACAATAGTCTATTAGGATTGCGGCAAGTCACTTTGTAACATAACTCTATCTTAGGTGGTTAATGCAACGTTATTTCCTTTACTTGACTTCCTTGCTTTGTATGTTTTTACCCTACGCTTTTAGGGAACTTGCCGGCGTAGGCACCTTTGCCGCGGGCGCTGAGTGCGGAACTTCAGCAGCCCGCAGGCGGTTGATACGTCCAAAACGTATCTATAATTTCTGCTTGCTCCATGCCACTTTTGGGTGATATTGCTATGATATTCATACACTTCCATACACTTTTTGATCATATTTGGACTAACCTACTAATCCAGTGCACCCCAGTGCCAGTTTCTGTTTTCGGCTGTTTTTGTATTTCAGGTTTTCATGTTACGAGAACTGCCAGGAAAAATCCAGAAAAATCATATAAAAAATCAGCGTTCCTGAACCTACCTTGCGCCCGAAGGACAGCCGGGGGGGCACCAGGGCTCCAGGCGCCCTGGCGGCGCGCCCCCCCTGGGCCGCGCCGGGGGGGGGGGGGGGGTGCCTGGGCCCCCCGAGCCCCGTCTGGTGCCCCCTTCGGCATATATTTAGAGCGTCCTTCGAAACCCTCTAGACGGGAACTCTTTTTCGCGATCTCATCTCTGTTTCGCCGCCGCCGCTTCCAAGATCGGGAGCACCAGGAGAACTCTTCCCGGCACCCTGCCGGAGGGGAGGATCACCATCGGGAGCTTCTCCACCACCATGGACGCCTCCCGGATGAGTTGTGAGTAGTCTCCCTTGGACCATGAGTCCATGACCAGTAGCTATGTGATGTTCTCCTCCCCTTCTTGTGCTTCACTAATTAGTCCTCGTGAGCTGCCCTACATGATCGAGGCACCTATGTAATCCTTATGCTGTTGCTATGATGAGTTTCCTGGGATCCGATGGATTATGAGATTATGTTCAGATTGATCTTGAGTAATATATTTGATCTACCTCTTTTATATTTATGTTCATAAGTAATTCTTGCATGTTCTCCGTTGTTATTTATTGCTTTGGCCAAGTAATACATAGTGACTCCAAGAGGGAACGTTATGCTCGATTGTGGGTTCATGCTCCTCGATGACTAGCTTGAGTGACAGAAACATGAGTCTAGGGGATGTGCTGTTGCCACAAGGGGGAAAACAAAGGTGCTTGTGCCCGCGGGTGCAAGGATTGTTTACTTTACGCAAAGTTCTTTTAATGTAGTTTTCTATTGCTTTGAGTTTACACAATGGGTGGGACTCGCAACTTAATACCAGCGAGATGTTCTGGATAGATATCTCAAGGTGGATGATTAGAAGTAGATATTGATGGATTTCGGTCTACTTACTTTGGCGTACCGCCCATGCTTTGAACCTCAACCTTTCTTGCAATGTAGTCAGCATTGGTTTGCGTTCGTGGTCCTGTCAATTGCCCAGCTGTAATTCGTTTACCTCACATAGCTGTTTTATCGTCTTTTGGGAGAGAGACATCACTAGTGAACATCATGAGACTCCGGTCCATATTACCATCATTGATCACATCCGCTATTTACTTTTCGCTTTTACTTACTATTGCAAACATTATCTATCACTACTATCATTTGCGTTTAATCCTTTGTGAACTACAAGGCCAGAGGGATTGACAACCTCTCTGTACTCGTTGGGAGCAAAGTTATTTGTATCTGTGTGCAAGTCCACGTTGATTGCTAATCCGCGCTGTTAGCAGTTGACACCTACTTGTTGAACCTAGGAGTCTCTGGGGATTCGATCCTTGGCATCTTTGCTAAGGGAAAACACTTCCACAACACTGCATCTTTCACCTTCCACTTGGGGTAACCAACGAGGGGTTAGAGGCCCATCAAGGAGTATTTTCTGGCGCCGTTACCGGGGACTCCACTCTTCAGGATAGGGGAGTTGCACGCTATCTTTTACCTTTGCTTTTAAGTCTTGTTAGTTTACCTTTCAGTTTTTGCTTTAGTACCTTTTATCAAAAATCACAAAAATAGTTATCTTGCTTGCTTGCTACTATGGGTTCCACCGAGAACACCAAGTTGTGTGACTTTACTAGTCACAACAACGATGACTTTATCAGCACACCTATCACTACACCTGCAACTTCAGCACCTTCATATGAAATTAAACCTGCTTTACTGAACTTAGTCATGAAAGATCAATTCTCCGGTGCTGGAGATGATGCTGCTTTACACTTAAACAACTTTGTTGAACTTTGTGATATGCAAAAGTACCAAGAAATAGATGGTAATATTTTTAAGCTTAAGCTTTTTCCTTTCTCCTTGAGAGGAGGAGCTAAAATTTGGTTTCAGTCTTTGCCTAGAAATAGCATAGATTCATGGGACAAGTGCAAAGATGCTTTTATCGGAAAATAGCATCCACCTGCTAAAATTATCCAACTTAGAAGTAACATAATGAATTTTAAACAATTGGATAATGAACACGTTGCCCAAGCTTGGGAACGTATGAAGTCTCTTATCAAGAACTGCCCTACTCATGGTTTGACTACTTGGATGGTTATCCAAACTTTTTATGCAGGCTTGAACTTTACCTCGCGGAACTTGTTAGATTCGGCCGCGGGAGGAACTTTTATGTCAACTACACTTGGTGCTGCCACAAAACTTCTCGATGAGATGATGACCAACTATTCCCAATGGCACACCGAACGCGCTCCAACAGGTAGGAAGGTAAACTCTGTCGAGGAGATTTCCTCCTTAAATGAAAAAGTTGACTTAATCATGTCTCTACTTTCGAAGCAGTCCTCTGTTGATCCTCGCGATGTTCCTTTAAATTCTTTGATTGCTCAAGAACAAGTAGATGTGAACTTTATCTCTAGAAACAATTTTAACAACAATGCTTATAGGAGTAACTTTGGTAGCAATCCTAGACCGTTCCCCTCTAATTCTTATGGGAACAACAATGCTTATCCTAGTACCAAGAACTCCACTACTGAACTAGAGATTATGCTTAAAGATTTCATCACTACCCAAAAAGCCTTTAATAAGAGTGTAGAAGAAAAACTACATAAACTAGATGATCTTTCTTTTAAGGTAGACCATTTAGCCAATGAGGTAAAATTGCTAAATATTAAAACTTCTCCTCTTGAGGAGAGGGAAGTCACTCCTATAAATGCTATTCAAGTACAAATTAATGAAAATATTAGGATGATGGCTAAACTTAAATAAAGATGGGTTAGAGAAATGGAGGAAGAAGATAGAATTAAGAGCCTTCCTACCCACCACACTGTTGCTACTATCCAAGTTGTTAAAGATGTCCAAACCCTTAGCACCCAATGTACTCCTGGTCCCAATGGACCTATTAATGGTGATGCTATGACTATAGAAACTACCAAACAAGTGAACCTAAAGGACACCACTACCACTTTACTTGATGCTCGTGATCTTGATTTTGATAATTGCACTCTTACCGAAGTTATTGATTTCCTTCACAAGATGTCTAGAGACCCCCGCACTAGCACGCTTAACCTTGCCTTCACAGAGCATATCACTAATGCTCTCATCAAAGCTAGGGAGGAGCAACTTAGAGTAGAAGCCTCCATACCTAGAAAGCTAGAAGATGGTTGGGATCCTATGATAAAAATTAAATTGAATGACTTCTCTTGCTATGCATTATGTGATGTTGGAGCTAGTACCTCTGTTATGCCCAAAAGAATATATCATATGCTTAAATTGAAACCTTTTGATTCTTGTTTTTTTGGTGTTCGTCTCGTTGATTCTTCCATAAAGAAACCTTTGGGGAGGATCGACGATGTTCTTATCGTTGTTAATTATAATTATGTTCCCGTTGATTTTACTATCATGGATATTGAATGTGATCCTTCATGTCCAATTATTTTGGGACGTCCCTTTTTACGCACCGTTGGTGCTATCATTGACATGAAAGAGGGTAATATAAAATTTCAGTTTCCTCTTAAGAAAGGGATGGAACACTTCCCTCGTAAGAAGATCAAGTTACGTTTTGAGTCCGTTGTACGGGCTAGCTATTCTTTTACTCTTGATAAAACTTGATCTCTATGCATTATGCCTAGCTTAAAGGCATAAAAGAAAGCGCTTTTGGGAGGCAGCCCACATGAATAAATTTTTTGCTTTTGTTGTGTCTTGATGTTTTTTACTTCTGTAGCATCATCATTGTATCTTTGCTTTTCATATTTGTGCCAAGTATAGCCTCTGATTGCTTGAAAGTTCAAAAGTTGTGAGGTGCTGTCCAGGAAACAGATTATGTCCTTGGATAGAAAAATTCGTATAAAATCACCAGATCATCTTTTTGGTCTGAATGTTTTCGACAGCGTTCTCGATATAATTGTCTTTCGTGCGTCTGTTCTGAGTTTTTTGATTTGAGTTGCAGAAGTGCCCCGAAAAAATCAATTACTACCTGCTGTTCTGTTTTTCACAGATTCTGTCCTGTTTTGCCTTTCCTTCATTTTGCAAACCAAGAGCTTGCTTTTTCTTTGCAAAAACCTTTTGGCAATCTTGAGAAACAGTAGAACTTCAATAATATCTTTATTTCCAGCAAGGTATAATTATTTTATTAACGGTACTAACCTCGCTAATCAGATTATGATGAGTTATGTATGAAGGGAGTTTTCAAGTGTGCGAGGGGAGATGATAAAAAGATTCAGGAGTGTCAAGCGCTCATGCTTGGGGATGCCCCCATGCACCCCCAAGAAATATTCAAGGAGATTCAAGCGTCTAAGCTTGGGGATGCCCCCGTGCATCCCCTTCTCCATCAACATTATCAGTTCGTCTTTCGTTTTGCTTTATTTTTATCACTTCATGTGTTATGTGCTATGCTTGGAGCGTCTTGCTTTTAGTTTTCTTTTTTGTTTTTCATAACGAGTCGGAACTCAGCATTCTTTATGTGGGAGAGAAACACGCTCCACTTCTACCTAGAACATAACATAGAATTTTCATGTCTATCTTTACTGTGTGTGTTCTTTGTCTTTTAATAGCTACTACCATGCTCTGCTCTTAGTATTCATGCTTATCTTTTCAAAGAGCTTTTTTTTAGTTGGTTGCTAGAACTCTCTTTAATTATCATGCTTATCTTATTAAGAGAGTTTGCTTCCGTTGCATTGGTTAATATGTCTATGATAAAGATGCTATGTGCATAATGGTGCTTAGTAGTTCAGGTTTCTTATGGTTAGTCTCAAATAGCTGGGGGATTCCCAATGTGTTATTGGAGTACCAACTTGATTTGTTTGCCTATGATGTGGTATGGTTTAGTAATATCTTCCTTCGAGAATTTATTTTGATTGACTTGGCGTATGCTCATGCATATTTAAGACTGTAAAGAAAGTCTGTCAAGCCTTGATGATCTTTTATTTCTGAGTAGCGATATAACTTCCATGCCTGATTCAATATTGCTTTGTCGCTCTGCATGATTATGACCGTCATTGCTCTCTTAGTTGGTCGCTTCCAGTCTTTTGCTAACCTCCACCTGTACTAAGCAGACTAACCTTGCAATACATAGCTCATGGGAAAGTAGCTTAAAAACTATTGTGGTAAAGAATATGTTGCTTATGTATCTTATTTCTTATAAGTTGCTTGCTGAGCGGTAACCATGTTTCTGGGGACGCCATCAACTGTCACACTTTTGTTGAATATCATGTGAGTTGCTATGCATGTTCGTCTTATCTGAAGTAAGGGTGATTTGCCATGGGTTGAATGAGTATGCATATTGTTAGAGAAGAACATTGGGCCGCCAACCAAAGCCATGTATCATGGTGAAAGTTTTAGCTTGGACATTAATCCTCAATCTCTTATGAGAATATGCTTATGCATTAAAGAGGAGTCCATCATCTATTTTCTTTGTTGTCCCGGTATGGATGTCCTCAAGTTGAGATCTATCAAAAACGAGAAATCAAATGCGATTTATCTCCTTGGACCTTTGTACAGGTGGCATAGAGGTACCCCTTTGTGACACTTGGTTGAAACATATGTAATGCAATGATAACCCATGGAAATCCGAGCTAATTAGGACAAGGTGCGAGCACTATTGGTATTCGATGCATGAGGCTTGCAACTTATAGGATGTCTTATGCATGACACATATGAAGTACTACTACCGTTGACAAAATTGCTTCTATGTTTTTTTTAAATAAAAAGCTCTAGCACATAACCATTCTTTTACTTTTATGTTGAGTCTCCACCTTCTTTTAAAAGCACCAACTACTGAGAGCATGATTGTTATTCTGAGTGTAATGTGCATTGTCCCAAAGTAGCATTGTCTTTTGCATGATTGTGATATCGTTTATTTTGAAATCATTGTATCTATTCATCACTTAAACCTTGAAGGTGCCCCTGCATTTATGTTCTGCATCACTAAAGGGGGCAAGCTAGATATCACTTTATCATATTTGCACATCATGTTCATTGCAAATCTTTTTGATGTTTCAGTTTCATGTTGTAAAACTTTCAGTCATTTGCGATTTTCTCATGAGGCAACTTAATTACTATAGAATCATTGTCTCAGTAAGCTTTTGTCATATGACTATAAAAAGTCCTATATGGTTAATAGCATGTCACCACATAAATTATTCTTGTTATCATTTACCTACTCGAGGACGAGCAGGAATTAAGCTTGGGGATGTTGATACGTCCAAAAGGTATCTATAATTTCTGCTTGCTCCATGCCACTTTTGGGTGATATTGCTATGATATTCATACACTTCCATACACTTTTGATCATATTTGGACTAACCTACTAATCCAGTGCACCTCGGTCCCAGTTTCTGTTTTCGGCTGTTTTTGTATTTCAGGTTTTCACGTTACGAGAACTGCCAGGAAAAATCCAGAAAAATCATATAAAAAATCAGCGTTCCAAAACCTACCTTGCGCCCGAAGGACAGCCGGGGGGGCCACCAGGGCTCCAAGCGCCCTGGCGGCGCCCCCCCTGGGCCGCGCCGGGGGGCGCCTGGGCCCCCCGAGCCCCGTCTGGTGCCCCCCTTCGGCATATATTTAGAGCTTCCTTCGAAACCCTCGGGACGGGAACTCTTTTTCGCGATCTCATCTCTATTCCGCCGCCGCCGCCGCTTCCAAGATCGGGAGCACCAGGAGAACTCTTCCCGGCACCCTGCCGGAGGGGAGGATCACCATCGGGAGCTTCTCCACCACCATGGACGCCTCTCGGATGAGTTGTGAGTAGTCTCCCTTGGACCATGAGTCCATGACCAGTAGCTATGTGATGTTCTCCTCCCCTTCTTGTGCTTCTCTAATTAGTCCTCGTGAGCTGCCCTACATGATCGAGGCACCTATGTAATCCTTATGCTGTTGCTATGATGAGTTTGCTGGGATCCGATGGGCTATGAGATTATGTTCAGATTGATCTTGAGTAATATATTTGATCTACCTCTTTTATATTTATGTTCATAAGTAATTCTTGCATGTTCTCCGTTGTTATTTATTGCTTTGGCCAAGTAATACGTAGTGACTCCAAGAGGGAACGTTATGCTCGATTGTGGGTTCATGCCCCTCGATGACTAGCTTGAGTGACAGAAACATGAGTCTAGGGGATGTGCTGTTGCCACAAGGGGGAAAACAACGGTACTTGTGCCCGCGGGTGCAAGGATTGTTTACTTTACGCAAAGTTCTTTTAATGCAGTTGTCTGTTGCTTTGAGTTTACACTATGGGTGGGACTCGCAACTTAATACCAGCGAGATGTTCTGGATAGATATCTCAAGGTGGATGATTAGTAGTAGATATTGATGGATTTCGGTCTACTTACTTTGGCGTACCGCCCATGCTTTGAACCTCAACCTTTCTTGCAATGTAGTCAGCATTGGTTTGCGTTCGTGGTCCTGTCAATTGCCCAGCTGTAATTCGTTTACCTCACATAGCTGTTTTATCGTCTTTTGGGAGAGAGACATCACTAGTGAACATCATGAGACTCCGGTCCATATTACCATCATTGATCACATCCGCTATTTACTTTTCGCTTTTACTTACTATTGCAAACATTATCTATCACTACTATCATTTGCGTTTAATCCTTTGTGAACTACAAGGCCGGAGGGATTGACAACCTCTCTGTACTCGTTGGAAGCAAAGTTATTTGTATCTGTGTGCAGGTCCACGTTGTTTGCTAATCCGCGCCGTTAGCAGTTGACACCTACTTGTTGAACCTAGGAGTCTGTGGGGATTCGATCCTTGGCATCTTTGCTAAGGGAAAACACTTCCACAACACTACATCTTTCACCTTCCACTTGGGGTAACCAACGAGGGGTTAGAGCCCATCAGCGGTGTTACTACCGACAAGAAACCTTGTTGCAACTAGTTGCAGCACACTTAGTTTGTTGAGAGGGCTCGGAAACAGAGTAAGGGCGCGACACTTGTCGCGGCATGCTTAAGCCGTTGAGCAAACTCGAACCAAAATAAGGGCGCAACTAGCTACGAGTTGGTTCCTCCGCGCACAGGTTTTCCATACAAAGTGCGGTCGTTCAAGGAAGATAACTTAAAGATTTAAAAAATTTGATTGCTCAAACTTTGGCAACTTAGCTTTTGTATTGTCAGCTTCCGGCGAGGCAATGCTTTCTTGAACTTGTTTCCCGGCAAGGCCAAACTTTCTTGAACGGCACTTGGTCCATACCACCATCTTCTCCTCCCCCCCCCCCCCGGCAAACTTGTGCGCGAGGGAACCTTGCTTTTCCTTGAGAAGAAAAGAAAGAAGAGAAAATGCTGGCATGGAGCTTTCTGGCTCGTTATTGCTTAACGGGATTTGGTGCTGCACAAAGTGTCAGATAATACATGCAAGAAAAACATATGGCATGAAACGTCAAGATGTGCGGGGCACATAAACTTTTACTGATGCACGGGGTCTGTGCCCGGCTTTGTACAAAGGATTACATGCAACAGCGGCAAGACTTGTACAAAAGGTGGTTGCCGGAGCGGATCACGGCAACCGCGCCTTCTGGGTAAAACTTACAAAGATGCTTGATGTTCCAGGAGTTGCTCACCGGCAAGCCATCTTCGGTCTCAAGGCGGACAACGCCGGGCCTAGTGACTCGTTTCACTCGATAAGGGCCTTCCCACTTCGGCGTCAACTTGTTTGAATTCTTGGCGGACTAAACGCGCCGAAGAACAAGGTCGCCTTCCTTGAAACTTCTGGCTTTAACTTTGCGGCTATGGTAGCGACGCAAAGCTTGCTGGTAGCGAGCAGCTCGCACAACGGCCTGAAGACGGTCCTCCTCAAGGAGCAGCGCGTCATCTTGTCGCAGCTGCTCTTGCTCGAGCTCATCGTAAGCGAGCACTCGAGGCGACCCATATACGAGTTCCGTGGGGAGAACTGCTTCTGCTCCGTAGACTAGAGCAAAGGGTGTCTGTCCAGTGGCTCGATTTGGCGTCATCCTGATCGACCAAAGAACCACTGGCAGCTCCTCGATCCAGTTTCTTCCGCACTTGTGCAGCCTGTCGAAAGTTCTTGTCTTGAGTCCGCGCAGCACTTCAGCGTTTGCCCTCTCCGCTTGACCGTTGCTTCTCGGGTGAGCAACAGAACCGAAGCAGATCTTGGCGCCAAGATCTTGGACGTATTGCATGAAGGTGCGACTGGTGAATTGAGTGCCGTTGTCGGTGATGATCCTGTTAGGGATCCCGAAACTGCAAACAATCGACCTGAAGAACTTGACTGCTGATTGTGCGGTCACCTTTCTCACTGGTTCACTTCCGGCCACTTTGTGAACTTGTCGATGGCGACGTACAAGAACTCAAAGCCCCCGACTGCGCGGGGAAAGGGGCCGAGGATGTCGAGCCCCCAGACCGAAAATGGCCAGGACAAAGGGATCGTCTGGAGAGCTTGAGCTGGTTGGTGTATCTGCTTGGAATGGTACTGGCACGCTTCACACTTGGTTACTTGTGCAGTTGCATCTTGGATGGCTGTCGGCCAAAAGAAACCTTGCCGGAAAGCTTTGCCGACAAGTGCTCTTGCGCCAATGTGGTGACCACATATGCCTCCATGTATCTCTGCCAACAGCTTCTGTCCATCTTCCTGGGGAATACACTTCAATTTCACACCGTTGAGTCTTCTTCTCCATAGTGTGTTGTCAACAAACTGGTACATACTTGACTGCCGGGTTACTTTTTCCGCTTCTTCTTGCTCTTCGGGAAGTTCTCCTGTTTGGAGAAAAACGGACGATCTGCTGCGCCCATGCTGGATCTTGTGGCTCGACAACAAGGACTAAAGGCACATCTGCTGCTGCGGGAACATCTGCTTCTACGGCGAGAACTTGTGTCTCGGCCGGAGCTTGATGTTCCCCGGCAAGCTTGCCGGAGCAAAGCTTGTCGGGAGCGTCTGCTTCAACTGAACAAACCCTAGGGCTTGCAGGAGCAGACTGCTCCTCAGCATTTTCGGTGTTGATCTTGGGGACTTTCTTGGCAGCGGCTTCTGGAAGCTCTGCCGGAAAGTAGTCGCCAGATACCAACTTCCTCTTCTTGCTCTGTCCAGCTGATGATGTTACGGACGGTTGAGTTAGCTTGAGCACAAAGATTCCTGGTTCCACAAACAGCTTTAGTGCAGCACACTTTGACAGGTCATCTGCGATGTCGTTATGAGCTCTTGGAATGTGCTCCATCTGTAGGCCTTCAAAGTGTTCTTCAAGCTTTCTCACTTCGTCGACGTAAGCTTCCATCAACGGACTCTGGTATTTCTTGTTTACTTGGCGGACGACAAGCGGCGAGTCCCCCCTAACAATCAGCTTCTTGATCCCAAGGTCTGCTGCGATCCTGAGACCGGCAAGCAAACCCTCATACTCCGCAGTATTGTTTGTCTCTTGCTCCTTGGGAAAGTGCATCTGGACCACGTACTTGAGGTGCTCTCCAGTGGGCGCGACAAGCAGCACGCCGGCACCGGCGCCTTGCAGTGAGAAGGCACCATCAAAGTACATTATCCATTCTTTACTTGCTTCCTTGACGGGGATGCTCGTCTCTGGAATCTCTTCGTCCGGCGTTGGCGTCCACTCTGCTATGAATTCTGTCAATGCTCTGCTTTGGATAGTTGAAGTGATTTCAAACTTGAGGCCAAAGCTTGACAGTTCCAGTGCCCACTCGACGATCCTGCTTGTTGCTTCTTGATTTTGTAATATCCTCTTCAGCGGAAAGCGAGTGACAACTATTATCTCGTGTGCTTGGAAGTAATGGCGCAGCTTCCTCGAGGCCATGAGAAGGCCGAAAAGCGGTTTTTGCACACCAGAGTACCTTGACCTAGCCCCCTGCAGAAGGGAGCTGACAAAGTAGACTGGGCGCTGCACCATCTTCTCCCGTATCTCCTCTTGCATCTGCGCAGATCCGTCCTTGTCAGGGCCAGAGCTTGCCGAAGAAGCTCCTTGCTTGTCGCTGGACGTGCTTGCCGCGGCTGCTGGCTCATCATCTGCCTCCCTCTCCGCTACTAATGCAGCACTAACCACTTGATTGGTTGCTTCTATATACAGCAACAATTTCTCTTGTGGTTTAGGTGCGACAAGTATAGGAGTGGAGGACATGTATCTCTTCAAGTCCTGCAGCGCTCCCTCCGCTTCCGGAGTCCATTTCATTGGACCTGCCTTTTTCAAAATTTTGAAAAACGGCAGGGCACGTTCAGCAGACTTAGAGATAAACCTGCTGAGAGCAGCCACGCAGCTGGCAAGCCTTCGCACATCCTTGACGCGCTTCGGTGCTTCGATTTGCTCGATGGCTTTGATCTTGTCGGGATTGGCTTCAATCCCCCTCTGAGACACGAAGAACCCGAGAAGCTTGCCGGAGGGTACGCCAAACACGCATTTCTCGGGGTTAAGCTTGAGTTGGATCTTGCGCAGATTCGCAAAGGTTTCATCTAAATCTTGGATCAGAGTATCCCTGTTCTTTTCTTTTGACCACTATATCATCCATGTAAGCTTCTACATTTCTGTGTATCTGTGGCTCAAAAGCAGTGTGGACTACTCTTGCAAACGTTGAACCAGCATTCTTTAATCCGAAAGGCATGCGTATGAAGCAATAAGTGCCACATGGAGTAATGAATGCGGTCTTCTCCTCATCTTCCTCAGCCATGAAGATCTGGTGGTATCCTGAGTATGCATCAAGAAACGAAAGCAACTCACATCCAGTGGTGGAGTCAAAAATCTGGTCAATGCGCGGCAAGGGAAATGGATCTTTGGGACAAGCTTTATTCACATCGGTGAAGTCTATACAAAGCCTCCACTTCCCATTTGCTTTACGCACGACAACAGGCTTGGCCAACCACGTGGGATGAAGCACACCTCTGACAAGGCCTGCCGCTTCCAGCTTCTTGATTTCTTCTGCGATAAACTCTTGGCGCTCCACTGCTTGTTTCCTAACTTTCTGTTTGACGGGCCGCGCATGAGGACAAACGGCAAGCTTCTGCTCAATCACTTTCCTGGGAACACCGGGGATGTCAGACGGTTGCCATGCAAACACGTCGACGTTCGCCCGCAGGGAAGCAACGAGCGCGCTTTCCTATTTAGGATCAAGCGTGGCACTGGTGGTAAAAGTACCACCAGTGCCGTCCTCCTTGGCGGACACCTTCTTGGTTGTTGGTGGAGCTGCCATCGTCTTCTTACACTTGCCGGTGGAGCTCGATGGTGCGTCCTCGACGGCAGCGCAGCACTCCGAAGAGGTGCGTTTGCCGGAGTGGGCCCCAGAGCTCTTGCCAGACTTGGTCTTGTTCTTCCCCCCGGGAGCTTCAGCGACAAGTGTCTTGCTTTTTGTTGCGGCTGCTGCGTCCCGGTAAATCTTGTCGACACAGATAAGGGCATCCTTCTTGTCGCCAGGGACAGAGATGATGCTTATCGGGCCTGGCACCTTGAGCATGTTGTAGGCATAGTGAGAGGCTGCCATGAATTTGGCAAGCGCTGGATGGCCAAGTATTCCATTGTAAGGCAATGGAATATCGGCAACGTCGAAAGTGATCCTCTCAGTCCTGAAGTTCAGCTCTCCGCCAAATGTCACTGGCAGTGTGATCTTCCCCTTCGGCTTGCTCCTTCCCGGGTTGATCCCTTGGAATGTGCCGGTTTCTTCGAGCTCGCTGTCGGGGATCTGGAGTTTCCGGACCACAGCGGAGGAGATCAAGTTCAAGCCGGCCCCGCCGTCAACTAACATCTTGGTGACCTTGAGGTTGCGGATGGTGGGCGAAACCAACATCGGCAAACACCCGACCGCAGTGGTGCGATCAGGGTGGTCCTCAATGTCAAAGATGATAGGCGTGCTGGACCACTTCAGAAGCTTGCGCGACTCGACGGGTGGCTCTGCTGCATTAACTTCCCGCACCCACTGCTTGAGTTGGCGGTGGGAATTATGTAGAGAGGCACCACCGTCAATGCACAGAACCTCTGTGGCTTTCTGAAACTCCTTCTCGCTGTTCTCTCCATCATCCATGTCTTCGTCGTCGTCTTCTTCCTTGTCGCGGCCGCGGGGAGGTCTGTCTCCTTGCCGCTGCTTGGCCTTGTCGCGGCATCCTCCCCGGCCGTTGAATGGCCGCTTCTTGCCGGACCCCCCATCACCTCCCTGGGCCTTCTCCTTGTCGCGTCGCTCGTACTCAGCCTTTTGCTGCTCGACGAGGTACTCGACCCTTTTGCAGTTCTGGAGGTCGTGGCCCTTGGTGCGGTGGATCTTGCAGTATTGCTTGTCGGAGCCATCCTGCTTGTCGGCGGCTGCCACAATTTGGCAGTTGGTGCACGCGGCAGTATCCTTGCCGGACCCACCGGTCTGGGCTTTCTTGGCGCCAGCCTCCTTGCCGGACTGCTCAACGACTAGCACTTCCTTGTTCTTCTTCTTCCTGTTGCCCCGCCGCCGGCTTTTCTTTGCCGGGGCGGCATCCTCGCTGTCGGATCCCCCTGCTCCTATATCCTCTCCGGGGAGTTTCCTCCCCTCTTCAGCGCGCGCGCACTTGTCGGCCAGGGCATACAGCTCGCTGACGTCCCTGATCTTGCACATCGCCATCTCCTCCCTCATCCGGCGGTTACGCCCGTTCTGATGGAATGCGCTAATAACCGCGGCAGGGTGGACGTCCGGGATGTCGTGCTGGACGCGGCCGAACCTCTGGATATACTTACGCAGGGGCTCTCCTTCCTTCTGGGCGAGTATGTGAAGGTCACTCTCCTGGCCATGGGGCTTGTGGCCACCTGTGAAGGCGCCGACAAACTGGTGGCACATGTCAGCCCAAGAAGAAATGGAGTTCTCCGGCAAGTGCATGAGCCAAGATCTGACGTTTGGCTTGAGCACCAGCGGGAAGTAATTGGCGAGTATCTTCTCGTCTCGTCCCCCGGCAGCCTGCACAGCGATGGTGTAGATGCTGAGGAACTCCGACGGATGTGTCTTGCCGTCGTACTTCTCGGGTACGTCGGGTTTGAAGTTCTTCATGCTGGGCCACTGAACTTGCCGCAGCTCACGAGTGAACGCAGGGCAGCCTGCCACGTACGCCAGGTCGCCTAGTCCCCCTAGCGCTTGCATGTCAACAGCGGGCCCAGCGCGCTGGTCAGATTGACGTCGCACTTCTCTTCGACGCTCGATGCGGGTTCGAGCGTCCTCTTGTTGTCGATCGTCGAGAACTTGGCGCTGATCGCGGCGAGCTCACGGATCTGATGACGCAGTGGAGTCGTCATCGATGTTGATCCGGCGAGCCAGCGATCTTGGCCTCCTTGGCGGGGAGTGCACGGTGGTTGCACCCCCGGCGGTCTTGTCGCCATCGGCCCGCGCCTGGCTGACTTGCCGCGGCCGTGACGCGCTCGGCTGCTGCGGGGTGTCGCCGTTGGCGAAGGCGATGAGACTTTGGATGGTGGCCCTCCAGTCGTCGGCCTTGTCTGCCGCTGGAGGGAAGTCGAGGAGCAGTTGAGCTGGTGCTAGAGCTTCTGCTGGAGTGGCGGGTAACGGTGGCGAGCGGTGCGAGGAGCGGGATATGCTCGGACTTCTAACTATGTTAGAAGGAGCAGGATCCCGTCCCGGCGACCGTGCCTTGCTCGTGCCAGCATGTTGATGTGCATGTTGGCCTTGAGCGTCCCGAGATCCGCCAGCTTGGCCTTGGCCCAGCAAGCGTATGGTACCTTGAGTACCACGTCGCTGCCGGTCCCGCGCTTCCTGAGATGGGCACGGTGCATGTACGGACGCCGAGGCCTTAGAGTGCGCCCGGTCATCCGTCTTGTCCTTGGACTTGGCGGCGCCGTGAGTTTCCTCGCCGATGTCCGTCCTTCCGCCGACGTCTACCCCACCAGCCGTTGGCTCCGGCGGTGGCGGGATCGACGCGGACGGGCCTGCTGCCTCCGAAGCCTTCTTCTTCGGTGGCATGTCGATGGAGTCGATGAAGTTGACGAAGTTGATGAAGTTAGTGAAGATCTAGCTCGCGTGGACGTCGGATCAGGTTCACACAACCTCGACGCCGTCCCCCTACCTGGCGCGCCAAAGATGTCAGGGAAACTGATCGCCCATGAACACCTATGGGACCGGAGCCCCTTCTCGGTACGGCAAGGGGCGGAGGATGCACAAAGAGCAGATCGAGGCAAGCACGCGAGCAGTTTACCCAGGTTCGGGCCGCACATATGCGTAAAACCCTACTCCTGCTTTGGTTTGTTATTGAGTTCTTGGCTCAGGAGCGAAAAGAGCAACAGTGCACTCAAACCGCTAACAAGACCGAGCGTGGGGAGTGATCAATGATCGGAACCCCCTCTACGTTGCGCATGGGCCTCCTTTTATAGGTCAAAGGGGTCACCGATAGGTGGCAACGCAGATGGGGTAAAAATGTAAAAAAAACAGTGGTAGTTGGAACAGTGTTTGTATAGTGCTCTATACCTAACTCTGACGACAGGGGACAAGGGCATTGAATGCCCATCGCCGTCGCCCCAAACAGTGCAAAAAGTGGCCGTCAGGGGCGCCTCCGTTCGCCACGACGGTAGCCTCGTCATCGTAGCTTGCCACCGTGTTTCCCTGGCTGCACAACCTTCTGCCACGTGCGCCCGAGAGGGTCCCAGGGCGACACGTGGGTGGATGAGCTGGAGCGTGGGTACTGAGTGGAAGCTTGCCGCGGCAAGTGCCTTGCCGCGGTCGCTATCTTGTCGCGCCTGGGAGCTTGTCGCTCACCGGGACTTGCCGGGACACGTGGCGTGTCGCGGCAAGTTCTCTTGAGGTGCCTATAGTTGGCCTTCCCGGCAAGCTCCTCTTGCCAGGGTCTTGTACCTTGAGTGATTTTGTGCCTTGAGTGGCCTTCCCGGAAAGCTCCTCTTGCCGGGGCCTTGTTTCTTTGACTTGAATACTTTGTTCTTGAATGGCTCCAAGGGAACCACGGAGGGCCTTGGCGGTCGCTTGGTAAGCCTTGCCGCGGGACGCTGCAACTGCCCGTGCACAAGTTCGGGATACTAAGGTACCCCTACTTTAGTACACCGACACACCCACTTTGAGAAGGGACTCGAAAGCCAATAAATTTAGTAAGTTCATCGCAGGCATATATTTAGTATTACATACAACAGGTCATCAACGCACAATGACAACGAGGATACATTATAAATACTGAAGTTTTTGTCACACAACAAATAACACAGTGATGAAATAAACTTCAGGCCAACGAATCATTGGCACTGGAAACACTTGCTTTGAACCATAAGTGATTCTCTGGGCAGGGCCAGCTATTGTCACTATCGAGACCAACGCAAGACTCATCATTGAGGCTGAAGCTGCCTATATTAGGATGCATATTGTGATAGCCAGGGTAGGGAACTATAGCAATTAATGTCTGAGGTATAGATACAGTAGCTTCTCATAAATGGTAGTAACGTTGTGCCAACAGGAGCTGGATCTCCTTTCACCATCATTCGATAGTTTTGTCCGAGGAAGAGCAAGTTTTCTCCAAGACTATCAATACTGAACCAGGCAGAAGGTGCTGGTGCTACACTAGTATCTATGCCGAATACCCTGTAACGGATGTTGGAATAGGTCTGTAGAGTACAACCATGGGAGACAACAATTGCTTCCTTAGTAAGGTCAACAGTGCCCCGTATACAGACAAGAAGAGATGATCCATCGGAATAAGTTGCCAGGCACCACTGAGTATATAGGTTCTGCTCTTCTTCATGCTCGTGATCATCACCATCATCATCTCCCCCTTGGTTATAACATTTTCCAAGTATCGGTGGGGAAATGTTGATATGTCCTTGGAAACAAAGAATGTTAATTAGTACGCGGATACTAACTCACATGCATGGTGAATGAAACAATTATAATTACCATGGAAGACAAATGTACCGAAACAACAAGGATCCCATGCAAAAACAGTGTCGCAAATGGTGGCAGCAAACACAAGACGCTCATATTTAATTGCATCACAGTACACATCCATGTACAGAAACTGGTTTTTGAGCAATATTCATAGAGGCAAGTAGTCAAGTGATGGCTTCTCGCCCCTCGTTGGTTACCCCAAGTGGAAGGTTTGAGATGCAGTGTAGCGGAAGTTTTCCCTTGGCAAAGATACCAAGGATCGATTTCCCTGAGACTCCCAGTTTCAACAAGAAGGTGTCAACTGCTAACGGCGCAAGATATTAGCAATCAACGTGGACCTGCACACAGACACAAATAACTTTGCTCCCAACGAGTACAAAGAGGTTGTCAATCCCTCCGGCCTTGTCGTTTACAAAGGATCAAACGCAAGTGATAATAGTGATAGGTATTGCTGCAATAGTAAGTAAAAGCGGAAAGTAAGTAGCGGATGTGATCAATGATGGTAATATGGACCGGGGTCCCATGATGTTCACTAGTGATGTCTCTCTCCCAAAAGACGATAAAACAGCTATGTGAGGTAAACGAATTACAGCTGGGCAATTGACAGAATTATGTGCGCAAACCAACGCTAACTATGTTGCAAGAAAGGTAGAGGTTCAAAGCATGGGCGGTACGCCAAGGCAAGTAGACCGAAATCCATCTGCATCTACTACTAATCATCCACCTTGAGATATCTATCCAGAACATCTCGCTGGTATTAAGTTGCGAGTCCCACCCATAGTGTAAACTAAAAGCAACAGACAACTGCATTAAAAGAACTTTGCGTAAAGTAAACAATCCTTGCACCCGCGGGCACAAGCGCCGGTGTTTTCCCCCTTGTGGCAACAACACATCCCCTAGACTCATGTTTCTGTCACTCAAGCTAGTCATCGAAGGGCATGATCCCACAATCAAGCATAATGTTCCCTCTTGGAGTCACTACCTACTACTTGGCCAAAGCAATAAATAACAACGGAGACATGCAATAATTACTTACGAACATAAATATAAAAGAGGTAGATCAAATATATTACTCAAACACAATCTGAACATAATCTCACAATCCATCGGATCCCAGCAAACTCATCATAGCAACAGCATAAGGATTACATATGTGCCTCGATCATGTAGGGCAGCTCATGAGGACTAATTAGTGAAGCACAAGAACGGAAGGAGAACATCACATAGCTACTGGTCATGGACCCATGGTCCAAGGGAGACTACTCACAACTCATCCGGGAGGCGTCCATGGTGGTGGAGAGGCTCCAGGTGGTGATCCTCCCCTCCGGCAGGGTGCCGGGAAGAGTTCTCCTGGTGCTCCCGATCTTGGAAGCGCGGCAGCGGCGGAACAGAGATGAGATCGTGAAAAAGGGGTCCCGTCTCGAGGGTTTCGGGACACGATATAAATATATGCCAAAGGGGGGCATCAGGGGAGGCCCGGGGGGCCCATGCGCCCCCCCCCCCGGCGCGGCCAGGAGGGGGGCCGCGCCACCAGGGCGCCTGGAGCCCTGGTGGCCCCCCTCCGGCTATACTTTGGCTGCTGGGAAGCTTCTGGAACGCTGATTTTTTATATAATTTTTCCGGGATTTTTCTGGCAGTTTTCGTAATGGGAAAACCTGAAATATAAAAACAGCAGAAAACAGAAACTGGCACTGGGGTGCACTGAGTTAATAGGTTAGTCCAAATATGATCAAAAGTGTATGGAAGTGTATAAATATCATATCAATATCACCCAAAAGAGGCATGGAGCAAGCAGAAATTATAGATACGTTTTGGACGTATCAACATCCCCAAGCTTAATTCCTGCTCGTCCTCGAGTAGGTAAATGATAACAAGAATAATTTCTGTGGTGACATGCTATTAACCATATAGGACTTTTCCATAGTCATATGACAAAAGCTTACTGAGACAATGAATCTGTAGTAATTAAATTGCCTCATGAGAAAATCACAAAGAACTGAAAGTTTTACAATATGATACTGAAACATCAAATAGATTTGTAATGAGCATGGTGTGCAAGTATGATAAAGTGATATCTCGCTTGCCCCCTTTAGTGAAGCAAAACATAAATGCAGGGGCACCTCCAAGGTTTAAGTGATGACTAGATACAATGATTTCAAAATAAACGATATCATAATCATGCAAAAGACAATGCTACTTTGGGACAATGCACATTACACTCAGAATGACAATCATGCTCTCAGTAGTTGGTGCTTTAAAAGAAGGTGGAGACTCTCGAACCGTGGCTTTTGTTGGCAAGGTTGAAAACCCGTAGTCGGAAACAAAGACAAAGCATGTACCAGAGCTCTTGATTTTAAAAACAGAGGTAATATTTTTTTTTTGATTATGCATGTTCCGTCAACGAATGCTAGCAGACAACTAAATCACTTCTTGAGATGGACAAGTTTCGAGGAACGGCTCCCGAATGAGGACGATCACATCCTCTTAATCTCCTTTGTTTATCACTACCAAAGTTTTCTGATTTCTCAAGAACAAAGCATGAAGGAGGGTTTGTTTGTTATATTAATTTTGAGCCGGGCTCACTCAATGCCAGTTCCTTCTCGTGTTATGGGTTTGCACATTAGACATGCATTCTCGGGGTGAAGCTTGTCCAACTTAAAAAGATCATGATTTAACTACTACTTCCTCATGAACTTAAAACAGAGGCACAAAATAGGAATGCAGTTTTTTTCTTTTTGAATAATTTCGAGATGGTACATGAAAGTCTCCGTTAGGAATGGCAAGTAAATACCATGTAGGAAGGTATGGTGGACTCATATGGCATAACTGGTTTAAAAGAATTTGGATGCACAAGCAGTCAGTCCGCTTAGTATAGGTGGAGGTTAGCAAAAGACTGGGAGCGACCAACTAAGAGAGCAATGACGGTCATAATCATGCAGAGCGACAAAGCAACATTGAATCAGGCATGGTAGTTATATCGCTACTCAGAAACAAAAGATCATCATGGCTTGACAGACTTTCTTTACAGTCTTAAATATGCGTGAGCATACGCCAAGTCAATCAAAATAAATTCTTGAAGGAAGATATTACTAAACCATACCACATCATAGGCAAACAAATCATGTTGGTATTCCAATAACACATTGGGAACCCCCCAGCTATTTGAGACTAACCATAAGAAAACATGAACTACTAAGCACCATTATGCACGTAGCATTTTTATCATAGACATATCAACCAATGCAATAGAAGCAAACTCTCTTAATAAGATAATCATGATAAATAAAGAGAGTTCAAGCAACCAACTAAACAAAAGCTCTTTAAGAAGATAAGCATGAAAACTAAGAGCTGAACATGATAGTAGCTATTGAAAGACAAAGAACACACACAGCAAGGATAGACATGAAAATTCTATGTTATGTTCTAGGTAGAAGTGGAGCATGTTTCTCTCCCACATAAAGAAAGCTGAGTTCCGACTCGTTATGAAAAGCTAAAGAAAACTAAAAAGGAAACTAAAAGCAAGACGCTCCAAGCATAGCACATAACACATGAAGTGATAAAAATATAGTGGAATGAAAGACGAACTGATAATGTTGACGGAGAAGGGGATGCACGGGGGCATGCCCAAGCTTAGACACTTAAGTCTCCTTGAATATTTCTTGGGGGTGCATGGGGGCATCCCCAAGCTTGAGCGTTTGACACTCCTGAATCTTTTTATCATCTTCCCTCGCACACATGAAAACTCCCTTCATACATAACTCATCATAATCTGATTAGCGAGGTTAGTACCCATAATAAAATAATTGTTCCTTGCTGGAAATAAGGATATTCTTGAAGGTCTACTGTTTTTCAAGATTGCCAAAAGGTTTTTGCAAAGAAAAAGCAAGCTCAAGGTTTGCAAAATCAAGGAAAGGCAAAACAGGACAGAATCTGTGAAAACAGAACAGCATGTAGTAAATGATTTTTTTCGGGGCACTTCTGCTACTCTAATAAAAAAACTCGGAACAGACGCACGAAAGACAATTGTATAGAGCACGCTGTCGAAAAAATTCAGACCAAAAAGATGATCTGGTGATTTTATACGAAATTTTCTATCCAAGGACAGAATCTGTTTCCTGGACAGCACATCACAACTTTTGAACTTTCTTGCAATCAGAGGCTACACTTGGCACAAAGTTGAAAAGCAAAGATACAATGATGATGCTACTGTAGTAACAACATCAAGACAAAACAAAAAGCAAAATAAAATTTTATTCATGTGGGCTGCCTCCCAAAAGCGCTTTCTTTTATGCCTTTAAGCTAGGCATAATGCAAAGAGATCAAGTTGTATCAATTGAACCATCATCAAGATCATCAAAAAGCTCCTCAATAATACATCTAGTCTTAAGAGGACTTTCAAATAAAGGCCTCATAGAGATAATTCTAGGGAGAAGACCAAAAGGATAAAAGTCAAGGGAAGATTCATTTATAAATTCATCAAAGAGAGGTGTTTCTTCCAAAGTCTTTACAATTTCAACCCCTTTGGCAATAGATGGATTACTTTAAGAGCGGGGAGCCTTTGGAACGTGAACGAACTTAGGCTCCCTCTTTGCCGGAGTTTCTACCTTTTTGGTTTTGATCGAGGAGAAAGTAGTTCCTAGAGTATCAAATATTTCCTCAATCTTGTCTATCCTAGAAGAGTCCAAGTCATGGGATTTGATGGTCTCCAAAGTTTTGAAAATTTTATGCATGGAGCTATCAAGCCTATTCAAATTCCCTTGGATCTTACGATCCAACTCGTTTATCTTATTAATGCTTGGCATCTCTAGCTCTATCTTTTCAAGTTTTTTCATAATGTGAGCTAGGGTGATGTCCTCTTGAATGCTAACAACAGGGGGATTCCCAACAAGATTTTCAATAATACTAAGAGACTCCCAAACTGGGGCCTCTAGGAAATTTCCATTGATAGCAGTATCTAGAATAAACCTATTCCAAGAAGTAATTCCAACATAAAAATTTCTAAGCAGGATAGTAGTAGATTGCTTCTTGGTCGCTCTTTTTTGAGAATCATTAATTCTATACCAAGCATCTTTTAGACTTTCTCCACCTCTTTGTTTAAAGGTGAGAACTTCTGCCTCGCCAAAGACAAAAGGACCCGACATAATGACAACTAAAGAATAAAATAACTATTTTTGTGATTTTCGATAAAAGATACTAAAGCAAAACTGAAAGGTAAACTAACAAGACTAAAAAGCAAAGGTAAAAGATAGCGTGCAACTCCCCTATCCCGAAGAGTGGAGTCCCCGGCAACGGCGCCAGAAAACTTTGCTTGATGGCTTCTCGCCCCTCGTTGGTTACCCCAAGTGGAAGGTTTGAGATGCAGTGTAGCGGAAGTTTTCCCTTGGCAAAGATACCAAGGATAGATTTCCCTGAGACTCCCAGTTTCAACAAGAAGGTGCCAACTGCTAACGGCGCCAGATATTAGCAATCAACGTGGACCTGCACACAGACACAAATAACTTTGCTCCCAACGAGTACAGAGAGGTTGTCAATACCTCCGGCCTTGTCGTTTACAAAGGATCAAACGCAAGTGATAATAGTGATAGGTATTGCTGCAATAGTAAGTAAAAGCGGAAAGTAAGTAGCGGATGTGATCAATGATGGTAATATGGACTGGGGTCCCATGATGTTCACTAGTGATGTCTCTCTCCCAAAAGACGATAAAACAGCTATGTGAGGTAAACGAATTACAGCTGGGCAATTGACAGAATTATGTGCGCAAACCAATGCTAACTATGTTGCAAGAAAGGTAGAGGTTCAAAGCATGGGCGGTACGCCAAGGCAAGTAGACCGAAATCCATCTGCATCTACTACTAATCATCCACCTTGAGATATCTATCCAGAACATCTCGCTGGTATTAAGTTGCGAGTCCCACCCATAGTGTAAACTCAAAGCAACAGACAACTGCATTAAAAGAACTTTGCGTAAAGTAAACAATCCTTGCACCCGCGGGCACAAGCGCCGGTGTTTTCCCCCTTGTGGCAACAACACATCCCCTAGACTCATGTTTCTGTCACTCAAGCTAGTCATCGAGGGGCATGATCCCACAATCAAGCATAATGTTCCCTCTTGGAGTCACTACCTACTACTTGGCCAAAGCAATAAATAACAACGGAGACATGCAATAATTACTTACGAACATAAATATAAAAGAGGTAGATCAAATATATTACTCAAACACAATCTGAACATAATCTCACAATCCATCGGATCCCAGCAAACTCATCATAGCAACAGCATAAGGATTACATATGTGCCTCGATCATGTAGGGAAGCTCATGAGGACTAATTAGTGAAGCACAAGAACGGGAGGAGAACATCACATAGCTACTGGTCATGGACCCATGGTTCAAGGGAGACTACTCACAACTCATCCGGGAGGCGTCCATGGTGGTGGAGAGGCTCCCGGTGGTGATCCTCCCCTCCGGCAGGGTGCCGGGAAGAGTTCTCCTGGTGCTCCCGATCTTGGAAGCGCGGCAGCGGCGGAACAGAGATGAGATCGTGAAAAAGGGGTCCCGTCTCGAGGGTTTCGGGACACGATATAAATATATGCCAAAGGGGGGCATCAGGGGAGGCCCGGGGGGCCCAGGCGCCCCCCGCCCGGCGCGGCCAGGAGGGGGGCCGCGCCACCAGGGCGCCTGGAGCCCTGGTGGCCCCCCTCCGGCTGTACTTTGGCTGCTGGGAAGCTTCTGGAACGCTGATTTTTTATATAATTTTTCCGGGATTTTTCTGGCAGTTTTCGTAATGGGAAAACCTGAAATACAAAAACAGCAGAAAACAGAAACTGGCACTGGGGTGCACTGAGTTAATAGGTTAGTCCAAATATGATCAAAAGTGTATGGAAGTGTATAAATATCATATCAATATCACCCAAAAGAGGCATGGAGCAAGCAGAAATTATAGATATGTTTTGGACGTATCAACATCCCCAAGCTTAATTCCTGCTCGTCCTCGAGTAGGTAAATGATAACAAGAATAATTTCTGTGGTGACGTGCTATTAACCATATAGGACTTTTCCATAGTCATATGGCAAAAGCTTACTGAGACAATGAATCTGTAGTAATTAAATTGCCTCATGAGAAAATCACAAAGAACTGAAAGTTTTACAATATGATACTGAAACAACAAATAGATTTGTAATGAGCATGGTGTGAAAGTATGATAAAGTGATATCTCGCTTGCCCCCTTTAGTGAAGCAAAACATAAATGCAGGGGCACCTCCAAGGTTTAAGTGATGACTAGATACAATGATTTCAAAATAAACGATATCATAATCATGCAAAAGACAATGCTACTTTGGGACAATGCACATTACACTCAGAATGACAATCATGCTCTCAGTAGTTGGTGCTTTAAAAGAAGGTGGAGACTCTCGAACCGTGGCTTTTGTTGGCAAGGTTGAAAACCCGTAGTCGGAAACAAAGACAAAGCATGTACCAGAGCTCTTGATTTTAAAAACAGAGGTAATAATTTTTTTTTGATTATGCATGTTCCGTCAACGAATGCTAGCAGACAACTCAATCACTTCTTGAGATGGACAAGTTTCGAGGAACGGCTCCCGAATGAGGACGATCACATCCTCTTAATCTCCTTTGTTTAGCACTACCAAAGTTTTCTGATTTCTCAAGAACAAAGCATGAAGGAGGGTTTGTTTGTTATATTAATTTTGAGCCGGGCGCACTAAATGCCAGTTCCTTCTCGTGTTATGGGTTTGCACATTAGACATGCATTCCCGGGGTGAAGCTTGTCCAACTTAAAAAGATCATGATTTAACTACTACTTCCTCATGAACTTAAAACAGAGGCACAAAATAGGAATGCAGTTTTTTTCTTTTTGAATAATTTCGAGATGGTACATGAAAGTCTCCGTTAGGAATGGCAAGTAAATACCATGTAGGAAGGTATGGTGGACTCATATGGCATAACTGGTTTAAAAGAATTTGGATGCACAAGCAGTCAGTCCGCTTAGTACAGGTGGAGGTTAGCAAAAGACTGGGAGCGACCAACTAAGAGAGCAATGACGGTCATAATCATGCAGAGCGACAAAGCAACATTGAATCAGGCATGGTAGTTATATCGCTACTCAGAAACAAAAGATCATCATGGCTTGACAGACTTTCTTTACAATCTTAAATATGCGCGAGCATACGCCAAGTCAATCAAAATAAATTCTTGAAGGAAGATATTACTAAACCATACCACATCATAGGCAAACAAATCATGTTGGTATTCCAATAACACATTGGGAACCCCCCAGCTATTTGAGACTAACCATAAGAAAACATGAACTACTAAGCACCATTATGCACGTAGCATTTTTATCATAGACATATCAACCAATGCAACAGAAGCAAACTCTCTTAATAAGATAATCATGATAAATAAAGAGAGTTCAAGCAACCAACTAAACAAAAGCTCTTTAAAAAGATAAGCATGAAAACTAAGAGCTGAACATGATAGTAGCTATTAAAAGACAAAGAACACACACAGCAAGGATAGACATGAAAATTCTATGTTATGTTCTAGGTAGAAGTGGAGCATGTTTCTCTCCCACATAAAGAAAGCTGAGTTCCGACTCGTTATGAAATGCTAAAGAAAACTAAAAAGGAAACTAAAAGCAAGACGCTCCAAGCATAGCACATAACACATGAAGTGATAAAAATATAGTGGAATGAAAGACGAACTGATAATGTTGACGGAGAAGGGGATGCACGGGGGCATGCCCAAGCTTAGACACTTGAGTCTCCTTGAATATTTCTTGGGGGTGCATGGGGGCATCCCCAAGCTTGAGCGTTTGACACTCCTGAATCTTTTTATCATCTTCCCTCACACACATGAAAACTCCCTTCATACATAACTCATCATAATTTGATTAGCGAGGTTAGTACCCATAATAAAATAATTGTTCCTTGCTGGAAATAAGGATATTCTTGAAGGTCTACTGTTTTTCAAGATTGCCAAAAGGTTTTTGCAAAGAAAAAGCAAGCTCAAGGTTTGCAAAATGAAGGAAAGGCAAAACAGGACAGAATCTGTGAAAACAGAACAGCATGTAGTAAATGATTTTTTCTGGGCACTTCTGCAACTCTAATAAAAAAACTCGGAACAGACGCACGAAAGACAATTGTATAGAGCACGCTGTCGAAAAAATTCAGACCAAAAAGATGATCTGGTGATTTTATACGAAATTTTCTATCCAAGGACAGAATCTGTTTCCTGGACAGCACATCACAACTTTTGAACTTTCTTGCAATCAGAGGCTACACTTGGCACAAAGTTGAAAAGCAAAGATACAATGATGATGCTACTGTAGTAACAACATCAAGACAAAACAAAAAGCAAAATAAAATTTTATTCATGTGGGCTGCCTCCCAAAAGCGCTTTCTTTTATGCCTTTAAGCTAGGCATAATGCAAAGAGATCAAGTTGTATCAATTGAACCATCATCAAGATCATCAAAAAGCTCCTCAATAATACAACTAGTCTTAAGAGGACTTTCAAATAAAGGCCTCATAGAGATAATTCTAGGGAGAAGACCAAAAGGATAAAAGTCAAGGGAAGATTCATTTATAAATTCATCAAAGAGAGGTGTTTCTTCCAAAGTCTTTACAGTTTCAACCCCTTTGGCAATAGATGGATTACTTTAAGAGCGGGGAGCCTTTGGAACGTGAACGAACTTAGGCTCCTTCTTTGCCGGAGTTTCTACCTTTTTGGTTTTGATCGAGGAGAAAGTAGTTCCTAGAGTATCAAATATTTCCTCAATCTTGTCTATCCTAGAAGAGTCCAAGTCATGGGATTTGATGGTCTCCAAAGTTTTGAAAATTTTATGCATGGAGCTATCAAGCCTATTCAAATTCCCTTGGATCTTACGATCCAACTCGTTTATCTTATTAATGCTTGGCATCTCTAGCTCTATCTTTTCAAGTTTTTTCATAATGTGAGCTAGGGTGATGTCCTCTTGAATGCTAACAACAGGGGGATTCCCAACAAGATTTTCAATAATACTAAGAGACTCCCAAACTGGGGCCTCTAGGAAATTTCCATTGATAGCAGTATCTAGAATAAACCTATTCCAAGAAGTAATTCCAACATAAAAATTTCTAAGCAGGATAGTAGTAGATTGCTTCTTGGTGGCTCTTTTTTGAGAATCATTAATTCTATACCAAGCATCTT
Organism: Secale cereale; assembly: GCA_902687465.1. Classification (NCBI taxonomy): domain Eukaryota; kingdom Viridiplantae; phylum Streptophyta; class Magnoliopsida; order Poales; family Poaceae; genus Secale; species Secale cereale. The sequence goes on along the minus strand of LR738711.1, from coordinate 308,493,329 downwards.
TTAGACTTTCTCCACCTCTTTGTTTAAAGGTGAGAACTTCTGCCTCGCCAAAGACAAAAGTACCCGACATAATGACAACTAAAGAATAAAATAACTATTTTTGTGATTTTCGATAAAAGATACTAAAGCAAAACTGAAAGGTAAACTAACAAGACTAAAAAGCAAAGGTAATAGATAGCGTGCAACTCCCCTATCCTGAAGAGTGGAGTCCCTGGCAACGGCGCCAGAAAACTTTGCTTGATGGCTTCTCGCCCCTCGTTGGTTACCCCAAGTGGAAGGTTTGAGATGCAGTGTAGCGGAAGTTTTCCCTTGGCAAAGATACCAAGGATCGATTTCCCTGAGACTCCCAGTTTCAACAAGAAGGTGCCAACTGCTAACGGCGCCAGATATTAGCAATCAACGTGGACCTGCACACAGATACAAATAACTTTGCTCCCAACGAGTACAGAGAGGTTGTCAATCCCTCCGGCCTTGTCGTTTACAAAGGATCAAACGCAAGTGATAATAGTGATAGGTATTGCTGCAATAGTAAGTAAAAGCGGAAAGTAAGTAGCGGATGTGATCAATGATGGTAATATGGACCGGGGTCCCATGATGTTCACTAGTGATGTCTCTCTCCCAAAAGACGATAAAACAGCTATGTGAGGTAAACGAATTACAACTGGGCAATTGACAGAATTATGTGCGCAAACCAATGCTAACTATGTTGCAAGAAAGGTAGAGGTTCAAAGCATGGGCGGTACGCCAAGGCAAGTAGACCGAAATCCATCTGCATCTACTACTAATCATCCACCTTGAGATATCTATCCAGAACATCTCGCTGGTATTAAGTTGCGAGTCCCACCCATAGTGTAAACTCAAAGCAACAGACAACTGCATTAAAAGAACTTTGCGTAAAGTAAACAATCCTTGCACCCGCGGGCACAAGCACTGTTGTTTTCCCCCTTGTGGCAATAGCACATCCCCTAGACTCATGTTTCTGTCACTCAAGCTAGTCATCGAGGGGCATGAACCCACAATCAAGCATAACGTTCCCTCTTGGAGTCACTACCTACTACTTGGCCAAAGCAATAAATAACAACGGAGAACATGCAAGAATTACTTACGAACATAAATATAAAAGAGGTAGATCAAATATATTACTCAAACACAATCTGAACATAATCTCACAATCCATCGGATCCCAGCAAACTCATCATAGCAACAGCATAAGGATTACATATGTGCCTCGATCATGTAGAGCAGCTCACGAGGACTAATTAGTGAAGCACAAGAACGGGAGGAGAACATCACATAGCTACTGGTCATGGACCCATGGTCCAAGGGAGACTACTCACAACTCATCCGGAAGGCGTCCATGGTGGTGGAGAGGCTCCCGGTGGTGATCCTCCCCTCCAGCAGGGTGCCGGGAAGAGTTCTCCTGGTGCTCCCGATCTTGGAAGCGCGGCAGCGGCGAAACAGAGATGAGATCGCGAAAAAGGGATCCCATCTCGAGGGTTTCGGGACACGATATAAATATATGCCAAAGGGGGGCATCAGCGGAG
>LR738711.1:308434906-308491775 GCA_902687465.1 Secale cereale | reverse complement strand
CCCCCGGCGCGGCCAGGAGGGGGGCCGCGCCACCAGGGCGCCTGGAGCCCTGGTGGCCCCCCTCCAGCTGTACTTTGGCTGCTGTGAAGCTTCTGGAAAGCTGATTTTTTATATAATTTTTCCGGGATTTTTCTGGCAGTTTTCGTAATGGGAAAACCTGAAATACAAAAACAGCAGAAAACAGAAACTGGCACTGGGGTGCACTGAGTTAATAGGTTAGTCCAAATATGATCAAAAGTGTATGAATATCATAGCAATATCACCCAAAAGAGGCATGGAGCAAGCAGAAATTATAGATACGTTTTGGACGTATCATCAAGGACGGCAACAAGCTTGTTAACGATAGCAACAACATGATATTGAATAAGCCAAAGAGGGGTTGGGAACTTAACAAATTGCTATCTTATGTAGACGAAAATCACCATGATCGTATTTGAACATACATAGAATACCGGTGTGCTCAACCTTACGACAGTTAGAGGTTTTTGGAAGTGGAACCCTGTGACGAGTTTACACATTCACAAGTTCCCACTCGTAGTTGTACTCAATATAAACAGCCTAATCTCCATTTGCGCCTACCCAGGCCTTACCCCCAAGCGATGGCATCTTAACATCACACGTAGCATTACCAAGCGGCATCAGTTTGCACAAGGCGAGGCTTCCGTCGTCCCCGCGCCAACAAACAACATCATGTCAAAGAAGATAGGGGAGATCAAAGAGCTCCCGAACCCTTGCGTTCTTTGTAATGATGTTATTTGTTGAGTCCAGAATGGTCTTGAACAAACCTGCCATGCTAGCTATGGTGATGATGTCACACCAATCAATGAGTTCCTCCACCACGTCATCTTTCAGACCGGGCCAAGAATAACGGGGTCGTTTCCGTACTATTCCCTCCATCAAGAAGATGAATTATGGCATAAGGAAGAGTCAATGCAAATTGAGGGAGGAAGAGCGTGCGACAACAATTCCAAATCGAGAGGGAAAGGTGAAGAGGCTATGGACGGTAGCCATGTTAAAGAAGAGTCTAGTGGGGAGCGGCGGACGATTGCCACGGTATGGAAAGAGGCGCCCTGACCTACATAGATATCCGTTCGGAAATTATACAAAAGGACTCGCCCTCGTCTCACTGACACATTGGAATGGGACCACATGTTAACAATACATGGTGTGTCATTTCTCGTGCAAAATGCGATCTGGCCACGTTGGCCCGAGGTGCCTCATTATTTCTTGACTATATTTTTAATGGAGTGTAGTAATTGGTACTGTATGGAGAGAATATATAAACTACTCTACCATTACTCTACCTCTAGTCTAGTACTAGTACTAGTAAGATATATAGGCTATAGCTTTAGCGCTTCCTTGCTAAGGGCTGCCCACTTTCATCTCACACTATCACCCTCTCTCCAGATCTAAAAGAGACGCCGGTGGCCCCTCTCTATCCCTCCTCACCGGTGGCCACATTTCTGCCAGGATCCCGTCCAGTGGGGAAGAAAAGTACGTGTGGCGTTGACACACTCGTCATCGGCGAGTGAGGTCACACACTGATGACATGGCCATCCTCTCAGACCTAGCACCGGTGCGGGATGGCTGCCGTTCCCAAGCACACTGCCGTAGTGTCTACGGAGGACACGACCATGAGCGAAGCCACTTCTCGCTGACCCTCGGGTATGCTAACTCTTTTCAAACCATACCCTTGTTCTATTGTCCCATCTGCCACGTCGATGGATGTGGATCTTTTTCCACTCCCCCATCTCAAGAATTTACCATCCTCCGCTCTGCTGGTCACGCAGATGTAAACCTTAATTTGCACTATTAAAGGAAATCCTACTTCATGCAGATTAATCCATGTCTAGGTTGAATATGGAAAGAAAGGGGGAAGTAATGACAAAGAGACTAGGTATCAAACATGTATCTTGGTTGAAAAGGAGAAAAGTAGTAGCTAAGGAGCGTCCCTTTACTCTTGGTTGAAAAAGGATATAAAGGCAGGACAATCCAATGGAGAATGACCGTATCGATAGGTTTGTTGTCCTAACATGGGAAAAAGGTGGCTAAAGAGAACAATAATGGGACGTAATCCACATATGTTGCCTGGATATTTGTTACTATGGGCAACCATCCCTCCCTCACTACTGTGTACGTCCGTGGAGGTACATCATATTGGATATTACTTAGCTGTCGATTGTGGATGTTATTAAAGATTTTTGAGCTAAGGCTTTCAAATGTTGTTGCACAGCTAGTATACCAACGTTGAAACTAGTTACTATCTTTAGATTTTTGCATTGTTAATGCTTATAGATTATAGACCTCACTCCATGATGTAGTGATAAGTCAATTTTTTTTACAATGTCACCTAAATGTCAAGGCGGCGGTGGCATTTTATATCAATTAAACTGCAAAAAAATTATGAGGAGAAGAGGAAAGGTCAGGAGTGGGCACCTCCTCCTCATGATGTTTTGTTGATTTTTTTAATCAAGTTTTTATGTTTGATAGACTATGAAGGTTGGGATAACAATTTTTGAGGTCCCCTTGAGTTCGAAATGATATTTACCTTCAAGGTACATGGTTTGCAAAAAAAATACTATCATTAGTTACCTTCAGACTTTTGTATTTGGTCCAATTTTGTTGCACAACTAACATACCAATGCTGAAACATGTTACCTTTAGATTTCGTATAGTTAATGCTTATAGAAATCTTCCGGTGCTAGCTTATGGAAATATGTTCACTAAAACCATTGTACTATACCCAGTAATAACCAAACTACTCTACTGTTGCATTAGCCACTAGATAGTGTATATTTGTTCTATCTGAATGGTGTTGCATTAGCGTATGGAAATATATAAGGTCTGGCAAGCTTTCCCAGATATGTGCTCAAGAAAGGTACTACCTGTTTTTCTAGATACTAGACGTTTGGGTACTTTGAATTGCACTGTGAAAATGTGTTATATTAAGGAACAGAGGGTGTAGAATTCATTCAAATTACACCGGCAAAGCTAGTCACACCTTTGTTAAATTTAATGTTCATTATGTTATCGGAGGAGGTCTACATGTTTGTCTCTATTGCGTGTCCATTACATACTTGACATCATGATGTAATGGTAAGTCTGTACAATGTCACCGATTTGTCAAGGCAGTGATCACATTCTATTTTAGTTCAACTACACAAAAAATGCTTAAAAGCAGAGGAAAGGCCAAGAATGGTTCAATCTTTCATGAAATACTATGTATGCGTTCCTGACATCAGTCGTTCTTTTCCCTTTAAGACATTGGAGTTCTTATATTTGTGTGTTTATTCTTCAACTAGTGCCACTTTTATACTAATCACACTTTCAGTATATGTGCAAACATGGATGCCCTATGTTAATGGAATTGCACAAAAAGTCCAAATGGTTTAACATATGAGCATTTTTGCATCCAAACAGTTATATCCAATTCGTGGCACTATGAGCTGTTCATTACCAAGGTACATGGTTTGATACTATTTGCTACTATTTTTTATTGCAATTAGTTAGTAATATTAGTGGTTTGCATGTAAATTTATTGGCAGGGTGAGCTACATTGGTGGTGCAGGACATGATTCATTTATTGGATGCTTAATTTTGGTTCTATTGATTTCACCTCTTCCATCATTGCAAACATAAATATCCTTGGTCAGATGGAGAATAGGCACTATATTTCTACTTTGTACCACCAAATCAATTCGGTACCAAATTGTCCAGTGAAAAACATGATAGTATCAAATTGTCTAGTGCAAAATATGACATATGCTAAGCGGAAACGACTAGCAGAGCCGTGTTTAAACCGAAAATACAAGGTGGGGTATTTGTTAACTAGCCAGTTGATATTTTGTGCAAATAGATGTCTGCCCTTTGCTATTTGGCGAACAAACAAAGTGACCTCAATTTTAGCGGAACTGCACAAGAGAATAGTATAGTCACTGCATGAAGTGCCATTTGAAAATAGACACATAAATATTGGATAGTCACTTCATGGACTGCATAGAAGTAGTACTAACTATTTATTGGCCAACACTAGGTGCTTCATTTGTTTGTTATGATTGTCCGCTTGGCATCATTTTTCCAACATTAAAGTTGTATTCCTTAAATTGTCTCACTGTGTGATCGATAGATGACACACTCATATTTCAGTGGATGTTCCTCCATCATGTTTGGTTCACTCTCATGGTCCCATCTGTTAGTGAAACCACTTATGTTTGCAAGTGGAAATGTATACTTCACAATCAAAATTGTCTTTCACTCTGTACTGAATGTTGGCCAAGAGAAGCATCCATGTTAGTAGCAAGAACAAATGTTTTTTATTGATCTTTGCTTTAGGAGCTACATATTGTATATGATCTGTGAATCATTGAAATGCATTAACATGTTGATCTTATGTATGGGAATCGTACTAGTTGGTTGTGAATTTGGGCTATTAATGGGAACATAATTCAAAACCAGGCTTGTGAATCTCGCGTGAACATTTCGAACAGATCGGCTCTTACTATTGTGCACAACCTGATCCTTATTTCTATGTGTTCAATGTTTACAAGTTAATAGAAGTTCCTTATTTCTGTTCGCTCATTGTTTACAATTAACTGATCGATCACTAGCTAACCTACTAATATGCTCCTGGCAGTGTTAGTTGCGACGCAAGATTGAAAGGTGGCAGTTTTTTGAATAAAAATGCCTACCTCTGAAAAACTGACATGCTGTTCTGAAGAAAATGCCATGTAAATATGTAGAAACTGCCATAAAAACATTCACAAATGCCTTATCTCCAGCACACGTTCATCAGCTAATGTGATCCTGCCTGTACACTATCTGACCAACTCAATCCTACTCGAATAAACAGCGGATCACGCATGCAATTCATCTGGATGATTCGAGTGCACTCGTTTGGCTGTTATGCCGATTTGCGACCTAGCACGGATGAGACGCACCACTGACGGGACGGGACAGGACAACACTGTCATAATTTCAGTTTTCATAGTTTTCCACGGTAAGCTGGCATGCTAAGCCAGGCCTGCATATGCATTGAACTCTAATGACCGTATCGTTTACCGCAACACGCTAGTTCACCTACCTTCCGCCTATAATTACTATTTCCTGGCATTCTTCAGTGGCGCCATCACCCAACTCGCCCTACCGCCTATCCTCACAACACCCGACCGGCGTGACGTCGCTCACCACTTGCCCTTATTGTCGCCATGTTTGTCATGCCCCAAACCGTCCGCAATAGACGATGCTAGAGGCATTCATCGCCACAGCTAGTGTTTGGTTTTTCACGGGAAAGCAAACGGAGGGAGGAGTCATTCTGTTGGTCCTTAGATGGCAATGCGTAGTGGGAGGACTTGTTGGAGTGTGACCGCCTGGTGGAGGAGTAGCGTATCACCGATTTGCACTGACCACGAGGCATGGAGCAGCAGCACACCGCCACTATCAGTCATGAGCAGAGCGCCCGCAACTACGCCCACTACATGGAGGTCGACGCTAGGAAAATAGCCCTAAAGGCCATCGGGCACGCACATGTGCGCGATGCCGAATTTTACTACCAGTTGGTCAAGTGGGTTTCCAGCTGAGAAGCCGAAGGTTTGGTGGACCACGCCGGCATGGAAAGGGGCAATGCGCGTGAGTAACACACCCTATCACACCTCTGGCAAGTCCGAGGTGAGGAGGACGAGGTCGGTGCCAGTGTTTAGCCTGTACCGCAGATGGCGACCGACATTGTCTAGTTAGCTAGGACTAAGTTAGTACTTGTGAACTAAATTATTAGTGGGAGTAGATAGTTAACTTGGCTATGATGGTTGTCAATATGGAAGTTCATTACTCTATATCTAGATCAGACATGTTACTTTGCTCTAAATGTTAAACTTTCCGTGTGAACATATGTAATGGGTTGTTATTTTTTTAAAATCAGTTGTATTTGTCTGCTACGTGTTTAGAGGCTGACTTGTGGGCCTACTAGGTTGATGCATAGACAATTAGGACATGATTGTACGTGGAGAGGATGATAGCAAGGACCCACCAGGGTAATGGCAGTACGCAAGCAATTGCCTCCTTATTTGCAGCCCAAAAATGGTTACTCCTAATGGATTACTGACATCTGGGTCCCGTGCCATTGTCAACGTAGTCAATAAACGAGAGAATTGCACAACGAGCGGCTGACACCAGGGACCCAGTAGCTTGCCCAGTTCTTTTCATTTTTGAGATGGAGGAGAGTGTCAATCGGGTTGTGCAAGGCACTCTTGCCTGGCTAGCCAGCCTTTTATTTTATGATTACCATAAGACCAGCCCGGTAGTTTTTTCTTTCTGAAAATGGCTAGCCCAGATTTTTTGTCAGCCCTGCTGGGCTGCAAATCTTTCAAGACGAGGAGAGTTTCATTCTGCTTGCCTAGAAAATGGGTTATATATTTTTAAAACACAGCAAACCAGCAATTAGTTTCAAATTTATTTATTTTGCATTTCGGGATTTTAAATTTCTTTGATTTTTATGTGTAGACAATTATTTGGATTTTATATTGATATAAATTTATTTTTCAAATTAGTTTGAATGTGACTCGAAATTTCGGGATTAAAAATAGTTTGGACCGCACCAAAATATGCAAAATTTCGTAGAATGTTTTAACGGTGGCCACAATATGGGTTGTAATGTTAACAGAAAGAATATGGGCTCCAAATAAATCCTTAAGAATTAGCAAATGGGTTGTAAATTATTAGAAATAATGGCAGATGGGCTGTATGCTTTTTTGCACAAATTTAAGGTTGACTTGTGCGCCAACTATAGGTTGACGCGTACGCTTTCCTAAAAAAAGGTTAACATGTACACAAGACTGTGCCAACTTAGTCAACACACGAGAGTAGTGACTGTTGTATGTCCATCCAACGACCATCTTGCTTCTTCAATCTCTGATCTTCCTGCTCCAGCTGCCCAAGCCAGTGCTGGCAGGACGGCCCACTCGCTCCTCCCATGGCCAGTTGTGCTACCACACAGGCCTCACCGGCCGACCCTACCGCCACTGCTGGCTAGGCCGTCCCTCTACCCACCCGCACCTCCTGTTATTTTCTAGCGATGCCAGCCTCACCCCGCAGCCGAACCAGCCACAACCCTCGTACTTCCCTTAGAGTGGGCATCCACTACTGGGGCTTCGCTAGCTCTGAGTCATTACCTTCCAGGACCTCACCGCCGTCCACAGCTTTGATGCTCTCGGCGTGGTGTGGTCAACGTGGTCAACAAACGACAGCCATCTGAAGAGGGACCCACATGGTCCATTGATACGTCTCCAACGTATCTATAATTTTTGATTGTTCCATGCTATTATATATGATGTTTTGGATGTTTAATGGGCTTTATTATACACTTTTATATTACTTTTGGGACTAACCTATTAACCCAAAGGCACAGTCCTGATTGTTGTTTTTTTTGCCTATTTCAGGGTTTTGCAGAAAAGGAATATCAAATGGAGTCCAAACGGAATGAAACCTTCGAGAGAGATATTTTTGGAACGATATCTTCACGGGAGACTTGAGAACCAAGGCAGAGGGGACACGTGGTGCCCACGAGGGTGGGGGCGCGCCCCCTCCCCCTGGGCACGCCCCCCTACCTTGTGGGTCCCATGTTGTTCCCCCGATGCCCTCGTTCCTCCTATATATACCCATGTACCCTGAAAACATCGAAGCACCAGAGAAAACTCTAATTCCACCGCCGCAACCTTCTATTCCCATGAGATCACATCTTGGAGCCTGTTCCGGAGCTCCGCCGGAGGGGGGATCTTCCACGGAGTGCTTCTACATCAACACCATTGCCTCACCATGAGTTGTGAGTAGTTTACCACAGACCTTCGGGTCCATAGTTAGTACCTAGATGGCTTCTTCTCTCTTTTTGGATCTCAATACCAAGTTCTCCTCGGTCTTCAAGGAGATCTATTCAATGTAATCTTTTTGCGGTGTCTTTGTCGAGATCCGATGAATTGTGGGTTTATGATCAAGATTATCTATGAGAAATATTTGGTTCTTTTCTGAATTCTTTTATGTATGATTATAATATCCTTGCAAGTCTCTTCGAAATATCGGTTTGGTTTGGCCTACTAGATCTATAGTTCTTTGCAATGGGAGAAGTGCTTCGCTTTGGGTTCAATCTTGCGGTGTCCTTTTTTTTGAACTATCAATGACAGTAGGAGAGCATCCTACTGACTTTCCATATATCAACAGAGGTTACATAGTGCCGGGGTTTTCATGCAAGACATTGCAGGGACCCTCAGACCAATCAACAACATGGTCAAGGGCCCACCACTATGCCAAGCACCCCAAGTCCAGCGATTCAAAGAGTCTAACTGGTTATACTAGTGTTCTTAAGAAGTCTCCTACAAACTGTTCTAAGGAGGGTTTAACCCGACGCACACGCAAACCAAAGTCTTTTTTAAATCTCTCCTGCCAAGAGACCAACGAAGGGGGGGTCGCCCTGAACACTTTGCCGTTACGCTCTTTCCATATACTACAGGCCGCCGTCAGGAAGATCTCCATAAACATGGGTTTTGTCCAGCGCTGCCGCCCGGAGTGTGTGATCTGCAGGCGATCTCCATTGCATGTCCAGTCCATTCCCAGCCATCTCCAACAGGCTCTACTAAAGTCACAGCGAAAAAAGAGGTGCTCAACAGTTTCTTCCTCTCTACTCGCACAAAGCTCGCATTCCACCCCTTCAGAAACATTGTAGTGGTGTCTTTTGAGCATGTTTTTGGTTTTCACACGATCAGCTAGCATCAACCATGCAAACACCTTAATTTTCATTGTGCATCTGCTCTTCCAGATCCATTTGAAGGCCGTATCCGCTATCGTTTCCTTGAAGTAGTTTGCGTAGTATTTCCGTGAGGAGTGTCTTTCCCCCCACAAGCAGGTCCACGAATCCTTTAGATCATCTAGGGGGGCGATGTCCCTCGACAGGTCTTGTATCTCCAACACCTCATCTCTAGCCTGTTGAGAAAGGGGCAGACAGAACCCCTGCTGAATGTTTGTGATGGACAGGAAGTCTTTGACAGACGCATCTTCCAACGCAGTGAAAGAAAAGGCCCGAGGATGCGAGAGCTCAAGGGTTTCGGCCAGCCATAGGTCCTTCCAGAAAAGCGCCGACGAGCCATCACCCACCACAACCTTGGTAATTCCTCTGTATTTGTCATTTAACTTCATCACATCCCTCCACCAGAACGAGCCGCGGGCATCTGCCGTGTGTGGGACTTGGTGTTCGTAGTATGTGTCCCAGATCAGCGAGCACCAGGGGGTGTCTTTTTTATTGTAAAAACAGTGTAGAAACTTGAGAAGAAGCCCTTCATTTTGAACCTTGATATCAAGAACTCCCAGTCCCCCATGTTTCTTAGGCCTACACACCAGGTCCCAAGAGGCCAGGGGGTTACATGTTTCCCCTTGTTCCGTTTTTTTACGCCAGAGGCACCTGCTACGGATCTTGTCCAGTTGTTCTATCATCTTGAGCGGGAACTTAAGTGTGCACATGGGGTAGATCATGAGGGAAGTAATCAGAGAATTGAGCAACGTTAGCTTACTCCCATAGTTCATCAAGCATAGCGAAGAGGAGAGCCTGCGTTCCGCCCTTTCCACCAGCGGCATGAGCTCGCTCACCGTGGGTTTTGTTGTCCCCATGGGCAGCCCCAGGTAAGTGATGGGCATCCCCCCAACCGAGCATTGCCAGGTCTGCGCCAGTTCCGCAACAAGGCGTCCATCCACATTAAGTGGCACCAGAATGGATTTGTTAAAGTTTATCTTGAGTCCAATCGAGTCCGCATAGTCCATCAGGATCTGCTTCATGGCCCGCACTTGAGCTAGATCGGCCGGCATGACCAAGATGGTATCATCGGCATACTGCACCACCGGGTAGTCCATCCCGGTGCGTGAAGGGATCGGCAGTTCGATTAAACCACGCTGGTATGCGTTGTTGATGGCAGTCTGTAGCAGATCGGCCGCAAGGACAAAGATGAGGGGAGAGAGCGGGTCCCCTTGCCGTACCTTGCAGTTGCAGTCAAATTGTCTTCCTGGTACTCCATTCAGAAGGACCGAGGATTTGCCCGATCCAAATATATTCTTGATCCACCCCACCCACCTATCATCAAAGCCCATATGTTTCATGATCTCCAGCATAGCAGAGCGGTAGATGGTGTCGAAGGCTTTCGCAAAATCAAGTTTGAGCAGCACTATGGTTTTTTTTGATCGTTGGCATTGATAAATGTACTCAAAGGCCCATGCTAGGCAGTCTTGTATGGAGCGGTTCTTCAGAAAACCGTATTGGTTTTTATGTATGATCTTGAGGACAACTGTCTGCAGCCTGTTCGCGAGTACTTTGGTGATGATCCTTAGGCAGCAGTTTAAAAGTGTGATTGGGCGGAAGTCATTGGCCGATTCAGGCGAGTTGGTTTTTGGGATGAGAGTGATGAACCCTGTATTGATGCTGGTGATGTCAAGTGTGCCGTTGTAGAAGTCCTCACACAGTTTGTAGAAATCCTTTTTGATAATGTGCCAGCATGTTTTGATGAAGTGTCTGTTAAACCCGTCAGGGCCAGGGGCTCGATCTGCTAGCATGGATTTAACCACTCCGTCGATTTCAGTGTGCATAAAGGGGATCGACAGTGCTTCAAGGCCGTCGACCTTTTTGATGATCGAGGCTAGGTTAAACTTCATGGTCGGGGCGGAAGAAGCGCCAAGCCTTCCTTTGTACGTATCGAGCAGCACCGCCTCCTCTAATTTATGGTCTGTGATCACCGATCCGTCTTGTAGTTTTAGGGAGGAGATGAAATTTTTCCTATAACGTTCAGTCGCCAGAGCATGGAACAGCTTCGTGTTTTCTTCCCCAAATTTGATATATCGAATCGTACAACGCTCCCTCCAATACCGATTCTTATATAGCAGTAGTTTGAGCAGATGGGCCTTAATAATTTTCCTGAAGTTTTTCTCTGGCACCGTAAGGGGCCTCCGGTCTTCTAGCCCATCTAGCTCCTTGAGAGCCCAATTACAGTTTTGAATGAGTATCGAAAGGCGGGAAATCCCTTTGCTCCATTTTTTAAGATCATACCGCTTGTAAGGGGCAGCAAGGCACGTATTGTAATGTTGCCACCGAGGATAAAAAGATGGGGTTTATATCATATTGCTTGAGTTTATCCCTCTACATCATGTCATCTTGCTTAAAGCATTATTGTGTTCTTATGAACTTAATACTCTAGATGCATGCTGGATAGCGGTCGATGTGTGGAGTAATAGTAGTAGATGCATAATCGTTTCGGTCTACTTGTCACGGCCGTGATGCATATATATAATGATCATGCCTAGATATTCTCATAATTATTCACTTTTCTATCAATTTATTGATAGTAATTCGTTCACCCACCGTAGAATTCTTCTATCATGAGAGAAGCCACTAGTGAAACCTATGGCCCCCGGGTCTATTCTCAACATATCAATCTACAATCTACTTTACTTTACTATTTTTACTTTATGTTCATATATCCAGAAAAACCAAAAATATCAAACTATCCTATCTATAAGATATCACTTTCGTAAGTGACCGTAAAGGGATTGACAACCCCTTATCGCATTGGCTGCGAAGTTCTTATTTGTTTGTGCAGGTGCGAGGGACTCGCGCATGGTCTCCTACTGGATTTATACCTTGGTTCTCAAAAACTGAGGGAAATATTTACGCTACTGTGCTGCATCAGCCTTCCCTCTTCGAGGAAATACAACGCAAGCTCGAGAAGTAGCAAGAAGAATTTCTGGCGCCGTTGCCGGGGAAATCTACGCAAAAGTCATATAACAAGTACCTATCACAAACCTTATCCTTCGCATTACATTATTTGCCATTTGCCTCTCGTTTTCCTCTCCCCCACTTCACCTTTGCCGTTTTATCCGCCCTTTTTCCGTTTGCCTTTTTGTTTGCTTGTGTTGCCATGTGCCTTCTATTGGCTTGCATCTTTGCTTGCTAAAAATCTATTGATATGGATCACCTTAATGTGTTCTACTTGGATCATCTTCGATCCTTATGCTCTCGTGCTGACACCCCAACTAGCCTAGTTGATGGGAAATCTTTAGATGAGCATGCTCATTTTGTGCGTCACCGTTTGTCTGAAAAAGGGAGACTCTTATGGGATCAAATAAATAGATTGTTGTGTTATGATTGGAATCTTTGTGAAATTTTTGATTTTACTTGTTGCTCTAAGAACCCTAAAAAACACCTCCCCTACCTATGTGAGTTTAATGATACTGAAATCTTATCTTCCTATGCAAAGGGTGTTTATAGTTACTACGATATCGAACAAATTGAAGAATTTGTTGCTTTTAAGGGTGCTTATGAAGTTGCTTCTTTGATTGAAAAGTATGATATTACTCTCTACGAATCTGAATTTTTTTGACATAGTTAAATATTGCTTTGAAAACTATTCTCATAATGCCTATGTCAAAGAATTTATTGAAAGAATGACCGCTGCTTTGAAAGAAATTAATGATATACATGAATCTATAGATAATTTTGATTCCGAAGATTTGACTGAAATATCCCTTGATGAACATGATGCTTGCTATTCTTGTGGCCATGATGCCAATATTTATGAAGATGAATTTGCTATGTATCCTTATGTCAAACATGAGATCGTTGCAATTGCACCCATACTTGATAGTTCCTTCGATGAACAGCATGATTGCAATCATGTAATTATAAATTCTATTAATGTCAGTTGTGTTAATGATATGCAAAACCTCAAGCTTGGTGATGCTAGTTTTATTATGATTACTATTTGTTGCAATGGTCATGATTGGGGTGATTCTTCTTATGATTTTGAAAATTTATTTAAGCCCCATGATTAATATGAGATTGAAAATAGTGTTTGAAATAATATTGAAAGTGGGTTTGGAAGAGTGTCAACTTTAGATCCCGCATATTTGGAGAATGATCAATCCTATGAATTTTTTGATAAAAGTGGGTTTGGAGAGGTCATGACCTTAGTTAATATTGATCCCACTATTTTGGAAGAGTGTCAACTTCGTATGCATGTGGATCGTGTTGAGAATATGTTATGTGATAGATATATTGTTGAGTTTGAATATCATACTACATGCAATTATTATGATAGTGGGAAATATGGTTGTAGAAATTTTCATGCTACTAAATTACCTCTCGTTATGTTGAGATTGCAATTGTTTCTTTCTTCTTCCTTGCATATGCTAGATCTTGCTTGTCTTGCTAATTTGTTTTATTATAAGATGCCTATGCATAGGAAGTATGTTAGACTTAGATGTGTTTTTCACATGTTATATGATGCTCTCTTTGTGCTTCAATTCTTATCTTTCATGTTAGCATCATTGAATTATCGTGCCTAGCTAGGGGCGTTAAACGATAGCGCTTGTTGGGAGCCAACCCGATTTTATTTTCTTTGTTTTTACTTCTGTTTAAGAATAAATATTGCATCTAGCTTCTGTTTAGATGTGGTTTTTTGTTTTAATTAGTGTTTGTAACAAGTAGAACCTATGGGAAGACTTGTGTGAAGTTTATATGATCTTGCTGTAAAAAAACAGAAACTTTAGCGTTCACTAGAATAGTCACCAGATTTTGCTGGAGAGTGCTATTTAGTTGATTCTTTTTGCGGATGATTAATAGACAAATTCCTCACGTTTACCAATTTATTTCAATTTTTTTGGAGTTACAGAAGTATGCGAAAATTACAGATTACTACATATTGTTCTGTTTTTGAATATTCTGTTTTCGTGTGTTGTTTGCTTATTTTGATGAATCTATGAGTAGTATTGGAGGATATGAATCATAGAGAAGTTAGAATACAGTAGGTTTAACACCAATATAAACAAAGAATGAGTTCATTACAGTAACTTTGAGTGGTGGTTTGTTTTCTTATACTAACGGAGCTCACAAGATTTTTGGCTAAGTTTTGTGTTGTGAAGTTTTCAAGTTTTGAGTATGGCATTGATGGACTATGGAACAAAGAGTGGCAAGAGCCTAAGCTTTGGGCATCCCAAGGTAAAATTCAAGGACAACCAAAAGCCTAAGCTTGGGGATGCCCCGGGAAGGCATCCCCTCTTTCGTCTTCATCTATCGGTAACTATACTCGGGACTATATTTTTATTCAGCACATGATATGTGTTTTACTTGGAGCGTCATGAACGATTTGAGTCTTTGCTTGTTAGTTTGCCACAATCATCCTTTCTGGACATACCTTTTTGAGAGAGATAAATATGGCATAGAATTTGTTACATCACTCTATGTCCTTCACTTATATCTTTTGAGCTAAATAAGTTTGCTCTAGTGCTTCACTTATATCTTTTAGAGCACGGTGGTGATTTTATTTTGTATAAATTGTTGATCTCTCATGCTTAACTTATATCCTTTTGAGAGTCTTTTAGAACAGCATGGTAATGTGCTTTGGTTATAAAACTAGTCCTAATATGATAGGCATCCAAGATAAATGTAGTAAATACTTTCATACAAAGTGCATTGAATATGATGAGAAGTTTGATACTTGATGATTGTTTTGAGACATGGGGATAGTGATATTAGAGTCATGCTAGTGGAGTTATTATGAAATTGAGAAATACTTGTGCTAAAGGTTGTGATTCCCGAAGCATGCACGTATGGTCAACCGCCATGTGACGAAGTTAGAGCATGAGGTATTTGTTGAGTGTCATCCTTTGTGTGGAGGTCGGGGGCGCGCGATGGTTAACTCCTACCAACCTCCCCCCTAGGAGCATGCGTTGATTGTTTTGTTTTGATGACTCGTAAATTTTTGCAGTAAGTATGTGAGTTCTTTATGACTAATGTTGAGTCGATGGATTATACGCACTCTCACCCTTCCACCATTGCTAGCCTCTCTTGTACCGCGCAACTTTCGCAGGTACCAAACACCCACTATATACCTTCCTCAAAACAGCCACCATATACCTTCCTCAAAACAGCCACCATACCTACCAATCATGGCACGCGATGGTTAACTCCTACCAACCTCCCCCCTAGGAGCATGCGTTGATTGTTTTGTTTTGATGACTCGTAAATTTTTGCAGTATATATGTGAGTTCTTTATGACTAATGTTGAGTCCATGGATTATACGCACTCTCACCCTTCCACCATTGCTAGCCTCTCTTGTACCGCGCAACTTTCGCAGGTACGAAACACCCACTATATACCTTCCTCAAAACAGCCACCATATACCTTCCTCAAAACAGCCACCATATACCTTCCTCAAAACAGCCACCATACCTACCAATCATGGCATTTCCATAGCCATTTCGAGATATATTGCCATGCAACTTTCCACCATTCTGTTCATATGACACGCTTCATATTGTCATATTGCCATGCATGATCATGTAGTTGACATCGTATTTGTGGCAAAGCCACCATGCATAATTTTTCATACATGTCACTCTTGATTCATTGCACATCCCGGTACACCGCCGGAGGCATTCATATAGATTCGTACTTTGTTCTAGTATCGAGTTGTAATATCGAGTTGTAAATCAATAAAAGTGTGATGATCATCATTATTAGAGCATTGTCCCATGTGAGGAAAGGCCAAAAAAAAGAGATGGCCCAAAAAAATATAGAGAGGGGCTAAATAAATAAATAAAAAGAGAGAAAGCCCCTCTAAAAAAATGAGAGAAAAGAGAGAAGGGACAATGCTACTATCCTTTTCCACACTTGTGCTTCAAAGTAGCACCATGTTCTTCATGATAGAGAGTCTCTTGTTTAGTCACTTTCATATACTAGTGGGAATTTTTCATTATAGAACTTGGCTTGTATATTCGAACGAAAATGCCCTAGGTCTTCATGAGCAAGCAAGTTGGATGCACACCCACTTAGTTTCTTCTGTTGAGCTTTCATACATTTTTAGCTCTAGTGCATCCATTGCATGGCAATCCCTACTCACTCACATTGACATCTATTGATGGGCATCTCCATAGCCCGTTGATATGCCTAGTCGATGTGAGACTATCTTCCTCATTTTTGTCTTCTCCACAACCACCACTCTATTCCACCCATAGTGCTATATCCATGGCTCACGCTCATGTATTGCATGAAAGTTAAAAGGTTTGAAAAAATTGAGTATGAAAACAAGTGCTTGGCTGAAACCGGGGTTGTGCATGATATGAATATTTTGTGTGATGAAGAGGGAGCATAGCCAGACTATATGATTTTGTAGGGATAACTTTCTTTAGCCATGTTATTTTGAGAAGACATGATTGCTTTGTTAGTATGCTTAAAGTATTATTATTTCTTATGTCAGTATAGACTTTTGTCTTGAATCTTTCAGATCTGAACATTCATGCCACAATAAAGAGAATTACATTGAAAATTATGTTGGTTAGCATTCCACATCAAAAATTTTGTTTTTATCATTTACCTACTCGAGGACGAGCAGGAATTAAGCTTGGGGATGCTTGATACGTCTCCAACGTATCTATAATTTTTTATTGTTCCATTCTATTATATATGATGTTTTGGATGTTTAATGTGCTTCATTATACACTTTTATATTATTTTTGGGACTAACCTATTAACCCAACGGCCCAGTTTAGATTGTTGTTTTTGTGTGCCTATTTTAGGGTTTTGCAGAAAAGGAATATCAAACGGAGTCCAAACGGAATGAAACCTTCGGGAGAGATATTTTTGGAATGATATCTTCACGGGAGACTTGAGAACCAAGGCAGAGGGGACACATGGTGCCCACGAGGGCGGGGGGAGCGCCCCTCCCCCTGGGCGCCCCCCTGCCTCGTGGGTCCCATGTTGCTCCCCCGATGCCCTCCTTCCTCCTATATATACCCATGTACCCTCAAAACGTCGAAGCAATAGAGAAAACCCTAATTCCACCGCCCCAACCTTCTGTTCCCATGAGATCCCATCTTGGGGCATGTTCCGGAGCTCCGCCGGAGGGGGGATCTTCCACGGAGTGCTTCTACATTAACACAATCGCCTCACCATGAGTTGTGAGTAGTTCACCACAGACCTTCGGGTCCATAGTTAGTACCTAGATGGCTTCTTTTCTCTTTTTGGATCTAAATACCAAGTTCTCCTCGGTCTTCGAGGAGTTCTATTCGATGTAATCTTATTGCGGCGTGTTTGTCGTGATTCAATGAATTGTGGGTTTATGATCAAGATTATCTATGAGAAATATTTGGTTCTTTTCTGAATTCTTTTATGTATGATTATAATATCCTTGCAAGTCTCTTTGAATTATCGGTTTGGTTTGGCCTACTAGATCTATAGTTCTTGCAATGGGAGAAGTGCTTGGCTTTAGGTTCAATCTTGCGATGTCCTTTCCCAGTGACAGCAGGGGCAGCAAGGCATGTATTGTATTGTTGCCATCGAAGAGAAAAAGATGGGGTTTATATCATATTGCTTGAGTTTATCCCACTACATCATGTCATCTTGCTTAAAGCATTACTCTGTTCTTATGAACTTAATACTCTAGATGCATGCTGGATAGCGGTCTATGTGTGGAGTAATAGTAGTAGATGCATAATCGTTTCGGTCTACTTGTCACGAATGTGATGCCTATATATAATGATCATGCCTAGATATTCTCATAATTATTCGCTTTTCTATCACTTGCTCGACCGTAATTCGTTCACCCACCGTAGAATTCTGCTATCATGAGAGAAGCCACTAGTGAAACCTATGGCCCGCGGGTCTATGCTCAACCTATCAATCTATAATCTACTTTACTTTACTATTTTTACTTTCTGTTCTTATATCCAAATATACCAAAAATATCAAACTATCCCATCTATCAGATCTCACTTTCGTAAGTGACCATAAAGGGATTGACAACCCCTTATCGGGTTAGCTGCGAAGTTCTTATTTGTTTGTGCAGGTGCAAGGGACTCGCGCGTGGTCTCCTACTGGATTGATACCTTGGTTCTCAAAAACTAAGGGAAATACTTACGCTACTGTGATGCATCACCCTTTCCTCTTCGAGGGAATACAACGCAATCTCGAGAAGTAGCATCCATGTCCGCACTCAAGCAAGTGCCACCTTATTATGCGAAAATATGAATCCCCATGACACCTAGAACCCACCAGCTATATCTTCGCACACAAGGAAGTGCCTCCTTTTTAAGCGAAATAATAATGATTGCTCCCCTTCACAACTGGGGCCCATCATATTTGGAGGCTGACTTGTGGCCCTACTCAGTTGACGCATACGCAGGGCTTTGTCAACTTAGTAAATAAATGATTCTATCAGAAATGACCGTTGGATGTTAATCCAATGGTTCTTTGCTTCTTACACCTCTGATTTTTTTGATGTAGCCGCCCAAACCAGCGCCGATGGGATCGCGCGCTCCGGCCTCCCGTGACCGGCTGTGCTGCCACCCAGGCCTCACCGCCTCCTCCTACACCAATCATTGGCGAGGCCACCCCTCTACTCACCCACACCCTCTGTTATTCAGCGGCGACGGTAGCCTCACACGGCAACCGAACCAGTCAACCCTCATACTCCCCTCCCTATGGATCGCGTCTTCCTCGGCTCTGCGTCGTTCCCTTCCAAGGCCTCGCCGTCGTCCACCGCCTTGCCGCTCTCGACGCGGCATGGTCAGTGAATGACAACCATGGGAAGGTGACGGTATGCGGTGATATTGACAGCTGGACCCACCAGCAATATCTTCGGACGCAAGGAAGTGCCTCCATATTGGGCACGAAAAAATTGACCCCGGCCCCCTGACGGCTGGGACCCAGCAGCTATATCTTCACACGGAAGGAAGTGTGTCATTATTCTCCCTGACAGTTGGGACCTACCCGGTCATAGCATATATAGCATTCTTTGTCTGGTTACAAACATCTACGTACATACTGGTTGATCGGTCTGTCCACTACGATGAACTGTGGTCGAGCAAGCGGCGACGCATGTCCTAGTAAAGCCCCGACGTAGTAGTTCAGGCAGTCCCGTCTAAACCGTGTACACGTACATACATCCACATGGCAAAAAATACAACCACATATGTACATACGAGCGGGGTCTGAAATGCGTACTCGTGCATACGTACGGTCAGGGCTGGTCTACATGTAGAGGCAACAGACGGCAACAACGATGTCCTGTTCATCGGTAGCCAACTAGTTGGGTCGGAATGGACAAACCGCGTCATGTTTATCGGGAGGCAATGGAATGTGTTCTGTTCATCTGGAGCCAACCGGCTTCGACGGAACAGCCAAAACGGGGTCCAGCGTACCCCGAAATTGAGGAAACGGCTTTCTGCTCAACCGACTACGGTCAAAACGGGATCCTATTCTTCGAGAGGGATCTGGCGTACCCCAGAACGGAGTAAACAAATTTCTATTGGAGAGCTATGGTCAAAATGGGGGTCCTTTTCGTCGGGAGGGGTGTGGCATACCGCAAAATGGGACTCCACGGGCACTGTTCACCCATCGCCGACTTCCTCCAGGCTCCACCTGCATTGTTCATCCATCACGGCTTCCTCATGCCTCCACCAGCTACTGTTTATCCATGGTTTGCTATTCATCCAACCTCCACCGGCTACTGTTCAACCAGCCGTCCACGGGATCCTGTTCATCCACCCCCAACCGGTTCGGGTGTGGCGACCTCCTCGTGGTCCTATTCATCCAGCGGCAACTGTCTATTACCACGGGGTCCTGTTCATCCAACCCCCAATGGGAACTGTTCATCCAACCCCAACCAACCGGCTTTACTCACCATGTCTCAACTCGTTCAACCAACCCCCAACGGTCACTTTTCGTCAACAGGCAGTAGGTTCGATCGGCTTCAGTAAGCAGCACCATCAGCGATCGATCGGGTTCAGTTAACAGCCAAGGGAGTGATTGCTCGTGTTCAGTAACGTAGCTAGTGCAATCGCTCGGGTTCAGTAAGTGAATGCCTCGCTTGGGTTCAGTTAGTGCCCAGCGCCTCACACACACATGCGTACGTATACGAGAGAGACGCGCAAACCTCCATGCATTGGTCCACCCCGACCACCCACCATAACCTGGAACTCCCCTAAATTTCATAGCCCTCGCTTCTACCATGATTTTTTCCATCATGGACGGCACAAAGAATGTCATGCAGGTGCATCTCTGGCCCACCCTGGACGAAAAGCCCATTTTCTATCATGATTTTTTGTCATATAGGTAGGAGCCCACCACATCCATGATGATACTTGTTTTTGTCACAATTATCTTCATAGAAGTGTCATAAGCATGACAATTTTTTTTCAGGCCAAACTGTCACGGATGTGTCTTTTTTTTGTAGTGGAAGTTTCTATGGAGAAGTAGATCAATGGAGAAGTACAACCTATACGTGAGGACAACAGATGGCGGCCCTGTGAAGCTAGCCAGGATGTTGGAGATACAGTGTTGTTTTGACATCCCGGGGCAATTAGCGGCGACGGCGACAGCGATGGCCAAATATTTGGAACATAGCAAAAATGCGGCAATATTCCCAGAGATAGTCGCGCGGGAGTACATAGAGTTGCTGCTTCTGGGCCATGGAGTAGACAGATTCCCCAAATATAATCGTGAGGCAGCGGTGGTGGGAATATTGATCCAAGATGGAGCATCAACCAGAGATTGAAGGATCGATCATTTAAACGATGCAGTTTATGAGGGTGTCATGGTAGAGTGATCCGGTGGAGTATTCATCGACTATAACCAACTGCAAGAGGAGAAAAGCAGTTGGCGCGACAACGCTTCCCTGCCAGCCTCTCTCTTGTTGTTCACCTCGTCTCACGGGGCGGCTATCTGCCGCCGAGGAATAGGAGGGGACTCCCCCCCCCCTAAATACTTCGAGGAGGAGCTTAGGGTTGTCAGTATTTGCATGTTATGAATCGTGTTTTGTGTTGTGTATTCAGAGAGTACTTTCACATATGAATGTCTTTTGAATTTCAGATTTGTAGTATTGGGCATATGAAGTATTTTCTGAATTCTAGAGATCCATTTTTAGCACATCTAAAAATGTTGTTTCCTATGAAAGTGCAGACAATGTGAGTCTTAGAGAAGAAACAACAAGTTTCAGTTTCAAATAAGAAACTACATGTTTCACAGGCAGATCATTTATATTAACACGCCCTTTTCAAACAGGGATAACATCATGTTGGAAGTTTTATTCATGGTCGAAAATGAAACTACCAGCCAGTTAACATCTTGTTGATCAACATTCATGCATAACACATCTTCATATGATGCACAGTCATAAATATATGCTATTTTCAAAATGCCAGAGAATGTTGAGTGTTCGAAAAATAGAGAAAACGAGGGATGAAGTTTTGGCAAGTGTTGGAGGTGGTGTGCGTATATGACAAGGGGGACTAACATGTCAGTAAGGGCAGAGGCAAAAATTTGGCGATATTTTCACTGCATTAGGTGGAATCGAACCCGAGCAGATCAGCGGTTGGGGAGTTGAACTTGGCCACTGAGCTACTTCGGTACTTACGCTAGAAATTAGGCACAACCTCTACCACTACTATAGCATGTCTACCCTGGCTCTGGTGCGTTATCGTCCAGGGCATGGACGACATCCTCCGCCTTTGTGCGCTCATCACGGTGCCTTTGTCTGTTGTTGCGAACATGCTCAACAAACAAGAGGAATCTGGAGAGGATTGTACGTGGAGAGGGAGACAGTAAGGATCCAGCAGATCCATGCGCATACGCAAGCAAGTGCCTCATTCAAAAAATGCTTCCTCATAATGCTATACTGAGGTTGGGGCCTACAGGTTTGTCAACGTCGTTACTAAAGGAGATAAATTTAGAATGAAGCCAGTCATCGCGGAGCTAGTAGGTATCATTTATTATCAGTAGACCAGCGAGTATCAGCTGGATTGTGGCCTGCCCAGTCTAGGCTTCCTTTTTTTAACATGCGCATCCCATGACATGCCGACACAGGGGTTTGTATTTTTTTAGGATCGTCATGTATCGACGAGGCTATGGGCCTCCCAGCCTAGGTTTTATTTTTTCTTAAACATCCGCAACCGAACTTATGTACTTTTTGAAGAAAATGTAGATGTCTGCTCTATTTTTGTATATAAGAATAGGAACGCCAGGTCCAACTTATGTTTCCCTTCTCACTATATTATATAAATTTAAATTATTTTATATGTTATTATATACTATTGTTATTATCATCATATATTTAGCAGATACTTACATATATAAGAAAAAATATCCCACGTCTTATTAACTTATAAAAATAATTTTTTTACAATAAAATCTTGGTTTTTTTACTCTAAGGCAACGGAAATCTGGTGATTGTGTACAAAATCTTGGTAAGATTTAAGGACCATTATAATAATAAAGTGCTTATTATTTGAATATATTTGTAAAAAATGCTCAACCCCTGTTTATTTTTTGATAGCGTTGTTGCGCCCAACCTAACAAAATCGTGTATTTCGAGAAAGTGCAAATGGGTTGTAATTTTTTAGAAGAAAATAAATGGGCCACTGGACTCTATATTATTTGTTCACCCAGACCAGCAAATTCGTGTATTCCGTGAAAGTGCAAATGGGTTGTAGTTTTTTCGGAAAAAATAAATTGGTTGCATGGACGCTACATTACTTGTTCATCCAGCCTAGCAAATGGACTGTAAATTCTAAAAAAATGGGTTGATATGTGCCACATTTTTGGAGGCTGGAATGTGGGCTAATAGGTCGAAGCGAATGCAAGGCGTTGTTAACTTAGTAAACAAATAATTATGACACCCATAGCCATTGGATTTCATCCAACGGCCGGCATCCATCTTCAATATCTCATCTTCTTCCTCCAGCGCCGCCGGAACCACCTGCTCCCGCCTCCAGCTGCTAACAACACTGCTTAGCACGGCTCGCTGCGAATTGCTACCCCATCACCGGCCGGGCCATCCCTCCACCCCTCCACATCTCCTGTTATTCTTCGACGACTGCAGAACCACACCGCACCAGAACCAGTTAACCCTCGTACACCTCTCCGTCTGTGACTCCACTGCTGCGTCTTCCGAGCTCTGGCTCGTTGCCGTCTGGGACCTCGCCGTCGTCCACCACATTGGTGTGCTCGGCGCAGCGTGGTCAACATGGTCAACAAACGAGATTCATCGGAACCATACTGTACGTGGAGAGGCTGACAGTGGGGACGCACCATGTCCATGGATGCACGCATGCAACCACCTCCTTATTACGCAAAAAATAAAATTATTCCTCCACCTGAAAGCTAGGACCCAACTCGTATATCTTCTCACAGAAGGAAGTGCCTCCTTATTCCTGCCCCTAACACCTGGGACACACCAGCAACATCTTCGCATGCGGAAGTGCCTCCTTATTACGGGCAAAAAAATGATTCCACCCCTGACAGCTGGGACCTACTACTTCTCGAGCTTGCGTTGATTTTCCCCTTGAAGAGGAAAGGGTGATGCAGCAAAGTGGAGATAAGTATTTACCCTAGTTGAGAACAAAGGTATCAATCCAGTAGGAGGCCCAAGTAATTCTCCAATCTATGCATCTGTAGAAACTAACAAACACTTGCACACATCATGGAAAAGGAGTTGTCAAGCAAATGCGGGGAAGCACCCTGAGTTGCGTGCCTCTCGAGCATCCACCTGTGACTCTCCAAGCCGCGGAGGAGACGCCTCGCCTGGGGACACGGCTGCCACTCCTAACTCGGAGGGGCATCCGCCAGGTCCTAGCACGCTGTCCTCTGCCCTGAGAGTATCCATGAGGACTAAGGAGTCCGATGGCCGCCACGGCCCTTTCCCGAGGGCCCTGAAGAAGAGAAAGTGGGTGGTCGTGGA
This sequence comes from Secale cereale, assembly GCA_902687465.1. Lineage (NCBI taxonomy): Eukaryota > Viridiplantae > Streptophyta > Magnoliopsida > Poales > Poaceae > Secale > Secale cereale. The sequence continues at coordinate 308,468,024 of LR738711.1, read as the reverse complement.
CGAGTAAGCACCCTGTCTTCCTTGATCCTCACACAGTATGTCTTTCTGACTCTTGCTCCTTAGGTTCCCCTCTGACAAAGGAACTAACGTGCCACAACTGCCGCCTCCGGAGGACACTTGCCCCGCCGTGATCTCGGACCTCGTGAGTCACGCGGCCGTGCACAAGGATCCATCCACTCCCGAGCCGGGGCCATCCCTGGGGGGCATCGGTCCTGTGCCTCTGGCATCATTCTTCAGGGGAGGACTCTGGCTTGCAAAGGCGATGCCAAGGGCTCCCATGCTAATTTTCACTGGAGGTTGGACGGCCCGCGCGACGATGGCATTTTCGAGCATGGGGGTGAGCCCGTGCCGGGTCCTGCCTCACGCTGGAGGGCCACACGATGGAACTCCAGCCCCTGGGCTCTTGTCGTAGACGGGGGGGCTTCAAGTGTCTCCCCTACCGAATAGGGCATGGAGCAAAGCCTCCGCCGAGCGTTGGATCTCGTGCGCGGTCGCAGCACCGTCCGGCATGGCCTTCTTCAAGATGCGGCGACCGCGCTGGGTCACATTGAGATGGACCTCGGCGATGTCGACTGCTACTTCTCAAGCTTGCGTTGTATTCCCTCGAAGAGGAAAGGGCGATGCAGCATAGTAGCGTAAGTATTTCCCTCAGTTTTTGAGAACCAAGGAATCAATCCAGTAGGAGACCACGCGCGAGTCCCTCGCACCTGCACAAACAAATAAGAACTTTGCAGCCAACGCGATAAGGGGTTGCCAATCCCTTTACGGTCACTTACGAAAGTGAGATCTGATAGAGATGATAGTTTGATATTTTTGGTATTTTTGGTTATAAGAACAGAAAGTAAAAGCGGAAAAATAAAGTAGATTGATATGTTGAGAATAGACCTGGGGGCCGTACTGTTCTCTACTAGCTTCTCTCAAGATAGCGATATTATACGATGGGTAAACAAATTACTGTCGACCAATTGATAGAAAAGCGAATAATTATGTGACTATCTAGGCATGATCATTATATATAGGCATCACGTCCGAGACAAGTAGACCGAAACGATTCTGCATCTACTACTATTACTCCACACATCGACTGCTATCCAAAATGCCTCTAGTGTATTAAGCTCATAAGAACAGAGTAACACCTTAAGCAAGATGACATGATGTAGAGGGATAAACACAAACTTAGTGATATAAAGCCCATCTTTTTATCCTCGATGGCAACAATACAATATGTGCCTTGCTGACCCTACTGTCACCGGGAAAGGACACCGCAAGATTGAACCCAAAGCCAAGCACTTCTCCCATTGCAAGAACTATAGATCTAGTAGGCCAAACCAAACCAATAATTTGAAGAGACTTGCAAGGATATTATAATCATACATACAAAGTTCAGAAAAGATCCAAATATTTCTCATAGATAATCTTGATCATAAACCCACAATTCATCGGATCTGGACAAACACACCGCAAAAAGAGATTACATCGAATAAATCTCCTCGAAGACTAAGGAGACCTTTGTATTGAGATCCAAAGAGAGAGAAGAAGCCATCTAGATACTAGCTATGGACCCAAAGGTCTGTGGTAAACTACTCACAACTCATGGTGAGGCGTTGATGATGATGTAGAAGCACTCCATGCCAGATCCCCCCTCCAGCGGAGCTCCGGAACAGGCCCCAAGATGGGATCTCACGGGAACAGAAGGTAGAGGCGGTGGATCTAGGGTTTTCTCTATTGTTCTGATAGTTTCGGGGTACGTAGTTATATATAGGAGGAAGGAGGGCACCGGGGGCCACACATGGGGCCCACGAGGCAGGGGGCATGCCCTATAGGGGGGGGGGGCGCCCCCCACCCTCGTGGGCGCCACGTGTGCCCTACTCCGTGGTTCTCAAGTCTACCGTGCGTGATTTTCTCCAAAAATATCTCTCCCGAAGGTTTCATTTCGTTTGAACTCCGTTTGATATTCCCTTTCTGTAAAACCCTAAAATAGGCAAAAAACAGCAATCTGGACTGGGCCTTTGGGTTAGTAGGTTAGTCCCAAAAATAATATCAAAGTGTATAACAAAGCACATTAAACATCCAAAACATCATAAATAATAGCATGGAACAATAAAAAATTATAGATACATTGGAGACGTAGCAAGCATCCCCAAGCTTAATTCATGCTCGTCCTCGAGTAAGTAAATGATAAAAATAGAATTTTTTAGTGGAATGCTAACCAACATAGTTTTTCAATGTAATTCTATTAATTGTGGCATGAATGTTAAGATCTGAAGGTTCAAGACAAAAGTCTATATTGACAGAAGAAATAATAATACTTCAAACATACTAACGAAGCAATCATGTCTGCTCAAAATACTATGGCTAAAGAAAGTTATCCCTACAAAATCATATAGTCTGGCTATGCTCCCTCTTCATCACACAAAATATTCATATCATGCACAACCCCGATTTCAGCCAAGCACTTGTTTTCATAATCTATTCTTTCAAACCTTTCACCTTTCACGCAATACATGAGCGTGAGCCATGGACATATCACTATGGGTGGAATAGAGAGGTGGTTGTGGAGAAGACAAAAAGGAGGGAGATAGTCTCACATCGACTAGGCATATCAACGGGCTATTGAGATGCCCATCAATATATATCAATGTGAGTGAGTAGGGATTGCCATGCAACTGATGCACTAGAGCTAAAAATGTATGAAAGCTCAACACAAGAAACTAGTTGGTGTGCATCCAACTTGCTTGCTCATGAAGACCTAGGGCATTTGAGGAAGCCCATCGTTGGAATATACAAGGCAAGTTCTATAGTGAAAATTCCCACTAGTATATGAAGGTGACTAAACATGAGACTCTCTATCATGAATAACATGGTGCTACTTTGAAGCACAAGTGTGCAAAAAGATAGTAGCAATTGTCCCTTTTTTGGGCCTTTCTTTTTCTTTTCTTTGGCCTTTTTCTTTTCTTTTTTCTTTCTTTTTTTTCCTTTTTTTGGAGGGGCTTTATTGATTTAGCCTTTCCTCACATGGGACAATGCTCTAATAATGATGATCATCACACTTTCATTGAATTACAACTCGATATTACAACTCAATACTAGAACAAAGTATGACATAGACGAATGCCTCCGGTGGTGTACCGGGATGTGCAATGAACCAAGAGTGACATGTTTGAAAGATTATGCATGGTGGCCTAGCCACAAATACGATGTCAACTACATGATCATGCATGGCAATATGACAATACGATGCGTGTCATATGAACGGAACGGTGGAAAGTTGCATGGCAATATATCTCGTAATGGCTATGGAAATGCCATGATAGGTAGGTATGGTGGGTGTTTTGAGGAACGATATGGTGGCTGTTTTGAGGAAGGATATATAGTGGGTGTATGGTACCGGCAAAAGTTGCGCGGTACAAGAGACGCTAGCAATGGTGGAAGGGTGAGAGTGCATATAATCCATGGACTCAACATTAGTCATAAAGAAGTCATATACTTATTGCAAACATCTACGAGTCATCAAAACAAAGCAATCAACGCATGCTCCCAGGGGGGAGGTTGGTAGGAGTTAACCATCGCGCGCCCCCGACCTCCACACAAAGGTTGACACTTTACAAATACCTCATGCTCTAACTTCGTCACATAGCGGTTCACCATACGTGCATGCTATGGGACTCACTAACCTTAACACAAGAATTTCTCAATTTCATAATAACTCATTAGCATGACTCTAATATCACTATCCTCATATCTCAAAACAATTATCAAGCATCCAACTTCTCATCATATTCAATGCACTTAGTGTGAAATTTTTACTACATTGATATTGGATGTCTATCATGTGAAGACTAGTTTGATAGCCTAAGCACATTACCATGATGTTTTAATAGACTCTCAAATGGATATAAGTGAAGCATGAGAGTTCAACAATTTCTACAAAATATAATCACCACCGTGCTCTAAAAGATATAAGTGAAGCACTAGAGCAAAAACTATATTCAACTCAAAAGATATAAGTGAAGCACATAGATTGTTCTATCAATTCCTAGGCCATATTTAACTCTCTCAAATAGGTGTGTCCAGCAAGGATAATTGTGGCAAACTAACAAGCAAAGACTCAAATTATACATGACGCTCCAAGTAAAACAGATATCATCTGGTGAATAAAAATATAGCTCCGAGTATAGTTACCAATAGATGAAGACGAAAGAGGAGATGCCTTCCCGGGGCATCCCCAAGATTAGGCTTTTGGTTGTCCTTGAATTTTACCTTGGGGTGCCTTGGGCATCCCCAAGCTTAGGCTCTTGCCACTCTTTGTTCCATAGTCTATCAAAGAAATACTCAAAACATGAAAAACTTCACAACACAAAACATAGACAAAAATTTTGTGACCTCCGTTAGTATAAGAAAGAAAACCACTACTCAAAGGTACTGAAATGAATTCATTCTCTGTTTATATTGGTGTTAAACCTATTGTATTCCAACTTCTCTATGGTTCATACTTCCCAATACTACTCGTAGATGCATTGAAATAAGCAAACAACACATGAAAAACAGAATCTGTCAAAAACAGAACAGTCTGTAGTAATCTGCAGTTTTCACATACTTTTGTAACTCCAAAAAATTAAAACTAAATTGTTAAACGTGGGGAATTTTTTTATTAATCATCTGTAAAAATAATCAACTAAATAGCACGCTCCAGTAAAATCTAGTGACCATTCAAGCGCTAACGATTCTGTTTTTCACAGCAAGATCATATAAACTTCACACAAGTCTTCCCAAAGGTTCTACTTAGCACAAACACTAACTAAAACACAAAACCACATCTAAACAGAAGCTAGATGCAATATTTATTCCTAAACAGAAGCAAAAAAATTGGGTTGCCTCTCAACAAGCTCTTTCTTTATAGCCATTAAGATAGGCTTGAGAATTCAATGATGCTCACATGAAAGATAAGAATTGAAGCACAAAGAGAGCGTCATAAAACATGTGACAAAGACATCTAAGTCTAACATACTTCCTATGCATAGGCATCTTATAAGCAAACAAATTATCATAGCACGCAAGATCAAGCGTATGCAAGGAAGAAGAAAGAAACAAGATCAATCTCAACATGAAGAGAGGTAATTTAGTAACATGTAGATTTCTATGACCATATTTTCCTCATAATAATTGCATGTAGGATCATAAACAAATTCAACAATATAGCTATCACATAACATATTCTCAACACGATCCTCATGCATGCAAAGTTGACACTCTTCCAAAATAGTGGGATCAACATTAACTAAAGTCATGACCTTTCCAAACCCACTTTCAATATTATGGCAAACATTATTATCAATCTCATATCGATGATGGGGTCTAATAAATTTTCAAGATCGTAAGAATCATCACCCCAATCATGATCATTGCAACAAGTAGTGGGCATAGCAAAATAAGCATCCCCAAGCTTAGGGTTTTGCATCTCATTAACACAATTGACATTAATATAATTTACAATATAATCATTGCAATCATGTTTTTTATTTAAGGAGCTATCGTGAATCACCTTTTCTTTTAACAAATCCTCACATTTTTCAGATTCATAAATTTCAAGCAAATCCCCATAAAGATAATCTAGTGCACGCAGCTCACTAGCAATAGATTCAACATAATTGCATCACTTAAAGAGATTAGCAAGTGGATGAGGATTCATACTTTAGCAAGCAAAGATGCAAGCTAATTGAGGGCACATAGCAACACAAGCAAACAAGAGGCACGCGAATGGTAAACACACGGCAGAAGAAGGGTGAATAAAATGGCAAGGGTGAAGTGGGGGAGAGGAAAACGAGAGGCAAAAATGTAATGCGAAGGATAAGGGTTTGTGATAGGTACTTGGTATATGACTTTTGCGTAATCCTCCCCGGCAATGGCGCCAGAAATTCTTCTTGCTACTTCTCGAGCTTGCGTTGTATTCCCTCAAAGAGGAAATGTAACACCCCAAAAATTTAGCAATGTTTTATTAATTAAAATTTTGCCAGTTAATTAAAATTTTGCCGTATGCTGAATGTTCTTTTGGATTCCAGGAGAATTCTTGCTCTGATTTTTGTTGGAATGTTTGTCCCTAGTAAAAACTTTCCTTTTAACGATAGATCCTCTTATGCATACTTTAAAACTTTGCTTATATCAGCAGGTTTAATTATATATTGGTCTCCACAATTTACTTCTCTACATGAATGATTAAACCTAGTTTTAAGGCCTTTTTTGAACTGCAACTACTTGATAAATTTATTTATAATTTCAACCAAAAATTGGAGGTGTCAAGTGATGCTATTAGATCACTTTTATGCAATAATATAGTTATTTCATTTAATATTTTGGGCTCCACAGCATGTTGGCCAATCTTATTCAGTAGGCCACATTGCACTACAACCCCTTTAAATATTCCTTTGATGCTTCCACCAAAACTATAGGATGTTCATAGCAGTATGTTATTCATCTTTATGCAAAAACCCATCTTGGTCCTTTGGGAGTTTTGAGTGAAACAACCTTTTTTCCATTTTGGTTTAGTTTGATGATTTGCACTGCAAACCTAGGATATTTTGCTCCAGTGCCTCTGAACTTCCTCATGCTGGTAATACAACTTGCAAAACCCTTAAGTCCAGGAGAGTGGGCCAATTGGGATAGTTTTGGTTCTTGGAACAGTGCTCTGCATTTTCTGTCCAGGACTGAAGTCTTGCAAAACTTGCACTAACAAGTTCTTGCTTTTGATGAACTAACCTCACTATCTTCCTACTCATCTAAGGAGACATCCACCTGGTAAGTTTGGCCACCCCAAGAGCTTGCTAGATGCCCCTGGCATTTTGTCAAACACCCTGAGTGCATGACCATTTTTGGCTTAGCTTCTGGTTCATATTACAAACTTGATTCCCTGACTAGTCCAGCATGTCTCACGGCTTTGTCTTTGCCTGTAACCCCGCCCTACTGACCCCCTTGCCATTTGGGGCCCTTCAGCATACCGTGGCATAACGCCGAGCACCTTGCGTGCGTGCTCTGGGCGCGCGTTTTGCACGTGCGTGCGCCCGAGGTGCCGCGTCGCGCCCCTGGCCCCCAACCCACTCCCAAAGCCACACCCAGCCTTATCCACGCTCGAGGAAACGCCAAACCGCGCCAGGGACTCCACAGCGCCGTCGTCAAGGCGCTCCAGGCGACACGCCGGCGAGCACAGCGGCTTACTGCCACGGTCGGTGCCGCCCAAGCCACCCGCACTCGCCACCTGCCCCCTGGGACTGCTCCAGCGCGTCAGCGAGCTTGTCCGCTAGCTCCCGTCGCCGCCACGTCCCCCTGCTGCAACAGAGCGATGGTCGCCGGCGAGCTTATCCACTGCCGCCGCTGAACCGCCTCGGCTCGTATATTTAAAGGCGCCCGAGCCTCTCCGCGGCATCATACCACTACTAGGCACCCCGTAGAGCAGCCCCGAGGCAGCCAATCGACCCCGAGAAGCTTCCTTCCCCATCTCCGGCGAACACAGCCGCCGCCTCGGCCTCGAACAATCCGGCGCCACCAGAGCCTCCCCCGCTCGTCCAACACCACCGTCATCTCCCCCTCGACCTTGCGGAACTGCCCGACCTCTCCAACACGGTCAAAACGCACCACAGCCTGAATCCCCATTTACGCCCGAAGCTCCCTCCGCCGTGGAGCTCGCCGTCGGCGACTCCCTTTGCCCTCTCCGACCAAACGACTACCGGTAGGACCGTGCCAACCCCGCAGATCCATTCCCGCACTCAGTGACCCCCGAAGAACCCTGGTCCGCCGACGACGGTCGCCGGAACCCCACTGCCATTCGGACAGAGGTAGAGGAAGGGGGGAGAGACTAGTCAAACCTGACTAGTGGACCCCCTGGGCCCCACTGTCAGTGACACAGCGCCACCACCGTGCGTTTTGAGTGGAGGCGCATTCTCCGAAGTACGTATCCCCTAGCTCGAAGGCGTATTCTCAGCCGAATCATTTTCTTTTTCTGTTTTAGTTTAAAAACCAGATTTAACCGAACTTTGACTGGCTTTAACTTTTTAACCACAACTCCAAATGATTTGATTATTTTTCTGTTATTTCCCAAATATTGTCTAGTTTATTTTCATATTTACATGAAAATTTTCCAGACAACTTTTTGGGGGTGTTCTAAGTCTATGTATTGATTTCCTTTTTAATTCTTTTAGGTTTTTGAAGAGGGAGAAGGCTTCCAAAATTCTTGGAATGCTTTTCTCCTCCCCTCTACTTGAAGGCAAGCATCTTGAACCCTGTGATAATACCATTTGTGTGTTGCTTGCTTTGACCCAAGAACTCCACCGATATGACATAATGAAGCATCATTATTTCATGTGGCAAACATACTCCTGCATATCATCATGAGGTGAATAATCCTTTTTCAGTCTTGTATGTGACGTTGGTGACAGCCACTCCTCCTCATGCCACATTTTCCTGGTGATAGTTCGGATGGAGTCCGAAGGAAGGTGGCGTTCCGATGAACCAACCACGCGACTGACATCTCGTTGTGACGAAGATGTGCAGTGAGGCAGCTTGTAGCATGAGGAGAGTTACCCTGTCAGGGAACTGTGAGATCATTGTGGCACTAACCGTGCAGAGAGTATATAACCTCCTGAGTCGACCATAGATCGAGTCTTGCTCCGGTAACCCCCATACTTGTTTCGTGCTACCACGTGTCCCTGCTACAGGTAGGGTATGGTTTAGTAAATTTGTCGATCCCTGTTCTATCACACACCGTACAGAGAGGCCACGGTGGAAGATATCGGCTGCATCCGGTAGGCAAGACACCTGGTCCGGGGGCATGGGTGTTTCGGTTGTAGCCGAAGGGGATAGCTTCCCCAGTTTTTCGTGCGCGTTATAAATTGTGGTGATCCCATGCTAGTCAAGGTTGTGGCCTCCCCACTTAGAGTTTGGCTTAACTAGTGTCGTGGGTGATTCCAGACATCGTTAAGTTAAGATGGTGTGTGCAGTCAGGTGCATCTTCAAATTAAATGACCGTAGGCGGAATTAGTCCAGAGGGGCTATAGAAAATCCGCTATCTGTGGGTAAAGAGTACACCCTCTGCAGAGATATAGAACCTATTCGAATAGCCGTGTCCATGGTAAAGGACTACAGTCTGGGATGGGTCAGGTGTCGGTCTTAGTGTCGGTCTTCGGAGGAGAAACATTTAAGCCAGAAATTTATTTATGACCCGTGACAGGTAATGAATGGGATTTATCTCTATTGTGGACTAACCGTTCAAATTACTTGAGACAGCGAGTATCCGCAGGACGGTTCTACCTCCCGGATATTCCCTGTTATTTTTCTTTATTTATAAGCCCTTTCTGTGATGTCGCTCAGACGCCCGACAGTGGAATTTCTCTTTATTTATAAGCCCTTTCTATGATGTCGCACAGACGTCCGACTGTGGCATTTCTCTTTATTTATAAGCCCTTTCTGTGATGTCGCGCAGACGTCCGACTGTGGCATTTCTCTTTATTTATAAGCCCTTTCTGTGATGTCGCGCAGACGTCGGACTGTGGCATTTCTCTTTATTTATAAGCCCTTTATGTGATATCGCTTAGACGTCCGACTGTGGCATCCTTGTCCTTTATTTTCCATTCCCTATGAGCTCTTTCTGTGGTGTCGCTCAGACACCCGGCTGTGGCATGCCTGTTATTTATTTCATTACTACTTTCTGTTTGCATGTGCCCCTTTTACTCGAACGTCATGTTTGTAGTTATATCCTACCGCACCATTATGATCCTAAAATCATCCTAGAGCATGTTTATGTCTCACCTATGTTCATAATGTTTGCGAGTACATTCAAAGTACTCACTGGCTTGTCCCTGGCTATTGTCTTGGCCAGATTCCTTGCGCGGGAAGGAACGACGTGACGCTACCCCAGAGCCTACTCTATTGGGATAGCAGCCCCGCGAAGATAGGAGTTATCACGGTCAGCTGTTCCCATGGGAAATGGAGTCCCACAGACGCCGACGTATCGCAACCGCTTCCGCCATCATCCACTAGAAAACCCCGTGTTGTACATTATAGACCAGAATGGTCTTGTACTACATATTTGTACCTTTGCTTGGAATTTTCTGTATCAAGAGGTGACTCATCAGCTAACAGTAATCCTGGGGCTGGTGAGCACAAGGTCCACCTTTGAGAAAATTACATCCCGAAATGCCGGTCCTGACAACCTTGGTATCAGAGCCAGGCTGACCGTTGGCTAATCCTATCTTAGCGAGATCCAAAAACCCAGATTTACCACCCCACCAGACCATATTCCAACCCCAGCCAAGCTTCTCGCGTAAGATACCCATACAGTGGACCGACGCCTTTGGCAGTCGGTGCCCAACCTACCAGCCTAGCTGATCAATCGCGCGCCAGTAACCGACTCCTAAACAGTTCCCCTCTGCAAGCGTGCGAAGGAAGACTCCGCAAGCGTGCAGAGGAAGACTCCGTTCTTTCCTATAAATAGGGCACGCTAGCCCCCAAACCCAACACCACACAATCTCTACCCCCATACCGAGCCGAATGCCAGGACCCATCGTTCACAATGAAACCACAGCAACCAACCTTGGAGGTTTTGTGACCGTGCTCGCAAACCTCACCCGTCGTGCTTTTGCGATGGAAGAGCCCCCAGAATACGTGGTGTACCAATACACCATGGGCGGTGAAAGCCGTCAATTCTGGGCCACTGTGCACATCTACGGTAGGGGTCTGACGCCAGAACGCCCCTACAGGTTCACAGGAAGCACAACTTCCTTTGAGCCGCAAGCCATCCAACTAGCCGCTCGGGAGGCTATAGTTCAACTCAGGCACCTGTCGCCCAGAGTTAACTGTCGCTCATTCTACTACTACCCCAGTCGTAATTGGTATAGTAGGCCTCCCCGAGTTGCGAGCGGAGACCACGAGACGGATCCTGCATTATTGCATCTGGTACGCTATGTTAGCGTACTCGAGGAACTGTTCGATCAAATCACCCTGGATCTGATCGCGGCTCGTGGAGAACTGCTTCGCCGAGCCCCAGCTAGAGGACGGGGAGAGTCCGGCACCGACAACCCAGTCGTGTTGTTCGGACAACCAATCGAGTCCCCAAGGCCTGCTGCGGTCATTGACCAGAATGCCTTGGTAACCCCAGAAGTGATGTGTCGCCTGTTTGGCGCGCGCTCCAACGAGATTGTGGACAACAATCCTCGCGAGGGTCATCATCCCTGCCCCGACCCTGCACCCTCTCAGCCACCGCCAGCCAACCCCAATGATGAATCTCCCGGAGAAGCTTCAGCACCCACAAGGCAAGGCCGCTTGGATATAAACGAGGTTGATTAAATCACCCGAGTAGTACCAAGCTTTATTTTGCCCGTGGTCATGTAACATGTATGCCTATATGTATGTACAACTTATTGTGCACCCTTTTAGCACTCGTGCGCCGTTGTGACAGTGTGTATATGCCTTTTGTTCCTTTTCTCAGGTGTGACTTCCAAAGCACCTTGCCGACAACCCCTACAGCGAAGACGTCTTTTTACAAGACGTGCGTATCTGTAGCTTTGACCTCGACTCCCATAAAGCAAAACCGGCGATATAGATACCCTCTCCATGACCCTGCAAGCCAGTCAGGCCGCTATATATAGGCCACACCATAAACTCGCCAAGCATCCCTCACCCGGTGCTCTCCCCTCACAGCCATTGCTTTCGCCATGCCGATCCCTAGCATTTATCTGAGAACCCCTGAGGCATCTGATACGTCCAAAACGTATCTATAATTTCTGCTTGCTCCATGCTTCTTTTGTGTGATATTGCTATGATATTGATGCACTTCCATACACTTTTGATCATATTTGTACTAACCTATTAACTCAGTGCACCACAGTGCCAGTTCCTGTTTTCTGCTGTTTTTCTATTTCAGGTTTCCCCCATATTAAAAGTGCTCCAAAAATTCCAGGAAAAATATAGGAAAAATCAGCGTACAGGAAGCTTCGCAAAGAACCAAAGATGGGCCAGAGGGGAGCCAGGGGAGGCCCAGGCGGCCACCTGGCGCGGCCCCACCCCTGGCCGCGCCAGGGGGGGCGCCTGGGGCCCCTGCTCCGCCTCTGGCTGCCCCCCTTCGCATATATATCCCTCTCGTCTCGAAACCCTCGAGGACAGAACCCTTTTTCACGATCTCGCCTCTGTTCCGCCGCCGCAGTGCTTCCAAGATCGGGAGCATCAGGAGAACTCTTCCCGGCACCCTGCCGGAGGGGAGAACCACCACCGGGAGCTTCTCCACCACCATGGACGCTTCCCGGATGAGTCGTGAGTAGTCCACCTTGGACCATGGGTCCATGATCAGTAGCTATGTGATGTTCTCCTCCCCTCTTTGCTCTTCATGGTTTAGACCTCGTGATCTGCCCTACATGATCGAGGGACATATGTAATCTTTCTGCTGTTGCTTTGCTGAGTTTGCTGGGATCTGATGGATTATGAGACTATGTTCAGATTGTGTTTGAGTAATATATTTGATTCACCTCTTTTATATCTTTGTTCTTGAGTAATTCTTGCATGTTCTCCGTTGCTGTTTATTGCTTTGGCCAAGTAGTAGGTAGTAACTCCAAGAGGGAGCGTTATGCTTGATTGTGGGTTCATGCCCCCTGATGACTAGCTTGAGTGACAGAAACATGAGTCTAGGGGATGTGCTGTTGCCACAAGGGAGAAAACAACGGTGCTTGTACTTGCGGGTGCAAGGATTGTTTACTTTACGCAAAGTTCTTTTAATGCAGTTGTCTGTTGCTTTGAGTTTACACTTTGGGTGGGATTCGCAACTTAATACGAGCGAGATGTTCTGGATAGATATCTCAAGGTGGATGATTAGTAGTAGATGCAGATGGATTTCGGTCTACTTGCCTTGGCGTACCGCCCATGCTTTTGAGCTTCTACCTTTCTTTGCAGCATAGTTAGCATTGGTTTGCGCACATAATCCTGTCAATTGCCCAGCTGTAATTTGTTTACCTCGCTTTGCTGTTTTATCGTCTTTTGGGAGAGAGACATCACTAGTGAACATCATGGGACCCCGGTCCATATTACCACCGCTGATCACACCTTCTATTTACTTTCTTTTTTTATTTCCTAGTTGCAGTCATAGCTATCATTATTATCTCTTGTGTTTGATCCTTTGTAAACTACAAGGCCGGAGGGATTGACAACCTCTCTGTACTCGTTGGGAGCAAAGTTATCTGTATCTGTGTGCAGGTCCCGTCAACCGCTAAGTTTCTGGCGCCGTTGACACCTACTTGTCGACCCTCGGATTCTCACGGGATTCGATCCTTGGTACATTTCCCAAGGGAAATTTGCCGCTATGCTACATCTCAACCTTCCACTTGGGGTAACCAACGAGGGGCGAGAAGCCATCAAGCAAGTTTCTGGCGCCGTTGCCGGGGACTCCACTCTTCAAGTTAGGGGAGTTGCACGCTATCTTTTATCTTTGCTTTTTAGTCTTGTCAGTTTACCTTTCAGTTTTTGCTTTAGTGTCCCTTACCAAAAATCACAAAAATAGTTATCTTGCTTGCCGCTGCTATGGGTTCCACCAAAAACACTAAGTGGGAGGAGTACACCCCTTCTTCCATCACGCGAATCACCACTGTCGGGATCTACAAAAGTAATAAACCTTGTGATTATGTTAGTTTTAATGGAGAGTTATGCCCATGGCATGGTCTTCCAGGAAAAAAGTATGAGCCCCTGTTTAAAGTTGCTCCCACACTTCCCCAAACTTGGGAAGACGTCCAAACTCTTATAATAGAGAGCAATTCAAACAAAGAAGATGACACTACAATTCTGCTCAATAATGATAAAATTGATTTTGATAATTGTAGTCTCTCAGAAGTTGTCACCTTTTTACACAGAATGGCTAAAGACCCCCACACTAGCACACTTAACCTTGCCTTCACAGAGCATATCACTAATGCTCTTATCAAAGCTAGGGAGGAGAAGCTTAGGGTAGAAGCCTCCATACCTAGAAAGCTAGAAGATAGTTGGGATCCTATGATTAAAATTAAGTTGAATAACTTCTCTTGCTATGCTTTATGTGATGTTGGAACTAGTACCTCCGTTATGCCCAAAGGAATGTATGATATGTTTGAATTGAATCCTTTTGATCCTTGTTCTTTTGGTGTTCGTCTTGTTGATTCTTCAGTAAAGAAACCTTTGGGGAAGATCGATGATGTTCTTATCATTGTCAATGACAATTATGTTCCCGTTGATTTTACTATTATGGATATTGAATGTGAACCTTCATGTCCAATTATTTTGGGACGTCCTTTTCTTCGCACCGTTGGTGCTATCATTGACATGAAAGAGGGGAATATAAAATTCCAATTCCCTCCCAAGAAAGGGATGGAACACTTCCCTAGAAAGAAGATTAAGTTGCCTTTTGAGTCCGTTACACGGGCTAGCTATTCTCTTACTCTTGATAAAACTTGATCTTCTCTTTTTGCATCATGCCTAGCTTAAAGGCATGAAAGAAAGCGCTTTTGGGAGGCAGCCCACAACGAATTAGGTTTTATTTTGCTTTTGTTGTGTCTTGATGTTTGTTACTACAGTAGCATCATCATTATATCTTTTCTTTTCAGCTTTGTGCCAAGTTTAGCCTCCGATTGCAAGAAAGTTCAAAAGTTGTGACGTGTTGTCCAGAAAACAGATTCTGTCCTTGGACAGAAAAATTCGAATAAAATCACCAGATCATCTTTTTGATCTGAATTGTTTTGACAGCGTGCTCTATACAATTGGCTTTCGAGCGTCTGTTCTGAGTTTTTTGATTTGAGTTGCAGAAGTGCCCCGAACAAATTATTTACTACCTGCTGGTCTGTTTTTCACAGATTATGTCCTGTTTTGCCTTTTCTTCGTTTTGCAAACCTTGAGCTTGCTTTTTCTTTGCAAAAACCTTTTGGCAATCTTGAGAAACAGTAGCTCTTCAAGATTATTTTTATCTCCAGTAGGGAAAAAATATTTTATTGTGGGTACTAACCTCGCTAATCAGATTATGATGAGTTATGTATGAAGGGAGTTTTCAAGTGTGCGAGGGAAGATGATAAAAGAAGATTCAGGAGGGTCAAACGCTCAAGCTTGAGGATGCCCCCGTGCACCCCCAAGAAATATTCAAGAAGACTCAAGCGTCTAAGCTTGGGGATACCCCCATGCATCCCCTTCCCCATCAACAATTATCAGTTCGTCTTTCGTTCCACTATATTCTTATCACTTCATGCGTTATATGCTATGCTTGGAGCGTCTTGCTCTTAGTTTCCTTTTTTTTAGTTTTCTTTAGCTTTGCTTGCTGTTCATAACAAGTTAGAACCCAGCTTTCTTTGTGAGGGAGAGAAAAACGCTCCACTTCAACCTAGAACACAACATGGGATTTTCATGCTTATCTTTGTTGTGTGTGTTCTTTGTCTTTCCATAGCTGCTGTCATATTTAGCTCTTAGTTTTCATGCTTTTCTTTTTAAAGAGCTTTTGTTTAGTTGGTTGCTGAACTCTCTTGAGTTTTCATGTTTATCTTGTTAAGAGAGTTTGCCTGTTGCACTGAGTTGTGTGTCTTAACTTAAAGTAGGTAATTGAGGTTGCTATTTAATTTTAGTAGTAACTTGCAATAGTTTTGAGGTATTGCCATGAGTAATGTCTGAACTTTTGGTGTCAAGAGATTTTAGCCTATTAGTGATAGATGTCGTATTTTGGGCAATCCGTGTTAATTTTCAAAAACCTACAAAATAGTTGAGAACTTTAGCTACTAGATGGATCACTAATCTTTGGAGGGATCGAATATTAGAGTACACTCACGTACCATGAGTCGAGGATGCGCAAGGATAACCAAACCCCCATACACTCCTCCTCGGGGTACTTGTCTCTTTGTGAACCTCCTAATTAGATTGAGAGTTATCGATAATAAGTGCATGAGTTCTTCGGACTAATGTGAGTATTCGAAATTTGACACTTCCACCTAGCCATATTTTTTCTAGCCTCTTCGGTACCGTGCATTGCCCTTTCTCACCTCGAGAGTTGGCGCATACTTCGCCGGTGCATCCAAATCCTTGGCACGATACGCTCTGTCATCATAAGCCTCATTATACCCTTCCTCAAAACAGCCACCATACCTACCTATCAAGGCATTTCCATAGCCTTTCCGAGATACATTGCCATGCAACATCCATCTTCTCATGACTTGATCTTCATGTCATACATGCTTTTTGCTTGATCGATGAGCCGCATGCTAGTTGGGCCTTGCCCTAATCATTGCTACATGACGCGCTAGTATCATTGCATATCCTGCTACACTGGCAGAGGCATACATTTGCATACATCATGATAGTTTCATCTTCTTTATGTTGAGTACTTTTGTAAAGTGTGAAAGATCTTCTATACTTCTTGTAATACATAGAGTGTTGCCCCTAAAGTGAGGAAAAGATCCCAAAGAGGACAAAATCAAAAGATCCCAAAGAGGACAAAATCAAAAGATCCCAAAGAGGACAAATGAGAGTTAAATAGAAAGAGCCATTGAGGCCACAAAAAATTGAAAAAAAATTGAAAAAAGAGAAAAAGAAATAAAAAGAGAGAAGGGGGCACACTACTATTCCTTTTGAGAGATCCACACTCGTACTCCATCTTATACCTTGTACTCCATAGAAATTATCATTCATGCATATAGCTATGTGGGGACCTTCACACTATAGAACTTGGCTTGTATATTCCAATGATGAGCCTCCTCAAAAGAGCTCTAGGTATTCTTGAGCGAGCAAGTTGGATGCACCCCCACTAGTTCCATTGGAGAGCTTACCTTAGCTCATATGTGCATCCGTTGCATGGCAATCCCTACTCCTCACATCATATCTATCATTTGGCTTTCTCTCGCCTATGATTGTCCTCATTGATGTGAGCCTTTCAAACCTTTTTTGTCTTCCCCCTTCATCATTTTTCTCTCTTTGCCATCCTAAGTGTCAACTTTCTTGCTTACGCTCATCCATTGCATGAGTGCTCAAAATATCGAAAGGGAGTGGATCATTTTGACTTGTACCTGGCTAGTGGTCTGGGGATGAGTCAAGATAAGATTCCAAAGAAGACCAAGTGTGAAACTTTAGTAGATTAAGTTCTCAACAATACAAAAACTATGTTTTACTCTCTCGTATATCCATATCCCCTTTCTTGCACGCAAACACCATTTGGAGACATTCGAGTCACGGACAGCGAGAGCTCTTGCACCTTTATGTTCTTATGTTGCTTGTTACAATGCTAATATAGACTCTTTCTTGTTATGACTTGAATTGAATTACATGCCTTGATTGCTTTACTTAAAAAGTTCTTATATGGTTGGTAGCATGTCACCACAGAAATTATGCTTGTTATCATTTACCTACTCGAGGACGAGCAGGAATTAAGCTTGGGGATGTTGATACGTCCAAAACGTATCTATAATTTCTGCTTGCTCCATGCTTCTTTTGTGTGATATTGCTATGATATTGATGCACTTCCATACACTTTTGATCATATTTGGACTAACCTATTAACTCAGTGCACCACAGTGCCAGTTCCTGTTTTCTGCTATTTTTCTATTTCAGGTTTCCCCCATATTAAAAGTGCTCCAAAAATTCCAGGAAAAATATAGGAAAAATCAGCGTACAGGAAGCTTCGCGAAGAACCAAAGATGGGCCAGAGGGGAGCCAGGGGAGGCCCAGGCGGCCACCTGGCGCGGCCCCACCCTTGGACGCGCCAGGGGGCGCCTGGGGCCCCTGCTCCGCCTCTGGCTGCCCCCCTTCGCATATATATCCCTCTCGTCCCGAAACCCTCGAGGACAGAACCCTTTTTCGCGATCTCGCCTCTGTTCCGCCGCCGCAGCGCTTCCAAGATCGGGAGCATCAGGAGAACTCTTCCCGGCACCCTGCCGGAGGGGAGAACCACCACCGGGAGCTTCTCCACCACCATGGACGCTTCCCGGATGAGTCGTGAGTAGTCCACCTTGGACCATGGGTCCATGATCAGTAGCTATGTGATGTTCTCCTCCCCTCTTTGCTCTTCATGGTTTAGACCTCGTGAGCTGCCCTACATGATTGAGGCACATATGTAATCTTTCTGCTGTTGCTTTGCTGAGTTTGCTGGGATCTGATGGATTATGAGACTATGTTGAGATTGTGTTTGAGTAATATATTTGATTCACCTCTTTTATATCTTTGTTCTTGAGTAATTCTTGCATGTTCTCCGTTGTTGTTTATTGCTTTGGCCAAGTAGTAGGTAGTAACTCCAAGAGGGAGCGTTATGCTTGATTGTGGGTTCATGCCCCCTGATGACTAGCTTGAGTGACAGAAACATGAGTCTAGGGGATGTGCTGTTGCCACAAGGGAGAAAACAACGGTGCTTGTACTTGCGGGTGCAAGGATTGTTTACTTTACGCAAAGTTCTTTTAATGCAGTTGTCTGTTGCTTTGAGTTTACACTTTGGGTGGGATTCGCAACTTAATACCAGCGAGATGTTCTGGATAGATATCTCAAGGTGGATGATTAGTAGTAGATGCAGATGGATTTCGGTCTACTTGCCTTGGCGTACCGCCCATGCTTTTGAGCCTCTACCTTTCTTTGCAGCATAGTTAGCATTGGTTTGCACACATAATCCTGTCAATCGCCCAGCTGTAATTTGTTTACCTCGCTTTGCTGTTTTATCGTCTTTTGGGAGAGAGACATCACTAGTGAACATCATGGGACCCCGGTCCATATTTCCACCGCTGATCACACCTTCTATTTACTTTCTGTGTTTATTTCCTAGTTGCAGTCATAGCTATCATTATTATCTCTTGTATTTGATCCTTTGTAAACAACAAGGCCGGAGGGATTGACAACCTCTCTGTACTCGTTAGGAGCAAAGTTATCTGTATCTGTGTGCAGGTCCCGTCAACCGCTAAGTTTCTGGCGCCATTGACACCTACTTGTCGACCCTCGGAGTCTCACGGGATTCAATCCTTGGTACCTTTGCCAAGGGAAATTTGCCGCTACGCTACATCTCAACCTTCCACTTGGGGTAACTAACGAGGGGCGAGAAGCCATCAGCATCCCCGGGTAGTTTCGTGAAGATATTGTGGGATTTTACCTACAGTACCATGAGTGCTAACCGTCCACCCCAGTATGAACTGCTCAAAGCAAGGATCACACCATCCACCTCGAAATATTGGGCAGTGGTACACATCCCACCCTCCAACCCAAACCAAGACCCCACAGAGGTTTCCTTCATGGGGAAATCCATGCCAACTCCCCAGATGGCCATAGAGGCTGCCGCCTGCGAAGCGATTGCTCGCCTGCGATTCGCGGTGCCCTATGCCAGCGAGAGAGGATATTACTACTTTCCAAGCCGCGCAGCACCCGGAGAAGCAGCATCTTTTCCTGGTGGGCGCATTGAGAGAGATCCGGTTCTAGCCAACCTTACGTAGTATGTGATCGCGCAAGAACGTTCTAACCAGCGGATAATGGGTTATCTCCAGAGCCTCGCCGATTTAAATCCTCGGATCGCCATCGGCAGACCATTGAGGCCCGCGCGGGAGAAGCACATTCACCGACAGGTCAACCCACTACCACCGATAGAAGAAGAGTGTCCCCCAGCACCAGAGACCTTTTCCCAGGACCCTGTTCATTTACCGTTTATATTTTAGACGTAACTACCCCGTGAGTGTATCCGTACCATTTTTTTCTGTGTAACGCAGCGTGTGTTTAGTAAATACTTTCCTGTGTGATTGCATCTGGTCCATCTGCATAATATAGATTTTTTCATTCATTGCACAACATCACAACGACGTTAATACAACTCCAACCACTCCACACAGTGCACTAAGTTGTTAATCCGCCTGCAATTGCTCCATCAAACACCTACTTGCACACCACAGTTTCTTGAAAAGAAACTCGTGGGGATTTATTTGAGCACTGAGTACCTACCGCCTGCTAACCACCGTTAGCCCTGCCACCCTCACCTAATCCCCGTGATCGCCGCCGCCGCGGAGAGCTAGCACCCGAGCCGCCGCATCACGACGATCGTCGAGGATCATCGCACCCAAGAGCACCGTTACCCCCAGCAATGCCGCCAACCCTACGCTCATGAGGACCATGCACCAGTCCGGCATCACCTCCGCCATTCGAGCTTCGACCCGAGCTCCTGCAAACACAAAAGAAAGGAGAAGAAGGAGAGGCCAGGTGAGAGGAAGAAGAAGCAGCACCTCGGCCGTTTTATAGCTCGAGATCAATGTATGGTGGGCGTTGTCCACTAGCACCGCTCGTCGCTCAACCGCCGGTGTTCGGAGGTGAATCCTCGAGCAGTGCCGATAGTACGCTGGCCCGCGAGGTGAGTGCACGCTGCACCGGCAGCTAGCACGCCGCGCTCTACGGCAGTACGGCCTAGATGCCCTACGGGCTAGCCGTCGCCGGTGGAGAAAGTGCGGGAAAAGCGCGCGGGAGGAAGGAGAAGAGAGAGCCGAAGGAGGAAGAAGAGGCTGGCAATGGGCCCAGGCCCCACCTGTCAGCTAGTGAGAGCACTGTGCTCTCGGGTACAACCGGAGTATTTGTAAATTTAGGAAAATAATATTTCTAGAATTAATATATCGTTTTCCACGACAGTAGATATTCTTTTCCCCGTGCCACACCAGTTGCATCACTGTTTGCTCATGCACTGTAGTAACTGTTAATTGCATTATTAGAGCAGTAGAAGTTTGATAGTATCCTTTTAAGCCGGCAGCAGACCTTATAGCTACCTTTATAAATCTCGAGGACGAGATTTTTCTTAAGGGGGGTAGTGTTGTAACACCCCAAAAATTTAGCAATGTTTTATTAATTAAAATTTTGCCAGTTAATTAAAATTTTACCGTATGCTGAATGTTCTTTTGGATTCCAGGAGAATTCTTGCTCTGATTTCTGTTGGAATGTTTGTCCCTAGTAAAAACTTTCCTTTTAATGATAGATCCTCTTATGCATACTTTAAAACTTTGCTTATATCAGCAGGTTTAATTATATATTGGTCTCCACAATTTACTTCTCTACATGAATGATTAAACCTAGTTTTAAGGCCTTTTTTGAACTGCAACTACTTGATAAATTTATTTATAATTTCAACCAAAAATTGGAGGTGTCAAGTGATGCTATTAGATTACTTTTATGCAATAATATAGTTATTTCATTTAATAGTTTGGGCTCCACAACCTGTTGGCCAATCTGATTCAGTAGGCCACATTGCACTACAACCCCTTTAAATATTCCTTTGATGCTTCCACCAAAATTATGGGATGTTCATAGCAGTATGTTATTCATCTTTATGCAAAAACCCATCTTGGTCCTTTGGGAGTTTTGAGTGAAACAACATTTTTTCCATTCTGGTTTAGTTTGATGATTTGCACTGCAACCCTAGGATATTTTGCTCCAGTGCCTTTGAACTTCCTCATGCTGGTAATACAACTTGCAAAACCCTTAAGTCCAGGAGAGTGGGCCAATTGGGATAGTTTTGGTTCTTGGAACAGTGCTCTGCATTTTCTGTCCAGAACTGAAGTCTTGCAAAACTTGCACTAACAAGTTCTTGCTTTTGATGAACTAACCTCACTATCTTCCTACTCATCTAAGGAGACATCCACCTGGTAAGTTTGGCCACCCCAAGAGCTTGCTAGATGCCCTTAGCATATTGTCAAACACCCTGAGTGCATGACCATTTTTGGCTTAGCTTCTCGTTCATATTACAAACTTGATTCCCTGACTAGTCCAGCATGTCTCACGGCTTTGTATTTCCCTGTAACCCCGCCCGAACCTCTCCGCAGCATCATTCCACTACTAGGCACCCCGCAGAGCATCCCCGAGGCAGCCAATCGACCCCGAGAAGCTTCCTTCTCCATCTCCGTCGAACACAGCCGCCGCATCGGCCTCGAACAATCCGGCGCCACCAGAGCCTCCCCCGCTCGTCCAACACCACCGTCGTCTCCCCCTCGACCTTGCGGAACTGCCCGACCTCTCCAACACGATCAAAACGCACCACAGCCCGAATCCCCATTTACGCCCGAAGCTCCCTCCGCCGTGGAGCTCGCCGCCGGCAACTCCCTTCGCCCTCTCCGACCAAATGACTACCGGTAGGACCGCGCCAACCCCGCAGATCCATTCCCGCACTCAGTGACCCCCGAAGAACCCTGGTCCGCCGACAACGATCGCCGAAACCCCACTGCCGTTCAGACAGAGGTAGAGGAAGGGGGGGAGAGACTAGTCAAACCTGACTAGTGGACACCCTGGGCCCCATTGTCAGTGACCCAGCGCCACCACCGCGCGTTTTGAGTGGAGGCGCATTCTCCGAAGTACGTATCCCCTAGCTCGAAGTAGTATTCTCAGCCGAATCATTTTCTTTTTCTGTTTTAGTTTAAAAACCAGATTTGACCGAACTTTGACTGGCTTTAACTTTTTAACCACAACTCCAAATGATTTGATTCTTTTTCTGTTATTTCCCAAATATTGTCTAGTTTATTTTCATATTTACATGAAAATTTTCCAGACAACTTTTTGGGGGTGTTCTAAGTCTATGTATTGATTTCCTTTTTAATTCTTTTAGGTTTTTGAAGAGGGAGAAGGCTTCCAAAATTCTTGGAATGCTTTTCTCCTCCCCTCTACTTGAAGGCAAGCATCTTGAACCCTGTGATAATACCATTTGTGTGTTGTTTGCTTTGACCCAAGAACTCCACCGATATGACATAATGAAACATCATTATTTCATGTGGCAAACATACTCCTGCATATCATCATGAGGTGAATAATCCTTTTTCAGTCTTGTATGTGACGTTGGTGACAGCCACTCCTCCTCATGCCACATTTGCCTGGTGATAGTTCGGATGGAGTCCGAAGGAAGGTGACGTTCCGATGAACCAACCACGCGACTGACATCTCGTTGTGACGAAGATGTGCAGTGAGGCAGCTTGTAGCATGAGGAGAGTTACCCTGTCAGGGAACTGTGAGATCATTGTGGCACTAACCGTGCAGAGAGTATATAACCTCCTGAGTCGACCATAGATCGAGTCTTGCTCCGGTAACCCCCATACTTGTTTCGTGCTACCACGTGTCCCTGCTACAGGTAGGGTACGTTTTAGTAAATTTTTCGATCCCTGTTCTATCACACACCATACAGAGAGGCCACGGTGGAAGATACCGGCTGAATTCGGTAGGCAGGCCACCTGGTCCGGGGGCATGGGTGTTTCGGTTGTAGCCGAAGGGGATAGCTTCCCCAGTTTTTCGCGCGCGTTATAAATTGTGGTGATCCCATGCTAGTCGAGGTTGTGGCCTCCCCACTTAGAGTTTGGCTTAACTAGTGTCGTGGGTGATTCCAGACATCGGTAAGTTAAGCTGGTGTGTGCAGTCAGGTGCATCTTCAAATTAAATGACCGTAGGCGGAATTAGTACAGAGGGGCTATAGAAAATCCGCTATCCGTGGGTAAAGAGTACACCCTCTGCAGAGATATAGAACCTATTTGAATAGTCGTGTCCATGGTTAACGACTCCAGTCTGGGATGGGTCAGGTGTCGGTCTTAGTGTCGGTCTTCGGAGGAGAAACATTTAAGCCAGAAATTTATTTATGACCCGTGACAGGTAATGAATGGGATTTATCTCTATTGTGGACTAACCATTCAAATTACTTGAGACAGCGAGTATCCGCAGGACGGTTCTACCTCTCGGATATTCCCTGTTATTTTTCTTTATTTATACGCCCTTTCTGTGATGTCGCTTAGACGTCCGACTGTGGCATTTCTCTTTATTTATAAGCCCTTTCTGTAATGTCGTGCAGACGTCCGACTGTGGCATTTCTCTTTATTTATAAGCCCTTTCTGTGATGTCGCATAGACGTCTGACTCTGGCATTTCTCTTTATTTATAAGCCCTTTCTGTGATGTCGCGCAGACGTCCGACTGTGGCATTTCTCTTTATTTATAAGCCCTTTCTGTGATGTCGCGCAGACGTCCGACTGTGGCATTTCTCTTTATTTATAAGCCCTTTATGTGATATCGCTCAGACGTCCGACTGCGGCATCCTTGTCCTTTATTTTCCATTCCCTATGAGCTCTTTATGTGGTGTCGCTCAGACGCCCGGCTGTGGCATGCCTGTTATTTATTTCATTACTACTTTCTGTTTGCATATGCCCCTTTTACTCAAACGTCATGTTTGCAGTTATATCCTACCGCACCATTATGATCCTAAAATCATCCTCGAGCATGTTTATGTCTCACCTATGTTCATAATGTTTGCGGGTACATTCAAAGTACTCACTGGCTTGTCTCTGGCTATTGTCTTGGCCAGATTCCTTGCGCGGGAAGGAACGACGTGACACTACCCCAGATCCTACTCTATTGGGATAGCAGCCCCACGAAGATAGGAGTTATCCCGGTCAGCTGTTCCCGTGGGAAATGGAGTCCCATAGACGCCGACGTATCGCAACCGCTTCCGCCATCATCCACAAGATAACCCCGTGTTGTACATTATAGACCAGAATGTTCTTGTACTACATATTTGTACCGTTGCTTGGAATTTTCTGTATCAAGAGGTGACTCATCAGCTAACAGTAATCCTGGGGCTGGTGAGCACAAGGTCCACCTTTGGGAAAATTACATCCCAAAATGCCAGTCCTGACAGGAAAGGGAGATGCAGCACAGTAGCGTAAATATTTCCCTGAGTATTTGAGAACCTAGATATCAATCCAGTAGGAGACCACACGCGAGTCCCTCGCACCTGCACAAACAAATAAGAAGTTCACAGCCAACGCGATAAGGGGTTGTCAATCCCTTTACATTCACTTACGAAAGTGAGATCTGATAGAGACGATAGTTTGATATTTTTGGTATTTTTGGTTATAAGAACAGAAAGTAAAAGCGGAAAAGTAAAGTAGATTGATATGTTGAGAATAGACCTGGGGGCCATAGTGTTCTTTAGTGGCTTCTCTCATGATAGCAATATTCTACGACGGGTAAACAAATTACTGTCGAGAAATTGATAGAAAAGTGAATAATTATGAGACTATCTAGGCATGATCATTATATATAGGCATCACGTCCGAGGCAAGTAGACCGAAACGATTCTGCATCTACTACTATTACTCCACACATCAACCGCTATCCAGCATGCATCTAGTGTATTAAGCTCATAAGAACAGAGTAACGCCTTCAGCAAGATGACATGATGTAGAGGGATAAACTCAAACTTAGTGATATAAACCCCATCTTTTTATCCTCGATTCCAACAATACAATACGTGCCTTGCTGCCCCTACCGTCACTGGGAAAGGACACCGCAAGATTGAACCCAAAGCCAAGCACTTCTCCCATTGCAAGAACTATAGATCTAGTAGGCCAAACCAAACCAATAATTCGAAGAGATTTGCAAGGATATTATAATCATACATAAAGAGTTCAGAAAAGAACCAAATATTTCTCATAGATAATCTTGATCCTAAACCCACAATTCATCGGATCTTGACAAACACGCCGAAAAAAGAGATTACATCGAATAGATCTCCTCGAAGACCAAGGAGAACTTTGTATTGAGATCCAAAGAGAGAGAAGAAGCCATCTAGATACTAGCTATGGACCCGAAGGTCTGTGGTAAACTACTCACAACTCATGGTGAGACGATGATGATGATGTAGAAGCACTCCATGGAAGATCCCCCCTCCGGTAGAGCTCCGGAACAGGCCCCAAGATGGGATCTCATGGGAACAGAAGGTTGCGATCGTGGAACTAGGGTTTTCTCTATTGTTTTGACAGTTTCGCGGTATGTAAGTATATATAGGAGGAAGGAGGGCACCGAGGGCCAAACGTGGGGCCAACGAGGCAGGGGGCGCGCCCCCACCCTCGTGGGCGCCACGTGTGCCCTACTCCGTGGTTCTCAAGTCTCCCGTGCGTGATTTTCTCCAAAAATATCTCCCCCGAAGATTTCATTCCGTTTGGACTCCGTTTGATATTCCTTTTCTGTAAAACCCTGAAATAGGCAAAAAACAACAATCTGGACTTGGCCTTTGGTTTAGTAGGCTAGTCCCAAAAATAATATAAAAGTGTATAACAAAGCCCATTAAACATCCAAAACATCATAAATAATAGCATGGAACAATGAAAAATTATTGATACGTTGGAGATGTATCATCGACATGCACCTTGAGGTGGAGCGCTTGCACGTGCCGCGCGACTGGCGCCAGCTCGAGCTCGCCATCAACTTTGGCCGCCTGCAGCGCGAGCACGCTCATGCAAAGGCCGAGGGGTCCCTTGACGCAGCGAGGGAGGCCCATGATCACACTGATGAGGAGGCCCGGCACGTGTACTGCCGGCGCGAGGCCGCGGAGAAGTGCAACAACGAGTTCCAAACTTCCAATGCTGCCCTCGAGCGGCAAGTCCAAGCGTGCAAGGATGCCCTTGCCGCCTCGATGGGTGGGTTGTCCTCCGGCGAAGCAGGAATCCACACACTGGAAGACTCCCTGGCGTTAAAGGCACTGGAGCAGAGCTTGGAGCATGAGGGGATCAAGGTGATGGAGCGCCAGGTGGCCGCCGCCAAGGACTCCCTCGCTTCTTGAGAGGCGATGATCCAGGGAGAGGTCAATGTGAAGGTAGTAGGTGTCCGCAGGGCCCTTGCTGAGGACTACCGCCAGAAGCTCCAACTTCAGGAATCCAGTTTCCGCAAATGGCACGACGACCTGAAAGGCGAGCCTGCCGACCTCAAGAAGAAATTAGTTGCAGCGGAGCAACGCGAGAAGTCCTTGACAGTTGCCTAGGCCACGACCGAGGTTGACCTATTGTTCCTCTACAAGTAGGTGGACGATGTTACTTCCCTCGTGGAGAAGGCCTCAGACGAGGCGGATCGAGCTCGGGTGCTACAACACACGTGTTCCTAGGTGTTCCAGACCCTTTAGGGGAGGGCCCGCGAGGCCCTGAGCATCAAGTGTAATGAGAGTGTCTTCAGTCCGCTTGTTTCTGATGAAGCCGCCTACCTCAGCTTCTTCACCAAGATTGTGGAGCGCCTCGAAGGGGCGGGCAGAGAAGGCCCGCCTACTCGTCTAAGAGAAGAGCCCCGACCTCCTCGCGCGGGCATCTTCACATGTCTTCACCCACCTTCTTTGCTTCGACTCTGACTTTGACTTCGAGGTCGTGACAGCCCCCATGCCCCAGGTGGTCCAGGGTGCCCTAGCGGACTGGGTAGCTGATCATGTGGACGACCTGATCATGGAGTTTACCCCCGCCGGGGACGAGGGCTAGCCTATGATCGAAGGGCGTTGGGCTGGCGATGAGGATAGCAGCAACAGTGATGGTGCTGGCGCATCTTCTTAGGTTGTCTTTTACCTGGTGTGATGTCTAGACTTTGATTGTGACCCCGCGGGGATGTGAAAGCACTTGGAAGAAACATCTTCATGATGCGTTAAGTATCGTTGTACTCCCTTATGTCGGCTTCCCTTTGATTTTCATGAGCCAGCTGCCCCTAAGCAGGGGTCGGCCATTATCGTCACACTAGGTCACGGTGCCCGACCGAGGCCAGGAGGCGGACATTCGTTAAGGGCCTTGGGCTACATGCGCCCGCTGGCTCGCTCGAGAGCATCGTGCGAGGACTCAGATGACATAGCATTGGCAAGGTGTGCGCGCGGGCATGCCCATGCATGCCATGGCCTGAGGACCTCACGAGGTCCTCCACACCACTGGGGCCGGCTCAAGCGTACACACCGTGCCCAGCCTCCGCTCATGTGTCACGCGAGGAAGAGATAGCTGGCGGTTTCCACACCTTTTAAAAACGAGACTCAAGACGGGAAAACACTCCAAGGAGAAATGCCCACCCTTTTTCGAATAAAGACGCGAAAATTTAAGCTTCATTCCAAGAAACGATTAATTCGGTTACAAGAGCAAGCAAAGAAACGGCCGTGTCCGGTGCCTACACTAGTCTTCTAGTCTTCCCACCAGCGCGGAGCATGGGCCTTCACTATGTGTGGGCATAATCGCCGATTGACCATGTCGTCCGCCATCGCGGAGCATGGGGCTTCCACTTTGGTGCGGGTGGGAGCCCCCGCGAGGCCGTGGAGCGGCGCACCGGGAGACTCCGAGGCATGTACAGCCCCACTGATTATTATGTGAGAGTGTCACGGTAGGCCTCACGGGGTGTGAGATGCTCTTTGCCTCCTGGATGGGGACCCCGCTCCTCGTCCCCAGGCATGCAAAGGCAGGCCTGGCAGCGCAAACGACCCTGGATAGGCCCTCCCGTGTGGGCGAGTTCCCACAAGCGCCTTCTATGGGGAGGGCCCACTCCTAAACGGGGTCTCCTCATCTCGATGGTCCGGAGGCGGATGTCGTTGTCACGGCAGCGCCGCGATTCCTCGTGGCGCTGGGAAGGCCTAGCGTCCAGGCTCTCCTGCCGAGCGCGAGGTTGGCCCCCAAACGACACCCTAGCATGCGTCCCGGGCGCCAAGGCCTGCAAGGAGCCATCCCTTGTCGCGAGCTTCCAGGTTCCTCATGAGCCCCCGGGCCGTGGAGCTCCCGAGGGCTCCGTGACAGCGCGCTTGATTTGACCATTGCCTAGCGGGCTCTTCACAAAGCATGATCTACCTTCGTTCCAAGGTTAGCGCAATAAGTTCTGGAGAGATTGAGTATAAATGAGGGCCGTTGTTGTCGATGAGGCGGTTTGGGTGCCGTGTCGGCCCACAAGGGGCTATGGCCTCATGAGCCCCTATCAATCTTGACGGCTAAACCGGCGGGGGTGGCATACGCGAACCCCTACTTCTACCCATGCAATGAACTTTCCAACGGCGGCATAGAGGCAGCGGTGGCAATCATCCTGAAGCCAACCCCTGGGTCCTCTGTTCTGCTGGCCGATGCTGCCGATGCCGGACCAAGCCAGCTTGGAGGCGGTCCAGCGCAGAGCCCGCCTCCCCGGGCCAAAACCCGAGGAAGCAGTCCCTGGGCCGGAGGCAGGATCCTGCCCGTCATCTCATCGTTGCAGGGCCATCCTAGCCCCGTCCGAAGGGACGAGCATACACAACAGGGGACAAGATGGATCCACGGAAGGGGACGTGGCGCGGGCGCAGGGGGAAAAGGCTTTGCGCCCCCACAGACGGCGTCGACTAGCTCGATGACTCGCCCAAGCAAGACATCGTGATCACTATTGACGGGAGAATAACACAACAAGTCGCGCGCCACGAAGAGAGCGGCTTGCACGCTCGTCGTCCCTTGATACGCATTAGGAGGCGATGTCGTGGCACGATTAGCCGAATGCACAGCGGTGCAGCGGCCGTGCCACACGGCGGGAGGCAGTGACAGTCATAGGCGCTAATGATCTACGCTCCTGGTGGCGGCATGAGCTGCCCACTGCTCAACGCGAGCCCGACAGGCTTTTGCCATAGGTGCAGCGGATTGAGGAGGGAACGCGGTTGATGACGAGACAAAATTTGGACACGCACCTACCTGGCGCACCCAATGTCAGATTAACGGTTCCGTAGACCCAAAGAGCTTCAAACTCTGGGGCGTGAACGAAGGACTTCGCTTCACCCTAACGCTCTGCTCACCATGCTCAAAGCTTAAGATCGTCGTGTAGGTTAGTCGAAGGGAAAGCAAGTGCACAGAGATTTACCCAGGTTTGGTCCACCTTGCGGTGTAAAACCCTACTCCTGCTTTGTGGTGGATTGACTCACGAGGAGGTTCTGGATGAACTGGTATAATGGATAAGCAACCTCGTGAGGGCTCGAGTGGTGAGGGTCGAATGGGTCTGATCCCCCACTATAGCGGTGGCTAGCCTGTATTTATAGTGGCCACTGTCCTCTTCCCTAGTCATTTAGGTGGGAAGGGATTCCACAACGGATAACTTTGAAGGGGACGAGAGGTTCATCTTATCCTGACGAAAGGTGGTCTTCGCCCGCAAAGCCTCTGGTCATGACGCAGTGGTGGGCTCGGCGACAATGTTCGTTCTACCGAGCTCATGGTCTTGGTATTTTTGCACTAGAACGGAAACATTTGGGGATTCCTCGGGAACTGGTGTATGTCCTTGTCTTCTTAGCACCGATGAGGAAATTGTCCCCTTCGCACCCGCTGATGCCCACCTGGCATTGGGCATCATGGCTTGCGTCATCGCAGCCTCATGAGGCTGGGTACCTACATAGGAATCTCCGCTCCTAGGGAGGAAACCTGAGGAGGCCGCCCCTCTGGGAATCTTGGCGTCATTCTCCTCGCAACGCCATGGGACCTCGCGAGGGTCTTGTTCTAGGGGGCACTCCGCTGGGCCATACTAGGCCGTCATAGAGCCACGCCGTCGGCCATGGGCAAGTAGTTTTGGACTCCCCCGATCCCAAAACGCCGACATGCTTGATCGGCTAAGGTCAAAACGGGATCATGTTCATCGGGAGTGGTCTGGCGTACTAGAAAATGGAGGAAACAGATCGGACTTCTGTTAGAACGCTATGATTGAAACGGGGGTCCTGTTCATCGGGAGGGGTGTGGCGTATTGCAAAATGGGACTCCACGGGCTACTATTCATCCACCGTCAACCTCCTCCAGCTCCAACTGGCTACTGTGTCGGTGTCATGGGAATGGTGATACCCAGACTTGCCTGCCTGCGGCCCGTGATGTGGCTTTATCAGCGGCCTAGTGCGAACCAACTTCGGTAACTGCAACTCAAGACCCTTGCCAGGGGCCAAGCCTCGCGAGGCGGGCGACAGCAAGATGCTACCTCTTAAGCTTGCATTGTATTCCCTCGAAGAGGAAAGGGAGATGCAGCACGGCAGCGTAAGTATTTCCCTTAGTTTTTGAGAACCAAGGTATCAATCTAGCAGGAGACCTCGCGCGAGTCCCTCGCACCAGCACAAACAAATAAGAACTTCGCAGCCAACGCGATAAGGGGTTGTCAATCCCTTTACGGTCACTTACGAAAGTGAGATCTGATAGAGATGATAGTTTATATTTTTGGTATTTTTAGTTTATAAGAACAGCAAATAAAAGCGGTAAAAGTAAAGTAGATGTAGATTGATATGTTGAGAATAGACCCGGGGGCCATAGTTTTCTCTCGTGGCTTCTCTCATTATAGCGATATTCTACGGCGAGTAAACAAATTACTGTCGACCAATTGATAGAAAAGCGAATAATTATGAGACTATCTAGGCATGATCATTGTATATAGGCATCACGTCCGAGACAAGTAGACCGACTCCTGCCTACATCTACTACTATTACTCCACACATCGACCGCTATCCCGCATGCATCTAGTGTATAGAGTTCATAAGAACAGAGTAACGCCTTAAGCAAGATGACATGATGTAGAGGGATAAACTCAGGCAATAAGATACAAACCCATCTTTTTATCCTCGATAGCAACAATAAAATACGTGCCTTGCTGCCCCAACTATCACTGGGAAAGGACACCAAGAGATTGAACCCAAAGCCAAGCACTTCTCATTTCAAGAACTATAGATCTAGTAGGCCAAACCAAACCAATAATTTGAAGAGACTTGCAAGGATATTATGAGCACACATAAAAAGTTCAGAGAAGAACCAAATATTTTTCATAGATAACCTTGATCATAAACTCACAATTCATCGGATCTCGATAAACACACCGCAAAAAGAGATTACATAGAATAGATCTCCTCGAAGATCGAGGACAACTTTGTATTGAGATCTAGAGAGAGATAGAAGAAGCCATCTAGATACTAGCTATGGAACCGAAGGTCTGTGGTAAACTACTCACAACCCATGGTGAGGGCGTTGATGATGATGATGAAGGCCTCCGTGATAGATCCCCCTCCAGTACGGTGGAGCTCCGGAACAGGCTCCAAGACGGGATCTCCACGGGAACAGAAGGTATGGCGGTGGAATTAGGGTTTTCTCTCTGTTCACGGAGTTTCTGGGGTACGTAGACTTATATAGGAAGAAGGAGGGCACCGGAGGAGTCACGGGGGCTCCACGAGGCACGGGGGCGTGCCTTGGGAAGGGGGGCGCGCCCCCCACCCTCGTGGGCCCAACGTGGCTCGTCTGACGTGGTTCTCAAGTTCTTCGTGCGTGATTTTCTCCAAAAATATCTCTCGCGAAGGTTTCATTCCGTTTGGACTCCGTTTGATATTCTTTTTCTGCAAAACCCTGAAACGGGCAAAAAATATCAATCTGAACTGGGCCTTTCGGTTAGTAGATTAGTCCCAAAAATGATATAAAAGTGAATGATAAAGCCCATTAAACATCCAAGACTTCATAAATAATAGCATGGAACAATAAAAAATTATAGATACGTTGGAGACGTATCAAGCATCCCCACGCTTAATTCCTGCTTGTCCTCTAGTAGGTAAATGATAAATAAAGAATTTTTGATGTGGAATGCTAACCAATATAGTTTTTCAATGTAATTCTCTTAATTGTGCCATCAATGTTCAGATCTGAAAGATTCAAGATAAAAGTCTATATTGACATAAGAAACAATAGTACTTCAAGCATACTAACAAAGCAATCATGTCTTCTCAAAATATTATAGCTAAAGAAAGTTATCCCTACAAAATCATATAGTGTTGGTTATGCTCCCTCATTATCACACAAAAAATTCTTATCATACACAACCCCAAATTCAGCCAAGCACTTGTTTTCATACTCTATCTTTTCAAACCTTTCAACTTTCACGCAATACATGAGCGTGAGCCATGGATATAGCACTATAGGTGGAATAGAGGTGGTTGCGGAGAAGAAAAAAAGGAGGGAGATAGTCTCACATCAACTCGGCATATCAACGGGCTATGGAGATGCCCATCAATAGATATCAATGTGAGTGAGTAGGGATTGCCATGCAACGGATGAACTAGAGCTAAATATGAATGAAAGCTCAACAAAATAAACTAGTGGGTGTGCATCCAACTTGCTTGCTCACAAAGACCTAGGGCATTTGAGGAAGCCCATCGTTGGAATATACAAGCCAAGTTCTATAACGAAAAATTCCCACTAGTATATGAAAATGACTAAGCATGAGACTGTCTACAATGAAGAACATGGTGCTACTTTGCAGCACAAGTATGGAAAAGAAGATAGTAGCAATTGTCCCTTTTTCTTTTCTTTTTTCCTTTTTTTCTTCTTTTGTTGGGCCTTTCTTTTTTTCTTTGGCCTTTCTCTTTTTTTTGGGGGGGGGGGGAG
>LR738711.1:308422589-308434785 GCA_902687465.1 Secale cereale | reverse complement strand
GGGGGGGGGGAGCGGCTCTAATAATGATGATCATCACACTTTCATTACAACACGATATTACAACTCGATACTACAACAACAAAGTATGACTCTATATGAATGCCTCTGGCGGTATACCGGTATGTGCAATGAAAAAAGAATGACCTGTATAAAAATTATGCATGGTGGCTTTGCCGCAAATACGATGTCAACTACATGATCATGCAATGGCAATATGACAATATGATGTGTGTCATATGAACGGAACGGTGGAAAGTTGCATGGAAATATATCTCGGAATGGCTATGGAAATGCCATGATAGGTAGGTATGGTGGCTGTTTTGAGGAACAATATGGTGGCTGTTTTGAGGACGGGTATATAGTGGGTTTGTGGTACCGGCAAAAGTTGCGCGATACAAGAGAGGCTAGCAATGGTGGAATGGTGTGAGTGCGTACAATCCGTGGACTCAACATTAGTTATAAGAACTCATATACTTATTGCAAAAATTTACGAGTCGTCAAAACAAAGCAATCAACGCATGCTCCTAGGGGGGAGGTTGGTAGGGGTTAACCATCACGCGCGCCCGACCTCCACACAAAGGTTGGCACTCTACAAATACCTCATGCTCTAACTTCATCACATAGCGGTTCACCATACGTGCATGATACGGGAATCACTAACCTTAACACAAGTATTTCTCAATTTCTTAATAACTCCACTAGTGACTCTAATATCACTATCCTCATGTCTCAAAACAATCATCAAGCATCCAACATCTCATTCTATTCAATGCATTTAGTTTGAATTTTTTTACTACATTGACATTGGATGTTTATCATGTGAAGACTAGTTTCTTTAGCCTAAATACATTACCATGCTGTTTTAATATACTCTCAAAAGGATATAAATGAAGCATGAGAATTCAACAATTTCTACAAAATATTACCACCATCGTGCTCTAAAAGATATAAGTGAAGCACTAGAGCAAAAACTATTCAACTCATAAGATATAAGTGAAGCACATAGAGTGTTCTAATAATTTCTAGGCCATATTTAACTCTCTCAAATAGGTGTGTCCAGCAAGGATGATTGTGGCACACTAACAAGAAAACACTCAAATTATACAAGACCCTCCAAGCAAAACACATATCATGTTGCAAATAAAAATATAGCTCCAAGTATAGTTACCCATGGATGAAGACGAAAGAGGGGATGCCTTCCCGGGGCATCCCCGAGCTTAGGATTTTGATTATCTTGAATTTACTTGGGGTGCCATGGGCATCCCCAAGCTTGGGCCTTTGCTACTCCTTGTTCCATAGTCCATCAAAGCAATACTCAAAACTTGAAAACTTCACAGCACAAAAGTTAGACAAAAATTATCGTGAACTCCGTTAGTATAAGAAAGCAAACCACTACTCAAAGGTACAACAATGAATTCATTATTTGTTTATATTGGTGTTACACCTACTGTATTCCAACTTCTCTATGGTTCATATCCTCCAATACTACTCATAGATGCATCGGAATAAGCAAACAACACACGAAAAACAGAATCTGTCAAAAACAGAACAGTCTGTAGTAATCTACAGGTTTCGCCTACTTCTGGAACTCCAAAAAATTCAAACTAAATTGGTAAATTTGCGGAATTTGTCTTCCAATCATCTGAAAAAAGAATAAACTCAAAATAATTTTCCATTAAAATTGGAAGACTAGTTTAGCTAGCGCTAACTATTCTGTTTTTCACAGCAAGATCATATAAACTTCCACCAAGTCTTCCCAAAGGTTCTACTTGGCACAAACACTAAACAAAACATGAAACCACATCTAATAAGAGGCTAGATTCAATATTTATTACCTAACAGCAACAAAAACAAAAAACATAAAATTGGGTTGCCTCCCAACAAGCGCTATCGTTTTACGCCCCTAGCTAGGCACGATACAAGATAGATCTAGGTATTGCCATCTTTGGAAGGCAATCCATAAGTGGCTTTCATGATAGATTCATATGGTAATTTGATTTTATTTCTAGGAAAGTGTTCCATGTCTTTCCATAACGGAAATTGGAATCTAATATTTCCTTCCTTCATATCAATAATTGCACCAATCGTTCTAAGGAAAGGTCTACCAAGAATAACAGGACATGAAGGATTGCAACCTATATCAAGAACAATGAAATCTACGGGCACATAATTCCTATTGGCAACAATAAGAACATCATTAATTCTTCCCACAGGTTTCTTAATAGTGGAATCCACAAGATGCAAATTTAAAGAACAATCATCAAGCTCATAGATCCCTAGCAAATCACACAAAAGTTTTTGGGATAGTGGAGACACTAGCACCCAAATCACACAAAGCATAGCGTTCATGATCTTTTACTTTTATTTTGATAGTAGGTTCCCACTCATCATAAAGATTTCTAGGAAGAGAAACTTCCAACTCAAGTTTTTCTTCATAAGATTTCATCAAAGCATCAACTATGTGATTAATGAAAGCTTTATTTTGACTATAAGCATGCGGAGAATTTAGGACGGATTGCAACAAGGAAATACAATCAATAAAATAGCAATTGTCATAATTGAATCCCTTGAAATCCAAAGTAGTGGGTTCATCACTATGCAAAGTTTTAATATCTTCACTCTCACTTTTAGCAATTTTAGTATCAAGATCTAAAAACTCCGAATCATTGGGACACCTTAAAGCAGAATCATCTCCAATCCTATCTTCGTCAAGATTTATACTAGAAAACAAGGATCTAATAGGACACACATGAATAACTTTCAGATCTTCATCTTTATTTTCATGATAACTAGAAGAACACGATTTAATATAATCTTCTCTTTTAGCATGCATTCTAGCGGTTCTTTCTTTGCATTCATCAATGGAAATTCTCATGGCTTTGAGAGACTCATTGATATCATGCTTAGGTGGGATAGATCTAAGTTTCAAAGAATCAACATCAAGGGTAATTCTATCCACACTTCTAGCCAATTCATCAACCTTAAGCAATTTCTATTCAAGCAAAGCATTGAAATTCTTTTGCGAGATCATAAACTCTTTAAGACTAGTTTCAAATTCAGAAGGCATCTTTCCGTAAGAGTTGTTTTAGGAATTACTATAATTATTAGAGGAATTACTAGGAGAATGCCTAGG
This sequence comes from Secale cereale, assembly GCA_902687465.1. NCBI lineage: Eukaryota > Viridiplantae > Streptophyta > Magnoliopsida > Poales > Poaceae > Secale > Secale cereale. The sequence goes on along the minus strand of LR738711.1, from coordinate 308,431,652 downwards.
ATTAAAGTTACATCTATAAGCATTGTTACCAAAATTATTCCTACCAACAAAATTCACATTCAAAGATTCATTGTTATTCTCAATCAAAGTGGACAAAGGCATATCATTAGGATCAGAAGAAGCACTCTTAGCAGCAAACAATTTCATAAGTTCGTCCATCTTTCCACTCAAAACACTAATTTCTTCGATAGCATGCACTTTTTTACTAGTAGATCTTTCGGTGTGCCATTGAGAATAATTAACCATAATATTATCTAGGAGTTTGGTAGCTTCTCCTAAGGTAGTTTCCATGAAAGTGCCTCCCGCGGCCGAATCTAAAAGTTTTCTAGAAGAAAAATTCAAGCCAGCATAAAAGTTGTGAATAATCATCCATAGAGTCAAACCATGTGTAGGGCAATTACGTATCATCAATTTCATTCTCTCCCAAGCTTGTGCAACATGCTCATGATATAGTTGCTTAAAATTCATAATATCGTTTCAAAGAGAGATAATCTTAGCAGGAGGGAAATACTTAGACGTAAAAGCATCTTTGCACTTATTCCACGAATCAATACTATTTCTCGGCAAAGAGAAAAACCAAGTTTTAGCACGAGCTCTAAGTGAAAACGGAAATAACTTCAATTTAACAATATCGTTATCCGTATCCCTTTTCTTTTGCATATCACACAAATCAACAAAGTTGTTCAACAAAGCAGCATTGATCTCACAAGATTCAGCATCGGTAATAGGAGCAATCGGAGTGCTAATAAAATCACTGTTGTTGGTATTGGAGAAGTCACACAATTTGGTATTGTTCTGAGCCATAGTGACAAGCCAGCAATCCAACACACACAAGCAAACAAGAAGCAAGCGAACGATAAACACACGGCGGAAGAAGGGCAAATAAAACAGCAAGGGTGAAGTGGGGGAGAGGAAAATCGGAGGCAAATAAATGTAATGCGAAGGATAAGGGTTTGTGATAGGTACTTGGTATATGACTTCTCTGTAAGCCTCCCCGGCAACGGCGCCAGAAATTCTTCTTGCTACCTCTTGAGCTTGTGTTGTATTCCCTCGAAGAGGAAAGGGAGATGCAGCACAGCAGCGTAAGTATTTCCCTCAGTTTTTGAGAACCAAGGTATCAATCCAGTAGGAGACCACACGCGAGTCCCTCGCACCTGCACAAACAAATAAGAACTTCGCAGCCAACGCGATAAGGGGTTGTCAATCCCTTTACGGTCACTTACGAAAGTGAGATCTGATAGAGATGATAGTTTATATTTTTGGTATTTTTAGTTTATAAAAACAGAAAATAAAAGCGGTAAAAGTAAAGTAGATGTAGATTGATATGTTGAGAATAGACCCGGGGGCCATAGTTTTCTCTAGTGGCTTCTCTCATGATAGCGATTTTCTACGACGGGTAAACAAATTACTGTCGAGCAATTGATAGAAAAGCAAATAATTATGACACTATCTAGGCATGATCAATGTATATAGGCATCACGTCCGAGACAAGTAGACCGACTCCTGCCTGCATCTACTACTATTACTCCACACATCAACCGCTATCCAGCATGCATCTAGTGTATTGAGTTCATAAGAACAGAGTAACGCCTTAAGCAAGATGACATGATGTAGAGGGATAAACTCAAGCAATATGATATAAACCCCATCTTTTTATCCTCGATGGCAACAATACAATACGTGCCTTGCTGCCCCTATTGTCACTGGGATAGGACATCACAAGATTGAACCCAAAGCCAAGCACTTCTCCCACTGCAAGAACTATATCTCTAGTAGGCCAACCCAAACAAATAATTCGAAGAGACTTGCAAGGATATTATGAGCACACATAAAAAGTTCAGAGAAGAACCAAATATTTTTTATAGATAACCTTGATCATAAACTCACAATTCATCGGATCTCGACAAACACACCGCAAAAAGAGATTACATCGAATAGATCTCCTCGAAGACCGAGGAGAACTTTGTATTGAGATCCAGAGAGAGAGAAGAAGCCATCTAGATACTAGCTATGGACCCGAAGGTCTATGGTAAACTACTCACAATTCATGGTGAGGGCGATGATGATGATGATGAATGCCTCCGTGATAGATCCCCCTCTGGTGGAGCTCCGGAATAGGTTCCAAGATGGGATCTCCACGCGAACAGAAGGTACGGCGGTGGAATTAGGGTTTTCCCTCTGTCCATGGAGTTTCTGGGGTACGTAGACTTATATAGGAAGAAGGAGGGCACGGGGGGAGTCACGGGGGCTCCACGAGCCAGGGGAGCGCGCCCTGGGAAGGGGGGCGCGCCCCCCACCCTCGTGGGCCCCACGTGGCTCTTCTGACGTGGTTCTCAAGTTCTTCGTGCGTGATTTTCTCCAAAAATATCTCTCGCGAAGGTTTCATTCTGTTTGGACTCCGTTTGATAATCTTTTTGTGCAAAACCCGGAAACAGGCAAAAAACAGCAATCTGGACTGGGCCTTTTGGTTAGTAGCTTAGTCCTAAAATGATATAAAAGAGAATGATAAAGCCCATTAAACATCCAAGACTTCATAAATAATATCATGGAACAATAAAAAATTATAGATACATTGGAGACGTATCACAAGACCTCCACAGGAGTAGTCTCTCTAGGCTGGCTCCCGAGGAGCGGAGATATCTATGCAAGGAGTACCTCGCTAGGTTCACGTGACGTGAGCCATGAAGACCAAGGCGAGGCGGGCACCAGCGGGCGCAGTGTACCAGTTTCCTCTTTGGCGCTAAGAGGGCAAGCGCAGGCGCGGAGCCCCGAGGGATCAGGCGAAGGTTTTCATATCGGTGCAACAAGACCAAGGACCGTCAAGGCTGCAGAACGGAGGTCAATGTGGAGCCCAATGCGGTGTCACCACCAGAGCCTATGGCAGGCGAAGACTACTTTTGTCAGGATAACGTGTACTAGTTGTTCCCCTTCAAATTTGGCCATTCTGGGATCCCTTCCCGCTGATATTTGGGAAGAGGACCAAAGACACTATAAATAGGACCTAGCCACCACCATAGAGCAGGATCTGTATCCATTCCACCCTACTCACACGACATGCTCATCCGATCCCAAGAACACCTCTCCTCCGGAGGCTCTTCGTCCCTTGTACTAGTTCATCCTCGGTCATACAAAGGCAATCCACCACACACACTGGAGTAGGGTATTACACCACACGGTGGCCCGAACCAGTATAATTCTCTGTGTTCCCTGTTCTTTTAGCACGACGAGCTAGGCCGCAGAATCGTAGGGTGTGCGCGTTGGGGAGGGAGTGTTCTTCTTGCGCACCCCAGAGTTCAATCTCTCAAAGGTTTGCGGAACCCAAAATCCGACATTTGGCGCGCCAGGCAGGGGTGTGCCGAAGCCTCTCTTCCGTCGATCGGTGCGTCACCACTCCATCGCTTTCATGGCTGATGCATGCCATGCTCGTGCTGAGCAACGGGCCGCCCTCGCCGCCCGCGTTCTCCATCGCCCGCCACCAACACCGCCACCGGCCCGGCGCGGCACGAGCAGCAGGCCTCATCGCTGCATCCCTCAGTGCGGCGGGATGGACGCACCGCAACCCCGTCGCTGACCCCCGCTGGCTCGATGTCCCACTGCCATCATGGACACATAGTCTGCACTACTCATGGCGAGCGAGCTCCTGCACTACCGCCCCGTCGACGACCTCTATGAGGACTGGCTCGACCACATCGCCGAGTTCGTCAGCGCCGCTGGGGGCTCTCCTTCCCCGTCTCTCTCGCTACCTCGCCTGCCTCCCCATCCGGGTGACATGGCACATGAAGCGCCTACACCACCCACGCATCAAAGCATCGTCCACGATCCAAGACACGCGGTCCCGCAGTGCGACCCACCATGCGGGACTCTCGCGCATGAAGAAGGAAGCTTTCATGAGATCCAGCGACCTCAAGGAGGAGCGCCAGCGCTCCCCCCACCATCGCGTCGACATCGTGCGCCCCCTGCAATGGTGGCGCGCGGAAACCAAGACCAAGCTCCGGTGTCAACAGCAGGCTGCAAGGCCCTCACCCTCAAGCTGCGCAATGTCAACTAGCCTGGGAAGTTCAAGCCAGACCTGCCTTCATGTTATGACGGCACCCCCAACCCTGCTGAGTTCATGCAGCTCTACGAGCTAAGCATCAAGGCATCCAACGGCGACGAGAAAATCATCGCGAACTAGTTCCCCATGGCTCTCAAGGACGGCGCATGCTCGTGGCTCCCGAACCTGCCCGTGGGATCGATCTCCTCCTGGGGTGAGATGCGCGAGTTGTTCATCGCCAATTTCTAGGGCACCCGCGATCACCCCTGGGCCGCTGGTGACCTACGGCGCATCAAGCAAGAACCAGAAGAAACTCTGCAAAGTTCAGCCAGTGCTTCAACAGCGTCCAGGTCAAGGTCCTAGACGAGGCCATCATCTCAGCATTCTCTGATGGCGTCCGCTATGTCAATATGAAGGAGGAGCTCGCCATCCACCAAGATCTGTGCACAACCCTGGAGCTATTCAACCTCGCGACCAAGTGCGCCAGAGCTGAGGAGGGGCGCCTCTCCCTCGTCGAGCTCCCCACCGCTTACCCTGAAGACAAGAAGGCCAAGGCCAAGGACATGAAGTGCAAAGGGGTGGTCGTGCTTGCGGCTGATCCAGAGATGAAGCGTGGCCATGACCACCCGGAGTTATCCAAGAGCAGCCGTCCGTTCTGCGCCTTCCACAACATGCACAACCACAACACCAATGACTGCCAACAGCTCAGGGCCACCCGCGACGGGCGCATTGGCCGACACCCCGAGCGCAGCGATCGAGGCTACAACTATGGACGAAGCTAGACTGGGGGGCTCTAGGACGATCGCGGACCCGTCAGGAGTGGCATGATCAGCCTCGTGAGGACAACTGGCACAATCAGCCTCGCGAGAGTGCCTGGAGCAACCAGCCTCGTGAGGGTGCCTGGAGGGAATAGCCTCGCGAGGGTGCCTGGAGGAACCAACCACATCAGGACCGTCCTCAGGGCAAGGCCGGCCTCCCTCCGCTGCCACCACCAAGGAGGGGCGACGACCAAGACGAGGGGGCTGGGGGCTTCCAGGAGCCTCGCGCCATTGCTTGCATCTTGGGCGATGCGCAGGCCCCAGCCTCTCAGCGCCTCTTCAAGTAGTTTGCCATAGAAGTAAACACAGCTCTTCCCAGGATAGAAGCCACACGGCCGCTCAAGTGGTCCAAGTGTGCCATAACCTTCTGCTCTGTTGACCATCTTAAGTGCGCGGCAACCGCTGGTGCTCTACCAATGCTCTGCTCACCCATCATCCATAACGTCCAAGTCACCAAGACCATCATCGATGCCGGTGCAGGGCTCAACATCCTCCCCGTCGACACGTTTGACACCACCCCAATCGGACAAATCCGGTTCCCCGTTACCTTCGGCACCCGCGACAACGACCACACCGAGCTCATCGACTTCGACATTGCTCACATCCGCCTCCCGTACAATGCCATCCTTGGGTAGCCAGCCCTGGCCAAGTTCATGGTCGTGACCCACCATGGCTACAACGTTCTCAAGATGCCAGGAAGCCGGGACATCATCACCGTCGCCTGCAAAGAAAATGATGCAGTGTGCTCCCTTGAGCGCACTTACCAGGCTACGACAGTCGAAGACCCCGACAACGAAGACACTTTCTACCCCATAGAAGCCACCCCGAAGAAGCAGAAGCAGCTGCTCGCCCTGGAGCCTCACGAAGATGCAGCACCTGGTGGCTGTGCCTCAGGATCTGCGCCCATGGACGGGGCGCCTCCCTCCCTCGCATAGGAAGGCGCGCCCGGCGCCCCCCTCAGGCTGGGCTCGGGGGCTCTCCTCTAAAGGGCCTCTGACCTGGCAAACGTCTCGAGGGAGGCGCTCGAGCACTATATGGAGGCATGCTTCACCGCACGCTTCCCTTCGGAGGACACAAGGCGAGAAGCACCAAGCGCTTAGGAGTTCATCAACCAGACCATCGAAGACTTCAGGTGCCAAGGGCTATGCGGGGCGAACGCCGCCCGGCGCCCAGGAGTGCAGTTGTCGTCCCAGGCCCGGGCAACGGGCTGCGCGTCTGCGTCAACATCCCATGACTCAACAGGATCCCGGTGCGAGGGTCCTCCTCATAGCTACGTTCGCATGCCCCTCGGCTTGCCAAACTAGGCGGCCCTGCACCAGCGCCACATGCGGGAAGTCCTGGCGTCTCGCGAGGCCAGGCCAGGCACCAGGTGGCTCGTGAGGAGCAACATTTGTAGGAAGCGTCTTCATCTACATCAGCACCCCTCAAGCATCGATGCCAGGTGACTTTGCTTCAGTTTGTTCAGTTGGGGGCGCCCCTCGGGCTGCATCATCTCCAAGTCGCATGGGCTTGCCCCTGCAACATGTATCCTTTTTGCTTCCTTAGATTGCTCTGTTGGGCGCGCCCCTCGGGATGCATCATCTCCAGGCCGCATGGGTCCGTCCCTGTGGCATGTATCTAAGTTGTTTCACCCCTTTTTCTTGAGTCTACTACCTTCTTATACCTTTCCGACACCAGATACTTCGAACATCGCACACCTCGGCGCCCCTTCACTACGGGCGCTGAGTGTCGTTTGCTTTTCTCCAGGATAGATCACATGAGAAGTCTGGGCACAGTGTTTGTGCTCGGGTCCGTCCCTGAAGCGTCGATAAATCCAATGACAGAGCTCTGTCTGGCGGGCCGGCCCAGTTCACGTCACCTCCTGGGGCCATTGGTGTCCGGCCTTCTTATGTGATCGCCTGAGGAAATTCATTCGGCGCAGGTTACCTAACCATCTCACAGGACCCCCCACAGCTACCAAGGATCAAGACCAGGCACAACCCGCCTAAAGGTAGGGCCTCGTGAGTCCTGTGCGGGCTCACGAGTACCCAGACACACCTCGTCTGCCCAGCCGTGCAAGCCACGTGTTAGGGCGGGGCTGTACACACCCCGGGGGCTCCACTCAGAGGGAGCCCTCACCCACGCACGAGTGGAAGCACCATGCTCCGCGCTGGCAGTCGACACAGTCGAGGAGCGGCTATGCCCATGCAAGTGCGGAAGCGCCATGCTCCGTGCTGGTGATAAATAACCGAGGGAGGTCCCTTGGCCGCACCAACCTCGGGGAGCCGGCAGGCTCGGTTCCAGGCCTCGTTGCAACGCCTCCCCTTGGGAGAGCCGCGCGACGGGGGCTGAGCACGGGGGCTGCGGGCAGGTCACGCCTAGCGTATGCCCCACCAAATAGGTATGGAGGTATGTTCGTACGTCAAGGGGGACCCCTGAGCATCGCGCCTCAGGGGCCTAACTGGCCACGTAGCCACTCACTCTCTGGTCTTGTCCTCGCGATCCGTACAAGCCAGCGGCGGCTAAGGTATGCACGGTGTCGGGCCCTGCTGACGCAGAACAAGAAGGTGTAGCTACATATTCTCACTAAAAGGTCCGTTTGCACGTCAAGGGGGACTCCTAAGCATCGCGTCTCAGGAGCCTAACTGGCCACATAACCCCTCACCCCCTGCTTTCGTCTTGGTGATCTGGATGAGCCAGCGGCGGCTGAGGTATCCGCGGGGTCGGGCTCTTCCGACGTAGAACACTAAGGCCTGGTTTCACGTCTCATTCCCGAGGCATGTTCGTACGTCTAGGAGGACTCCTGAGCATCGTGTCTCAGGGGACTAACTGGCCACATAGCCCCTCACTCCCTGGTCTCGTCTTGGTGATCCGGATGAGCCAGTGGCGGCTAAGGTATACGCAGGGTCAGGCTCTGCTGACGCAGAACTCTAAGGCAGGCGGGAAGGAGGACGCGGAATCCTAGTAATTATTACAAGCCATATTGTTCATCAAATACATAGGCATGAGTTTAAACGCCTCCACGAGGCACAATGTCTGTTGTAGAAAGTAAGAACGAAGGAAGGCCGTACCGGCGGGACTCATCTTCAACCTTGGGTACCATCGGCTGCTGCCGCGGGAGCGGCGCCGTCACCAGTAGGAGCCGCAGGGTCGACGGCAAGGAACCTCTCCAGCGGGGCGTCACCAGGTCCTTCACGGCTTCGGCGGCGGTCGCGCAGCGCTCTTCATCCACAGGCTCGAGCAGGGCCCCGAGGTCGGTGCTCGGGTCGTGCAGGTGGAGGTGGCTGAAGACGCGCGTCAAGGCCGAAGCAGAGAGTGAACGGGCCTCCCCTTCCACCATTTGGCTGATCTCATTGATGACTCCCTCAAGTGCCTTGATGAGTTGGGGTAGCATCTTGGTGGGGCCTTCCTCAGCATTCACCAATGGCTCCTCCAGGCCCTTCCCGTAGAGCTCTCGCAGGGCCTTGCGGGACTTCAGCTCGAGGGACACGAACACCACCCTGTCTCCGGCTAGAACCTTTGCCTTGGCGTCTAGCTGAGCCGTCTTCGCCTCCACCTCCCCCTTCAGCTTACCCAGGTGGCAACACTCCGCGGCCTGCCCCCGTGTCAGCTGCTCCAGCTCGGTGTCGCTGTCGACGACCGCTTCCTCCCAGGCCTTCAGCTTCCCCTCGCGCGCCTTGAGCTGGCGGGCCTCAACGGCTTGCTTGTCACGAAGGGTCTTCAGCTCTACCTCTAGCTCCCGGCAACGTTGCTCTGCATCCTTCGCGTCCTTCAGCCATGTGTCACGCTATGCCGCGGCTACGCATGCGGCCCGTTCGCCTTCCTTGGAGGCTTTGATGGCCTGGCTCCAAGCTGCGCGGACTGCTGCATCAGACCGCAACCACCCTGAGATTAGCTCCAAACGCCCCGACACCTGGCGATGATCAGGGCCTTGGAAGTCATCGCGAAGCTCAGTCGATGCACAGATGGCCTTCTCCACGACGACAGGTGAAGCAGGAAGGTCACGGCCCAGCAGCATAGCCGAAGGAGGAGGAGGCGGCGCTGGCGCCAAGACTTGTGAGGCAGTCGCATCGGAAGAGACAGGGAGCTCCTGATCCCTCGGGACTCCGGAGGAAGGTCCGGGGGCTAGCGCCTTTGAAGCCGGCTTGGCCAAAGGGGCCACCTTCTCCTAGCAAGTCTTGAGACCTTGCAGGGGTGATACGACAGGAGCCGCAGGGACGCCACCCCCCCCCC
>LR738711.1:308392242-308422509 GCA_902687465.1 Secale cereale | reverse complement strand
CCCCCCGCCCCAGGGGCGGCACGACGGTAGGCAGTTGGGCTGTAGGGGTCACCACTGAATCCCTCATCTTCTTTGACACCGACGCTGGCCTAGCAGTCCATAAGAGAAACATCAAGCAGCAGCGACGAATACAAAGGTCAGAGCGAAGTGCTTACTGAAGGAAATAAGCCCTAGTGGCAATAATAAAGTAGTTATTTATATTTCCTTATATACCATGATAAATGCCTTTTATTCATGCTAGAATTGTATTAACCGGCAACTTAGTACATGTGTGAATACATAGATGAAACACTGTGTCCCTAGTATGCCTCTACTAGACTAGCTCGTTAATCAAAGATGGTTATGTTTCCTAACCATATACATGAGTTGTAATTTGATCAACGGGGTCACATCATTAGGAGAATGATGTGATGGACAAGACCCATCCATTAGCTTAGCAACTTGATCGTTTAGTTTTGCTGTTATTGCTTTCTTCATGACTTATACATGTTCCTATGACTATGAGATTATGCAACTACCGAATACCATAGGAACACCTTGTGTGCTATCAGACATCAGAACATAACTGGGTGATTATAAAGATGCTCTACAGGTGTCTCCGAAGGTGTTTGTCGTGTTGGCATAGATCGAGAATAGGATTTGCCACTCCGAGTGTCGGAGAGGTATCTTTGGGCCCTCTCGGAAATACACATCAAAATAAGCCTTGCAATCAAATGACTAATGAGTTAGTCACGAGATGATGTATTACGAAACAAGTAAGGAGACTTGCCGGTAACGATATTGAACTAGGTACGAAGATACCGACGATCGAATCTCGGGCAAGTAAGATACCGATGACAAAGGGAATGAAGTATGTTGTTATGCGGTTTAACCGACTAAGATCTTCGTATAATATGTAGGAACCAATATGAGCATCCAGGTTCCACTATTGGTTATTGATCGGAGATGTATCTCGGTGATGTATACATATTTCTCGAACCCGTAGGGTCCGTATGCTTAACGTTCGATGACGATCCGTATTATGAGTTTATGTGTTTTGATGCACCGAAGGTAGTTCGGACACCTGGATGTGATCACGGACATGACAAGGAGTCTCGAAATTATCGAGACGTATAGATTGATATATTGGATGACTATAATCGGACAACGGAATTGTTCCGGAGGAGTTTCGGATTAAACCGGAGTGCCGAAGGGGTATCGGTACCCCCGAGGGGAACTAATGAGCCACATGGGCCCTTAGTGGAGAGAGAGAGAGGGACGGCCAGGGCTGGGCCGTGCGCCCCTCCCCCTTGGTCCGAATAGGACAAGGAAAGGGGGGCGGTGCCCCCTTCCTTCTCCCTCTCCCTCTCCTTCCTTCCCCCTCCTTCCCTCTTGGTGGACTCCTACTAGGAATAGGATTCCTATTCCTAGTAGGAGTGGCTCTCTTGGGCGCGGATCGACGGAAGGGAAGTTTCGGCACACCCCTACCTCGTGCGCCAAATGTCGGATCTTGGGGTTCTGGCAAAACCCTTGTGGTTCAAACACTGTGGTGCGCACGAAGATCTCTCCTTCCGCCCTAGCTCAACTACACGCCGATTCCTAAGCCTAGCTCGTCGAGCTCGACGAACAAGGGAAACAAGGGTTTATAATGGTTTGGGCCACCGTTGTGGTGTAATACCCTAATCCAGTGTGGTGTGGTGGATTGCCTTATAGGTTGAGGAAGAACGAGTACAAGGGAAGAACAGCCTCCTAAGGAGAGGTGTTCTTGTGCTCGGGTGAGCTTGCTGGTGTGTGTCTGGTTGGCTCTCATCGGATGCCCTAGGTTGGGTCAGTCCCGATCCCCCCTTTCGTATGGTGGTGGCTAGTCCTATTTATAGTGTCCCAGGTCCTCGTCGCAAATATTGAGCGGGAAGGGATCCCACAACAGCCAAATTTGAAGGGGGCGGCTAGTACAAGCTATCCTGGCAAAAGGTGGTCTTCGCGTGGCAAAGGCTCTGGTGGTAACGCCACCATGGGCTCAACGATGACCTCCGTTCTGCCGTCCTGCTCGTCGTGGTCTTGTTGCACCAATATGGAAACCTTGGCCTGATGCCTCGAGACTCCTCGCCTACGCATGTCCCTTTAGCACCAAAGAGAAACTGGCACCCTGCGCCCGCTGGTGCCCGCCTGGCCTTGGTTGTCATGGCTCACGTCATGAGGACCTCCCGAGTTTCCCCTTGCCTTGATATCTCCGCTCCTGGGGAGCTAGCCTAGTGAGGCCGCCCCAGGGGAGGTCTTGTGTTGCCTCGCGAGGCTTGGCCCCTCGCGAGGGTCTTGAGTAGTTGCTAATGAGGTTGGGCCATACCAGGCCGCTGGATGAGCCACGCCCTGGGCCGCAGGCAGGTAAGTCTGGTACCCCCATTCCCAGGATGCCGACACCCGGTGCTTCACCTCCGTGATGATGGTAAGTTTTCTCTATTGTTTTGCTTAACAAATGCATAATGACCTATACTTAGCTTTATTTAGTTCATTTATGACATAATTAGCTTACTTAGGTCAAGAATTGCATAATAACCTTGGTTAGCTCATAAATGTCATATGCTTAGCTTATTTTCCTCCAAAATGACATAATAAAGCTTAGTTTATCTAATTTAGCTCTAAAATGACATATACTTAGCTTTGTTTCCTCCAAAATGACCTTGGTTAGCTCATAAATTTCATATACTTAGCTTATTCTCCTCCAAAATGACATAGTAAGCTTACTTACCGCCAAAATGATCCATTTTACCTAAGTTAGCTCTAAAATGACCTATACTTAGCTTTGTTTCCTACAAAATGACCTAAGTTAGCTCTAATATGCTTAGTTACCTAGGTTAGCTCAAGAATGACCTATAATTAGCTTACTTAAGTGAAAAATTGCATAATTAGCTTACTTAGGTCAAAAATTGCATAATAACCTTAGTTAGCTCATAAATGTCATATACTTAGCTTATTTTCCTCCAAAATGACATAATAATCTTACTTAGCTAAAAATGTTCCATTTTACGTAAGCTACCTCTAAAATGACCTATACTTAGCTTTGTTTCCCCCAAAATGACATAAGTTGGCTCTAATATGCAAAGTTAGCTCTAATATGCCTAGGTTAGCTCAATAATGACCTATACTTATCTTACTTATGTCAAAATGGTATAATTAGCTTACTTAGGTAAAAATTACATAATAACCTTAGTTAGCTCATAAATGTCATATACTTAGCTTATATTGCTCCAAAATGATATAATAAGCTTACTTAGCCCCAAAATGACCCACTTTACCTAAGTTACCTCTAAAATGACCTATACTTAGCTTTGTTTCCTCCAAAATGACCTAAGTTAGCTTGAAGATAGCTCTAATATGCTTAGTTACCTAGGTTAGGTCAATAATGACCTATACTTAGCTTACTTATGTCAAAAATGACATAATTAGCTTACTTAGGTCAAAAAATGGCATCATAACCTTGGTAACCTCATAAATGCCATGTACTTCTTCTTCCTCCTCTTCTTCTTCTTCTTCTTCTTCTTCTTCTTCTTCTTCTTCTTCTTCTTCTTCTTCTTCTTCTATTACTACTACTACTACTACTACTACTTCTTCTTCTTCTTCTGCTTCTTCTTCTTATTCTTCTTCTGCTTCTTCTCCTTCTTCTTCTTCTTCTTCTTCTTCTTCTTCTTCTTCTTCTTCTTCTTCTTCTAGTCTTCCTCTTCTAAATTTCTTATTTCCCATTTTGCAGATTTGATTCACTTCACGGAAGCTTGCATTGATAGAGTGCTTGTGTTTACTTTCTGTTTTGGTTTCATATCGATGAATACTGTGCAACTTGCTACATACGGATGAAACTATGTATGTATGGATGCAACTATGTACGTATGGATGAAACTTATTTGTTGGATATCTTATATTGGCTATGAGACTTGCTCATATTTTATATATATATATATATATATATATATATATATAGACACACATATAGACACACACACACACACACACACACATATATATATATATATATTTGCTGTGAAAATGCTTGCATATAACAAAAAACAGCATAAAAAGAGGCAACATAGACACTGTCGTGTGCCACCTACGGCAATGGGCTCTTTGCCGTCTACCACAGACGGCAAAGATGACACATGGAAGCAACCTGTGCAACCTGGGAGCACTAGGTTTGAGCCATTTGGCTACTTTGTCGTCGGTGGCTGACCACAAAGGTTGGCGTGACTTTGTAGTCGGTGGCAGATGACAAAGTCTGCCTGTAGCCACCTGATGCCAGCTGACGTCACCTGGCAGACGGTAAAGGAGCTTGTCTCTTTGCCGTCTGCAGGTAGACGACAAAGTCTTTCGTTAGCCACCTAACGAGGCTAACCTTAGTGCTATGTCGTCCACGAGCTTTGCCGTGTGTTTTCACTGTATGGCAGACGACAAAGGCAGGTGCGACTTTGCCGTCGGTGGCAGACGACAAAGAATCCCTTTGCTAATATTTTTTGTGTTGGAGTTGGTGCCGTGTGCTAGAGGATGACAAAGAAATTTGCCGTCCGTGATGCTCCTTTTGCCATCTACTATGGCAGTCGGCAAAGTACCTAATTCATGTAGTGTTCTATTGCTCAGAAAACCCGATTGTAGATCAACAACAATAGAAGTGATAAAATCCGTGCGCTCAAGCAACATGCAATGAAGCCGATCAACCGCCTCAGCCGTTCATGGATGTTCAAAGCGTCGTCCTGCCCAGTCTATCTGTGTCTCTTCGACCCCCTTGTTGATCGGGCCTACCATGATGCTTGCGTACATCATGTACCCGGTCGGTATTCTTCGCCGAATCTCCCCGAGTTATCCCAGATCCATGAAGCATCTGAAAGATCCACCGACCCCTTCATGTGGCGGATCAAATAAACATAAGGACCCAAGAGAGATAAAAGTAATAACAACAACACCATTGTCCTCACTACAAACACAGTTGGAAAGCTAGCTTCTCTTGGACTTTTTTGGGATATGTTGCTGAACACCCATTCACAAGTGTTTGTATGACACCTACTCCTCGAGAATCTCTTGGGGAATTTGTCGTTCTTCTTCACCTCCCACACCAAAAGCGACGATCAAACTAGACCCGAAAATCAACAAACCTCCATCAAGCTAGCAAAATCACAAAAAAGGATCCCGGCATGCCCCGATGACCCGGCGTGTGACGCCCCCGATTTGATCGTACACTAATCATGCACGCAAACGTGTACAACCAAGATCAGGGACTCACTAGAAGATATCACAACACAACTTTAGACACAAATAAAATAATACAAGCTTTATATTACAAGCCAGGGGCCTCGAGGGCTCGAATACATAAGCTCGAATACACAAGAGTCAGCGGAAGCAATAATATCTAAGCACAGACATGAGTTAAACAAGTTTGCCTTAAGAAGGCTACCACAAAACATCAATGATTGAAAAGGCAAGGCCTCCTACCTAGGACCTCCTAACTGCTCCTGGCGTCGGGTGTCTCCATGAGGTACTAGGCTTTGTCAGGGTAGTAGCAGTCGTTAAGTGTGGCATCTGGCTCCTGGACTCCACCGTCTGGTTGCATCAACCAGAAAGAAGCAAGAAGGGGTAAAAGGGGGAGCAAAGCAACCATGAGTACTCATCCAAAGTACTCGCAGTAACCGGTTTGAATCGACACAAGTTTATCAATAGTAACCGTGGTGACGTGGCATCACTAAGAGGGAATTACTGTAGCTTAATTATCCGGGCGTCACAATTCTCCTCCACTATAAGAAATCTCGTCCCGAGATTTAGGAGGTTGAGTAATGGGGGAAAGACTCGGGAAGGACGGAGCTCCACACAAGATAGGTACCTGGGGGCTATCTTAGTGAATGTGGCATAGAGGCACCTCCGAGTTGAAATTCAAGAAACACGTCTAGTGAAAGGTAAGGAGGTGCAACAAGAAGCTTCAATCGGGTAGGTAATCGTTCGTTGCCTGAAACAGAGGGTGAAAGGGGTTCAGAGCAATGGGGATAAGTATTGCATCTGATGCCAGAATAGATCACTAGGAATGTGGCTCGTGATTTACATACGAAGCCAAGTGCGGGGAACAATTTTGGAAAATAGGGATGTACAGGAGAGTCAGATTTCGATCCCAAGGAACTTTGGGTTATGGGCCCACCATGTGGGCTAACAGTAGGAAGGGTGGTGACGTCTTGCACGAGCATGTAAGCAAGGCATGTCAGAGGATAGCATGTCAGTTATGCTGGCAACAACATCGGTACCAAGGGCGAGGGACGAAGAGAACCATTTTCCTACTCGTTGAAACGAGGCGGACCAAATAGGCAAAGTTCTCATCCATCGGTGGTTACCAGACTGCTTTCAACAATAGTAAGAGGGTCTTACTGACAGAGTTGTACACCAAGGTTTTTACATAAGCAGAAAATTATTACTGCTTAGATTATACATAGATCAAGAAAGGTTAAACAAACAAATGGAAAGGGAAAATGTGTTTAAACACAATGAATAGGAGTAAATCATCCCCAAGATTAAGCAGGGCATGATATACGTGTCAGCAGATCAAAGTCATGACCATATAGATAAAAGGGGTAAGAAGAATCATGATATGTACCCACACAACAATGTTGGACAGTTGATCATGAACATTTAGCATTGCGCTTACAATGTTCTTGCGGATCTTCGGACTACCTCATACATGCTTCGAGTTAGCCCCGACATGGTCTTCAAGCAAAGGTCAGACTTTGGATACACCAGGATCCATCAGAAACAACTTATAAAAGAAGTCATACAATTTTAACAAGGGAAGATGAGGATGTGGCCGACTGGCTTAGCAACAATTCCTCGAGATTTTCATAGACATGAATTTTCACAATTAAGTGAAAAAGGCGATAGCATCAGACACGCCAGGGCATATTATGAAGTATGTTTGTGGAGAACATCCACAATTAAGCACTGAATGAAAAGCACCTAAAAATATGGAACAAGTAGCATGATCGATGTTAGGATGGAGATTCGATAACCAGAAGGGTTGGAATGAAACTATCGACCATTCACTTCAAAGCAATAGGGTTGCTAGAAGTTTTGAATTCACATGTCATACTTCACTTGTTCGGTTTCCGGTTAGAAACAACACGGGGACCAAGGAATGAATGGATATGGCAAGAAGTATCACCTGTATCAAGAATTCTTAAGAGGTGGTGAAATTCTCACGAGATTCTTGACATGAAAGATGGTAGTACTCCAAGGTACAGCATATCATAAGTCAGATAGCAAGGAACTCAAGGTATAACACAAAACAAGAACAAGTTTGTGTTGGAGGGAATGCAAGAATGTTGTCGATGTTAATACAAATCATCGAGGGGAAAGGATGGTATTTCCCATCATCAACTTTACTCACAACTTGGAATAAGGCAAATCATCGAAGATGATATCACGACACATTTGTCGAGAGATTTCATTAAGATGTAATCGATCGGTAATGACATCAAGTGAAATGAATGATGGAGCGGAAGGTTATTGAAACCACTAGTACAATACAAACATGAAATCAAGCTAGTTGTTCAAGGCGAAATGATATGCCGAGGAAGATCGGCGTAAGCTTAGCTCATTGCCGAATTTGTGCTCTGGGAAGAAGGACCATGTAGCACAGTTAAAAAGATGCACGATAATGATATAGCCGATCAGGCTAGATATGACTTGAAGAATTAATAAACTCATAAGAAATGGAGATTACTTCGAGTTATTGAATAGGAGTGCGGAATTGATTCACTTATCAGTGTCCTTGAGTGTCTAACAACTCAGAATCCGGGGAAAAATTGGAATCGGTGAGAAGTAATACTTTAAGAAGAACTCATAAGAGGTAATATGGTTGTGTGACATTATCAAGATACCACGGGTTAATACTCAAAGGTAGATCATAATAGAGGTTGGACAGGTGCATTGACCTGTAGAGGACAAGTGGTTTAACTTGTCCGAGAAATGGTATTTTAAAGGAGAGCATGATCGGAACCACGATTGCCAAAGGCCAGATCCCTGATATAAGATGAACTTATATCAAAGGGATAATTAATTTTAAGAGAAGCCTTAATGATAAGATGTACACCATCTCCATGGGCATGAACATAAAGTTCAAGGTTGACGTCCCCTTCTTCAATGTATAACCTTCCATCCACTTCTTGTTTTGAAAATGGCATTAGTGTTGATTGTTTTACCTGGTGAAATACCAGATGAGTAAGACGCAGGAAATCTTTCGGGTTCACACGACTTTATGGGGTATAGGTTCGACCGATCAGGGCAGCTTAGGAACATATACCACAAACTTTTAGGAGTACTTATCACAAGCTCGATAGTAGAGCATGGTAGACAAAGTAGAGGGTACAATTTAGCGAAGGCATTATGTATCCGAGGAAAGACTCACTAAGTTATGGAATATGAAGGGCAATGTCAGATAATAATTCAACAATGGATCGAACAGTCCATAATGGAGCTAATGTGAGCATCGTCACACAACCAGAGGAAGAAACAATGCAAGGAGATCAGATTATAGAAACAACAGACTAAGTCAAAACTCAAATGTAAAGGAGTTATGGTTTCCATCTCAAGGGATCAGAGGCAATCGCTCTGATAAAGGGTGGACAAGTCGAATAGACTTAGGGGTATAAT
The DNA here is from genome assembly GCA_902687465.1 of Secale cereale. NCBI lineage: Eukaryota > Viridiplantae > Streptophyta > Magnoliopsida > Poales > Poaceae > Secale > Secale cereale. The sequence continues at coordinate 308,413,863 of LR738711.1, read as the reverse complement.
CAACGACAATTTGATTGGTCGAGATCCAGCTCGTGTAAAAAAAATTACGTCTGAGCCGGATGGATGAATTCTAGAACCTGATTGAGGATTGCCAGCATTCGTAACATATTGCACCAACGGACTTAAAATGGAAAAGACAAGGGCGGTCAATAAGATTACAAGGCTTATGGGATTAACCATAAGGCAAGCAAGCAATAAGTTCAACAGCAATAGGCTGCTCAGGATTTTTAGAAGATCGAATGGTATTTCAAAGACTTTTGTGAAACACGTGACCAATGGAGAATGAGCGGATACTCAATAAGGCCGAGGAATTGTCCGTAGGGGTATTCAGGTGACAAAGAACTGCAAGACAGTAGGCAAAAGGTATTCTCGGGTCAATAGAGAGAATTTCAGGGTATCTTGTAATAACTATAGAAACTGGGGATGAAGGTATGGACGGCAAGGATATACAGCTATCCATAAGGATACAACAGTGGTAAGGGGTTGTAAAAGCGATGAGGACAAGTTCTTGCGAGAATATTAGAGAGTATCTTCAGAATCTTCTGGTGCACCCGGCGATCATCTGTAATGTGGGCCTCTCTGGGAGAAGTATTTATGAGATCCTAGAGTTAGAGTTAGCAAGAATCATTTAACCGAAAGAGAAGAGAGATCAGAATCCCAGAATAAAGATCAAGGAGTAAAAGATACTAATACCACCGATTGGCGATGTGGACTCCTAAGCCGCACAGCCATGTTAGTAAAACAGTTTTTCAAAGACTAGAGTCAACTTCGACCAAAGAGTTGGAAAGGGGGTTCCTACAGGCAGTCGGCTCTGATACCAACTTGTGACGCCCCCGATTTGACCGTACACTAATCATCCACGCAAACATGTACGACCAAGATCAGGGATTCACTAGAAGATATCGCAACACAACTCTAGACACAAATAAAATAATAGAATCTTTATATTACAAGACAGGGCCCTCGAGGGCTCGAATACACAAGAGTCAGCGGAAGCAATAATATCTGAGTACAGACATAAGTTAAACAAGTTTTCCTTAAGAAGGCTAGGACAAAACATCAACGATCGAAAAGGCAAGGCCTCCTGCCTGGGGCCTCCTAACTGCTCGTGGCATGAGCTGTCTCCATGAGGTACTAGGCTTTGTCGGGGTAGTAGAAGTCGTCAAGTGTGGCATCTGGCTCCTGGACTCCACCGTCTGGTTGCATCAACCAGAAAGAAGCAAGAAGGGGGAAAGGGGGAGCAAATCAACCGTGAGTAATCATCCAAAGTACACGCAAGCAAGGATCTACACTACATATGCATCGGTATCAATAAAAATAGGGGTAGTATATGTGGATTAAGCTGCAGAATTCTAGAATAAGAGGGGGAGAAACTAGTCCTATCGAAGACTAGCATCTTCTGGAAACCACCGTCTTGCAGCAACAGGGGGGTAGAGTAGTATAGCATAAGTCACATTTATGTTGTTGTTTCAATGCTCTGGCATCCTTTCTCGACTCCCAGAGCAACATATCCAATTCATGACTCAGCATCCAGTTGTAGCTGTAGCGATCAGGATACAACTCCAAGTGTCCGTTACCGAAGAAAAGGCTATCGATATATGTTTTCTTCCCTGCAGGGGTGCACCAACTTACCCACCACGCTCAATTAATTCCGACCGGACACACCATCAGGTCATGCCCTCCCTCGGCTAAACAATATGCCGCAACCCGACCTAGGCTGAATAGAGAGGTCATGCACGCCGGACTAAACCCTATGCCCCCAGGGGTCATGGGCCAATCGCCCCGGGAGCTCCTGCATGTTGCGTACGCGGCCGGTGAGCAGACTTAGCTACCTCCTTAAAAAGGTAGGTGCATAACCAGTCCAACCTGGCGCGCGCCGCTCAGTCGCAATGACGTCAGTTAAGCTTCGGCTGATGCATACGATGCAGAACGCCCATACTATGCCCATGTGATGGTTAGCGCTATCAGCCCAGAGGCCCCTTAGATCAAATATCCAAACCGTTTAGTGTCTTGGGAACGCGCGGTAAGGAGCAGAGACTCACGATCATGTGACCCCATCGCCCCGTTTTGAGGACTTGCGGCAAGGGCGAGAGCCCAGCCACGCCTCGTATTTATCTCGCGGGCACCTTCCTGGTCAAACCCGACTACACATCAATCGCAATTAAGCTCGCGCAGGTACCCCTCAGTTCCGACCCGTCTTTCATAACATGGTTCAGTGTAAACTCATAGTAACCATAGTAACTGTGTGTCTAACATCAAAGGGAGAACCTGAGAAAATCACCCTCGATGGAATTCCACCTGATGTTTATCGTCAAGGTGAACGATAGAGGACTCACCCTCGAGGTCCACTCTTGAGGAGTTGCACGATAGTGTCATTGTCGGGAGTGGAGAAAGAGGAATCACCCTCGATGACCACACCCGATGAACTTAACCTACAAGGTTCACATCAGAAGTGCCAATGAGGTGTCACCCTCGGCACTCGATGGTAACCCAGTATTGTCGAGCAACTAAGGGGAGGTGATGTGCGGTGCCGGCGCCTGGTCTTCGATCTAGTTTATCGGGTCTTCTGATAATCCAGCGAGGCAGACAGGACAAAGTGGGGGGGTCTCTGATGGATCTCTAACCAGCCTATACTAAGCAGTTTAGTATAAACATGTAAGGTATGAAAGCAGGTATCAATAACAGGCTATGCATCAAAATAGGATCATACAAAAAGCAGTAGCAGTTCTAATGCAAGCATAAGAGAGAAGGGAATGGGCGATATCGGAATGATCAAAGGGGGTTGGCTTGCCTGGTTGCTCAAACGAGAAGGAGGGGTCATCGTCGATGCAGTCGATCACCGAGGTAGCATCAGTCTCGGGGTCTACCAGAGAGAAGAGGGGGAAGAAACAATAAATACAAAGCATACAGATGCAACAAAGAAGCACAACAAGTCAACACGCAGTGCTAGGGTGCTCTAACGCGGTGCTACACGATACCGGCGAAGGGGGGTAACATCCGGGAAAGTCTCCTCGGTGTTTCGTGTTTTCGAACAGATGAATCAGAGGGGGAAAGTTGCAGGTTCGCTATGCTAGGAGCAAGTGGCAGACGAACGGGCCACGTATTCGGATTCGTCTGGTCGTTCTCAGGAATTTTCATATATAAAACTTTTTCATCCGAGTTACGGTTTATTTTATATGATTTTCCGAAGTTTAAACAATATTCTAAAATTATTTTTAATTCAAAAATAAACAGAAATTGCTAGGTGCACCAGGTGCAGTGCACCCAGCAGTGCACCATAGGATGACAGTGGGTCCAGGGGGTCCCAGTTGACCAATCAACTTTTGACTGGTCAACGGGGGTGGGGGCCCCTGTCATTCTCTCCTACAGTTAATTAGTTGTTTAATTAAACTAACTACATGATTAGTTTGATTAACCAATTTTAATTAAGTTAACTAATTAACTAATTAATTAATTAATTATTATTATTAACTCTTTTTTACAGGCGCTGGGCCCCGCCTGGCAGTGGTCTAGGGCCACAGCGGGGTGGGTTACCGGGGCTGCGGGCGCTCGGGTGCTGGCGCCCGCACCCGAGGCAAACAAAGGCGAGGGCTTGCACGGCTGGCGACGGCGTCCGGCGCAGTGGTGGCCTTGGCCGGCGGCAGGAGGCAGGGCCGGCGACGACTGGAGGTGGCTCGGCCGGCGCGCACAGCGTAGGGGGCGGGGCTGCAGGCGATGGCGGCGGCTGCGCGGACGTGGGCGCGAGCGACGGCTAATAGGGGGACGCGCGAGCGGCGGGTGGTGTCCGCGGGAAGTATGGGGCAGCGGGTGCGTGGCCACACACGGCGGGTCGCTCCAGCGAGCGGGCGCAGGAAGCACCGGCGGCCTTGGTCATGAGCAGAAGCGGTAGCAGGTTGCAGCAGCATCTAGCGAGCTGCAGGGGAGGCGATAGCGGCGAACGAGGCTAATTGCCGCGGTCGATAGCGGGATGGTGGGGCAATAGGAGAGCTCCGATGAGAGCGGGCGCGCGGCGGTTGGCGCGAGTGGTGCAGCAGCATCGAGCGGGGCGAGGCTACACGCACACAGGGGCTCACGGGGGCACGGCCGCGATTGGGGTGAGCATGACGCAACCAAAAGCTACAACAATGATGGCGCAGCTAGATGCGGGGATGCGGACGCTCGATGAAGAGATGGGTTTCAAAGGGGGGCTCACTTAGAAGGCTTAAGGGGGCCCAACGAAAGCTTAGTAGCAGCAGGGCAGCCGGGATCGGAGGAGAACGCCGACGAGCAGAGGAAGAAGATGACGATGACGCGCTCGTTGTTGGGGATCCCAACTCAACCTGGTGGGCGTAGACGATGTAGCAGATGGTGCTGGTTCTTCTGGAGAAGGTCCTAGGGCCCTAGGTCGACGGTGGGTGCGTGAATCGACGACGGCCATGGTGACGGTGGCGCGGTTGCTGTGGATTTGGGAGGAGGAGGTGGGAGAAAATATCCTGGGGAGGAAGGGGGGATGACGATGCCAAGGGGGCTCGTCCTTATCTAGGCACTGCCGTGGTGCGGGAACGGCAAGCCGGTCGGGCGGCGACCACGGGCGCGGGTGCTCGGTCGCCCGCACAGTGGAGACGACGCGGGAGGGGGAGCTGGGTCGCTGCATCGGCTCGGGGAATAAGGCCCAGGGGCAGGGGGCGTGTCTCTTTCCCCCTTTTTCATTTCTTTAGGTTTTTCCTTATAAAACATCTATTATTTTACTTTACCTAGCAAAGATTAGTTTTAGTAAAATATAAAAGTGGCTCCTCAAATAGAGTTGCAAAATAACCCTCTGTCACTAAAGTCTGGCACTTAAGTAAAATAGTTTGTGACTTTTATAATTTAAAAGGCATTTAAATTATTGTTTTGGACCATGTTTTGATTAGTTTAGGGCATTTAAACACTTTACAAAACTGTTGGGTCACCACCATAATTGGCTATGGAATATTTGCCACACTTTGAACATTTTACTTTGCATGTTTGAGAAATTTGAATTTGGACTTTAATATGAATTTGAAATTTGAACCGGTTTGAATCAACACGAGTTTATCAACAGTAACCATGGTGACGTGGGATCACTAAGAGGGAATTATTGTAGCATATTTATCCGGGCGTCACACGGCGGCAACTGAATAAGTTGCGCCGATGGATGCTCTGACCAACGGATGACCAGGACCCATAAAGCAACAACCTAGTGTGTATAGCAAGCGAAGGGAGTCAATGAAGGAGGGAAATCAAAGGACCCAAGGAAAGAAAACAAAACCACCCGATCAAAAGTAGTTTGACTGACACGGTTGACAACTGCCTCCCGTGTTGCTCGGCTAGTGCGACACCGGAGGCCACCCCAACACTAAATCCCCTAGCCCCTGTCCGTGTGTCTCATGGCCGCCACCGCTGGCACAGTCGCCGGCGGTGGCGGGCCTCTGTGTAAGGAAGCGTGTGTGGTGCTGGTGCATTACCCTGGGACCAGATCCGATAGTGCTTCTGCGCAGGCATGAGTTACTCTACGACGACGCATCCACGCCCGGCCTCTTGGCTTGCTTATTGCGACTTCTCGAGCTTGCGTTGTATTCCCTCAAAGAGGAAAGGGAGATGCAGCAAAGTTAGCCCTGGGCATAAAAACCGAAGACCGAAGACCGAACCCGAAAAGACCGAGACCGAACCCGAAAAGACCGAACTAAATAAGACCGAATAAAAAATCGGTCTGCACTACTGTAAGACCGAATTTATTACGGTATGTTCGGTCATCTGATGTTGTGGACCGAATAGCCCGAATTGACCGAAATTAGAAAAGCCTGCCTACGGCCCATTTGGACAGCCGGCCTAGCCCAGCTTACCTACACACCAGCCGCAGTCGAACACCACCAGTCCACCACCACGACCTCGTCTCCAGTCCTCCTCACAGAAACCTAGCCGCCGCCCCCCACTTTTCTTCCCCACGTCCTCTGTTCTTCCCCACCAAGAACCCTAGCCGCCATCCCTTGTTGTGCCGTTAGCCGTGCTGACCGGTGATCTCCTTCCCCCCACCACCAGTCCACCACCACGAACCCTAGCCGTTGTCCCTTGCTGTGCCGCGGTGCTGAACCGTCAGCCATGGTGAATTGGTGACCACCGCACCGAGGCGCGCCGCGCGCCCCTGACCGACGAGTCGACGACGACGAGGACCAACACCTTGAGCTGCTGCCCTGACGACGACGAGGACCGAGGGAGCTGCTGCCCTGACCAGCGCCCCCAAGCCCCTGACCGACGAGTCGACCGAGGGAGCTGCTGCCCTGACCAGCGCTCCCAAGCCCGACCCTCTTCCGTCGCTCCTCTGCCCGTGACGGAGCCATCCGCCGCCGGTGCTCCAGCTCCTGAAGGTGAAGGTAAAGTCTGCAGATACTTCATCTCTCTATGTGCATGTTCTGTGATGTCCTCTGCGGCTTGCACACATATAGGAAATGAACAAGTTTATATCATCACATAATCTAGTACCACGTACTGCATCCATTTTAATAGAGGGAATAACAATACTTGTTGCATCACAAAAGTAAAAGAAATTGATGACCAACAATACTGCATCTCATGGATGTACAAAACAAAGTGCCCACTGTAGCTCTGCTATAAAATAACTGATTTCAATCATAACTGAAGGCTATTCCCATAACAAAAGACTTAAAATGAAAAAATAAATAAGGAGATACTAAGAATACTCTATTCAGACCCAAAATTTATTTAGCTATTTGTTTCACATAATACTCATATATAGCTAAAAGTAAATTTCAGCATAACAGTGACTATATATTAAGGTTGATCTAGTATCTTTTTGTTAGTTTATGTCAAGTGTACTGTTAGATGAAGAAATTGTTCAGTAATGAGTAACTTTTTTTGCAGATGCTTTCTATATTAGAATCTGAACATGATGAGGGGTTGGAGAACAACGATGATGCATCTATGAGTGTAGAGGCAGCGGCAGATGCAGAAGCAGCAGCTGCAGTAGCAGGAGACGAATCAGTCTTACGTAGCATCATTGAAGATGAAGATGTTCTTATATTATAGAGATATTAATATGCATCCCATACATCAGTACCAAACCATGCCATATAATCAGTCAACTTGTCCATACATTTGCTCTTTTATTATAGAGATATTAATATGCATGACATACATCAGTACTAAACCATGCCATATAATCAGCCAACTTGTTCATACATTTGTTCTTTTATTATAGAGAAATTAATATGCATGACATACATCAGTACGAAACCATGCCATACAATCAGCCAACTTGCCCATACATTTGTTCTTTTATTATAGAGATATTAATATGCATGACATACATCAGTACCAAACCATGCCATACAATCAGCCAACTTGCCCATACATTTGTTCTTTTATATGTTCTTTTATTAACTAGACCTAGCTAGAAGATCTCAACAAAAGGAAATTGCATTTGTCACTATCTGTATATCACCATAGCTGGTAGATTATAAAATTTGATTGAATACTTGTTGCAGAGTTGATTGAAGAATTTGGTGACAAGGTGAGGGGAAAGCGCAAGGTCAATGGTGGTGTTGTTGCTTCTTCCATGGACAAGTCAAACAAGTGTGCAAGCCGACCAACAAAGTGATGTCCACGTCTACTCAAGGCTGAATTAAAATCATGTTGAATGTATGATGTTTTATTTATCATCTTGTGATCGTGACTTGTGACTTAAGAGACTTGAGAATTGAGAACTGAGAGTTAGAGTGTGAGAGCTTAATGTTTGTTATTTGTTGTTGAATTGAAATCATGTATTGACCTTGATTTGTTTCATGTCAAGTGCAATGTTGTCAAGTACTAAGTGCTGATGGTGTTTTCTGCTTGTCAATGTCATGGGCTGATATTACTTGATCTTCTTACTTTGTTCTGTCAAATATAAATAGGTATGCATGCATGAATCTTGCTGCGAGTGAAGTGGTGATTATATATAGTGCTGATTTTCTATTTAATATTGCCAGTTGGTGTACTGTGTTCCATATAGATTGCTTGTTTGAATTTTTCTTATGTACACATGCGCCACTATACCAACATATATTGCCTCTGTACAGACACCTTTGTACACATATATGACATACTGATATGTAATGTACCTCTAGTTTGTATACAACTCGTACTGGAAGTAACATAAATGTGAGTTCTTGCAATTACTTTGGTCTGTTTGGTCGAGACCGAAGACCGAGTAGCAAAGACCGAAGACCGAATAGTGAATAACCGAAAAGACCGAAATTATATTGGTCTTCAATTATGGAAGACCAAATTTTTTAAAGACCGAAAAGACCGGACCGAACAAACCGAAAAGACCGAACGCCCAGGGCTAAGCACAGTAGCGTAAGTATTTCCCTCATTTTTTGAGAACTAAGGTATCAATCCAGTAGGAGAACATGCGCGAGTCCCTCGCACCTACACAAACAAATAAGAACTTTGCAGCTAACGTGATAAGGGGTTGTCAATCCCTTTATGGTCACTTACGAAAGTGAGATCTAATAGAGATGATAGTTTATATTTTTGGTATTTTTGTTTATAAGAACAGAAAATAAAAGCAATAAAAGTAAAGTGTTGAGAATAGACCCGGGGGCCATAGTGTTCTCTAGTGGCTTCTCTCATGATAGTGATATTCTACGGCGGGTAAACAAATTATTGTCGAGCAATTGATAGAAAAGCGAATAATTATGAGACTATCTAGGCATGATCATTGTATATAGGCATCACTCCGAGACAAGTAGATCGACTCCTGCCTACATCTACTACTATTACTCAGAACATCGACCGCCATCCAGCATGCATCTAGTGTATTGAGTTCATAAGAATAGAGTAACTCCTTAAGCAAGATGACATGATGTAGAGGGATAAACTCAAGCAATATGATATAAACCCCATCTTTTTATCCTCGATGGCAACAATACAATACGTGCCTTGCTGCCCCTACTATCACTGGCAAAGGACACTGCAAGATTGAACCCAAAGCCAAGCACTTCTCCCATTGCAAGAACTATAGACCTAGTAGGCCAAACCAAACCAATAATTTGAAGAGACTTGCAAGGATATTATGAGCACACATAAAGAGTTCAGAAAAGAACCAAATATTTCTCATAGATAATCTTGATCATAAACTCACAATTCATTGGATCTCGACAAACACACCCCAAAAAGAGATAACATCGAATAGATCACCTCGAAGACCGAGGAGAACTTTGTATTGAGATCCAGAGAAAGAGAAGAAGTCATCTAGATACTAGCTATGGACCCGAAGGTCTGTGATAAACTACTCACAACTCATGGTGAGGGCAATGATTATGATGTAGAAACACTCCGTGATGGATCCCCCCTCTGGCGGAGCTCCAGAGTAGGCTCCAAGATGTGATCTCACGGGAACAGAAGGTTACAGCGGTGGAATTAGGGTTTTCTATCTCTTGCTGATGGTTTCGGGGTACGTAGACTTATATAGGAGGAAGGAGGACACCGGGGGACACTCCAGGGGCCCACGAGGCAGGGGCGCGCCCTGGGAAGGGGGCCGCCCCCCACCCTCGTGGGCATCTCGTGGCTCCCCTGACGTGGTTCTCAAGTCTCCCGTGCTTGATTTTCTCCAAAAATATCTCTCCCGAAGGTTTCATTCCGTTTGGACTCCGTTTGATATTCCTTTTCTGCACAACCCTAAAACAGGCAAAAAAACAGCAATCTGGACTGGGCCTTTGGGTTAGTAGGTTAGTCCCAAAAGTGATATAAAAGTGTATGACAAAGCCCATTAAACATCCAAGACATCATAAATAATAGCATGGAACAATCAAAAATTATAGATACGTTGGAGATGTATCAAGCATCCCCAAGCTTAATTCCTGCTCGTCCTTGAGTAGGTAAATGATAAAAACATAATTTTTGATGTGGAATGCTAACCAACATAGTTTTTCAATGTAATTCTCTTAATTGAGGCATGAGTGTTCAGATCTGAAAGATTCAAGATAAAAGTTAATATTGACATAAGAAATAATAATACTTCAAGCATACTAACAAAGCAATCATGTCTTCTCAAAATACCATGGCTAAAGAATGTTATCCCTACAAAGTCATATAGTCTGGCTATGCTCCCTCTTCATCACACAAAATATTCATATCATGCACAACCCCGGTTTGAGCCAAGAACTTGTTTTCAAACCTTTCAACTTCCACGCAATACATGAGCGTGAGCCATGGACATAGCACTATGGGTGGAATAGAGAGGTGGTTGTGGAGAAGACAAAAGGAGGGAGATAGTCTCACATCAACTAGGCGTATCAACGGGCTATGGAGATGCCCATCAATAGATATCAATGTGAGTGAGTAGGGATTGCCATGCAACGAATGCACTAGAGCTAAATATGTATGAAAGCTCAACAAAAGAAACTAATGGGTGTGCATCCAACTTGCTTGCTCACGAAGACCTAGGGCATTTGAGGAAGCCCATCGTTGGAATATACAAGCCATGTTCTATAATGAAAATTCCTAGTAGTATATGAAAGTGACTAAACATGAGACTCTCTATCATGAAGAACATAGTGCTACTTTGAAGCACAAGTGTGGAAAAATATACTATCAACTGTCCCTTCTCTCTTTTCTCTCATATTTTTGGAGGGGCTTTCTCTCCTTTTTTTTTATTAGCCCCTATATTTTTTTGGGGGCCATCTCTTTTTTTTATTGGCCTTTCCTCACATGGGACAATGCTCTAATAATGATGATCATCACACTTTTATTGATTTACAACTCGATATTACAACTCGATACTACAACAAAGTATGACTCTACATGAATGCCTCCGGCGGTGTACAGGGATGTGAAATGAATCAAGAGTGACATGTATGAAAAATTATACATGGTGGCCTTGCCACATACACGATGTCAACTACATGATCATGCATGGCAATATGATAATATGATGCGTGTCATATGAACGGAACGGTGGAAAGTTGCATGGCAATATATCTCGGAATGGCTATGGAAATGCCATGATAGGTAGGTATGGTGGCTGTTTTTAGGAATAATATGGTGGCTGTTTTGAGGAGGGATATATAGTGGGTTTATGGTACCGGCGAAAGTTGTGCAGGACAAGAGAGGCTAGCAATGGTGCAAGGGTGAGAGTGCGTATAATCCATGGACTGAACATTAGTCATAAGAACTCATATACTTATTGCAAAAGTTCACGAGTCATCAAAACAAAGCAATCAACACATGCTCCTGGGGGGGGAGGTTAGTAGGAGTTAACCATCGCGCGCCCCCGACCTCCACACAAAGGATGACACTCTACAAATACCTCATGCTCTAACTTCGTCACATAGTGGTTCACCATACGTGCATGCTACGGGAATCACTAACCTTAACACAAGTAATTCTTTATTTCATAATAACTCCACTAGCATAACTCTAATATCACTATCCTCATATCTCAAAACAATTATCAAGCATCCAACATCTCATCATATTCAATGCTCTTAGTGTGAAAGTTTTTACTACATTGATATTGGATATCTATCATGTGAAGACTAGTTTTATAGCCTAAACACATTACCATGCTGTTTTAATAGACTCTCAAAAGGATATGAGTGAATCATGAGAGTTGAACAATTTCTTCAAAATATTATCACCACCGTACTCTAAAAGATATAAGTGAAGCACTAGAGCAAAACTATTCAACTCAAAAGATATAAGTGAAGCACATAGAGTGTTCTAACAATTCCTAGGCCATATTTAACTCTCTCAAATAGGTGTGTCCAGAAAGGATGATTGTGGCAAACTAACAGGCAAAGACTGAAATTATACAAGACGCTCCAAGCAAAACACATATCATGTGGTGAATAAAAATATAGCTCCAAGTATAGTTCCGATGGATGAAGACGAAAGAGGGGATGCCTTCCCGGGGCATCCCCAAGCTTTGGCTTTTGATTGTCCTTGAATTTTACTTGGGGTGCCATGGGCATCCCCAAGCTTAGGCCTTCGCTACTCAATGTTCCATAGTCCATCAAAGCAATACTCAAAACTTGAAAACTTCACAACACAAAACTTAGACAAAAAATTTCGTGACCTCCGTTAGTATAAGAAAGCAAACCACTACTCAAAGGTACTGCATTGAGTTCATTATTTGTTTACATTGGTGTTAAACCTACTATATTCCAACTTCTCTATGGTTCGTACCTCCAAATATTACTCATAGATGCATTGATATAAGCAAACAACACACGAAAAACAGAATCTGTCAAAAATAGAACAATCTGTAGTAATCTGCAGGTTTCGCATACTTCTGTAACTCCAAAAAATTCAAACTAAATTGGTAAACGTGAGGAATGTGTCTATTAAATATCTGCAAAAAGAATCAACTAAATAGCACGCTCCAGTAAAATCTTATGACCATTCTAGCGAGCGCTAACGATTCTGTTTTTCACAGCAAGATCACATAAACTTCACACAAGTCTTCCCAAAGGTTCTACTTGACACAAACACTAAACAAAACATGAAACCACATATAAACAGAAGCTAGATGTAATATTTATTCCCTAACAGCAGCAAAAAAAAATATATAATTGGGTTGCCTCCCAACAAGTGCTATCGTTTTACGCCCCTAGCTAGGCACGATACACGATAGATCTAGGTATTGCCATCCTTGGAAGGCAATCCATAAGTGGCTCTCATAATAGATTCATATGGTAATTTGATTTTATTTCTAGGAAAGTGTTCCATACCTTTCCTTAACGGAAATTGGAATTTAATATTTCCTTCCTTCATATCAATAATTGCACCAATCGTTATAAGGAAAGGTCTACCAAGAATAATAGGACATGAAGGATTGCAATCTATATCAAGAACAATGAAATCTACGGGCACATAATTCCTATTGGCAATAATAATAACATCATTAATTCTTTCCATAGGTTTCTTAATAGTGGAATCCGCAAGATGCAAATTTAAAGAACAATCATCAAGTTCATGGAACCCTAGCAAATCACACAAAGTTTTTGGGATAGTGGAGACACTTGCACCCAAATCACACAAAGCATAACATTCATGATATTTTATTTTTATTTTGATAGTAGGTTCCCACTCATCATAAAGCTTTCTAGGGATAGAAACTTCTAACTCAAGTTTTTCTTCATAAGATTGCATCAAAGCATCAACTATGTGTTTGGTGAAAGCTTTATTTTGACTATAAGCATGCGGAGAATTTAGTAGGGATTGCAACAAGGAAATACAATCAATCAAAGAGCAATTATCATAATTGAATCCCTTGAAATCCAAAGTAGTGAATTCATCACTATGCAAAGTTTCAATATCTTCACTCCCACTTTTAACAATTTTAGCATCAAGATCTAAAAACTCCGAATCATTGGGACACCTTAAAGTAGAATCATCTCCAATCCTATCTTCATTAAGATTTATACTAGAAAACAAGGATCTAATGGGAGACACATCAATAACTTTCAGATCTTCATCTTTATTTTCATGATAACTAGAAGAACATGCTTTAATATAATCCTCCCTTTTAGCACGCATCCTAGGGGTTCTCTCTTTGCATTCATCAATGGAAATTATCGTTGCTTTGAGAGACTCATTGATATCATGCTTAGGTGGGATTGATCTAAGTTTCAAAGAATCAACATCAAGAGTAATTATATCCACACTTCTAGCCAATTCATCAATCTTAAGCAATTTCTCTTCAAGCATAGCATTGAAATCCTTTTGCGAGATCATAAACTCCTTAACACTAGTTTCAAATTCAGAAGGCATCTTTCCATAAGAGTTGTTGTAGGAATTACCATAATTATTAGAGGAATTACTAGGAAAAGGCCTAGGATTAAAATTCCCTCTATAAGCATTGTTACCAAAATTATTCCTACCAACAAAATCCACATCCAAAGATTCATTGTTATTTTCAATCAAAGTGGACAAAGGCATATCATTAGGATCAGAAGAAGCACTCTTAACAGCAAATAATTTCATAAGTTCATCCATCTTTCCACTCAAAACACTAATTTCTTCAATAGCATGCCCTTTTTTACTAGTAGGTCTTTCGGCGTGCCATTGAGAATAATTAACCATAATATTATCTAGGAGTTTGGTAGCTTCTCCTAAGGTAGTTTCCATGAAAGTGCCTCCCGCGGCCGAGTCTAAAAGATTTCTAGAAGCAAAATTCAAGCCAACATAAAAGTTCTGAATAATCATCCATAGATTCAAACCATGTGTAGGGAAATTACGTATCATTAATTTCATTCTCTCCCAAGCTTGTGCAACATGCCCATGATCTAGTTGCTTAAAATTCATAATATCGTTTCTAAGGGAGATGATCTTAGCAGGAGCGAAATACTTGGAGATAAAAGCATCTTTGCACTTATTCCACGAATCAATACTATTTCTAGGCAAAGAGGAACACCAAGTTTTAGCACGATCTCTAAGTGAAAACGGAAATAACTTCAATTTAAAAATATTGTTATCTGTATCCCTTTTCTTTGCATACCACACAAATCAACAAAGTTGTTCAGATGGGTAGCGGCATCTTCACTAGGAAGGCCGGTGAATTGATCTTTCATGACAAGATTCAACAAAGCACCATTGATCTCACAAGATTCAGCATCGGTAATAGGAGCAATCCGAGTGCTAATAAAATCATTATTGTTGGTATTGGAGAAGTCACACAATTTGGTATTGTTCTGAGCCATAGTGACAAGCAAGAAATCCAACACACACACACATAAGCAAACAAGAAGCAAGCGAATGATAAACACACGACAGAAGAAGGGAAAATAAAACGGCAAGGGTGAAGTGGGGGAGAGGAAAACGAGAGGCAAAAAATGTAATGCAAAGGATAAGGGTTTGTGATAGGTACTTGGTATATGACTTTTGCGTAAGCCTCCCCGGCAACGGCGCCAGAAATTCTTCTTGCTACTTCTCGAGCTTGCATTGTATTCCCTCGAAGAGGAAAGGGAGATGCAGCACAGTAGCGTAAGTATTTCCCTCAGTTTTTGAGAACCAAGTAATCAATCCAGTAGGAGACCACGCGCGAGTCCCTTGCACCTGCACAAACAAATAAGAACTTCGCAGCTAACACGATAAGGGGTTGTCAATCCCTTTACGGTCACTTACGAAAGTGAGATCTGATAGAGATGATAGTTTATATTTTTGGTATTTTTGTTTATAAGAACAGAAAGTAAAAGTAGTAAAAGTAAAGTAGATGTTGATTGATATGTTGAGAATAGACCCGGGGGCCATAGTGTTTTATAGTGGCTTCTCTCATTATAGCGATATTCTATGGCGGGTAAACAAATTACTGTCGAGCAATTGATAGAAAAGCGAATAATTATGAGACTATCTAGGCATGATCATTGTATATATGCATCACGTCCGAGAAAAGTAGACTGACTCCTGCCTGCATCTACTACTATTACTCCACACATCGACCGCTATCCAGCATGCATCTAGTGTATTGAGTTCATAAGAATAGAGTAACGCCTTAAGCAAGATGACATGATGTAGAGGGCTAAACTCAAGCAATATGATATAAACCCCATCGTTTTATCCTCGATGGCAACAATACAATACGTGCCTTGCTGCCTCTACTGTCACTGGGAAAGGACACAGCAAGATTGAACCCAAAGCCAAGCACTTCTCCCATTGCAAGAACTACAGATCTAGTAGGCCAAACCAAACCAATAATTCGAAGAGACTTGCAAGGATATTATGAGCACACATAAAGAGTTCAGAGAAGAACCAAATATTTCTCATAGATAATCTTGATCATTAACTCACAATTCATCGGATCTCGACAAACACACCGCAAAAAGAGATTACATTGAATAGATCTCCTCGAAGACCGAGGAAAACTTTGTATTGAGATCCAGAGAGAGAGAAGAAGCCATCTAGATACTAGCTATGGACCCGAAGGTCTGTAGTAAACTACTCACAACTCATGGTGAGGGCGATGATGATGATGTAGAAGCACTCCGTGATGAATACCCCCTCCGGCGAAGCTCCGGAGCAGGCTCCAAGATGGGATCTCACGGGAACAGAAGGTTACGGCGGTGGAATTAGGGTTTTCTCTCTGTTGCTGATGGTATCGGGGTACGTAGACTTATATATGAGGAAGGAGGACACTGGGGGACGCTCGAGGGGCCCACGAGGCAGGGAGCGCGCCCTGGGAAGGGGGGCGCGCCCGCCACCCTCGTGGGAACCTCGTGGCTCCGCTGACGTGGTTCTCAATTCTCCCGTACAGGATTTTCTCTAAAAATATCTCTCCCGAAGTTTTCATTCCGTTTGGACTCCGTTTGATATTCCTTTTCTGCAAAACCCTGAAACAGGCAAAAAAATAGCAATCTGGACTGTGCCTTTGGGTTAGTAGGTTAGTCCCAAAAATGATATAAAAGTGTATGACAAAGCCCATTATACATCCAAGACATCATAAATAATAGCATGGAATAATAAAAAATTATAGATACGTTGGAGACGTATCACTTATATGCATGTCCATGGGCCGCATCTTGCACGGCTGCGGGTGGCTGCTTGTGCGGAAAGATGCATCTGCCCAAGAGGACCCGCTCTGATCCTGAACACGACGCCGCGTGCCCATCAGATCTTGCGTTTTTCCATCCAATTCTTGGCGCATGTTGTTGCTGGCGGCTGCGGCGCTGCTTGCTGGTGCATACATGATGGTGTGCCAGGGGCCATTGGTGTTGCAAGCTATGGCGCCCCGGCTCAGATCCAGTCATGTCGGACCCTAAGCCGATGTGCCTTGGCAGGTCCCTCTCCGGGAAGGTAGCTGTCGGCGTTGGTTTGGTCCGCCGTCCGTGTTGGTTCGTGTGGTGAGCACTTCGGCATGCACCGACGGCCTTGCTGCGGATTGCGGTAGCCGCCAAAAGATCTTCGTGAGGGTTTTTCTCTTCAAATCTGATGGTTGCCTACGACGTTGAGATGCAAGCTATGGACAATGACTTGACGCAGAGGTTATGGTTGTGCGGCGACAGCGGTCGGTTCTCTTGCCCATCGCAGGTAGCTGCTGGAATCGTGGAAAAGTGGTGGCGACAATACATGATTGAATTCAATGGTGATGAGTACCTGGCCTCGAGCTCCGGGGTGAAAACCTAGGTTTGACCCGAGTTGGTTATACCTGGCAATGATGATGTTTTTTGCATTGTTACCTTGTTGAAGGCATTGCTCGAATATGCTTGGATTGGTTCTTCAGAGTGAAAACTTAGAATCTGACTTTAGTGATTGGATCCAGTGACGATGGCGTTTGAGCGTCGCTCCCTTCATGAAAGCGTTGCTGTTGAACAACCTCGTTGTCCTTGTGGTGTCATGAGTTGGTTGGTGTGGATATGACCATTGTTGTAGTTTGTCAAGAGAGGATTTGATCATTTTGGTTTTTTTTTCCGCTTAGGCACAACTTTGATCTTATTTGACTTTGCTATTTGCCGGCGCGATTTTATTGTGTGTGTTCTGTTGGTTGTGTGCATCCTAACTATGTTTGTATCCTCTTGATACTTCATTTTGAGTCAATAAAATCCATCATTTATCGAAGAAAAAAAGTAGTTTGACTGACAAAAAAGTGCAAAGAAATGCCCTTGATGGCGCAAGTACAAAAAGCTGATGGCTCGTATTGCAATGCAGTCTGCTCATAAGCATGAAAGCCAACTTGTATAGCATTGCGGTCTACTCATAAGCATGGAAGCCAACTCAGAAGTCAATGCTTGGGAAAAAACTATGCGCCAACGGAGTGACGCTTAAACATGTGGCTCGATCTCCCCCAAAATAGGTAGCACAAAAGGGTTGACACGTTGCAACAATAAACCACACATGAACACAACATGCGAATGAACGGACAAAAAGAACAAAATGTGATTAGCCTTGAAAAGGGCATCAAAACCTTTGTAAACAGAGCGAGCTACGAACCTTTATGCCGGAAAGCAGACTATCAACAAGCGTGAGGAGGACCTGCATAGCAAACAAGCTACTCCCTTCGTCCCAAAATAAGTGTCTCAACTTTATACTAGCTCTAATGTAAAGTTATACTAAGGTCAAGACACTTATTTTGGGACGGATGAAGTACATGTCAAGCATCCCAAGAAACAAACAACACATAAAGACAAGGGAGCTCAGATCCATGCCGTTCCTCAAGTCAATCACAAGCGAGCTCAAAAACAGACGCAGAAACAAACAACTGAGACTTAATGGCATCTCCATGGTAAAAATATACGTAATGGCGTCTCGAACGAACAAATATGGGCGACAAAATAAGAGATCAAGCACACAAAAAGGAAGGAGATCCAAACGTCGGCTAGCAAGGGACACAAGCGTCATAGCGTCCAATGAATAGCCCACGCGCAACAGTGTAGAAGAAGGGGCGCAATAGCTCGATGAAAATTTTCGGGCAAGGTAGACGCGGAGGAAGGCACTATGCCAAGAATTTTATATAATATTGGGGAAGGGAGGGGACTAAAAGGATGTCATTGCCCTTGTATCACAACACGAACATATGTAGACGCGACGCGAGCCGCTGTCCTATGGGACCATAAATATACGGGTCCAAGAACATCGACATAGAATGCCGGCGGAGGCAACCGAAGCAACGTCAACCCCAACACATAGAGAGGGAGTAAATTGGAATATCACCACTCGCCCCACCTCAACCCCTCACGCATGGCACAAAACCGCCTATAGCCAGCCAATGTCATCACAACATGAAGAAAGCGCCAAATTTAATGCTCGCGCCATCACATTGGCCGGTGCGTGATTGAGTGGCAAGCCGCTGGCCTTACCCTGGATGAGCTTCCCACGCGGAACGACAAGTGATCGAACCAGGTCGGCATAACACGTCCCTGTGATTGAACTAGACCGTCAAAGCCGGGCAGGTCCCACGAGCAAAGCATGCCAGCCAAACAGATCTCACGGCAAAAACACGCCAACCGGACATGCCCCATGATGCCGAGAAGTCGGGTTGGCAAAGACCCTCGACATCCGATCGTGAAAGCAACCCACAGACACCATCCGGCCAGAGCCCACAACGACAAGGGTTTCAGGCAGGCCACCCCGCCATGCCCGGTCAGGCCAAGCCCCACCCATCGTGGCAGGCATGGCCCCTCCGCGTCTTGGCTGCCAAGCCCCGTGCGTGAGTTGACACATGCCTCGCCTATCGCGACCGAACCAGACTGCACCTACGAACGCTGTTAGGTGGGCTGGCCTCACCCGTTAGGCGCGGGACAGCGCACGAGAGGGTTCACGTGGGCTCTATCAAAACTTCCACACGACAATGGCCCCGTGTGCGCATGCAGTCTACCCGTGGATCCTGAGGCCATTGCTCAGGTGCGCGCAGTCTAGAGAAATCAGACGACATGTAGAACCACAGGGAGGCGCCCGCGAAATGACACAGAGGCCCTCCTCGTCCACGAGGCTGTCAAGGGACGGGTACTCTAACATTCTTTATAGGATGAATAATAGTTTCCACCATGGAATATGGCTATTTCTATTCGTAGGGTCATCCTCTAAGATCTATTAATAGTCTTGAATGAACTAGAGCCGCCCATCTACCGTCCGGAATGAGCAGTTACATAACTATCTTAAATAAGCCGGAGCAGGAGGTTTTGACAATTAATGGGAGATCAAGCCATTGTTAGTAAAGATTAGATTTTCTTGTAAATTGTCTTACTCTCTTCTATATATAAAAAAGATACGCCTAAGAAGTACTCCCGATAAAAAAACTAGGAAAAGTATCTATTTCAACCGACTGAAACATCCGTCTCATAAGCCTCCTCGCGCACCCCGAGCAGACCGAGGCCCTTGCTATCGGGTCAGGTTATTGCTACTTCTCAAGCTTGCGTTGTATTCCCTCAAAGAGGAAAGGGTGATGCAGCACAGTAGCGTAAGTATTTCTCTCGGTTTTTGAGAACCAAGGTATCAATCCAGTAGGAGACCACGCGCGAGTCCCTCACACCTGCACAAACAAATAAGAACTTCGCAGCCAACGCGATAATGGGTTGTCAATCCCTTTACGGTCACTTACGAAAGTGAGATCTGATAGAGATGATAGTTTATATTTTTGGTATTTTTAGTTTATAAGAACAGCAAATAAAAGCGGTAAAAATAAAGTAGATGTAGATTGATATGTTGAGAATAGACCCGGGGGCCATAGTTTTCTCTAGTGGCTTCTCTCACGATAGCGATATTCTACGGCGTGTAAACAAATTACTGTTGAGCAATTGATAGGAAAACGAATAATTATGAGGCTATCTAGGCGTGATTATTGTATATAGGCATCACGTCCGAGACAAGTAGACCGACTCTTGCCTGCATCTACTACTATTACTCCACACATCGACCGCTATCCAGCATGCATCTAGTGTATTGAGTTCATAAGAACAGAGTAACGCCTTAAGCAAGATGACATGATGTAGAGCGATAAACTCAAGCAATATGATATAAACCTCGTCTTTTTATCCTGGATGGCAACAATAGAATATGTGCCTTGCTGCCCCTACTGTCACTGGGAAAGGACACCGCAAGATTGAACCCAAAGCCAAGCACTTCTCCCATTGCAAGAATATAGATCTAGTAGGCCAAACCAAACCAATAATTTGAAGAGACTTGCAAGGATATTATGAGCACACATAAAAAGTTCAGAGAAGGACCAAATATCTTTCATAGATAACCTTGATCATAAACTCACAATTCATCGGATCTCGACAAACACACCGCAAAGAGAGATTACATCGAATAGATCTCCTTGAAGACCGAGGAGAACTTTGTATTGAGATCCAAAGACAGTGAATAAGCCATCTATATACTAGCTATGGACCCGAAGGTCTTTGGTAAACTACTCACAACTCATGGTGAGGGCGATGATGATGATGATGATGATGAAGGCCTCCGTGATGGACCCCCCTCCGGTGGAGCTCCGGAACAGGCTCCAAGATGGGATGTCCACGAGAACAGAAGGTACAATAGTGGAATTAGGGTTTTCTCTCTGTTCACGAAGTTTCTTGGGTACGTAGACTTATATAGGAAGAAGGAGGGCACCGGGGGACGCTCGAGGGGGCCACGAGGCAGGGGGCGCGCCCCCACCCTCGTGGGCCAGCCCTTTGTCCCCTGACGTGGTTCTCAAGCTCAGCGTGCGTGATTTTCTCCAAAAATATCTCTCGTGAAGGTTTCATTCCGTTTGGACTCCGTTTGATATTCTTTTTCTGGAAAACCCTGAAAAAGGCAAAAAACAGCAATGTGGACTGGGCCTTTGGGTTAGTAGGTTAGTCCTCAAAATGATATAAAAGTGAATGATAAAGCCCATTAAACATCCAAGACTTCATAAATAATAGCGTGCAACAATAAAAAATTATAGATACGTTGGAGACGTATCAGTTGTCTGACCCGCTCCCCCCGAGGTCATTGCAACATCTCCTGCCTTCTCCTTTCCTCCTCCCCCAAGCTCGCACCTAACACATCCATGCGACGGATGTCGCGACGTCCATCTCCCGCGGCGGCGAAGACTGCGCGAGGACGACGAGCGGAGGCGTGGGAGGGGGCATCTCAGGACATGGACGAGGACGATCTACATAACATGTTCCTTCTATCCTTCCGCGCTCAAATCCTCCCCCCCCC
>LR738711.1:308330758-308392191 GCA_902687465.1 Secale cereale | reverse complement strand
CCCCCCCGAAATGCGTGCATCTCGCCCGATCGGTGATTAGGAGAGGAGGCCGAGGAATTTAGTGTAGCATAGGGGCTTGGCTCACCGGGATTAGGTTAGGCGTCGTGGTCACTTTCGCGGTTGGATCTGGAGCAGGGGCGGTGGGGGTTCTTTCCACATGAAGTGTGTGTTAGTCTTTAGCGGGGAGGGGAGGGTGCTTTGGTCGTTGGAGTTCATATCTGGCAGGTGGTTTCCCACGGAGATGTTCATGAAGTGTGTCTTAGTAGTTACTAGTGTTCCATTGCTAATCTATTTGTTCAGATCTAGCAGTATTTAGTTGATTTTTCTTCAGCAGGCAGTAAGGCTGCATTGCAGATTGGCCTTGGAGATTTACACTTGTTGTAGTTTTGTAGTGTAGCAGTTGTCACACCCTTAATTCAGATTAGTGGCTTGTTCATTTGTTGTCACCCATATTTGCATTTTACAGTAGTTCCTTGTTTTGTTTTTGATGTCCATCAATCATAGGTTTTAGGTTCAGATATATATTGAAGGTGTTACATTGCAACCATGTGACCAAAATGAATGGCCAAATGCATTTTATGCAGTGAGTAATTATATTTTTCATATTCTAATGTTTTTAAGTGGAGTTTCCAAGTGTTTATAATTGCTCCACTGTGTTAGTGCTGTTAATGACTAGAGTTTGTACTTCTTTTTCTCACAAGAGAGTGTGGTATCCTTTTTTGTTTCTTTGTAGTGATCCAACAATGGATGACGAAGAATCTTCTGATGGGTCATTTTCAACGCGCTTTTCAGCCTCCCGTTTGCGTGAGGTTGCAGACGTTGAGCTGAATGATAGAAAGAGGGCATTGTTAGAGAAGTTCAGTTTTGGGTCGTTAATGAAAATCTCCACTTTCCGTACCCCTTGAGCTGATTGACTGGGTAGTTATGAAAATTGACACTAAGCATTCTTTGTTTAGGTATCCTTTGAATCACCTCACTTGTCCATTTTCTTTTATATGTTCCTTTGTTGCAATGCTTTTGTCCTGGATTTTGACACGTTTTATTTGTGGTGCCTTTTTTTCAGTCATAAAAACAAGACTATATTATTCACTAGAGACATGATGCACAAATTTTTTAATGTCCCATCTGGACCAAGGATAGTGGAGCTGTTGAAGAGGAATGAACGTTCCGAGCTGCGCAACATTTATCGAATAGGCTCAAGGGCTCCAATGAAGAAATCAATTTCTATAATCAAGGAAGCAGCG
Source organism: Secale cereale (assembly GCA_902687465.1). Taxonomy (NCBI): domain Eukaryota; kingdom Viridiplantae; phylum Streptophyta; class Magnoliopsida; order Poales; family Poaceae; genus Secale; species Secale cereale. The sequence continues at coordinate 308,390,947 of LR738711.1, read as the reverse complement.
GACGATGATGCCATTACTATAGAGAGGACTTGGGTTCTTTTATGCCTTGCTCTTGTGTCAGTTCTTCGTACTGGCAACATGGTCTCTATGGATTATCTTGCAAGTTTGAAGGACATGGATGAACTGAATGAATTTGCATGGGACGAGCATGTGTTGGCAACTTCGTTGAGGGTGGCGAGGAAGTACCAACTATAGAGGGAGGCTGGTGGAAGTGTCTTCTGGAGGTGGCTGTCTACCTATGTTTGCGGTATGTGTCATTGGTTCATATTTCCTTTTTTTATTTTGCTTTGCAACAATAATATATATGAATGCAACTTTTCTGATTTTTTTTCTTTTAAAAATTGTAGTTAATTTACATGGATTTCCTAGAGGTGCCCCGGCCTTTGGTTAGTGAGGAGACATTCAACTACTCGCTCCCTAGGGCTTGCTTCGTGTGCGATGCAGATTTCAAACTTGTTATAGAATTTGACAGGAACAAGCTTACCCTTGAGAAGGTTGAATTTGGGAAGCGCAATGTAAGTTCAGCCTCACTCTTCCTTTTCTTTTCTTTTCAGAGCTTCTTTTTTTGGTGATAAATATATCACTCTTTTTGTGTGTTTTGTTTTGTTGTATGCAGCATCGCTCTTTGTCTCAAACACCCTATGCAATACTGGATGTGGACAAGCAATGTGAAGGCCAGAATGGACATTATGGTGCAAATGCCAATAACAGAGCTGCCAAACTCAGCACACAAGTCAGGTGTGATGGTGACCTAGTGTCACACCCTGCATTTTGTAACATGTTATTTGTACCTTTGAAGCATGAAAATTTGGACCAGCAATTTTTTTTAGCATCATTTGGCTTTTATTTGGAATTGAGTTTTCTTCATGTGCTTTTTCATGTGCTCATTGAAGTCAACTATGACCTCTTGTAGATTTCATCTCCATACCCAAAACTTCTGCCCAATGATCATGCCAAGTGTTATATAACAGTATGGTATTTTCTTACAAAATTAATTTGGCCAAAAAGTATTTTATAAATTTAGTTTTCCAAAAACCCCTGAAATGAGATTTGCACTGCAAGTACTTGATTTAGGGTGAGAAAATTATTTCAAAAGGTTTATTTGAGACCTAGTAGTCATAGGACTCCCAGAAACCACAAAGGTATAATTTTAAAAGTTATTTTTCTATTTTATTTAAAAGCCTTTTCTTAAGGCCAGAAATGGTCTTTAATAGGGAAAAATGATTTAACTGTTTCAAAAATATTTGCCAAAATTCAGAGAGACTCAGAGGACATATATTGTCCATAGATAAGAGTTTCAACACTTGGTCATGTTCAAAATAATGGGCTAAACCCTCTAAAACCCTTTCTGGATATTTCAAGCTTTTGAAATATTTACAAAGGAAATTTTCTCCAAAAATTCCAGGGAAATTCTATCATGTCATATATGACATATTTGATGATCTTGCCAAGTCCCATGCCTTGGGAAGCAAGAAAACATCCTCAAACCCCTTCAAAACCATTCTGTCCATATTTAAAGTTTGAGCAACTTTACATTGCCAAACTTGTCCAAATGCTCTCAAACTTGGTGCACATGCTAGAATGACCTAATAAGGCATCTAGTCCAAATGGCACAAGAATTTGAATAGAGCAAATTGATCTGATCACCTCAAAACCCTTTCTGTTCAAATGCAAATTTGAACAACTTTACATTACCAACTTTTTATCTGGAGCTTCAAACTTTGTGGGCATGATCAATACCCCAAATGATGATGCTACACTAAGTGGTGCATCAAGGGGAGATGATTAGCTTGACTCAATCAAGATGAAACTGTTTCTGTTGATTTCTAGGGTTCACCAAAGTTACATTGGCTAGTTTCTTCAAATGGGCCCAAACTTGGTGAAGCACCCTATTTTCTCATGTCTTTCAAACCTGTTAAGTGCCATGTCAAGTGGAGTTCATTTACTTGACCAAACACAGATCAAACACCTTCTGGCTTTTTGCTAAAACCTCCAACTTGATCACTTTTGTTTTTCTCCATGGCCTCAACTTCTTACCACATGATCATTGAGTTACTAGCTACCACCAGTAACTTCCCCAGCACCCCAGCTCCATGATTGAGGGGTGAAAGCCCTGTTTCACCTTGCTGGACAGCAAGCTTTCACCAATTCACCAGCACCCTCCCTCTCTCTCTGCATCTCCAGGGCATCCAAGGCCTCAGGCCAATTCTTTACTCTCCCCCTGACCTTCTAGACGCTGCTGGACACGTTGGTTTTGACCAGGACGGCGAGAGCGCGGCGATGCCAGCCAAACGCGCGCTCTGGAGCGCGTAACAATGCAGACAAGCACTGTGGCTTCGGCCAATCGCTGACCCCGACAGCCTCGGGCCTCCCCCTCTCCCCAGTCGAGGTCTCTCGACGCCCGCGACCTCCCCGGCGCTGTCCCCCCTCCTCCCGCGCCCTCCAGTGGCCGACGTCGCACGCGCGTTGGCCGCCCGCGACGGCCACTCTGCTGCTTCACACGCACGCACGCTCCTGACGCTCCCCCGCTCCTCCTCTCACCTCTAATAGACGTGGAGATCGTCCAGGAACTCCACGGACTCACTCCCTTGGCCTCCCGTGCGCTGTAGCCTCGAGCCGGGGCTCGCCGGCGCACTGGACCACGGGCCTCCGTCGAGCTCCTATAAATAGCCCCTCCCGAGCCTCTCCAACAGCATCAGCAGCTCCACCACACTCCACTGAGCCCCCCAGCATCATCCACTCCTCCCCAGGTCGTCCCAATGCTCGGGATCGACTGGAGCTTCGCCGCGTCGGGCCGCCGGTGATCCCGCAGTACGAGCCTTCCCCGCTCTTCTTCTTGCCCGATCTAGAACCACCAAGCCACACTGACCATTTCCCCCTTGTTTCCCCTCTCTGTGGCAGTCGGAAACGACCAGAACCACGACCCTCCGACGAGCTTCCGCCGTCCCACCTCGCCGCCGGTGAACCAGACCTCCCCGCCGTGCCGCACCACCACCACTGCAACCGCCACTCGATGCTGAGTCCATCCCTGGCCTCCGTTGCCGTCGCCGTGGCCGGAAAACTCGCCGGTGAGCTCGCCGTCGCCGTGGCCGCAAGGTTGGAGATGACAGGCGGGCCCCGCCTGTCATCCCCACACCTCTTCCCCCCTCTTCTCTGCCACTGACCCACGGGCCCCGCCCGTCAGGTTTAAAAACCTGACGTGCGCGCGCAGGCTCCCGTGCGGTTGGGCTGGACCGCCTGGGCCGTGCACTGTGGCCTTCTCTGGCCCAGTACACAGGACCCTTTTTCTTTTTTTCTTTTCTGTAAATGTTTTAAACATTTCTACAGAAAAGAATAATGGTCCAAATTAAATAATTCCAACTCCTAAAATCTTGTAATATTCCAACCTATTTAATGGTACCACTTTCATTCAATTCCATGAAACTTTTCTGTACTGTTTAAATTTAAATTTAAATTTGTGCAGTAATAGTCCTGTTCAAAAATCAATATATTCCATTCTGTTACTCCAAAACTCCAACTAAGATTTTTCCCCATCTTAGAAATCCCTCTAGTATTTTACAAAAATGAGTTGACATTTTTTGAGCACTTTGATTTTTCTGTTTTGTTTGTATTCTTATTTTCCCGTGGTTATTATGCGACGTATAGATCCCGTATTTGACGAAGTTGCTGTGGAAGAAGAAGGAGAAGGATTTGAAGACTTTGAAGACCAAGCCAATCCAGGCAAGCAGCCCTTTGACCATGATACACTTGTTCTTCAGAACCCGTTTGTTTCCGATGCATGATGATTAGGGTTACGATAGTGACCTAGTGATTCCACCATATGATGCATGCCATGATCTTGATCTTGCTATGTGCTAGATGACTTGCATATGGTTAGTGGTTATGAAAAGTGATGCATGTGTGACATGAACCTCCGTGGTTGAAGTCTTTACATAAAACCCCGTCGGGTGCCATTCATGCCCGAGGGAGATGATGATGATGAGTTGGGTGACCACTTGATGACGAAGTGGTGTACCAAGGCAAGTGTGTGTGTTTTTTCAAACGGATTGGTTTAAGTTGCGACCGTTATTCCAACCATACATGTGCACCCACACTACCCCTTATGGGACGGGGCTTTATTGATTACTTAGGTCGATACTAGCATGGTGCCCGCATTACTAGTGACGGGGAGACTTGAGGTCTTTCTCGGGACGGGGTCGTGCTTGGATAGACGACCATGACTGTTTTCACAGGGCACCGGACACACCGTTGGTCCCTTCGGGTACGCGTGACATTGAAATTAGGGCAAGTCCCGTGATCTATTGTTTGTACCCGAGGGCCGTGTACCAACGAGTGGACTCTATGTTAGTGTCGTCTAAGGAAAGATAATGAACGGGTGCTTACCCCGGGTACTTGAGGTACCGCGGGTCGTGGATGACACGGAAGTTCCCCGGATCTTGTGGGTAAAGTGTACAACCTCTGCAGAGTGTCAAACTATTCGAATAGCCGTGTCCACGGTCATGGACAGTTGGGTAACCGCTCTTGGGCTACGTCCAATGTTTGTGAAACCATGCGTGTGTATTTGAGTCAAGGTGGTGACTTGACTCGATGAGTTGAACCATATTCATGCTGATATCGGTAACCTGTCTTCGAGGTTCCGCGAGTTTATTGATGCATTAACTTGATAGTAGTATGTTGTTCTAGCCTTGCTAGGTTGATCATTATTATTCAATTGCACTGTTACTTTGAACCACATCATGGGTTGCTTGCGAGTACATTCAAAGTACTCATTGGCTTGCCACTGGTTATTTAATTGGCCAGGCATGGAAGAACAAGAATACGAGGAAGAGTTCTTTGGAGACGAACATGCGAACTAGGACGCTATCCCAGTCAGAATGCTTGTAGGGTTAAGGCAGATGGCATGGGTTCTACCCGTTATCGAAGACTTCCGCTATTTGAGTTATTTGCTATGCAGCCCGTGAGGCTCTACCTATGTAAGACTTGGCCATAATGGCCATAATTCGTGTAAGACTATTTGTATGGATGTAAGACTCTTGTTATTTCAGCTTATGTGTGTTCAGTGAGCATTGATCTCTGGGATCACTGTACACGTGCATTCGGTGATCTCGACTTCTAAGTCGGGGTCCCCACAGAGCTGGTATCAGAGCCATCCTGACTGTAGGAAGCCTTAGTTAGCATGGGCGTTAGTTAGATGAGACCCCCTTTTCAAAAACCTTCTGAACCTCTCTTCTTTTCTAAACCTGAGATTTCATCAGCTTATTAACCCCTCCTATTCCACCTTTGTAGATGGCCGCTGTACCCGAAGAGCACCTGACCACTGGGTTTCCCTTACTTCTCGAGGATAGCCTCCAGGAGTGTCAGTTCCACGGAGCACCCATCCTCACCTACCTTGAGCATTGGGTGAACGATACTGAGGTGGAGTACCATGTGGAAGTGACCGTGAAGGCAAACGATCCTCCCACAAGTTGGTTCTTCGAGGGACCCCAGATGGCAACACTACCACTCGCTGTCGAGGCTGCTGCACTCAAGGCATTAACCCGTCTCCGCGAGCTTCTTCCGGAGATGGCAGCCAAGATGACAACTCGCTTCTTACCTTACCGGAAGGAAGGTGACGAAGAAAGCAGCGCTCTAGCCCCTCCACTGAAGGAAGGACTCTCGCTTCGATTCCAGACCTACTTCAGTCTATGTGCCGACAGCCTGGCACAAGACTTGGCCTCGGAATCAATGAAGCTTCGAGAAGAACTTCACAAGACCAAGGCACTTCTTCGTCGAGCTCAAGAGAAGGCAAACAGGATCAAGAAGGAAGGAGCACCTTCTGGACAATCCGCTATCGCATATCGAGGCGGAAGGCCCTCCGAGGATGTGTCTTCCAAGGGTGAAGAACCACCTCGGCGACGCCGGATGACGGCAAGGGAATATCGCAAGCTTTTCCCTGCACCACCGACGAAGCACCGTCGTATCCAACTCCTCCACTCCCCCACACCCTCAAGCGACAAGGGAGCCCAGACAGATGAAGACAAGGAGGAAGACCCAGAAGAACCGGAATACGCGACCGAGCATTCCGCCGCTTAGGCATTATTCGCTACTCGGATATGCCAGTTGTAACCCCTACGGTAGGATAGGTCGTGTAACCCCTATGCGCAGTCGAGTCCTTGTATGGTTCATATGAAACCATCTAGTGTTTGATTTTGTTGTGTCTGGATGTATGTCGTATTCTTCCTTTGGGAATGTGTAAACGACTACATCACCCATTTGGATTTTAATGAATGTGTTTTGGCCTTACGGCCCTTGCATGATTTGATTTAGTGTCACACCCACCCCCTTACTAGGCACCCATCTATCTTGCTTTCCCTCTTCCGAGTCATGAGACCTTTTACCGCTCCAACAGGATGCCTGTTGTAACTTGTACTGGTACCTCTACCCAGCAGCCCGAAGCCGGAGCATCCTCTCAGCCAGAGGCAGGCCACGACCAAACCAACGACCAAGCTCCACGACCACCTCCTCCAAGCATGGACATGGCTCAGCTTCTCCAAGCTTTCCGAGAGGAACGCCAAGCCAACACTGCAGCTCTCCAGCTGATTGCTCAAGCTGTCACCAACAACCGCCAGCCGGCGGGGAATGGCAATGGACGTTCCACGTTGGCAGAGTTCAAGAAGCATGCACCGCCAACCTTCATCGAGACTGCTGAACCCCTGGATGCAGACGACTGGGTCCGTTCCATTGAGGAAATTCTGGAACTAGTCGGATGCACCGAAGATCGCGAGAAGGTGGCTTATGCAGCCCACTGCCTCGGGGGAACTGCTAGAGCTTGGTGGGATGGATTCAAGGTCATGCATGCTGAACAGGATATCACTTGGGTTAACTTCAAGGCAGAATTCCGCAAGGCCCACATTCCTTCCGGAATCATGGCTATCAAAAAGCGTGAGTTCCGAGCCCTGAAGCAAGGAAGTGGCACTGTCAAGGAGTACATGCAGAAGTTCAGTGTTCTGTCAAGGTATGCCCCTGAAGATGTCAGCACTGATGCTGCCAAGAGGGAGCGCTTCATGGAAGGCCTTAATCAGACTCTGCAATACTCGCTTGTCGTGTGCGACTGCCCGTCTTTCCCTGACCTGGTGAACAAGGCACTTATGCTTGAAGACAAGCGGCGTGCTTTGGAAGACACTCGCAAGCGCAAGTTGGTCAGTAAGGGAAGTTCCAGCAACCAGAAGCCTCGTCCGTGGTAGTCAGCCCCGGCCAAGCCAACCTATCAGCAACCAAGAGCTCCTGCACCTCGTGCCAATCCTCAGCCTCAGCAGTATGCCAACCCCAGGCCAGCTTTCAACCCCAATACCAGTGGTGGCAACAAGATCAATCCAAACCAAGTCACTTGCTTTGGATGTGGTCAGCCCGGACACATCTCAAGGGTGTGCCCCAACAAGAAGCCTGATGCCCCGCGCCCCAATGCGTAGAACCAGGGACAAGGCCGTGGAATGCCACCAAGGAACCCAGCTCCTCGCAATCCACCGAACTATGAGAAGGGGCGTGTGAATCACGTCACTACTGAAGAAGCCCAGGAAGACCCGGACGTCGTGCTGGGTACGTTCCTTGTCAACTCAGCACCTGCAACTGTCTTGTTTGATTCTGGAGCAACGCATTCATTTGTCACTCAAAGATTTGCATTAAAAAGTGGCATGACCCCTACACCCCTGAATAACCCTATGGTGGTACAAACCCTCGGAGCCGAGATGAGAGCCAAGATAGGCTGTAAAGGAGTCAGTATTACCATTAACGGTGTAGATTTCCTAGCAGACCTCATCATCCTGAGATCGCAAGGCTTGGATGTGATCTTAGGGATGGATTGGCTCAGTAAGCACCAAGGCTTGTTAGACTGTGCCAATCGGACAGTCACTGTGACCAATGACCAAGGAGTCGAAGTCAAGTTTACTCCCTACTCTTCTTCCGCTCAAGCCGCTAAAGTCAACTGTCTGTCTGAAGTTGGGCTAGATCAAGTACCGGTGGTATGTGAGTATCCTGATGTCTTTCCGGATGAACTACCGGGAATGCCCCCTGACCGTGACATTGAGTTCATCATCGAGCTCGTGCCCGGAGCAGGACCCATCTATAAGAAGCCTTATAGAATGGGGACGGAAGAATTAGCCGAGTTGAAGAAGCAGCTGGAAGAGCAGCTAAGGAAGGGATTTATTCGCCCAAGTGCCTCCCCTTGGGGATCTCCTGTTCTGTTTGTGGCCAAGAGGGACGGTACCATCCGCTTATGCATTGACTATCGTTCCCTCAATGAAGTTACAATCAAGAACAAGTACCCACTTCCCAAGATCGAAGATCTGTTTGATCAACTCAGCGGAGCCAAGGTATTCTCCAAGATCGACCTCAGATCTGGGTACTACCAGCTAAAGATCAGACCCCAAGATATTCCGAAGACGGCATTCGTAACCAGATATGGCCTGTACGAGTGCACGGTCATGTCTTTTGGATTAACCAATGCCCCAGCTTACTTCATGTATCTCATGAATAAAGTCTTCATGGAATATTTGGACAAGTTTGTTGTTGTCTTCATTGATGACATTCTTGTGTTCTCGAAGTCGGAGGAAGAGCACGAGCAGCACCTGAGGATGGTCATAGACAAGCTTCGTGAGCACCAACTGTATGCCAAATTCAGCAAGTGTGAGTTCTGGCTGCATAAAGTTGGATTCTTAGGTCATGTCTTGACCGAGGAAGGATTATCTGTTGATCCTGCGAAGATCGAAGCTGTGACCCTATGGCAATCTCCAACGACCGTCAAGGAAGTCAGAAGCTTCCTCGGACTAGCGGGCTATTACCGCAAGTTCGTGGAAGGATTCTCTAGCATTGCACGACTAATGACTCAGCTCCTCAAGAAGGACAAGAAGTTCGAATGGACGCCAAAATGCGAAGAGAGCTTCCAAGAACTCAAGAAGAGATTGACCACCGCCCTAGTTCTGGCAACACCTGATATTCACAAGGAGTTCGTGATATATTGTGATGCCTCTCGAACCGGATTGGGAAGCGTTCTGATGCAAGAAGGCCGCGTCATAGCATACCTCTCCAGGCAGCTACGACCCCATGAGGAGAAATACGCTACTCACGATCTTGAGCTAGCGGCAGTAGTTCATGCCTTGAAGACATGGCGGCATTACCTCCTAGGGAAACGGTGTGAGATTTACACAGACCACAAAAGTCTGAAGTACATTTTCACCCAAAAGGAATTGAACATGAGGCAGCGGAGATGGTTGGAACTCATCAAAGACTATGACCTCAGTGTTCAGTATCACCCTGGGAAGGCTAACGTGGTGGCCGATGCCTTAAGCAGGAAGGCTTGCTCTTTGAATGCCATTATTCAGAAAAGGCAGCCAGCCTTGTTTAAGGAGATCGAACAATTCAGTTTTGAATTGGTCACCCCCGGATTTCTGGATCATTTGGAAGTCAGCCCGACCCTGATGGACGACGTCAAGAAGGCACAAGATGGACACGCAAGCATTGAAGGCATCAAGAGGAAGATGAAGCTGGGCAAGGCCCCAGGATTCTCCGAAGACGAGCACGGGATTGTTTGGTACAAAGGTCGCCTCTGCGTACCAAACAACACCGAGCTGAAGACGCTGATTCTGCAAGAAGCCCACGACACTCCGTATTCCATCCACCCCTGAGGAACCAAGATGTACCAAGACTTGAAGGCACGATTCTGGTGGCACGGTATGAAGAGAGAGATCGCAACCTATGTTGCAAGGTGTGATGTGTGCCAAAGGGTCAAGGCTGAATATCAGCGACCTGCTGGATTGCTTCAACCACTCAAGGTTCCTGAGTGGAAGTGGGATAAAGTCGGAATGGACTTCATCACTGGATTACCAAGGTCGAATAGAGGACATGAATCCATCTGGGTCATAGTTGATCATTTGACCAAGGTGGCCCATTTCATTCCTGTCAAGACTACCTACTCAGGCAACCAGCTGGCAACTCTCTATATCAACCGAATCGTAAGTCTTCACGGTGTTCCCAAGGAGATTGTGTCAGATCGAGGCACCCAGTTCACTTCAAGGTTCTGGAAGAGATTCCAAGAAGCCTTGGGAACAAAGTTGTCTTTCAGCACAGCTTTCCACCCACAGACCGGAGGCCAAACAGAGCGAGTCAATCAGATTCTCGAAGACATGCTCCGAGCCTGTGTCCTGGCGTATGGAGCCAAGTGGGAAGACTGTCTCCCTTTTGCCGAGTTCTCCTATAACAACAGTTACCAGTCAAGCCTTCAGATGGCACCATTTGAGGTATTGTACGGGCGCAGATGCCGCACACCCCTCAATTGGTCGGAGACTGGAGAAGGACTAGTCTTTGGACCGGATATTCTCCGCGCAGCAGAAGAGCAAGTCCAACTAGTCAGAGAGCGATTAAAGGCAGCCAAGTCAAGGCAAAAGAGTTATGCTGACACTCGACGCCGAGACATGAGTTTCCGTGTCGGAGATCATGTGTACCTGCGGGTAACTCCTCTGAAGGGAACCAAGCGTTTCCACGTCAAGGGGAAGCTCGCGCCAAGGTTCATTGGCCCTTTCAAGATCACCGACCGACGAGGAGAAGTGGCTTATCAGTTGGAAATACCACCTGAGCTATCTGATGTGCACAATGTATTCCATGTGTCACAACTCCGGAAATGTCTCCAAGTTCCAGACAAGCCCAATCTCTACAAGGATGTGGATCACCAAGCCATTGATCTGCAGCCTGATTTGACCTACCGCGAGAAGCCCATTCGCATTCTGGACGAAGCAGAACGACGTACGTGGAGCCGTACCATCAAGTATTTCAAGGTCCAGTGGAGCAGCCACACCGAAGCAGAAGCAACCTGGGAATGAGAAGACTATCTTAGATCCGAGTTTCCCGACCTCTTTTAAGCCCTAGTTTAGGAATCTCGGGGACGAGATTCTTGTAAGGGGGGTAGGTCTGTCACACCCTGCATTTTGTAACATGTTATTTGTACCTTTGAAGCATGAAAATTTGGACCAGCAAAATTTTTTAGCATCATTTGGCTTTTATTTGGAATTGAGTTTTCTTCATGTGCTTTTTCATGTGCTCATTGAAGTCAACTATGACCTCTTGTAGATTTCATCTCCATACCCAAAACTTCTGCCCAATGATCATGCCAAGTGTTATATAACAGTATGGTATTTTCTTACAAAATTAATTTGGCCAAAAAGTATTTTATAAATTTAGTTTTCCAAAAACCCCTGAATTGAGATTTGCACTGCAAGTACTTGATTTAGGGTGAGAAAATTATTTCAAAAGGTTTATTTGAGACCTAGTAGTCATAGGACTCCCAGAAACCACAAAGGTATAATTTTAAAAGTTATTTAAAAGCCTTTTCTTAAGGCCAGAAATGGTCTTTAATAGGGAAAAATGATTTAACTGTTTCAAAAATATTTGCCAAAATTCAGAGAGACTCAGAGGACATATATTGTCCATAGATAAGAGTTTCAACACTTGGTCATGTTCAAAATAATGGGCTAAACCCTCTAAAACCCTTTCTGGATATTTCAAGCTTTTGAAATATTTACAAAGGAAATTTTCTCCAAAAATTCCAGGGAAATTCTATCATGTCATATATGACATATTTGATGATCTTGCGAAGTCCCATGCCTTGGGAAGCAAGAAAACATCCTCAAACCCCTTCATAACCATTCTGTCCATATTTGAAGTTTGAGCAACTTTACATTGCCAAACTTGTCCAAATGCTCTCAAACTTGGTGCACTTGCTAGAATGACCTAATAAGGCATCTAGACCAAATGGCACAAGAATTGGAATAGAGGAACTTGATCTGATCACCTCAAAACCCTTTCTGTTCAAATGCAAATTTGAACAACTTTACATTACCAACTTTTTATATGGAGCTTCAAACTTTGTGGGCATGATCAATACCCCAAATGATGATGCTACACCAAGTGGTGCATCAAGGGGAGATGATTAGCTTGACTCAATCAAGATGAAACTGTTTCTGTTGATTTATAGGGTTCACCAAAGTTACATTGGCTAGTTTCTTCAGATGGGCCCAAACTTGGTGAAGCACCCTATTTTCTCATGTCTTTCAAACCTGTTAAGTGCCATGTCAAGTGGAGTTCATTTTCTTGACCAAACACAGATCAAACAACTTCTGGCTTTTTGCTAAAACCTCCAACTTGATCACTTTTGTTTTTCTCCATGGCCTCAACTTCTTACCACATGATCATTGAGTTACTAGCTACCACCAATAACTTCCCCAGCACCCCAGCTCCATGATTGAGGGGTGAAAGCCCTGTTTCACCTTGCTGGACATCAAGCTTTCACCAATTCACCAGCACCCTCCCTCTCTCTCTGCATCTCCAGGGCATCCAAGGCCTCAGGCCAATTCTTTACTCTCCCCCTGACCTTCTAGACGCTGCTGGACACGTTGGTTTTGACCAGGACGGCGAGAGCGCGGCGATGCCAGCCAAACGCGCGCTCTGGAGCGCGTAACAGTGCAGACCAGCACTGTGGCTTCGGCCAATCGTTGACCCCGACAGCCTCGGGCCTCCCCCTCGCGCCAGTCGAGGCCTCTCGACGTCCGCGACCTCCCCGGTGCTGTTCCCCCTCCTCCTGCGCCCTCCAGTGGCCGACGTCGCACGCGCGGTGGCCGCCCGCGACGGCCACTCTGCTGCTTCACACGCGCGCACGCTCCTGACGCTCCCCCGCTCCTCCTCTCACCTCTACTGGACGTGGAGATCATCCAGGAACTCCACAGACTCACTCCCTCCTCCCGTGCGCTGTAGCCTCGAGCCGGGGCTCGCCGGCGCACTGGACCACGGGCCTCCGTCGAGCTCCTATAAATAGCCCCTCCCGAGCCTCTCCAACAGCATCAGCAGCTCCACCACACTTCACTGAGCCCCCCAGCATCATCCACTCCTCCCCAGGTCGTCCCAGTGCTCGGGATCGACCGGAGCTCTGCCGCGTCGGGCCGCCGGTGATCCCGCAGTACGGGCCTTCCCCGCACTTCTTCTTGCCCGATCTAGAACCACCAAGCCACACTGACCATTTCCCCCTTGTTTCCCCTCTCTGTGGCAGTCGGAAACGACCAGAACCACGACCCTCCGACGAGCTTCCGCCGTCCCACCTCGCCGCCGGTGAACCAGACCTCCCCGCCGTGCCGCACCACCACCACTGCAACCGCCACTCGACGCTGAGTCCATCCCTGGCCTCCGTTGCCGTCGCCGTGGCCTGAAAACTCGCCGGTGAGCTCGCCGTCGTCGTGGCCGCAAGGTTGGAGATGACAGGCGGGCCCCGCCTATCATCCCCACACCTCTTCCCCCCTCCTCTCTGCCACTGACCCGCGGGCCCCGCCCGTCAGGTTTAAAAACCTGACGTGCACGCGCAGGCTCCCGTGCGGTTGGGCTGGACCGCCTGGGCCGTGCACTGTGGCCTTCTCTGGCCCAGTGCACAGGACCCTTTTTCTTTTTTTCTTTTCTGTAAATGTTTTAAACATTTCTACAGAAGAGAATAATGGTCCAAATTAAATAATTCCAACTCCTAAAATCTTGTAATATTCTAACCTATTTAATGGTACCACTTTCATTCAAATCCATGAAACTTTTCTGTACTGTTCAAATTTAAATTTAAATTTCGGCAGTAATACTCCTGTTCAAAAATCAATATATTCCATTCTGTTACTCCAAAACTCCAACTAAGATTTTTCCCCATCTTAGAAATCCCTCTAGTATTTTACAAAAATGAGTTGACATTTTTTTGAGCACTTTGATTTTTCTGTTTTGTTTGTATTCTTATTTTCCCGTGGTTATTATGCGACGTATAGATCCCGTATTTGACAAAGTTGCTGTGGAAAAAGAAGGAGAAGGATTTGAAGACTTTGAAGACCAAGCCAATCCAGGCAAGCAGCCCTTTGACCATGATACACTTGTTCTTCGGAACCCGTTTGTTTCCGATGCATGATGATTAGGGTTACGATAGTGACCTAGTGATTCCACCATATGATGCATGCCATGATCTTGATCTTGCTATGTGCTAGATGACTTGCATATGGTTATTGGTTATGAATAGTGATGCATGTGTGACATGAACCTCCGTGGTTGAAGTCTTTACATAAAACCCCGTCGGGTGCCATTCATGCCCGAGGGAGATGATGATGATGAGTTGGGTGACCACTTGATGACGAAGTGGTGTACCAAGGCAAGTGTGTGTGTTTTTTCAAACGGATTGGTTTAAGTTGCGACCGTTATTCCAACCATACATGTGCAACCACACTACCCCTTATGGGACGGGGCTTTATTGATTACTTAGGTCGATACTAGCATGGTGCCCGCATTACTAGTGACGGGGAGACTTGAGGTCTTTCCCGGGACGGGGTCGTGCTTGGATAGACGACCATGACTGTATTCACAGGGCACCGGACACACCGTTGGTCCCTTCGGGTACGCGTGACATTGAAATTAGGGCAAGTCCCGTGATCTTTTGTTTGTACCCGAGGGCCGTGTACCAACGAGTGGACTCTATGTTAGTGTCGTCTAAGGAAAGATAATGATCGGGTGCTTACCCCGGGTACTTGAGGTACCGCGGGTCGTGGATGACACGGAAGTTCCCCGGATCTTGTGGGTAAAGTGTACAACCTTTGCAGAGTGTCAAACTATTCGAATAGCCGTGTCCACGGTCATGGACAGTTGGGTAACCGCTCTTGGGCTACGTCCAATGTTTGTGAAACCATGCGTGTGTATTTGAGTCAAGGTGGTGACTTGACTCGATGAGTTGAACCATATTCATGCTGATATCGGTAACCTGTCTTCGAGGTTCCGCGAGTTTATTGATGCATTAACTTGATAGTAGTATGTTGTTCTAGCCTTGCTAGATTGATCATTATTATTCAATTGCACTGTTACTTTGAACCACATCATGGGTTGCTTGCGAGTACATTCAAAGTACTCATTGGCTTGCCACTGGTTATTTAATTGGCCAGGCATGGAAGAACAGGAATATGAGGAAGAGTTCTTTGGAGACGAACATGCGAACTAGGACGCTATCCCAGTCAGAATGCCTGTAGGGTTAAGGCAGATGGCATGGGTTCTACCCGTTATCGAAGACTTCCGCTATTTGAGTTATTTGCTATTCAGCCCATGAGGCTCTACCTATGTAAGACTTGGCCATAATGGCCATAATTCGTGTAAGACTATTTGTATGGATGTAACACTCTTGTTATTTCAGCTTCTGTGTGTTCAGTGAGCATTGATCTCTGGGATCACTGTACACGTGCATTCAGTGATCTCGACTTCTAAGTCGGGGTCCCCACACCTAGGTGGTGAGTTTTGCGGCACTCTAGACGAGTGGCTGCAGCAGCTCCCTTCCTATGAAGAGTTGCAGGTACAAATACATTACTTTTTTATGTCTTAAGTAAATATAAGTAATTGCATGTATTCATTTTCTTTACATTCTTTTCATCTTCTGTTTTTTTTCTATTTTATGCTTACCCCCATTTTTGCTATTGTGTCCTGGAAACAGATCCCATTGCACTTGAAGCCTATTTATGAGAAGCACAAAAAGCTCGATATGGCAGAGTTGAAGAATGTTGTCATGTCTTTTGGGCAGGTCCTACAGTCAACTTTCTGCAAGCGTTTAGGTTACATGTTGATGGAGGCGCATTCCAATGCAGCGTCAAACCACAGAAGTGATGGTGGAGATGTGACCTTTGTCGTCCCAAGAGTCAATGCAACAAGTACCAAGGAGCTCACAGGAGCTGCGTCATTTGGCATCCCAACAGCCACCGCAGCAGGAGTTGATGTCATCTCTTCAACGTGTCCATTGCCGGAGACTGGTACCGGGGTAGAAGCAAGTGCTGATGACAAAAAAAGACAAGTACTAGTGCTGCAGGTGCTGCTCTGAAAGAAAGGGAGTGCAATGTATTAGGTGTGAAGGTTGGGGTGGAGGCGGAACACGGAGAGGGGGTAACAGGAGGTCGAAGCACATGCGCTACCGAGTGTTTCGAGGGTGATGTGTTGCAACAAGTTAATAGTAGCAATCATTTTCAACGGAAGGATTGTGTGGAGCAGGAGGAAGTTGTAATTCAAGGTGGCAAGGTGATTCATGAAGATGCTCGCAACATCGATCCTTCTGGGCTGCTCACAATGTTGAAATGCCAGTTCTTTCACAATGCACGCTACACGCAATGGCTCTAACTGCCTTAGAGTGGGAAGATGGCCCATATTGTTCTCATTTCCCAGAGGGGAGCGAAGACTATGAGTGGTTCAATCAGAAAGTAGAAAGACCAGTGAAGCCCGTGCAGAAATCAAACGCTTCTACCTCTGTTATGCCTAACTCAACATCATCAGGGCCAACTTTCGACAACACTCCTCATTTTGAAAGGCCAAGCAACACGACACCGGCAAGAGTTGACACAGCTCCAAAGCATCCAAGGCCAAATGACATTCTGAGGCATGTGTTCGACGTGTCTCCCATCTCATTCCAAACTCCCTCCTCTGATGGACCTCATGGTTTCTGTTGCATGATAACTTACTTGTCCTTTTTAGCGAAAGAGTGATATCACCAATGCAGCAGATTTGTATATATTTCTCTTTTTGTTTCTCATCTTCCTCTTTTTTGTCATGTTGTTGATATATGTGTTGGGCATTCAGTGATATTGCCTGAGGCATCAGAGGTCAATGTTGAGGTCAGGGATGGGTCCAACAGTCATGTTAAGTAGTCAAAGAAGAAAAGGATGGCCCTCTCCCCCGACAATGTTCCAATGATGAAGAAAATAAAGGTTGATGCACACGATGATGCCTTACACCGGCAGTATGTAATGACTAGATACCCAACGAGGAAGCCAAAGAAACATGAGCTACTGTGAGTTATATGATGATGCTTCTCTATCACCCATTTTTGTATCTAAAATCTTTTTTTCTTTTATTTCGTGTTTCAATAGATGAAAGAGTTTTAACATGCAAGCATATCTGTTGTTGCAGGCCCCATTTCATTGAAATGGATGGCTTCCATACATCTCTGCAGAATTTTCATGCATCTCTAAAGCCAAGAGCTGAGATTGACAATGAAGTCATCACCTTATACGTGAAGACCTTCAACTATGAACAGTTGGTCAAGAAAAAGAAGCAAAGAAGCCCAAGAAGTTTGCATTCTTAGTGATGATGAGTGTTAGTGTTTCAAATCTCCTTTTTTTCCATGCGGTGTTGCAATGCTTTTTCACCTGATCATGTGTTTTGTAATAATTTTTGATATTTCATATAGTTGCTTTTCTGCCCTTCTAATGTTTGTTTTGTCTTTTTTTCATCAGACGAAACTCAGTGCTGAGCCTGATGTGTTTGATCTGAAGGTGTGCGAAAAATATTTTAGGATTGCTTGCAAAGATAATCATGTTTCAAAATCTGACTTAGTAAGCTCTTCTTATCCTACCTCCAACATCGCTATAAATGACCTAGTAATATGTAGCAATGAATATCTGAATCATTGTTTGGTGCATTGCAGCTATTCTTCACGATTGTTCACAAAAGGCACTGGGCAATTGTTGTTGTTAACATCATGCAAAAGGAGTTCAATGTTTTCGACTCCATCAAGAACTCAAAGGACCTTTTTGAGATGGGCAGGATCACTAAGAATGTGGTAATTCTCCTGTTGGAGCTTGGCACAACACAAGTTCTCTTTCATTTCTATTTTTCCACACTGCACAATTACTCATGTGTTCCTTTCACCTATTTTTTTCTTTGGTTTCGCACTATTTTTTTACCAGATCGCCTATATCAAGAGTGTTGCAATGAGGGAGCCACTTTTAAAGCATGATCTCGAGTCTTTCACGCTATTCCCCCCAGCTAAGTACCCACGACAGACATCCTAGTAAGCTCCTTTTCTCCCGGCAGAATTTGTGTTCATTTTGCAACTAGAGACATTTTTTCACTTTTCATCTAAAGTTGTTTTGCATTTTTTTAACTATATATATACCTTCTTTTTTTCCTAGCTATAACTATGGCTACAACAGTATTTTATACTTGAAGAATTGGGATGGACTTGTTATGCTGTCATTCAATGAGGTATTTGGTGGCAAACCACATCTTTTTGTTGTGATTCTTATTCTAGTGTATTGGGAAACGTTTCCATGACTTTGTTTCATTGCTTCATCCTTTTCCCAGGAATACATTCCACATCTTCGGATACGCATTGCAGTAGATTGGCTGAGACACCCAAACAAAAAGTTGGACCCCGCACAGCGGCTAAAGCTCCTTCTTCAACATTAGATGGATGGTTTTGAGCTTCTGCAACTGGGGGAGGTATGGGTGGCGGGGCTTGGTGCTGCTAATGCGCGTTTTGTAGTTGCTGTAGCCACACTTGTAATTCTTAGCGAAGTTGACAGCTTGTTTACTGTGTGGCTGTATGTAGCCCATCTTAGTTGGTCCTGGGCTCTGGAATTTGTATAAAACTCACGAATATATTTTGCTACCCTATGCAAGCTTTGTGTATGGTCATCACTGTAATACTTGCTTGAAGATGAATTTGATATACTTGGACATGTCTCAAGAATGTTGGCACAAGTATTTTTTTACAGTGTTTCTATATTCTTCGTGTCATAAGTGATTTCATGGCCTGGAATGTAGTTTATTTTTTACACCTACTGATGATATAGCGAATGGCGAGCAGCCAATTTTTTTGTACTCGCCCATGTAATCCCGAGCAAAGTTGACTCATCGCAACATCATCGCAAGAGGGGCGTTGGTTAGGGGATTTTGCGGCTTTTGTGCACGCTGTTGTTGCTCTTTTTTTATTCCATGTTCACGCCATCATGCACACTGCATATGTATATCTCAATGCAGCATTCTCTCTTTTTGTCGGAAATGGCTGCTCATTTTTTAGTCTTTTCCATCATGTTTTATGGAAAAGCTTTTTTTAACAGGATGCTTCATTGTACTTGTACTCCCATGTTCACAACATCGTGTATTTTTGATCCAAGAAAACTTTTCGAAATTAAAGTTTCAATACAATTTTAACGAAGCCAACAACAGCAACATAAGCTATAGGAGGTAATGTAATTTCAGAAAAGAACAACATATTTATTTTTTAGGCACAACTCAAGCCACTATGAAAATTATAATGTAAATTTCACGATTCTCTTTTGTCCAGAAATCAATCTTTGTAACCAATTACAAATATAGCAGCAAGAGTGTCGGGGAAACAGATCGCCCACGAACACCTATAGGACCGGAGCCCCTTTTCGGTATGGCAAGGGAGCGGAGGGAGCACAGAGAGCAGATCGAGGCGCACACGCGAGCAGTTTACCCAGGTTCGGGCCGCACGCATGCGTAAAACCCTACTCCTGCCTTGGTTTGTTATTGAGTTCTTGGCTCGGGAGCAAGAAGATCTACAGTACTAGCTACGCCGAGCGTGGGAGTGATCAAGTTTTGGAACCTCCTCTACGTTGTCCATGGGCCTCCTTTTATAAGTCGAAGGGGTTCCCAACAGGTGTCAACGTAAGTGAGGGTAAAAGCGTAAAATTGGTGGTAGTTGTAATAGTGTATGTACAGTATATGCACAGTGTTTTGTACCTAACCCAGACGGTGGGGGACAAGGGCATTGAATGCCCGTCACCGTCGCCCCAAAACAGTGTAAAAAGCGTCCGTCCGGGCGTCTCCGTTCGCCACGACGGTAGCCTCGTCATCGTGGCTTGCCACCGTGTACCCCAGGCTGCACGGCCATCCGCCACGTGCCCCAGGAAGGGCCCCAGGGCGACGCGTGGCCAGATGAGCTGGAGCGCAGGCACACAGTGAAAGCTTGCCGCGGCAAGCACCTTGCCGCGGTCGCTACCTTGCCGGGCCCGGAAGCTTGTTGCTCTCCGGGTCTTGCCGGGGCGCGCGATGCGCCACGGCTTGTCTTCTTAAATGCTGTTCTTTGGCCTTCCTGGCAAGCTCCTCTTGCCAGGGTCTTGTGCTGAAGGGATAATCTTGAGCCTGGAGCGGCCTTCCCGGCAAGCTCCTCTTGCCGGGGTCTTGTTTCTTAACTTGAATACTTTGTTCTTGAATGGCTTCAAGGGAACTAGAGTGGGCCTTGGCGGGCACGTGGCGAGCCTGACCACGGGACGCTGCTACTGCCCGTGCACAAGTCGGGATACTAAGGTACCCCTACTTTAGTACACCGACAGGAGCCCCCGGGCCTGGGCCACACACGGTGCCGAGCGCTGTTGGGCCAGGCCCAAAACAGTGCACGGACACACGCGGCCCACGGCGCGCCGTATCCCACTCCGTATCCGCCGCATCCCTCCCTAACGGCACGCGTCGATTGCGGCGTCGTGGGAGAGATCGTGGCCTTTTTCTTTAATGGGAAAATGCGGAACGTCCCCCACTTCCCCCTTAAAAGCAGAGGAAACAAGGGCAGTTTCCCCCCATTGCTTCATTGCGTCTTCAAGCTCCAGAAACCCCCGCCGCTCTCCGCCTCCCCAAAGGTCGAGAGAGAGACGAGCTCCACCCCTCTTCTGCCGCTGCCAGCCTCCCCAGCACCGCCGGCTCCACTCGCCGTCTCCGCCATGGCCCCGAAGAGCGACAAGGCGAAGAGCGCGAAGTTCGACAAGGCGGCGAAGCTAGCAGCGATGCGGAAGAAGATGGTGGTCTTCCCGCCGAGGCTCGGTGCGAGGGAACTGAGGGACAAGTATTACTTGTTCTGGTCGAGGGAGACGAAGGCTCACCCGCGCACCAGGGTCCTCCCCGCCGAAGCCTGCGACATGTATCCGGAAGGTTACCATTACTTCGCTCTGTTCTTCCATTGCGGTCTCTGCCCTCCATACTCTGAGTTCTTCTGCGACATTATGAACAGGTATGGATTCCACCTTCTCGATTTCACACCGAACGCAGTCTTAACCTTGGCCGTTTTCGCGCATCTGTGCGAAAACTTCATCGGAGTCCACCCCAACGTAGCTCTCTTCCGCCATTTCTTCACACCTCGAGTAGAGTCTGGGTCCCCTCTGTCCGGTGGCATCTCTTGGATCTTTAGGCTCAACAAGAAAGAGGCGTACTTGATTAGAGAGCTCCACGGCAAGTGGGAAGAATGGAGGGCTGATTGGTGCTGGGTTATGGAAGATGAACCCCAGCAGTTTACCTCCCTACGCCGAGCTGCAATAGTGCGCGGCAAGGATTGGAGTGATCTGGCCCCGGAGGACGAGAAGCTGAAGATTGCCCTTACTAGGATCCTCCGCCTCCGGCGAGCCAATCTTACTGTAGGTGAGGTCGGGGCTGATTTCCTTCGCCGCCGCATTGCTCCCCTGCAGGAGAGGAAGAGGCCTGCTTGGGAGTTCGGCAACGCGGCAGACCGCATGAGGCCGCGCCCCGGCCTGAACTACAACTTCACCGTCCTAGAACTCAAGGGAATGATCCGCTCGCTGTTCAAGCATGACCCCAAGCACTCGGAGTGGTTTGCCCCGTCGCGGGGAGTAGTTCCATTATGCAACAACTCTTCACTTAGTGCCATCCGCGCGGTAATGCCGCTGTGCGACTCCCACGGGGTTGATCCCACTTGGCTGGCGCCTTCAGAAGAGACCGTGCAAACTTTCTTCGATAACTTGGTTGAGCGGCCAATCAATCCGGAAGAGAAGAAGGGTCTCACCCGCGCGACCACAGACCAGGATGTGGCGTATATCGCTAGCAGGATGGAGGAGGCCGCCGCAGCTGAGGCCGCGGGTGAGTTTGGGTACTCCGTGGTGGAGGCAGAAGCAGCGGATGCAGTGAGTAGGGTCGAGGAGGAAGAGATCCTCAAGTTGTTGAGGCCAGCCGGGGAACCTGCCGGGGAGCCTGCCGGGACGAGCGAGGCTGCCGGGCAGGGCACTCAGTCCAGTGAGCCCGCCGAGGAGGACGCCGAATCGGGCGATTCCGACGAAGACTCGGGCGGGTCACTGAACCTCGACGACGCCTCCTCATCCTCAGAGAATTCTCCGCCACCACCAAGTCCTCCGCCACAGCCAAAGAAGCGCCTCCGCAAGACCACTGACACGGCGAGGCAGCCGACGCCCCGACAGCAGCCGCAGCGTCGCTCGACGCGTGTCACCACGACGAGCAAGGCCGTCAAGGAGGCGCCCCGCGCCTCAGCGGAAAGCGGAGGGGGATCTTCCCGAACTGGTTCCGGCGATCCTTCCGCCCCTCGGTCTTCGGCGACGACCGGAGCGGGGTCTTCTCAGCCCATGGCTCCGGAGCCCGCCAAGCGCCCGAGGGAGCCCACCCCTCCAGCTCCTCGCGACGGGACGCGCGAGGCGGACTTCGACTTCTCTGCCCTTAGTTCCGACGAGGTGGAGGAAGAGTAAGCACTCGCAGCTCTTATTTCTTTTGATTTTTGTTGCTCTTGTCTTGAATTCTCTTTGCCTGACTCTGATCTTGTTTTGCTTCCAGGACCCTGACCCAGAGGATGGCGAAGAGGGCCAAGATCCCGGTGGTTGATCTCGAGGAGGACGAGCCCGTCGCCGTGGCAGGAGATGCGCCCGCGACAGGCTTGCCGGATCAGCCTGCCGCTCCGCAGAGCAGCCCCCAGCGTAAGTCTTCATGTTTACTTCTTCGCTTGTTGGGCGCGCTTGAGTTTCTTATCTTTGCTAATGTTTTGCTTGCTTGTTGACTTGTGCAGAAGTGGAGCCGCAGCCTCAGGAGCGTCAAGAGACTGCTCCCGACGAGCCGCTCGTCCCACCCTCCCCGCTAAGGAGGAGCTCCCCGGTGGGGGAGAGCGCTCCGCCAAGGGCGGGTACTCCGCCAAGGGCGAGTACCCCGCCAAGGGCGAGCACTCCGACAAGGGTGGGCACCCCACCAAGGGAAGGCGCCAGTGGCCCTCCGCCGGCGGGGGCCACTACCACGCCGCCAAGGGAGAACTCCCCGGCGAGGGACCCCGTTACTGAAGAGGCCCGCACAGGTAACCCTTGTACTTTCCCTTCTCTTGAATTCTTCTTTTTGGATATTTGCTTGACGATTCTTCTTTTCCTTTTCTGTCAGATCCGCCCGCCCCGGAGCCGATGGAGACAGAGGTCATCGCCGAGGAGGACGCACGCGGCAATGCTGGCGACGCCGCCACCGCTGAAGGGATGCCCGGCGCTGACGAACCAGTCGTCGACGATACTGCCGCGGCCACCGACGCGGCAGCTGGGGAGGGGACCGGCGACCGCACTGACGGCCCTGAGGCCGCAGGAGCGCCGGACGCTACACCGGCCGCCGACCCCTCCGCCGCCGCGACTGGGCTGGGCATTTATCTGGAGGCCGCCAACGGGGTCTTCATCCAAGTCCCGTGGGCGTCCTCATCAAGGGCGCCCGCGGAGGGGGAGAGCTTCGATGGAGAAGTCCTCGCCTCCGCCGGGCTGAGGCTTGTCGACGCGCCCGACAGCAGCAGCGAGCCCGAAGAGGAGCAGCTCCTGCACCGGCTTCTGGCCTTGTATCGGGCCAGGCAGGCCAAGCTGGAGTCCCGAGAGGCTCTGGCTGCCAAGGCTGGCGTCGACTTGGAGAAGCGCATCACGGAGCTCCGTGCCGCCAACCAAGCGGCCCTCCGGAACTTGGCGGAGGAGCGGGAGGAGCTCGCCGAGGCGCACCAGGCGTTCATCCTCGAGAAGGCCGAGGTTGAGGAGCAGTAGCGACTGGCCGCCGAGGATCTGTCTCGGCGGGAAGGAGAGCTGAGTCAGCGGAAGGTCGACCTCGACAGCCATGAGGACGACCTTACCGCGCGCGAGCAGTCCATTGGCGGGGCTCTGCAGGAGGCGAGGGACGCCACTGCTGCCGCAGAGACCGCCAAGAGGGACCTGGAGGTGAGGGTGGCGCAGTTGGAGCTCGACCTGAAGACGAGCGAGGAGAAAGTCACCGCGCTTAAACTCGAAAGGGAGAAGGACGCCCACAGCCACTCGGAGCTGCAGGTCCGTCTCTCCGACAAGGGCAAGGAGCTCAACGACGCCAAGGATTCCATTGCAGACTTGGAGCTGAAGGTTTCCACCCTCACTGAGTCACTTGATGGCGCCCGGAACCGTGAAGCGAAGCTGAAGGAGGATCTCCGCGTTGAGAGGGCATTGCTGGACAGCGCCGCCGTCTCGCAAAATAACTTTAAGAAGACGGTGGAGCAATGGACCGAGGGGCTCGTCGCTGCCGCCGCCAACATCGACAAGGAGATGGTGGCGCTGGGGACGGAGCACCTCGTGTACTCCCCCGACGAGAACCTCCCCCACAGCGCCAAGCTGAGTTTGTTCTTCAAAGGAGTGGCGCCGGCCCACGCGCAACTACGGGAGAAGCTCCCCACGCAGCTGGCGAACGAGGCGCGCCGGCTTTGCATGGGTACTATGGAGCGAGTGTTGACGAAGGTCGTCTTCCGCGATCCCGGGATCAACCTTGACAACGTCCTCCGGACCTTGCCGCCCGAAGCTGACCAGGAAGCGCTGAAGGCTCGTGTCGCCCACATCGTGGCCAAGGTGGGCAAGATCAGGAGGGTTGACGGAGACCGCGTAGACTAGGCTTCCTTCTTTCTGCTTCCCTTGTCGCTGTCGATTAAGTCATGGATAGTAGTTTATTAGAACAGCGGCAAGTTATCTTGTAATATAATTTCATTTTGGGTAATTGATGCAGAGTCATTTCCTTGTTCAACTCCTTTACTTTGTATGCCTTCACCCTTCGCATTTAGGGAACTTGCCGGCAAAGGGACCCTTGCCGTGAGCGCCGAGTGCGGAACTTCAGCAGCCTGCTGGCAATGTCCCCGCCGGCAAGAAACCTTACCGCAGCTAGTCGCAGCACACTTAGATTGCTGAGCGAACTCGAAAACGAAGTAAGGGCGCGACACTTGTTGCAGCTCACTTAAGTCGTTGAGCGTGCTCGAAACAAAGTAAGGGCGCGGCTAGCCACGGGTAGGTTCCTCCGCGCACAGGTTTTCCATACAAAGTGTGGTCGTTCAAGGAAAATAACTAAGACTTTAAAAATTTGAATGCTCAAACTTTGGCAACTTATCTTTTGTGTGCCGTTTGTTTTCCCGGCAAGGCTTTCCTTTCTTGAACAGTATTTGATCCATACCACTGCCTCCTTCCCCCCCGGTAAACTTGCACGCGAGGAACAATTCCTCTGCTTGAGAGAAAAAGGAAAAAGAGAGGAGACACAGATATGGAGCCTTGCAGCTTGTCATTGCTTACCGGGATCGTGTGCTGCACAAAGTGTCAGATAACACATGCAATGAAAACAAGAATGCATGAAACGACAAGCCGTGCGAAGCACAAAAGTTTTACTGATGCACGGGGTCTGCGCCCGGCTTTGTACAAAGGTTTACATGCGACAGCGGCAAGACTTGTACAAAAGATGGTTGCCGGAGCGGATCACGGCAACCGCGCCTCATGGGTGAAACTTGCGAAGATGCTCAATGTTCCAGGAGTTGCTCACCGGTAAGCCCTCTTCGGTCTCAAGGCGGACAGCGCCGGGCCTTGTGACTTGTCTCACCCGATAAGGGCATTCCCACTTCGGCGTTAACTTGTTGGAATTCTTGGCGGACTAAACACGCCGAAGAACAAGGTCGCCTTCCTCGCGACTCCTGGCCTTGACTTTGCGGCTATGATAGCGACGCAAAGCTTGCTGGTACCGAGTAGCTCGTACAACAGTCTGGAGACGGTCCTCCTCGAGGAGCAATGCATCATCTTGCAGCAGTTGCTCTTGCTCGAGTTCGTCGTAAGCGAGCACTCGAGGAGACCCGTATACGAGTTCCGTGGGGAGAACTGTCTCTGCTCCATAGACAAGAGCAAAGGGTGTCTGTCCGGTGGCTCGATTTGGTGTCGTCCTGATTGACCAAAGAGCCGCCGGCAACTCCTCAATCCAGTTTCTTCCGCACTTGTGCAGCCTGTCGAAGGTTCTTGTCTTGAGTCCGCGCAGCACTTCAGCATTCGCCCTCTCCGCTTGACCATTGCTCCTCGGGTGAGAAACAGAAGCGAAACAGACCTTGGCGCCAAGGTCTTGGACGTATTGCATGAAGGTGCGACTTGTGAACTGTGTGCCGTTGTCAGTGATGATCCTGTTAGGAATTCCGAAACGGCAAACGATCGATCTGAAGAACCTGACTGCTGACTGTGCGGTCACCTTTCTCACTGGTTCCACTTCCGGCCACTTCGTGAACTGTCGATGGCGACGTACAAGTACTCGAAGCCCCCGACTGCTCGGGGAAAGGGGCCGAGGATGTCGAGCCCCCAGACCGAAAAGGGCCAGGACAAAGGGATCGTCTGGAGAGCTTGAGCTGGCTGGTGTATTTGCTTGGCATGGAACTGGCACGCTTCACACTTGGTTACTTGCGCAGTTGCATCTTGGAGGGCTTCTGGCCAAAAGAAACCTTGCCGGAACGCCTTCCCGGCAAGCGCTCTTGCGCCAATGTGGTGGCCACATATGCCTCCATGTATCTCTGCCAACAGCTTTTGTCCATCTTCCCGGGAAATGCATTTCAACCTTACACCATTGAGTCTTCTTCTGTACAGTTCATCGCCGACGAACTGGTACATACTTGACTGCCTAGTAATCCTCTCTATCTCTTCTGGTTCTTCGGGAAGTTCTCCAGTTTGAAGAAAACGGACAATTTGTTGTGCCCATGCTGGAGCCTGAGGCTCAACGACAAGGACTAAAGGCATCGATGCTGCTGCGGGAACGTCGGCTTCTACGGCAAGAACCTGCGGCTCTGCCGGAGCCGAGTGTTCCCCGGCAAGCCTGCCGGGGCAAGATTTGTCGGGAACGCCTGCTTCAACTGTACGAACCCTAGGGTCCGCAGGAGCAGACTGTTCCTCAGCAACTTTGTCGTTGATCTTTGGGACCTTGGCGGCGGCTTCAGGAAGGTCCGCCGGCAAGTAGTCGCCGGAGACCAACTTTCTCTTCTTGCTTTGCCCAATTGATGGTGTAACGGATGGCTGAGTTAGCTTGAGCATGAAGGTTCCTGGTTCCACAGGAAGCTTCAATGCAGCACACTTTGACAGGCCGTCTGCGATGTCATTTTGAGCTCTTGGAACGTGCTCCATCTGCAGGCCTTCAAAGTGTTCTTCAAGCTTCCTCACTTCATCGACATAAGCTTCCATCAAAGGACTCTGGTAGCTCTTGTTTACTTGTCGGACCACCAACTGTGAATCTCCCCGCACAATCAGCTTCTTGATCCCAAGTTCGGCTACAATTCTGAGGCCGGCAAGCAAACCTTCATACTCTGCAGTATTGTTTGCCGCTTGTTCCTTGGGAAAGTGCATTTGGACAACGTACTTGAGGTGCTCTCCGGTGGGTGCGACGAGCAGCACACCAGCACCGACGCCTTGCAGCGAGAAGGCCCCATCGAAGTACATTATCCATTCTTTGCTTGCTTCTTGGACGGGGATGCTTGTCTCTGGAATCTCTTCGTCTGGCGTTGGTGTCCATTCTGCTATGAACTCTGCCAATGCTCGGCTCTGGATGGTTGAAGTACTCTCAAACTTAAGACCGAAGCTCGACAGCTCCAGTGCCCACTCGACAATCCTGCCTGTTGCCTCCGGATTTTGCAATATCCTCTTCAACGGAAAGCGAGTGACCACTGTTATCTCGTGTGCTTGGAAGTAGTGGCGCGGCTTTCTCGAGGCCATGAGGAGGCCGAAAAGCAACTTCCGCACTCCAGAGTATCTTGACCTAGCCCCCTGCAAGAGGGAGCTGACAAAATAGACTGGTCGCTGCACCATCTTCTTTCGCACTTCTTCTTGCACTTGCTCATATCCGTCATTGTCGGGGCCATAGCTTGTCGGGGAAGCCCCCTGCTTGTCGCTGGATGTGCTTGCCGGGGCTGTGGGCTCCTCCCCTACCTCCCTTTCCGCTACCAACGCAGCACTAACCACTTGATTGTTTGCTGCTAAATATAGCAGCAACTTCTCTTGCGGCTTAGGTGCGACAAGTATTGGAGTGGAGGACAGGTATCCTTTCAAGTCTTGCAGCGCTGCCTCCGCTTCCGGAGTCCACTTCATTGGACCTGCCTTTTTCAAGATTTTGAAAAACGGCAGGGCGCGTTCTGCAGACTTAGAAATGAACCTGCTGAGGGCAGCCACACAACCAGCAAGCCTCCGTACATCCTTGACGCGCTTCGGGGCTTCGATCTGCTCGATGGCTTTGATCTTGTCGGGATTCGCTTCAATCCCCCTCTAGGACACAAAGAACCCGAGAAGCTTGCCGGAGGGGACTCCGAAGACGCACTTCTCGGGGTTCAGCTTGAGTTGTATCTTGCGCAGATTCACAAAGGTTTCTTCTAGGTCTTGAATCAGGGTATCCTTGTCCTTGCTCTTGACCACTATATCATCGATGTAGGCTTCTACATTCCTGTGTATCTGTGGCTCAAAAGCAGTGTGGACCACCCTTGCAAATGTTGAGCCCGCATTCTTCAATCCAAAGGGCATGCGTATGAAACAGTAAGTGCCACATGGAGTAATGAATGCGGTCTTCTCTTCATCTTCCTCAACCATGAATATCTGGTGGTACCCGGAGTATGCGTCAAGAAATGAAAGCAACTCACATCCAGCCGTGAAGTCGACGATCTGGTCAATGCGCGGCAAGGGAAATGGATCCTTGGGACAAGCTTTATTCACATCGGTGAAGTCTATACAAAGTCTCCACTTCCCATTAGCCTTGCGCACGACAACTGGATTGGCTAGCCACGTGGGATGAAGTACACCTCTAACAAGGCCTGCGGCTTCCAACTTCTTGATCTTATCAGCTATAAACTCTTGGCGCTCCACTGCTTGCTTCCTGACCTTCTGCTTGACGGGCCGCGCGTGAGGACAAATAGCAAGCTTGTGCTCAATTACCTTCTTGGGAACGCCGGGGATGTCAGACGGTCGCCATGCAAACACGTCGACATTCGCCCGCAGGAAGGCAACGAGCGCGCTTTCCTATTTGGGGTCGAGCGTAGCACTGATGGTAAATTTACCACCAGTGCCGTCCTCCTTGGCGGACACCTTCTTGGTTGCAGGTGGAGCTGCCATTCCTTTCTTGCACTTGCCGGTGGAGCTCGATGGTGCGTCCTCGAAGGCAGCGCAGCACTCCGAAGAGGTGCGTTTGCCGGAGTGGGCCCCAGAGCTCTTGTCGGACCTGGTCTTGTTCTTCCCCCCGGGAGCTTCAGCGGCAAGTGTCTTGCTGTCCGTTGCGGCTGCTGCATCCCGGTAGATCTTGTCGGCGCAGATAAGCGCATCCTTCTTGTCGCCGGGGACAGAGATGACGCTTATTGGCCCTGGCATCTTGAGCATGTTGTAAGCATAGTGAGAGGCTGCCATGAACTTGGCGAACGCCGGACGGCCAAGTATCCCATTGTATGTCAATGGGATATTGGCGACGTCGAAGGTGATCCTCTCAGTCCTGAAGTTTAGCTCTCCGCCAAAGGTCACTGGCAGTGTAATCTTCCCCTTCGGCTTGCTCCTTCCCGGGTTGATTCCTTGTAAAGTTCCGGTTTCCTCTAGCTCGCCGTCGGGGATCTGCAGCTTCCGGATTACGGCAGAGGAGATCAAGTTTAGGCCGGCCCCGCCGTCAACCAGCATCTTAGTGACCTTGAGGTTGCGGATGGTTGGTGAAACCAACATCGGCAAGCACCCGACCGCTGTTGTGCGGTCAGGGTGGTCCTCAAGGTCGAAGATGATGGGCGTGCTGGACCACTTTAGCAGCTTGCGCGACTCGATGGGTGGCTTAGCTGCATTCACTTCCCGCACCCATTGCTTGAGTTGGCGGTGGGAAGTATGCAGACAGGCACCTCCATCGACGCACAGAACTTCTGTGGCCTTCTAGAACTCCTGCTCGCTGTTGTCTCCGTCATCCATGTCCTCGTCGTCGTCTTCGTCTTCGTCCTTGTCGCGGCCGCGGGGAGGCCTGTCTCCTTGCCGCTGCTTGGCCTTGCCGCGGCGTCCTCCCCGGCCATTGAATGGCCGCTTCTTGCCGGACTCTCCTCCGCCTCCATGGGCCTTCTCCTTGTCGCGACGCTCGTATTCGGCATTCTACTGCTCTACGAGGTACTCGACCCTCTTGCAATTCTGGAGATCGTGGCCCTTGGTGCGGTGGATCTTGCAGTACTGCTTGTCGGAGCCGTCCGGCTTGTCGGCGGCGGCTACAGTGGCAGGCTCCTTGCCGGAGCCACCAGCCTGAGTTTTCTTGTCGCCAGCCTCCTTGCCGGACTTCTCCACAGCCAGTACTTCCTTGTTCTTCTTCTTCTTATTGTTCCGCCTTAGGTTTTTCCTTGCCGGGGCGGCATCCTCGCTGTCTGTTCCTCCTGCTCCAGTATCCTCTCCGGGGAGTCTCCTCCCTTCTTCAGCGCGCGTGCATTTGTCAGCCAGAGCGTAAAGCTCGCTGACGTCCCGGATCTTGGTCATCGCCATCTTCTCCCTCATCCGGCGGTTACGCACGTTCTGGTGGAACGCGCTGATAACCGCGGCAGGGTGGACATCCGGGATGTTGTGCTGGACGCGGCTGAACCTCTGGATGTACTTTCGCAGGGCCTCTCCTTCCTTCTGGGCTAGAATGTGGAGGTCACTTTCCTGGCCGTGGGGCTTGTGGCCGCCCGTGAAGGTGCCGACAAACCGGTGGCACAGATCTGCCCAAGAAGAGATGGAGTTCTCCGGCAAGTGCATAAGCCAAGATCTGACGTTTGGCTTAAGCACGAGCGGCAAGTAGTTCGCTAGAATCTTCTCGTCACGTCCCCCGGTAGCCTGCACCGCAATGGTGTAGATGCTAAGGAACTCTGAGGGATGGGTCTTGCCGTCGTACTTCTCGGGTACGTCGGGCTTGAAGTTCTTCATGCTGGGCCACTGGACTTGCCGCAGCTCACGGGTGAACGCAGGGCAGCCTGCCGCGTACGGCAAGTCGCCTGGTTCACCGGGCGCGTGCATGTTGACAGCGGTCCCAGCGCGCTGGTCGGACTGTCGTCGCGCTTCTCTTCGACGCTCGATGCGAGTTCGAGCGTCCTCTTGTCGCCTGTCGTCGAGGACTTGGCGTTGATCGCGGCAAGCTCGCGGATCCGACGACGCCGTGGAGTCGTCGTCGACGTTGATCCGGTGAGTCGGCGATTTCTGCTTCCGCGGCGGGGAGTGCACGGTAGTCGCACCCCCGGTGGTCTTGTCTCCATCGGCCTTCGCTTGGCTGACTTGCCGCGGCCGTGATGTTGCCGGCTGCTGCGGCGTGTCGTTGTTGGCGAAGGCGATGAGGCTTTGGATGGTGGCCCTCCAGTCTTCGGTCTTGTCTGCCGCTGGAGGGAAGTCGAGGAGCAGCTGAGCTCTGGCTAGAGCTTCTGCTGGAGAGGAGGGAAGCGGTGGCGAACGGTGCGAGGAGCGAGATATGCTCGGACTTCTAACAGCGTTAGAAGGAGCAGGGTCTCGTCCCGGCGACCGCGCCTTGCTCGTGCCAGCGCGTTGGCCTTGAGCATCCCGCGACCCGCCAACTTGCCCTTGGCCCAGCAAGCGGATGGTAGCCTGAGTACCACGCCGTCGCTGTTCCGGTACCTCCTGAGAGGGGCTTGGTGCGTGCACGGACGCCGAGGTCTTGGAGTGCGCTCGGTCGTCCGTCTTGTCCTTGGACTTGGCGGCGCCGTGAGTGTCCTCGCCGGCGTCCACCCTTCCGCCAGCGCCTACCCCACCAACCGTTGGTTCTGGTGGTGGTGGGATCGACACAGACGGGCCTCCTACCTCCGAAGCTTTCTTCTTCGGCGGCATGCTGATGTAGTCGATGAAGCTGACGAGGTTGGTGAAGTTGCTGAAGACTGCGCCCGCGTGAGCGTCGGATCAGGTTCGCACAACCTCGACGCCCCCCTACCTGGCGCGCCAAAGATGTCGGGGAAACTGATCACCCACGAACACCTATGGGACCGGAGCCCCTTTTCGGTACGGCAAGGGAGCGGAGGGAGCACAGAGAGCAGATCAAGGCGCACACGCGAGCAGTTTACCCAGGTTCGGCCGCACGGATGCGTAAAACCCTACTCCTGCCTTGGTTTGTTATTGAGTTCTTGGCTCGGGAGCAAGAAGATCTACAGTACTAGCTACGCCGAGCGTGGGAGTGATCAAGTTTCGGAACCTCCTCTACGTTGTGCATGGGCCTCCTTTTATAAGTCGAAGGGGTTCCCAACAGGTGTCAATGTAAGTGAGGGTAAAAGCGTAAAATTGGTGGTAGTTGTAACAGTGTATGTACAGAATATGCACAGTGTTTTGTACCTAACCCAGACGGTGGGGGACAAGGGCATTGAATGCCCGTCGCCGTCGCTCCAAAACAGTGTAAAAAGCGTCCGTCCGGGCGTCTCCGTTCGCCACGACGGTAGCCTCGTCATCGTGGCTTGCCACCGTGTACCCCAGGCTGCACGGCCATCCGCCACGTGCCCCAGGAAGGGCCCCAGGGCGACGCGTGGTCAGATGAGCTGGAGCGCAGGCACACAGTGAAAGCTTGCCGCGGCAAGCACCTTGCCGCGGTCGCTACCATGCCGGGCCCGGAAGCTTGTCGCTCTCCAGGTCTTGCCGGGGCGCGCGATGCGCCACGGCTTGTCTTCTTAAATGCTGTTCTTTGGCCTTCCTGGCAAGCTCCTCTTGCCAGGGTCTTGTGCTGAAGGGATAATCTTGAGCCTGGAGCGGCCTTCCCGGCAAGCTCCTCTTGCCAGGGTCTTGTTTCTTAACTTGAATACTTTGTTCTTGAATGGCTTCAAGGGAACTAGAGTGGGCCTTGGCGGGCACGTGGTGAGCATGACCACGGGACGCTGCAACTGCCCGTGCACAAGTCGGGATACTAAGGTACCCCTACTTTAGTACACCGACAAAGAGAATTAACTTTTTCTACCTCTTTGTCGTAGTTCATCACAACCTAATCTCGGTTGCTCTAGCTATGCCAGCATCTGTTTTCATTGCAACTTTTAGGTAGGAACATTCTTGCACAACATAACCTTACTCTTCACAATAGGGACATTTTTTATCCCCATTGCAGCCTTCAAGTACTGGCATGTTTGGACACCGTACCATCTTCGTTGTAATATGAGCAAGGAGGTGCTTTCTTCTTTGGTCCAGGTTTTCCTCTGGGCTTGGTTGGTTCTCTTCCTCTTTCTTAGCTTTATTCTTGTGTGCATCTTCTCGTTGCTCAAGCAGAGTTTTTCTCCTCTTTGATTTTTTAGTTGGCCGCCCTTTCTTTGGAACATGCATGGTGTTCTGAAGCATGACATCGCCATTAGGCTGCGTCAAAGTGGTCGGCTCGGGGTTTTCTTCTTGCTGTTGCGGGGCATTTTGCTGATGTGTTGCTTGCTGCTGATTTGCTTCATGTTTCTCTTGTAGTGTCCCTTGCCTCGCCGTAGCTATGAGGGGCTCAAATTGTTGAGCTGCATCATTCATTATATTGTAGGCAAGAGCGTTGCTGCAAGCTTGGTAAGCACGCCATGTATACTTTCTGCACAAGGAGTTGTACTTGAGTGTGTTGGTTCCAGGGTGCCCAAAATCTAGCAGATGTCCACCACTGCTCATTGCCACAGTCGCAGCTTCCGACCACCTCTCTAGCATGTATCTTTGTGGAATTTTTTGGACATTGAGGTGCACCATTACTCTTATGATGTGTGCACAAATAATACCATTCATCTCAAAACAGTTGCAACTGCATTCAAATTTCTCCTCTGCCAACACAACATTCACTAAAAATATTCGGGAGTTCTCAAAGTAATTTGAGTGCAGCTCAAACCTCATGCTTGCACTATCAAGAGCAGGTGCTTGGTTCATTACGAAGCCTGTTGATGCCATCACCTCCTTTTGAAACTTGAGAAACACACTTCGGGTATAGAAGTTAACTGCTTGGCACTCAAAGTTGTACCTGAATGTTGCAATGAAAAGGTTAATGGTTTTGACTTTCCTAGTCCCATGACCTAACTTTTTTAGTAAGTCTATCTTTTGTCACTCTCACAAAGCGCACACATACCTTGAGTAAAATGGTGCAGTTGTCGCGTGGCCTATGAAAGCTTGATTGTCTTCACGGTCCAACATTGTTTCTTGAAGCACCTCATACCGTTGTACAAATCTCGAGACAGAGTCTTGAGGGTTGACAAATGTCTTGAAGAAGGAGTTGAGACACTCAGAGCGCCATGTAGTGCTTGTAAATTGGAAGAAGTTCTTTCAGAAGTATGTTCGAGCCCAGGTTTCTCGTGTATGCCACATGTTGCATAGATGTCTGTTGTCAACCAAGTTAAAGCAGTGCAGCATATGCTGCCAATTCTCTTCAAACTCATCCACCATCTCTGAATCATTGATAACCCCATAGAAAACCTGCTCAAAAATTCATCCATGCTCAGGATCCTACCCAACTTTTTCCTTGCTTTTCGCTGGACGTGCCATTTGCAACACCTATGCACTATGTTTGGGAAGGCATCTGATATTGCTGATTCCATCGCCTTGTCCTGACCAGTCATTAGGTGCAGCAGGTTCTCATCGTTCGTTGCAATCATCCAATGTCAAAACACCCACTTGAAGGTTTCTATTTGTTCATTTGGCACCAAGGCACAACCTAGTAGCACTATTTGCAAGTGGTTGTTCACACCAACAATAGGAGCGAAAGGCAGGTTGTACCGATTTGTGTAAAATGTCGTGTCAAAGAAAACACAATCTTTATACTTGGGGTACAATGCTCTTGTCCTTCCATCCACCCGTCACTTCGTTAGTTTCTTTGTCAACTTCTGTTGCATAGTAGAATGGAGGATTCTCAGCTTGACGCCTCTTAAAGTAAGCAACCGTCATATCCATGTCCTGAAATGATTGATTTTGTCGCAGCTTGGAACATGCATTTGAAACATCCCTCTTCACATATGGGAGTTTCCTCTGGTCTCCGCCATGGACCATTCCAAACATTCCCATGCAGTTTGTGGTTGACAAGTTTAGATCATGCGTTGTCATAAGCAGTTGGTAATCTTCTTCTGGAATTTTGCGGTGTGAGCGGTAGAACCAAACAATCTCCTCATGCCACATCAAAGGGTGTGTATGGTGTGCAACAAAGTATGTAATGACCCACTTATTGTCCCTGATGCCAACAATCATATGAGCTTTGCAGTCATAGCGCACAATCATGTTCCTCTGACGCTTTACTGTCACATCCATTTCAACCCCAGCCTGCTTGCTTGATGAGCTTCCCCCTGCTGCAATCCCTTCCGAAGTACTACTTGTCTCACATATGGCCTCCGGTTTGCCAGCATGCACACATTGGAAGACCCTCTTGATAAGTTGTTGTGGACCTTTCTTCTGGCTGTTTTTTGAGGCAGCAATGCGTGAGCAAAAGCCCATTCCAAATGCATAGTCATTATAGAACTTTTGCGCATCTTCAACTGAGTCAAATTCTATTCCAACATAGGGCCCAAGTGGCTGCGATGAAATGTCATCATCTTCATCTCCATCGTGCATTCCACCGTGAGTGTTTAGGACACCATCTGAATTCCCATCACCATGACTTGTGAAAGGTTGCTGATCAAAACTATCCTCATTTGCCGGCCCATCTTCAGTATGCTACATCATTGCAACAACAGTAGAAAAACACCATCAGTAGCAGTTATAGAACAACACCAGTTTTTCTATAGAACAACACCATTAGTAGAACAACTCTATACTATCTGAAATTTTATAGAACAACACCATCAGTAAAACTGGTGTTGTTTTATAGAACATCAATTTTTTTATAGAACAACAGTAGAAAAATACCATCAGTAGCAGTTATAGAACAACACCATCAGTATGTTATAGAACAACACCAGTTTTTTTCATTGCAGCATGCACAAGCTTTAAATAACATATCCTTTTTACATAGTTTTATGCTTGCTGAAATTGTAGAGGGCAACATCACTATAACATACACAAGCCCTATAATGTACTAGTGCCTTTTGATATTCAACAAACATTTTTTATCCTACAACAGAATTGTTAACTTTGCAGCAATGAATATCTGAAATTTAAAGAAATCAATACATTTTTTAGCGTGTGCTTTACATCATGTGAATCTTAAAGCAAGCAACATTTTGCATAGCTAACACACATTCAGCTAAGTCGCACATCCTCTGAATCTGAAGCAATGCAACCTCCCCTTTACATAACTATTTTTTTTCATTACTGAACTGAAAGCAAAGCAACAACTAGTTTTGTTTTTCAAGCAGTTAGTTTGGTTTTTTTACACTAGTTTGTGTTCTATGCAATTGAACAATGAGCAAAGCAACAAGGGCAAGCAACAAGTTATGAGCATTTGAAATGTCAATGCAGCAGAGCAAGGGGGAAGCTCACCCAATTTGCAGCGGATCCGACATGAGGTGCATGAGTGAAAATAGTCGGATGATCTCGGTACATGCGTGAAGCGGGAACTTGTCTCCTGGGATCCAGGGCGGTCGCCGGAGCTGAAATTGTTCGCTGGGGAACAGAGGAACCCTCGCCGGAGTTCCAAGCCATGGCGGAGTAGGCCATGTCTCTGGCGATGTGGTGCGCCATCGCGGGAGGTTGTGGAGGTGGAGAGAAGGGGCGCCCGCCGGTCGTTGTAGTCTCCGGCGAGGTGAAATCGCTGTGCAGGTGGAGGAAGCCCCGCGATTTGCGGCCACACGTGGGGATTTGTTCGCGTGCAGGTCGATGTGTTTCGTTGCAATGAGCGACTGCTACGGGGTCACCACGTGCATTGCGAGGGGAAGTGGGCACCTACAGATCCGACGGACAGGGTGATATACATCGGACGGACGAAAAGGCGCCTTACGAATCGTACGTACGGCCCGACTTAAGCCTAGCATCGGCCAAAAAACTATGTTAAATAAGCACTCAATTTTTCTTTTTAGAAAACAAGAGGCAGCCAGCTAGTTCACTGAGTCACGTTTGTTGTCCAATGCATTGTGTTGGCATTGCTACAACGCTTGGTGTCAGCATCTTCGGAAGATGGTTCCAGAGCTGCATGCTCCCCATAGCATGTCACGGCACAAGCACACGTACACGTTCGGCCTCGACCAATGTACGCACACAGACATATTTACACTCAAGGCTCCTCTCATTGGTTAAATCACCACTACACACGTATATGCATACATGTACACCCTGCGTGCAGATGGTACGTACGTTTCATCACGGTCGTATGCGTTAATTCAGCGTGACGCCAGCCCCGCGCTTCTTGTCCTCGAACGCCGGCGGCAGCAGCTGCTCGAACTTCTCCATGAACGCCGCCCACTCTTCGCCACCCAGCTCCCCGAACGACACGCGCTTCGGCGAGTGGGTGTCGATGGAGTCAGCGGCCTTCTTGCAGAGGGCCTCGAGCGCGCTCAGCCCCTCCTCCGCCGACGAAAACTCGCGGGTCATCATGTCGCCGATGTCAGCCAGGCAGAGCCCCGCCGCGGCCGCGCGCTGGAGGAAGACGGTGCACAGCGTGAGGATCCTGATGGCCGGCTCCGTCAGGGACGGCAGCTCTTCCCGGAGCATCTCGGCGTCCTTGAAAGGATCCAGCGACGCGATGTAGTCGAGCTCGGCTCCGGAGAATGGTCGCGACGACTGTGGCCAGTGCAGCCACTCAAAGTACGGGTCGTCGAGCTCCTCTGGGAGGCAGAGGCCGTGGTCGATCGGCACGAGCTCCAGTGGCGCCGCCGACGTGCTGCCGTCCGCAAAGCAGCCGCTGGTGGGCGGATTCTTGACGAGGATGTTGCCGGCGTGGCGATCGATATTGAGGAGGCGCACGTCGAGGATTCCGACGCGGTGCACGGAGGTCACGGAGAACCTAGACGGGCCGAGCTCGCCGGCGTCGTAGTGGTGAGCCACGAAGCGCTGGATGGATGCTACGGTTGTCTCCATCTCGGAGCGGGATATCTTGATCAGCGCGGTCGGCGCGACGCTGGCGAAACCGTCGTGGTCGAGGAGGTACGCGGCCACCTCCCGCAGCACGGCCTTGCTCTCGTAGCCGCCTCCGCCGTTGGTCGATCGAGAAGACGTCGCGTCCTCGAGCGGCTTGATCACCGCCACGTGCTCGCCGGAGCGGCCGTCTTTGAGCAGCAAAGCCCCGCCGAGGCCGCTCTGCGCTGGCACAAGCCGCGTCCCTGACGCGATGGCGCCAGCGGCCTCCGCGATGAGCTCGTGCACGCCGCGGGCCTGGCGACCCGCGACGATCTCCACGCGGGGCATCTTCTTGTCGTCGTGGGCGTCGTCAGAGGCGGGTTCGGCCACGGTGGTGAAGCACGGGGAGGAGAGACACCGGCGCTGCGGTGACAGGGCATTCCGTTCCTGATTGTCGCGTTCGAGCAGCGACCGGTCGAGCTGGGTGACGGAGTGCGGTCGGTAGTGCCGGCCGCGGACGGCGGGCGGCTTGAGATCGTGGCAGTGGCCGACCGCAATCGCCATCAGGTGATGGTGGTAGGAGTAGCCCGTGGCAAACGGCCGGCTACTCACAGATTCGATCCATGCATGAAACCAACTTCCTCAGACCATATTAAGGGGCATGTGCACTGTAAATTTAATCAATGGCGACCGGAGACACAAACGACGTACCTCGGTTTGTGTTTCTGGCTTGTTACAACATGTCAATCGAGAGCTAGCTAGCTACTACATCCAGGTCGAGTCAGTAGGAGCCGTCGCAGCCGGGAAGGGACGACAGTGACGACGGCACGGCGGCGACGGCGGGGGCAGGCGAAGGCATTGGCACTTTGGCAGTGCGGAATTGATACTCCACGGTCAGGATAGAAGAGCCGTACCGAATGGATCGATCAAGGCAGCTTGCAGAGGGAGAAGGGGCGTGTGCTGCGCTTCCCCCGCCGGCCGGCCGGCCACCACTGCCACCCACACCGTCGCTCGCCGCCGCCTTCTCCCGGCCCGATCTTTGATTGCTACCTCAAAGTGTTAGTTATACACGAATCTATGCAGCTTTAGTTAGTCCTTGTTCCTTCCCCTTCCTTTCTTATCTTCCCCTTCCCTCGGCTGCGTCTGGGGAAAGGAAAGGAAAGAGAAGGAGCTCTATTTTTGCAACCCCGGGTAAGCCATGGCGATGTATATAAATTGACCATCGTGCTGTTGCGTTTCTGTTTCGGCCATGGCTAAATTTGGCGTTGGTTTACCCTTCCTGGCCCGCACGAGCTACCCAAGCCACGGACGCGCCGGCGGCGCAACCGTTGTGAGGGTTGGAACTTGGAAGGTCGACGTCGCGAGTCGAGCGGGAGCCGGAAAGCCTGTGGTATGCCGGATCTTGTGGAAAGTTCTACAAGTTCTGAAGTATACTCCACTAATCTTCTGCTGTTACCATTTTAACCGGCTAATCAAGGTTGATTCTATAATAGCCGGGCATGTCTAACTTACGGGCACCCGCTGGGCTCTACAGGAAACTTTCAACCAAAATTGCATCAGATTTTTCAACCAGAATCAACAGGCTTTCAACCAAATCAAACAAACTTTCCACTCAACCAGATTTCCTTTGTTACACATTCAACTCTTGACCCGAAAACAAATGATAATGTGGATAAGAAGAAACCAGATGATTTTTTATTTTTATTGCCAATAAAAACATGTAGTACTCAAACTCTGGGAGGTCCAGAACCTAACCAACTCATGGTTCTACCTTCCTCTCTAGCAAAAATAGCTAAACAATCACTAACTTTATTTTGGGGTCCACGGTCTGTCTCCGCTGCCGTAGGCCGGGGCACATCGCTCGGGAGTGCCGCAAACCCCGCTCACTCTCCCCACCGGCGGCCAACCCGCGCCTTGTCAGAGAGCGGCTCGTCACACGCGTCGGGCCGTCCCCATCCTCCTCTCCGGCCCCGCCCTCCGCACGTTCGCATTCACCTCCCCAGCTGTGGAGCACGCCGGCTCATGCTCGCTTGGGACCTGCGGTCCTTGTGGCGGCAGGGCTCCCTCGGAGCACGGCCGCTCGTCTGCCGGGGACGGGCAGCGTGGAACACCGGCGCACGCTCGCCTGGGCCCTGCAGTGGCCACCACTGGCAGGGTGCCCTCGGAGCGGCCGCTGGCTGCGGCGCCGGAGGTTGGAGAATATAGCAGAAGGGCGAGGCCGGGATCGCCGTCGGACAGGCCTGCAATAGAGCATTGTGTTATCCCGCGCAACCCGGAGGTGGTGGCAGCGGAGGATGCCTTGCGATGGAGGTTGGTTGTGATGGTCATGGGCGGTCGGCCGCGGATTGCCCCGAGTGCGGTTGTGGCGGCGGTGGAGACGGCAGTGCCGGAGGCAGCGGATTCTTTCTCGTTACAACGTTTCTGGCCAGCGGACTTTCTTCTGGTTGTCGGCACCCGGATAGCGCGCGATGCAGTGGCAAATGCCGGCATGGTGGAAGGTCGTGGCTTCTCCGTGAGGTTCTCGGCGTGGAATAGGCAACTGCACGCCGTCAGCTCGCAGCTTCACTACAGAGTTTCCTTTGATATGGAAGGAGCCCCCTGCATGTGTGGAGCCGCTAGACAGCTGAAATCGTGCTCGGCTCGTCGTCCTCGGTTGAGCGCCTAGGCACGCAGACTGCAAACAGGGTGGACCTTGGCAGCTTCGAGGCCTATGCATGGACTGATGATCCTTCTTCTCTGCCCAAAGAGAAGCTCGTTCTGGTGGAGGAGCCGGCCGATGCGATGGAGGTCGAGATTGCCGAAGTCCTCATCTTGCCTGCGGACGCGCTGGTGCCTCTCGAGAAGGCAATGCTGGAGTACAAGGTCACCATTCACATAGTGAACACAGAGAATACGACGCAGAGCTCCGGCCCTTCCTCCAGCGACGAAGGCGATGACGATGATGAGTTCGACCCTCCACCAGCGGATCCAGACGGCCCGGGCACAAGAGGAGTGTCGGATGGCACAAGCATGCGGCGGTGGCCGCCGACGAGGCGAGGTGATGCTTTGGGCCACAGATGGGTCGTAGTGGACTTCCCAATGGTGGTGGCGCCTTGGACGCCGCGGGCCAGTGAGGTGCAGGCTGCGGCTGGCGTCGAGAAAGAGTTGGAGGTGGCCGACGCGGCGGTGGTGACCCCGGCAGCCGCCTGTGGCGAGGAGGCAACGGGCACTCCCTCCCCGCAAAGAAGGGGCCCAGATCACGTGCCGGTCCAGGGGACGGCTGATGTGGAAAGGGGGAGCCCCACACTCTGGTCGACACCACGCTTTTGACCAGGGTGGGTAGGGATAGATGGATCCCGATGGTTCTGGAAACGCCTCTAGCTGATGGTTTTTCGACACCTGTCTTCGGTGGGGGCAGGAGCGAGGTAGAGCCGGCCATGCCTGAGGTCGGCTTGGCGGACGACGACAAGGTCGAGGACGAGAGTGGTTCAACGCTGCTGGCGCCAAGGCTGCAGATCATGCCTGGCCATAGCTGGGATGACGACCGGTGACAGATGTCACGAGACAAAGCTGAGAGGATTCAAATTTCATGCCTAGTGCAGTCACGAACTGATTCCCTCCACTTTGGGGATATTTGCGGGTTCGGCGAGGAAGCCACTGGCACGGTACGGCGAAGCGTCCTGGATACTTTTCTGGTGAGCTTGTCGGGATCGAGGCCCAGGGAGTGCGAGTGCTTGATGACGAGATCGACGAGATCGATTAACAACCCATCGCGCGGTTCAGATCGAAGTACAGGAAGAAGATTACGCCGGTGCTGTCAAGGCCCGTGATACGTTTCCAACGTATCTACTTTTTCAAACCCTTTTGCCCTTGTTTTGGACTCTAACTTGCATGATTTGAATGGAACTAACCCTGACTGACGCTGTTTTCAGCAGACCTGCCATGGTGTTGTTTTTGTGCAGAAATAAAAAGTTATCGAAATCGCCTGAAAATCAACAGAGATTTATTTCGGAAAATATAAAAAATACCTGCAAGAAGATCCACACCAAGGGGCCTTGGGCCTGTCCACGAGGGTGGGGGGCGCGCCCCCTGCCTCGTGGCCCCCCTGGTGATTTACCGACGTACCCCCAGATCCTCTATCTTCACTTTCGGGGAGAAAAAATCGAGGAGAAGGAATTATCGCGTTTCACGAGACGGAGCCACCGCCATGCCCTAATCTCTCTCAGGAGGGCTGATCTGGAGTTCGTTCGGGGCTCCGGAGAGTGGAGATCGTCGCCATCGTCATCATCAACCTTCCTCCATCACCAATTCCATGATGCTCACTGCCGTGTGTGAGTAATTCCATCG
The DNA here is from genome assembly GCA_902687465.1 of Secale cereale. Classification (NCBI taxonomy): domain Eukaryota; kingdom Viridiplantae; phylum Streptophyta; class Magnoliopsida; order Poales; family Poaceae; genus Secale; species Secale cereale. Next base: position 308,348,903 of record LR738711.1, on the reverse strand, counting down.
TAGGCTTGCTGGACGGTGATGGGTTGGATGGGATCTATCATGTAATCGAGTTAGTTTTGTTAGGGTTTGATCCCTAGTATCCATTATGTTATGAGATTTATGTTGCTATGACTTTGCTATGCTTAATGCTTATCACTAGGGCCCGAGTGCCATGATTTTAGATCTGAACGTATTATGTTTTCATGAATATATGTGTGTTCTTGACCCTATCTTGCAAGTCTATAGTTAGCTACTATGTGTTATGATCCGGCAACCCCGAAGTGACAATAATCGGGACCACTCCCGGTGATGACCGTAGTTTGAGGAGTTCATGTATTCACTATGTGTTAATGCTTTGGTCCGGTACTCTATTAAAAGGAGGTCTTAATATCCCTTAGTTTCCAATAGGACCCCGCTGCCATGGGAGGGTTGGACAAAAGATGTCATGCAAGTTCTTTTCAATAAGCATGTATGACTATATTCGGAATACATGCCTACGTTGCATTGATGAACTGGAGCTAGTTGTGTGTCACCCTATGTTATAACTTCTACATGATGAATTGCATCCGACATAATTTCCCATCACTGATCCAATGCCTACGAGCTTTACCTATATTGCTTGTTGCTTATTTACTTTTCCGTTGCTACTATCATAAAAACTACAAAACACTATCGTTACTTTTATTACTGCTACCGCCACTATCATATTACTTTGCTACTAAACTATCTTGCTGCAGATACTAAGTTTGCAGGTGTGGTTGAATTGACAACTCAACTGCTAATACTTAAGAGTATTCTTTGGCTCGCCTTGTGTTGAATCAACAAATTTGGGTTGAATACTTTACCCTCGAAAACTGATGCGATCCCCTACACTTGTGGGTTATCAAGACTATTTTCTGGCGCCGTTGCCGGGGAGCATTGCTCTACTCTTTAAGTCACTTGGGACTTATATCTTTTGATCACTATGAAGAATTTGAAGGACTCAAAAACCAAGATCTTACCCTCAACTACGAGGGGAGGTAAGGAACTGCCATCTAGCTCTGCACTTGATTCTTCTTCTGTTATGAGTAAACTTGCGACACCTACTCCCGCTATTGAATCTGATATGTCGTATGTTCTTGATAATGCTACTTCTGCTATGTATGATGAAACTACTTCTATGCCTGATACTTTGCCACCAGGTGAATTTCTAGATGAACAAATTGCTAAGGTTAGGGAGAGTGCAAATGTTGAAACTGATGATATTTATGAAAGTGATGATGAAACTACTCCCAATAGATATGAATTGCCTGTTGTGCCTGAGGCTTATGTTATGGATGAAGAAACTGCTAGAGACTTTATTGCTTGGAATGATAGATATGATCTTAAGAAGTTATTAGCTAAGCTGAAAGAAAAGTCTTTGAATGCTAGAATAAAACATGACCCTGCTTTTGCTACTTCACCTATCTGTGTCACTGATAACGACTATGAATTCTCTGTTGATCCTAAGTTAATTACTTTGGTTGAATCTGATCATTTCCATGGCTATGAGTCTGAAAATGTTGTGGCACATCTTACTAAGTTGAATGACATAGCCACCATGTTTACCAACGATGAAAAGATTCGTTACTACTATATCCTTAAGCTATTTCCGTTCTTGTTAAAGGGTGATGCTAAGACTTGGTTTAATTCTCTTGATCCTGGTTGTGTGCGTAGTCCCCAGGATATGATGTATTACTTCTCTGCTAAATATTTTCCCGCTCATAAGAAACAAGCTAAATTACGGGAAATATAACTTTGTGCAAACTAAAGAAGAGAGTCTTCCACAAACTTGGGGGAGGCTTCTCCAGTTACTTAATGCTTTGCCTGATCATCCTCTTGAGATGCATGATATACTTGATGTCTTTTATAATGGACTAACCGATGCTTCCAGAGACCACCTGGATAGTTGTGCTGGTTGTGTTTTCAGGGAAAGAACAGTTGAACAAGCTGAATTACTATTGAATAATATGCTGGCCAATGAAAATAATTGGACACTTCCTGAACCAGCCCCTAAACCAACTCCGAAGAAAAGAGGTGTTCTATTTCTCAGTCTCGAAGATATGCAAGAGGCAAAGGAATCTATGAAAGAAAAAGGTATTAAAGCTGAAGATGTTAAGAATTTACCACCTATTGAAGAAATACATGCCCTTGATAACCCGACACAGGTAGTAAAGGTAAATTCTCTTTATAGATTTGATGAAGGTGATATTCCTCGTTATAAGTCTGCTAGCCAATGTTTATATGAGTTTGATAATTTCATTGTGAAACAAGAAAACTTCAATGCTTATGTTGGTAGACAATTACAACACAATGCTTATATGATTGAACGCTTGAGTGATTATCTGTCTAGAGCTAAAGGTGAACCGAAACTTATTAGTATACATGCTTCTATGGTCACCACTCAAGTAGAACAAGTACTTAAGGCTCAGAATGTTTTGCTCAATGAAGTAAACAGTAAGAATAAATGCCATTAGAGTTGCGACTAGAGGTGGCAGAATGACTCAGGAACCTTTGTATCCTGAAGGCCACCCTAAGAGAATTGAGCAAGATTCTCAGAGAGCTAATCGAGATGCACCTAGTTCTTCTAAGAAGAAGAAAAAGACAAATGATAGAACTTTGCATGCTCCTAGTGAACCTGTAGTTGACACACCTAAAAATCCCAATGATATATCTGTTTCCGATGCTGAGACACAATCTGGCAATGAACATGAACCTAGTGATAATATTAATAATGATGTTCGTGGCGATGCTCAACCTAGCAATGATAATGATGTAGAGAATGAACCTGCTGTTGATCTTGATAACCCACAATCAAAGAATCAATGTTATGATAAGAGAGACTTTGTTGCTTGGAAGCATTGTAAGGAAAGAGAACCATGGGTTCAGAAACCCATGCCTTTCCCACCGAAACCATCCAAGAAAAAGGATGATGAGGATTTTGAGCGCTTCGCTGAAATTATTAGACCTATCTTTTTGCGTATGCGTTTGACTGATGTGCTTAAAACAAATCCTTATGCTAAGTATATGAATGATATTATTACCAACAAAATAAAGATACCTGAAGTGGAAATTTCCACCATGCTTGCCAATTACACTTTTGAGGGTGGAATGCCTAAGAAATTAGAAGATCCAGGAGTAGCTACTATACCTTGCTCCATTAAGAGAAACTATGTTAAAACTACTTTGTGTGATCTTGGAGCTGGTGTTAGTGTTATGCCTCTCTATTTATATCGTAGACTTGACTTGAGTAAGTTGACACCTACTGAAATATCTTTCTAAATGGCTGATAAATGAACTGCTATACCTGTCGGTATTTGTGAGGATGTGCCTGTTGTAGTTGCAAATGTTACTATTCTAACGGACTTTGTTATACTTGATATTCCCGAGGACGATAGTATGTCTATTATTCTTGGAAGACCCTTTTTGAATACTGCAGGGGCTGTTATTGATTGCAACAAAGGCAATGTTACTTTTCATGTCAATGGTAATGAGCATACGGTACACTTTCCGAGGAAACAACCTCAGGTCCACAGTATCAATTATATTGGAAAAATTTCAACTATTACTATTGGAGGTTTTGAGTTTCCTCTTCCTACTGTCAAGAAGACATATGACATCCTTATTGTTGGGGCCATACATATCCCCATTGAGGTAACCTAGTGTTATTCGAAAATTCTCCGGTTTCATGTTACTCGAAAAGAGTTTATTAACAAGACTTGATCAACCTTGTTAATGGATTCCTTTTGATGAACATGTGATAGGCGAATCTAGATAGCACAACCTTCTGTACCCTCCTTTTACTTTTTGTTAATTAGGATAAATAAAGCAAAAATAGTATTTTCTGTCTGTTTCCAGACTTATCCGGGCAATAAAAAAATATCTCGAAAATAAAAGTTCTCCAAATGCCATGAAAATGAAATATGATTTTTCTAGAATATTTAAGAAATTATGGCACTGAACACACAGCGAGGGGAGCCAGCACGTGGCCACGAGGGTCCAGGGCGCGCCCCCCTGCCTCGTGGGCCCCACGTGCCCCTCTCCACTTATTCTAGCACCCATGCTCTTCTTTTTCCTCCCCAAAAAATCCCCAACCAGCTCAAACCCGAGTTCTAGCTCATCTTGCTGCCACTTTCAATCTCCTTGCTCAAAGCACCATTCACCAAACTGTTTGGGGAGATTGTTCGTTGGTATGTGACTCCTCCATTGGTCCAATTAGTTTTAGTTCTAGTGCTTTATTTGTTGCAAAGTTTTGCTGCTGTGGTGACCTTGTTCTTGAGCTTGCATGTCAAATTTTCTTGTTCCCAAGTAGTTCTAATGCATGATGCAGTGTCTAGGCACTAGCAGGAGTTGTTGGTATCAATTTTGTTGAGTTTGGTTAACTTTTATTTTGAGTTACTAAAAATTTCAGAAAATGTCTAGGAAAAACTTCCATGGTGGTTCTTCAAGGAAGCAAGAACCGAGGCTCGCGTTCCGAGAGCCGGACGATGAACTACCGAGGGATGCTGACGTACGACCATGTGAATGGCCGTCCGATGACTTTATGGATCAGGCTGGCATCAAGGATGAATTTTACGCATACATGCGCAACGCTGACCTCGAGGGCTTCATACAAGATAAGTGCACTCAATACCGTGGCTTAACCGATAGCTTTGTGAGAAGGTTTAAATTTTCATCTTCACATAATTCTCACACTGTACTGTTTGACATGTATGAAAAATCTTATACCATGGATTTAGAGGATTTTAAATATGCTTGCAAGCTCCCACAGTGGGGTAGTATGAGCGATCCTCGCAAATCTGAATTTAGAGAATTCCTTGCTAGTATTACAGTGGGGGCGTCCAGGGAAGTCACACAGGCTACCATGGGGAGCATACATTTTCCTGCTATTCATTACTTTGCTCTCTTCATTGGTAGATGCATAAACGGTAAGGATGAGGCTTGTCACATGTGTGTCCCTATTCTTAGTGTTCTTAGGAGTGCTGTACTAGGTGATAGGCAATATAACTTGGGAGCCATTGTTGCACGTAGGCTACACCATAATGGTTTGCATGGAGATTTATTTGGTGGGATCTATGCTACCCGCATAGCCTGCTTTCTTGGTGTGTTTGTGCACATGAATGATGAACCTTTACTTCCCGCTTCTTTAGACTGCTATGCTATGACCAGTCACCGGTTTATAGAGTGGGATGATCAAACCCTCAAATATTGACTAATCTTTAACAGGCAACATGCCATCCCTATTGTTCTTCCTGCCCCCACTTTGTTTAACTTTCAGGAAAAATGGAGATACACTATAACTATGGAGGAGGCAAATGCTTATTATAACATGATGGAGGCAGCCCGCCTTCGAGCTGTAGCTCAGCATGCAGCATCTGCTGCATCCCAGTACGACCCCAACGACAACTTTGGATATTCGTCACGCAAATACTGGCCATCGACCAACTTAGGCCAAAAGCCTAAGCTTGGGGGAGTACGTGTTTCTCACCGACTAACATTCATGTTCACACTTATTTAGTTGTCGGTGCTCTCTTTCACTGTACCACCCATGCTTAGTTTCAATTTCTTTTTCTTAGTCTTTTCCTAGTGTGCTAGAAAAACCCAAAAAAACAAAAAAAATATTAGTTGTAGCTTCTATCTAGTTTACTTTCTTTGCTTGTAGTAGTACTTAAATTGAAAACCCAAAAAGATTTCCCGTTCTTCTTTTGCTTGTTGGGAGCTTTCCCGTGTAAATAGTTTCTTTTCTTTTCTTTGGGGGTTAAGAGTAGAAGACCATGATAGAAATGCTTAGTGGCTCTCATATGCTTTGTTGTTGATTTAATCCTGAGCCATATTACCTTGTCTTCTCTCTTGTATTAAATGCCTGCAGATTCCAGCTTAGTCCAATGCACGTGCACTATTATTATTATACACACCGGTCAGTCATGCGAGTGAAAGGCAATGAGGATGATATAAGATGAACTAATTGAGATGAGAAAAGCTGGTATGAACTCGACCTCTCTTGTTTATATAAATATGATAGCTCATCGTTCCTGATTCAGCTTGTTATGAATGAAACATGTTTGCAATGACAATTAGAGATCATAGCTGCTTATGCCATGCTTAATTAGCTAAGAGTTTATAATGGTCTATCTTGCATGCCAACATGATATTAAAATGGTTGTGATGTGGTATGATGGATTGGTATCCTCCTTTGAATGATTTAAGTTATTTGACTTGGCACATGTTCACGCATGTAGTTCAAACAAATCAACATAGCCTCCACGATATTTATGTTCATGGTGATTTATATCCTACTCATGCTTGCATTCATTGTTGATTAATTTTAATGCATGTTCATGACCGTTGTTGCTCTCTAGCTGGTCTCTTCCCAGTCTTTTCTAGCCTTCACGTGTACTAAGCGGGAATACTTCTTGTGCATCCACTTCCATAAACCCCAAAGTTATTCCATATGAGTCCACCATACCTTCCTATATGCGGTATTTACCTGCCATTCCAAGTAAATTTGTATGTGCCAAACTCTAAACCTTCAAATGAAATTCTGTTTTGTATGCTCGAACAACTCATGTATCAACTAGGGTTGTCTATATCTTCCATGCTAGGTGGGTTATTCTCACGATGAGTGGACTCCGCTCATCATTCATGAGAAAATGGCTGGTAATCGGGATGCCCAGTCCCATGCTCAAAATCATAATAATTAAACAAAACTCCCCTAGGGCTGTTGCTGGTTTGGACGATACCTGTTGTTTCGGGCTAGCCGTGGAGTGTGCTTGTTGGTGGTTGGGGGAGTATAAAATTTACCATTCTGTTTGGCAACCGTCTATAATGTGCGTAGCATGGGAGATATCGAGATTCTTGGTTGTTATGTTGACAATGAAAGTATACCGCTCAAAATGTTATTCATCTCTATTTAAAAAATCGAGCTCTGGCACCTCTATAAATCCCGGCTTCCCTCTGCGAAGGGCCTATCTATTTATTTTTATGCAGAGTCATCATCCTCTTATGAAAGAGCACCAGTAGGAGAGCACTTCTGTCGTTGCATGTATTACTATTAATTTGTATTGAGTATGATCATGACTGGATCTCTTTTACCATGAATTACAATGTCAGTCAGCCCTTGATCCTTAAAGGTGCTCCGCATTTATGTTTTGCTGTCTCAGAAAGGGCAAGCGAGATACCATCTTGTTATATCATATCATGATTGTTTTGAGAAAGTGTTGGCATCCGAGGTTTATTATTATTACTCGCTAGTTGATTATGCCATTGATGTAGCGACCACGATCTGAATGGATGGAAGTCTCTGTGTTTCAGTGTCATCCCTGGATTGGTAATGCTGACACACACAGTACTTGAAGGATTTATAACAGAGTGGCAATCACACACTTATTACATCGAATGTCTCAAAAGAGAACTTATTACAAAAGTCTATGGCTTAAGGCCATCTAACAAAATAACAACGGAAGGCTTGGAAGACAAGTGAGTCCATCAACTCCAACGGCATAGCTGAGTGCATGACAAACGACCTAGCACGTCTTACTCCTCTGAAAAGTCTGCAACGTAACATGTTGCAGCCCGAAACGGGTCAGCACATGGAATATGTTGGCAAGATAACACAGTAGAGCAAGTAACAGAAATAAAGGCTAACACTATATGCATATTTGGCTGGTGGAGGCTCTAAGGTTAAAGTTTTTGCGAAAAGCCAATTTTTTCCTACAACAAAGGAATAAATTTTATTTTAACTATCATGGTTGTTGAAACATCATTGAGAAGGTACCTCCAACTCAATCCCAATTAAAGTAGTCATTATAACCCAACAAATTAATTTTAGAGTGATGAAATCAATGAATAATTCAGGTACCACAGACTCAAGATTGTCCATAACCGGGGACACAACTAATCATGATCAGTTTGTACACTCTGCAGAGGTTTGTGCACTTTGCCCCACAAGACTCGATCTCCTCCATTGGATTTCTCGCACTGCATGGTGTTTGAGAAACGGATGACCGAGACACAGTCTTTCGGTAGCATTTACTCTTTACCCCGGGTGGACTGGTACACCTACTTTCCCCTACATCTGCTAGTCCACCACTAAAAGAGCTCACACAACTTACTCATACTATGCCAGAGCCCATAATGGCATTGTGGCTGCACACGGAAATTTCTAGCATGAATAGTTTTATGATCCCTTTGAGCCTGGGTGGCATTCCATAGGATAATCACACGGTTCCTCCGGGATTTCCTAGGACAACACTGGATTCTCCAGGTGCCCTCCAACCAATCCACCCAGATGTGTATTCAAGTAGCCACCTTAAGTTGAACCATTATTTAACAACTCACATATGTCATGGATATTCTCTCAAACCAAACCACGTCTACGAGCATAGCATGGAAACCTAAGCATAACGTAGATTTAACTCCCAAGGGTTTCAAAATAATGCAGGTAATATGTTCTACCTCAATCTACTTCCCAGACCCACAAGTTAAGAGATCCTACTGATGAAATGTGTGAGGGTTTGATCTAATGCATAAAAACTGGGTAATAAAGGGGTATGAACAAAGTGTTACTTGCCTTGCTGATGATTCGCAAAACCTAGAGACTCGTAGTAGCACGCTTCGCACTCCGAGAATTCTATCGCAAACAAACATTAGCATACATAAGCAATCAAGCAAAGATGCACAAACAGAACTCCAAACAAGAAGATCTAACCAGAAAGTTCAACTTAAGAACTATGGTTTGCAAAAAGAATCAAATCAAACGGAGCAACGAAACTCAAACTGCCAAAAAAACAAGATCCGTTTACTAGATTGATCTAAAGTCAAATTTTACAATAGCAAAACCTTGTTCAAGTTGGCTAAACGGAAAGAGGGCGAGACGAAGATCTGGGCTTTTGAATCGCCTGATTCCGACTCTCGAGCGAAAAGAAAAACTAAAAACAAGATCAGGGCAGAAATCGTGATCGAAAATAATCCCAGAAAAAGCCCCAAAAAAGAAAACTGATGAACAGGCTAACGAACGAACGTTCGTTATCTGCGGCTAACAGGCGAACAAAGTTCGTTAAAACGAACATACGGACGAACGTTCGGACGAACGTTCGCTAACTAACTAAACCAAAAAAAACCTAACCGATCTATTTAAAAAAACAGATCTAGGGTTTACTAAAAAAACCGAATGGTTTTCGACAAAAACCGGCGGTGGCTCTGGCGAAGGCGGCGGACGGCGGGGCTCTGGCGGTGGTGCGGGGCGGCGGCGCGGCTCGGTGGCGCGGGCGGCGGCCACGGGCAGCGGTGCTGGCAGCGACGGCGGCGAGCAGCGGTGGCGGCAGGAGCTGGCGGCGGCGGCGGGGCTCGGGACGGGCTGAGGGGCGGCTGGGCCTCGGCTTATAAAGCCAGCCCGGCAGAGTCCGGTTCGGTTTGGGCCCGTAGGTCGGTTCCTTTTTTTAAAGATTCCTGACGTACTAAAACAGTAAAAAAAAAATTAAACGGACTCCAAAAATTCTGAAATAAATTTTCACCGTCCTCTAATAATATTTAGGACAAAGTGAACATTTATCCCGGACCTAAATGCAATTTTGACAATCGCGCATTTTTCCTATGCAAATAAAATCGCAAATAAATCCGAATAAAATTCAAAATGATTTTTATATTTTCCTCCAATATTTATTTTATTTTGGAGAAGTCATATTATCCCCGCTCATATATTTTTATTAAGAAATATTTTAGGAAGAAAAAATAATTAAAACCAACGTGATCCACGTACCGGTATTCGAGAAAACTCAAATACGAAACGGTATAATCCCAACTTTCTCCGTAGGTCCTTGAGTTGCTTAGAATTTTCGAGGATCGCCACGCACAAAAATGCAATAAAATGTGCAATTCAATATGATCTATGCATAACATTCCAAATTGAAAATTTGGGATGTTACAAACCTACCCCCCCTTAGAATGAATCTCGCCCTCGAGATTCGGCTTGTCTAGAGAACAGGTGTGGGTGGTCCTTGCGTAGATCGTCCTCTCGTTACCAGGTGGCTTCTTCCTTGGTGTGGTGACTCCATTGAACTTTGTAAAACTTGATAAACTTATTGCGAGTGAGTCTGCTCGAAAACTCGAGGATCTTGACGGGTTTCTCCTCGTAAGTCAGATCGCTATCCAATTGTATTGCTTCCAGGGGTACTGTGTCTCTTAACGGAATATCTGCCATCTCTGCCTGGCACTTCTTAAGCCGAGAAACGTGAAACACATCGTGCACTCCTGAGAATCCTTCAGGTAACTCCAATTTGTAGGCAACCTATCCCATGCATTCCAAAACACGGTACGGTCCCACAAATCTCGGGGCTAACTTTCCCTTAACTCTGAAAGGTTTAACTCCTCGCAGAGGCGATACTCTCAGGTATGCTCGGGCTCCGATTTCATAGGCCACTTCCTTGCGCTTCGAGTCTGCATAACTCTTTTGCCTGGACTGAGCTACCTTCAGTCTATCTCGAATCAACTTAACCTTCTCTTCTGACTCTTTGATCAGGTCTGGTCCAAATAACTGTCGGTCTCCGACTTCATCCCACATCAACGGCGTTCGGCATCTCCTCCCGTACAATGCTTTGAACGATGCCATCTTCAAACTTGCCTGGTAGCTGTTGTTGTACGAGAACTCCGCGTAGGGCAAGTTGTCATACCAACTAGATCCATAATCTAATGCACAAGCTCTCAACATGTCTTCCAAAATCTGATTGACTCTCTCGGTCTGTCCATTTGTCTGCGGGTGAAAAGCTGTACTAAATTCCGGCCTCGTTCCCAAAGTCTGGTGTAACTGATGCCAAAACTTTGAGGTGAACTGCGTTCATCTATCTGATACAATGGTCCTTGGAACTCCATGCAGACATATGATCCTTGTCATGTATATCTTGGCCAACTTTGCACTGGTATACGTGGTTTTCACGGGGATAAAGTGGGCTACTTTGGTCAAGCGATCCACTACTATCTAGATTGAGTCATATCCTGATTTGGTCCTGGGCAATCCGGTGATAAAGTCCATGCCAAGCTTATCCCACATCCATTCGGGTATCGGCATAGGCTGTAGCAATCCTGCTGGCTTCTGATGCTCCGCCTTCACTCTCTGGCATACATCACATACGGCTACATACTCGGCAATATCCTTCTTCATTCCCGTCCGCCAGAAATGTTCCTTCAAATCCAAATACATCTTGGTGTTTCCGGGGTGTATTGAGTATGGCGAATCATGTGTTTCTTGCAGTATCAACTTTCTGATCTCGGGGTTGTTGGGCACATAGATTCGATCCTCAAACCACAAGGTGTCATGTTCGTCCTCACGAAAACCCTTGGCTTTTCCTTCACTCATCTTCTCCTTGATGTCGGCAATCTCTTTGTCATTTTTCTGGGCTTCCTGTATCATTCCCAACAATGTTGAATGAACCTCAACGGTTGCAACAAAACCTCTATGAACTATCTCCACCGAAGCTCCCTAAGATCTTCTGCTAACTCCTGTGGCAATCCTCCCTTTACTAGGGTATTTACATAACTTTTCTGGCTCAAAGCGTCTGCAACGACATTGTCCTTTCCTGGGTGATAGTGAAGCTTCATATCATAATCCTTTATAAGCTCAAACCATCTCCTCTGTCTGAGGTTCAACTCATTCTGAGTGAAAATGTACTTCAAACTCTTGTGATCAGTGTACACATCACAACGATTTCCAATAAGGAAATGTCTCCAAGTTTTGAGCGCATGAACAACTGCGGCCAGCTCCAAATCGTGTGTCGCATAATTCAACTCGTGCAATCGCAGTTGACGAGATGCGTAGGAAACAACTCTTCCGTCCTGCATGAGTACTCCTCCAAGTCCTAAGCGTGAAGAGTCGCAGTATACTTGGAAATCCTTGCGTATATCTGGCAAGATCAGCACTGGGGCTGTCGTCAGCCGTTTCTTCAATTCCTTAAAACTTTCTTCACACTCTTCAGTCCAATAGAACTTTGTCTCCTTCTTCAACAATGTTGTCATTTGCTTTGCAATCTTGAAGAAATTCTCTATGAATCTCCGGTAATATCCCGCGAGTCCAAGAAAACTACGGATCTCTCCAACTGAAGTGGGTGCCAACCACTCAGTGACTGCTGCTACTTCTCGAGCTTGCATTGTATTCCCTCGAAGAGGAAAGGGTGATGCAGCATAGTAGCATAAGTATTTCCCTCAGTTTTTGAGAACTAAGGTAACAATCCAGTAGGAGACCACGCGAGAGTCCCTCGCACCTACATAAACAAATAAGAACTTCCCAACTAATGCGATAAGGGGTTGTCAATCCCTTTACGGTCACTTACGAAAGTGAGATCTGATAGAGATTATAGTTTATATTTTTGGTATTTTTAGTTTATAAGAACAACAAAGAAAAGCGGTAAAAGTAAAGTAGATGTAGATTAATATGTTGAGAATAGACCCGGGGGCCATAGTTTTCTCTAGTGGCTTCGATCATGATAGCGATTTGCTACTGCGGGTAAACAAATTACTGTCGAGCAATTGATAGAAAAGAGAATAATTATGAGACTATCTAGGGATGATCATTGCATATAGGCATCACATCCGAGACAAGTAGACCAACTCTTGCCTACATCTACTACTATTGCTCCACACATCGACCGCTATTCAGCATGTATCTAGTGTATTGAGTTCATAAGAACAGAGTAACGCCTTAAGCAAGATGACAAGATGTAGAGGGATAAACTCAGGCAATATTATATTTATCCTCGATGGCAACAATACAATACGTGCCTTGCTGCCCCTACTGTCACTGGGAAAGGACACCGCAAGATTGAACCCAAAGCCTAGCACTTCTCCCATTGCAAGAACTATAGATCTAGTAGGCCAAAAAAACCAATAATTCGAAGAGACTTGAAAGGATATTATGAGCACACATAAAAAGTTTAGAGAAGAACCAAATATCTTTCATAGATAACCTTGATCGTAAACTCACAATTCATCGGATCTCGACAAACACACCGCAAAAAGAGATTACATCGAATAGATCTCCTCGAAGACCGAGGAGAATTTTGTATTGAGATCCAGAGAGAGAGAAGAAGACATCTAGATACTAGCTATGGACCCGAAGGTCTAAGGTAAACTACTCACAACTCATGGTGAGGGCGATGATGATGATGATGCAGGCCTTAGTGATGGATCCCCTTCCGGTGGAGCTCCGGAACAGGCTCCAAGATGGGATCTCCACGGGAACAGAAGGTACGGTGGTGGAATTAGGGTTTTCTCTCTATTCACGGAGTTTCTGGGGTACGTAGACTTATATAGGAAGAAGGAGGGCACCGAGGGACGCTCGAGGGGGCCACGAGGCAGGGGGCGTGCCCTAGGAAGGGGGGCGTGCCCCCCACCCTCGTGGGCCGCCCCTCTGTCGCCTGACGTGGTTCTCAAGCTTCACGTGCGTGATTTTCTCCAAAAATATCCCTCGCGAAGGTTTCATTCCGTTTGGACTCCGTTTGATATTCTTTTTCTGCAAAACCCTAAAACAGGCAAAAAACAACAATCTGGACTGGGCCTTTGGGTTAGTAGGTTAGTCCCAAAAATGATATAAAGGTGAATGATAAAGCCCATTAAACATCCAAGACTTCATAAATAATAGCATGGAACAATAAAAATTATAGAAACGTTGGAGACGTATCAAGCATCCCGAAGCTTAATTTTTGCTCGTCCTCGAGTAGGTAAATGATAAAGAAAGAATTTTTTATGTGGAATGCTAACCAATATAATTTTTCAATGTAATTCTCTTAATTGTGGCATGAATGTTCAGATCTGAAAGATTCAAGATAAAAGTCTATATTGACATAAGAAACAATAATACTTCAAGCATACTAACAACGCAATCATGTCTTCTCAAAATACTATAGCTAAAGGAAGTTATCCCTACAAAATCATATAGTGTTGGTTATGCTCCCTCGTTCTCACACAAAAATATTCATATCATGCACAACCCCGATTTCAGCTAAGCACTTGTTTTCATACTCTATCTTTTCAAACCTTTCAACTTTCACGCAATACATGAGCGTGAGCCATGGATATAGCACTATGGGTGGAATAGAGGTGGTTGTGGAGAAGACAAAAAGAGAGATAGTCTCACATCAACTAGGCGTATCAACGGGCTATGGAGGTGCCCATTAATAGATATCAATGTGAGTGAGTCGGGATTGCCATGCAACGGATGCACTAGAGCTAAATATGAATGAAAGCTCAACAAAAGAAACTAGTGGGTGTGCATCCAACTTGCTTGCTCACGAAGACCTAGGGCATTTGAGGAAGCCCATCGTTGGAATATACAAGCCAAGTTCTATAATTAAAATTCCCACTAGTATATGAAAGTAACTAAACATGAGACTTTCTACAATGAAGAACATAGTGCTACTTTGAAGCACAAGTGTGGAAAAGAAGATAGTAGCAATTGTCCATTTTTTTTTTCTTTTTTTCCCTTTTTTTCCGGAGGGGCTTTATAGATTTGGCCTTTCCTCCCATGGGACAATGCTCTAATAATGATGATCATCGCACTTTCATTACAACACGATATTACAACTCGATACTACAACAACATAGTATGACTCTATATGAATGCCTCCGGTGGTGTACCGGTATGTGCAATGAAAAAAGTGACATGTATAAAAATTATGCATGGTGGCTTTGCCACAAATACGATGTCAACCACATGATCATGCAATGGCAATATGACAATATGATGCGTGTCATATGAACGGAACGGTGGAAAGTTCGATGGCAATATATCTCGGAATGGCTATGGAAATGCCATGATAGGTAGGTATGGTGGCTGTTTTGAGGAACAATATGGTGGCTGTTTTGAGGAAGGATATATAGTGGGCTTATGGTACCCGCGAAAGTTACGCGGTACAAGAGAGGCTAGCAATGGTGGAAGGGCGAGAGTGCGTATAATCCATGGACTCAACAGTAGTCATAAGAACTCATATATTTATTGCAAAAATCTACGAGTCATCAAAACAAAGCAATCAACGCATGCTCCTGCTACCTCTTGAGCTTGCGTTGTATTCCCTCGAAGAGGAAAGGGAGATGCAGCACAGTACTGTAAGCATTTCCCTCAGTTTTTGAGAACCAAGGTATCAATCCAGTAGGAGACCACGCGCCAGTCCCTCAGACCTGCACAAACAAATAAGAACTTCGCAGCCAACGCGAAAAGGGGTTGTTAATCTCTTTACGGTCACTTATGACAGTGAGATCTGATAGAGATGATAATTATATTTTTGGTATTTTTGGTATAGAAACAGAAAATAAAGAAAGCAAATAAACAACGGCGGCAGAAATTGACGGGAAAGTAATATGATAAAGATAGACCCGGGGGCCATAGTTTTCTCTAGTGGCTTCTCTCATGATAGCGGTATTCTACGGTGGGCAAAACAATTACTGTCGAGCAATTGCTAGAAAAGAGAATAATTATGAGACTATCTAGGCATGATCATTGTATATAGGCATCACGTCCGAGACAAGTAGACCGAAACGATTCTGCATCTACTACTATTACTCCACACATCGACCGCTATCCAGCATGCATCTAGTGTATTGAGTTCATACGAACAGAGTAACGCCTTAAGAAAGATGACATGATGTAGAGGGATAAACTCAAGCAATATGATGAAAACCCCATCTTTTTATCCTCGATGGCAACAACACAATACGTGCCTTGCTGCCCCTACTGTCACTGGGAAAGTACACCGCAAGATTGAACCCAAAGCCAAGCATTTCCCCCATTGCAAGAACTATAGATCTAGTAGGCCAAACCAAACCAATAATTCGAAGAGACTTGCAAGGATATTATGAGCACACATTGTGGCACCCCGGCTCAGAGAAACCGGAACGCCCCATATTCCAGCCCAGAGATCGAGGAGAAGTCTTCTGCAAAACGAAACTGCTTAGCATAGAACAAATCATCTCTTATTACAAGAATAATAATACAAGTGTCTGATGTTACAAAGATGCACATCAGCACGGAGACACTACGCCAGGGATACTACACTTGCTCTATGCTAGCAGCAAAACAACTCGTAGCAGCGGAAAACTTCTAGCAGCGGAACAACGACGAAGGTGGTGAACTCCACTCCGCAGGGACTTTGGCTGGGACACGATCTAGCTCGCACGCACGGCAACCTCGACAAGCAATCAAGCAATCATGGCATCACCTGCAATCTGACATGACACCCCAGGCCAGTACATTGAATGTACTTGCAAGCTCACACAACCAAAAGCATCAAGGCAAAACAATAACACAACATTAACATGTTAATTAATTAACAACTGCCATAATGAAGCAACTAATAAGCATGGTATAAAACTGCTACAACGCTAATAAATCACCATCTCAAGTTTACACAATTATATCTCTCTTGGCTAACCGACCAAGTAATAAACCATCTTATCACCTCGTGATTAAAACCAAATGTGATCTCTCCAGCGATCACTATCATGACCAACACTTGGTCTCCAACAATGTCATCAATATCCTGCAGTGCTCAAAATATCAAAATGTATATATATATATATATATATATATATATATATATATATATATATATATATAATGCACCTAAAATTTATTTAGTTATTCCATCATTTGAGTGTTGATCGAACGGTGTGACCTAGTAAGAACCCATGCACATGACCGAGGACGCGACTATCGATATAGGTAGTGCACTGTACCCACTCCACAGAACCCATGGCCTCTTTCTCCCATTCGGGTGGACCAACGGCGTTCCGACAAAACCGATCTATTGTCATGACACTCTCCCGGCCACTCAGACTCACTCCCCACTGGGATAGTCCTGGGTGGCCCCGTGTCTACCAAAGACACCAACGGCCACCGGCGTGGCAAAAATAAATAAAAAGTCCCAAACGAGGACAAAAGCGCTTATCATCCAACTACGGGCACACAAGGTTATGGCCGACTACCTGATCAGGGTAGCACGTGCCCATAACCTTCCCTAGTTGGAGGCACCGGCGAGAGGCATGACAATTGCATCGCATTAGGGCCTTCCCATAAAGGCAAATGTTGTTGCACTTGGGAAAGCCCGGTTCGGTGCTACCTGACCAACTTAATAACGGAGTTTATCTTAAACAAATTTAAATGTGTTACAGATACTCCAATATTAACTATTAGACTAAAAATCCAAGTCATAGCAATATCCAACAAATAATCCAAAGCTTAATAACATCATAACAAAATACTCCAAGGATGGCATAATATCTCTATCATGAAAAATCCTAGAACTCTACTATGGAAATATCAAGAACTAACTATCCAGCTATGATTCACATGCAAGCATCATTTCCATCGACATTCTCCAAAACATAACATCAACTAGCCTCATGATGAAAGTAATACCAGCCACTAAGAATCCAAAGGCAACATGACATCCAAAGCAAATACTCCAAAATAATGACAGATACTAGCATGGAAATAGCCACTAAGAAACCGAAGGCAACATGTCATCCACATAATCATCAAAATATAATTCCTAGAACTCCAAGCAATATCATGGCAATAACACGATTAAAAATACAACTCCGAGAAATGCCATGAACAATATCACACGTAGCTATGCAATATTTTAAATAAGTTCAAATAAAGCAACCATGTCACTGCATTGCAATCATGCAAATGGAGGGTGTGGCTTGCCTGGGGTGGAAGAAATCACCGGGACAAAGTGCGAGAAACTCGCGAAAAGGAATCGCTTGAAAACATTCTCTCTCGAAGGCGGCTGTTTAATGGCAAGGGCAAAATGGTCATTTTCAGAATGTTAAAACATAATGAAAATGTTGCCAACAGAACGGGCTCGACGAGACGAAGAGATGGGCTTTGGATTCACCTCATTTGGAGTTGGGATAAAAAAGATATGATTGTTTTTCTGCCAGGGACCTATCTGTAACAGAAAAGTTTACAGAGTGGGCCAAAACAGAAAAACTGAAAACACATTCCACGAACTACGCTTTTGGGACAGTGAAGGAGTATTTTTGGCCGAAGCTGCACTAGTTTACGCTTTCACTGAAACGAAAGCGTATTCGGGAAAATACGCTTCCAGTTAATGACGTGGCAGAGGCGGGACCGGGGCGCTGGTCACTGACGTGCGGGTCC